>JAYRBT010000042.1:55416863-55429832 GCA_036023395.1 Myiotriccus ornatus
AGCTGGACAATCCCAGCTCTCCCAGCCTTTCCTCCCAGCAGAGCTGCTCCATCCCTCTGATCATCTTGGTGTCCCTCTCCTAATCCAGTTCTTGGAGACTGTCACAGGTGATCTGCCTTTGCAGTACCCAAGGGGATTTGTGAATTGAGAGTCTTCAGAAATTCCTAACTGGATCCCCAGTTCCAGTCTTTCTGACAAGCTCTGGTAGAGGTGCAACGTGAGGACTGCACAGCCACCAAACACACAAAGACTCGTGCCCACAAAGTCCTGCCCTCCAGATGTCCTGCCTCTCCAGCCTCTATATGTTCCACTGGGTCTCACTCCACAAATTTCTCATTTTTCCCCAGTCTTCATCATGTCTTCCCCTAGATCCCTAAATCCTGATTCTCCTTCTTGCTGTATAGAGCAATGGTTGAGTAATCTCTATGATTTTTTTAAAAAAAGTCTTCATTTCAGTGCACCATGTGCTTAGAAGCCCAGCCATGATCACCTGGGGTTTGACTCCTCTCTTCTTTTCCTCTGGTTTTTTTCCCTAAGAAACTTGAGGGAAGCTTTTCCTCAGGAGTGGGGCTGTAATGATTTTATGCTCTCTTCTTCTTTCAACTGCTCTAGACACTGCCTGACGAAAACCTGTTTTCCCTCTGACCCCACGATAATTCTTCTTCCATGTGTTCAGTTTCCTTAGGAGTGCTCCTTGCTTTTTTGATGTTCACTGGAATAAAGGACCAGAAATAATGGCTATTCTGAAGCTCCACCATTTTCTCTGCTTGCCCAGGTTCATATGGAGTCAGGAAGGTTTACTGCACGTGCCTCTTCAGCACAAACCTTCTCGGAAGCTCAGCCTGAATGGGCAAACCTGCCTCTTCCACACTGCCTGGCACGCAGAAATCAGCAGCTAAAATAACCCTTTGTCTGTCAAACTTGTTTAAAAAATGCTGATCTGAGTAGTGAAAAAAACCAGGTTTCACACAAGTGCATTTAAAAGGTGTCCTCGGTTTTAATATCACAATCATGTGTATGGCGATAAGGCTCTGCAAAACTCATTTTCGTGGCCCTACTGCTGTATAGCTGGAGAATAACACTCTGGAAATCCCTGATCTTTGTTCCTCTAACTTTCTGACACGTTTCTGCTTGGTCTCAAACTTCACATGCTTGGATATGTCACAAAGGTTTTGGTTTTGGGTGGTTTTTTGGTTTTTTTTTGTGGAAAATTTGAAATAATTAGTTTGGCTTGGTTTCAGTCAGTTGATATTTTAAAAAAAATGGCATGAAAAGAAGCATACAGACACTCTTCAAAGCTGATCTCCAAATGGTTAAAAATGCAGCTCCTCATGCCTGGCTTACAGATAGCCAGATGAAAAATTAAAAATTATCCTGAGTGACCGAGCCCTGGATTTAGTGCATTCCCAAATAAACACTGAAAACAACAACTATTGCTTTAGTTACTGAGTTCTCCTGGGAGGTTTGTGTGTGCAATAAACTCCACGTCTCGGTTCTGTGGGGCTCTAACCAGATCACACGTGCACAGACCTCACATCTACACACACCCGAATTTTGTCTCAGCTCCTGCACTGTGGCCATGGGAGGATCTTCAGTCTCATCTGCCCACGGAAGTGTGAGGGACATTTATAGCCTGGATCTTTTTTTTCTGAGCAGAAATCAGCACTGCCTTGAACTTATTGTTTGCCGTCCTCCGAGAGTCCCTCACATTAGGAAATTAATTGGGATATGCTGGAAGAGCACCCTGGGAATTCTTTGCTGGTTTTAAATCCTGCCCCAGTCTCCTACCTTCTGAATGCTACATCACCTCTGTCACAGACAAGTTCCCTTGGCTGCCACAAAAGCAGAGGGGGAGAAAGGGAATTTTAGTGTCTTGAAATGCCTGAGCTTGCAGGATGTCTTTGTAAGGATTCACCTAATTCTTTCTTGTGAAACATTTGAGATCTCCCCCTACCCTTTTACTAAAACTGTGTAATCTGAGTGTTCTGGGTACCAAAATTCTTCGGTTAGCCCCAGCGTTGCCAAAGTACTGAGGATGTTACTATCGGACTTGTGAGCTGCATCTTCATTGCACCTGAAACAAAGGATGGGGTTGACCTGTTGATTTTTGAAGCTCTGTGATCCTGGGACTGACAGGGCCTGAGGCAATCTAGGTCTGTTTTCAGAGAGTCTGACAATCCCCATTTCCTCCATCCTGGTGATGAAATCGGGTCCTGTAAACTCTGGTCAGGGTAGAAATCCCTCAGCCACTCATCTCCAGGCTGCTACAGAGCCTTGTGCAACGTGGTGACACAGAGATCCTGTGTGGCTGAGTGTAAATTCAGGAATAAAGCAAAAAAAACACCCTGCAAAGCCTTTACAGTGTTTGCCAGCTTGCCCTGCCCTGGTACTGAAATCAGGGTCTGAGAAAGGCAGTTCTGCTTCACTGGAGGCACAGAGGAAAACCCCTTCTCCCATATAGTCCCATCTCCAGGCCACACACCTACAGTTCAAAGGGTTTATCACAAGCTGTGGGGGAAGAGCCTGTGGGAGAGTCCTGCTTACGCTACTGGCAAGACATCACTGGAATTAGTCTGGATTCTCACTCATATGGCACATATGTGAAGAACTATAAAATAGCGTCGTATGCCTTTGTGAAAGATAAATATCATCTGCAAAAGAAAGTATAAATCTTGCTATTTTATGCTCATTCAACCGTGTTTCACCTCCTTGATTTTGAAAAAATTCTTCATTCTACTGTGTTTGTTTTTTTTTCCCATGGGAACTTCTTGATGTTTAAAATAGTGTGATGTTGCTGATGCATCTGCATTTGAAATGTCATCCCTTGGGGGGCATTTGGAGTACTTTGCTTACTCTTCTTTTAGAAATGGTTTTGCTTTACTCCCATGTCTTCGTCAATGTCATGAAATTTGTATCCCCATTTTAGTGGGAGAGTGATTGATACCACTATTTGTGCTGTCAGTATGTTCCTGCAAATATCATGGAATCACAGAACAGTCTGGCTTGGAAAGGACTTTAAAGATCATCTCGTTCCACCCCCCTGCCATGGGCAGGGACACCTTCCACTAACCCAGGTTGCTCAGAGCCCCATCCAACATGGCCTGGGACACTTCCAGGGATGGGGCAGCCGCAGCCTCTCTGGGCAAACTGTGCATGTCTGGTAATTTTTTACCTTGAAAGCATATTATACTGGAAGATCCCAATTTCATGGTGAGACAGAAGTGCACCTGGGGTTGATAGGTGGTATGAAGCTATCACATAATCTTCTTACATTGTATTAGAGGTGCTCAGTATGTTTTTCTTGAGAGTATTACTTATTACTAGCATTATTTAGGTCCAAGGTGCTTGAACCTCAGGAAGATCTCCATTGAATATGCATCTAGAGAGAAAAAAAAATATTAAAAAGTACTGCATTCAAGTCCAGCAGCCTGTCATCTGTCAATGAGCAGCATCAAAACTTCACAGGGTGGCGTAAACTCATCCTGTTGTGCACCGAAGTCACAGGAGATGAATTCTGTGTTGCTGCACAGAGAATTGGACCAAATCTTGAGGGGGCAAAAGGATAAAAAAAGACTTGGTTTAATCCGAACGTTTTTTCCTCAGGAAGCTAAAGAAGCTCTTCAGGAAGCTGAAGGATGGAAGAACTGAGCCAAAGGAGGTGGACACCAACCAATCAAAGGACCCTCAGCAATGGGACCTCGACTATACCTTGGAACCTTTCACCGGACTGACTCCGGAGTACATGGAAATGAGTAAGTTTCCTGAATTCCTGGACTCTCTTTCCTTGCCTGCAATAAGCAGAGCTTTGCATAGGACCCATCACCACGGGTCACAGGGCTGTATTTCATAAGTTGTTAGGATGAAGGGGGAAAAAAACCCCAAAAGGCTTGTGTAGTTTGCAGAAATTACACCCAAGACTGCAAGGGTATGAGGCTACCACAGTACCAACACATCAATAACCATGAATCCTACTATCTGTTACTACTTATGCTGTCACAGTCCAGTGTTCCCAGCCGAGAAAAGTGCACAGGAACCATTTGGCCACAGGATCAATCAGGGTTTCACTATAGATAAATTATCCAAGGAAAAATGTCAAGCGTCTGGTAGAGAATTCCAAACTGAAATACATACATGCCTTTTTTTCCTCGTTCTAACCTGTGCTTGTTATAAACTCCAGGGAATATCTCTATGACTCAACAGAACCCAGGAGGACAGGGGTGCAGATAATCACCAAATAAGTCAGACTTGCAGCCCTGGGACACAACCCAACTTCAGGAAAACAAACCTGAGAGGAAGCAGCACATAGGGATGCTCTAGAGTATTAAAAGGCTTGGTTCTTCACACCAGATGCAAACTAAAGTTGCAATGTACCCCTCAGCCCTGTAGCTGCCTCAAGAGTACACCCTGAAGAGGCAGGGAAGGAGAAAGAAGGAATGGTAGAGGTGGGGGTAGCGGAAAGAGAGGAATAATCCAGGCAAACACAAGCTTTAGGGCATAAAAGAATTCAGGAAGAACCAGAGCTTGTCAATGGGCATGGTATCTAAAACCAGACATCTGTGAAATATTGCTTGTGACAATTCCTGTTTTAACGTGCCACTACTCTCAAAACACCTGAGAGAGAATTCATTTCATGGCAAAAAAAGTTAAATTCCATGTATAGTTTCTCTCTCTCTCTCTCTCTAAATATTTATGTAGGTTTATAGGTATAATTTGTAATCTAATCATAAATGCATGTATGAAAATTTATAGAATGGTAGATTTATGTAAGTCTATAAGTAGGAAAGGGTATACAAGTTATTTTATATGATGGCAGATTTGAATATCTCTTATGGATATGTTTACAGATCCAAACCTGTAGTGCCATAAAGAAGCCCTCACCTCCCATCATCTCCCTCTGAATTGTTTCAGCTCAGCTTAGAGTCTGGCTGTGTGTTGCAACTTCTACTACCTCATCTCCCTCTGTACATGATGATAATTTTTTGAAAAATTGTCCTTTAGGATTGATTTTTTTTTTCCATGCATTAATTCAGGCAGAGATGATTTTCCCACTGAAAACTTTAAGCAAACTTCTTTGCAATTTTTGAAATTAAACAAGGGTGAAAAAAATACATTTTCCCCTGTAAGCATTTTAATATTTTTGCTCCCATTGCATCTGAGATGATGCCATTAGCCTGATTCAGGATGTCTCTGTACATCACCCTTTATTTATTCATAAGGACGCTACTTGGAATCAAAGTTCTGCCTTGCTGGAGCAACAGTAGCACTGGTATGATGTTGGTCAACATTGCTTTGATTTGCTATCAGCAGTCTTGATTCTGCTGTGGGAAAAGTGGTGCTCAGCTGCTTTGAGTTTGAACATAGTTCCAAAAATGTCAGATTGGTTTCGTGAGTTCATTTAAGGCCACCTTCTCAGAAAAGAAGCAGGTCAGTAGTCAGTCCTGCAAATAATTCAAATCATGGCCACTGAACTGAGTGGGTTGATTTGTTTTAGAAAAGCAGTGTAGAAATAGCACCATAATCTGTGAAGGTTTTGGGGTTCCTGCTCCCAGGGAAGTGATCACAGCCCCACCTGACAGAGTTCAAGAAGTATTTGGACAACACTCTCGAGCACATGGTGGACTTGTTGGGGTGTCCTGTGCAGGGCCAGGAGCTGGACTCAATCCTTGTGGGTCCCTTCCAACTCGGGATAGTCTCTAATTCTAAGATTTTAACTTCTAGTACAGTGCAGCTACTGATGTTATAAATCTCTGGACACTAAGCCTGTAATTTAGACAAGCCCCTTGTGCCCAGATCATAAACCAGGCTGAGTGCCTCATCCTGCAGTCATCAGGGATGATTAGATGGATGCCCTGAAAATGAATGGATTCATTACTAATCTAAACATTTGTTTACAGCAGGGGAATGAGCTCCCCAAGTGGAGAAGTGCCATGGCAAACTCTGTGGCATTCCAGACAAATGTGCAGCAGATGAAACCCAAGCTGTACCTCCCCAGCCCCGACTGCTGCCCCGGGTCCACATCCCTGCTCTCAGCTGTCGGGCTCCCTGTGCTGGGACTCAGACCACCCACGCTGGCAGGAAGCACTTTGTGCAGCTCAGCACTGAACCTGTCAGCTGGGGTCCTTCTGAAGGGCATCAAGCTGCAGGAGGCAGTTAAACAGCTTATTTACCTATTTTTGTAACTCTGATCTGGGGGCAATGGGGAAGGGAAACAATGCAGCAAGTACAGAGGAAGCATTTTTTCTCCCCACGCTCCCCCCCCCCCCCCCAAAATTGCTGAAAAAGGCAGAATGACTGGAATGTAAGAAGTATGATATTAAGAAGAAAGGAATCTGGGTGCTGTTTCAGAACTTCTTTCTTAGTTTTCACACTGATTTACTCAGGCAAGCTCCCACTGGCATTAGTGGTTATCCGCTCAACCAGCAATGCAGCAGCTGAATGAGGAACTGCAGACTGGGCTTACCTTTGGGTTTTCCCATACAGATGATGATGGGGTTTCATGCAGAAACAGGCACAGGCAGATTATTCATCCATGTGTGAGTATTCGCTACACTGGGGTTTAGGATGCTCCTACTATTGAGGGTGGGTGACATTTTTCAGATTACACAGAAAGCCTCTGACCAAGCTAAGACTCTTGACTCCTGGTCTGCTGTGCACTAGGCTGGCTCCTAATCACAGGCTGTCTCTGCCTTTTGTATCCATATATCCAGTCTCTCCTAGTGATTTCTGTCAAAAGGGTTGACGTGCACCCTTCCTGATGGAAACCTGGAGTCTGGCCCACTCCAGGCACTGTGGAGCTGGTGCCTCTGATCATGACTGAACTGTTAACAATAAGCACAAGGAATCACAAACATAGAAGATGGAGAAGTTGGAAAGAAAAGAACAATCCTGTTTCTTTCGCTCAGGCCACAGCCATCTCTGTCTTAGAGCCGCCCTGTGTTCAAGTGTCCCAGTAAGTTTTCAGATCACGTGTTTTACAAGACCTTCTGGAGTTGCTCAGCTCTTTCAGTGTTAAGGTTAACTTCTGTCACACTAGGATTTTTAACATCAGTTAAAATGGGTTGGATCAGTTGCTGGGTGATCCTGTTCCTCAGGATTCCCACTTCCAGTTGTCCCCAAGCCATCCCCTCTAATACCAGAACCCAAAGCAAAAGTGTCTGTCGGTAGGAAGCTGTCTCATTATTTCCACTGGATGTCATGGGAAGGAGAAATGGTAGTTTCTACAGCTTGTTGGCTTCATATCTGTCCTCCTTATCCACAGACCCATGAGTCTGCAGGGAACTCTTTGCCCCAGGAAAGTACTCCCAGAGGAGCACAGCTACTCGTAATTTTGTCTCTTTTAGGCAAGAAAGGTGACACGTTGAGCCCATGGGCTAACAACTACTGGCACTATGGTGTTTTCTCCTTCCTGTTGTGGGCAGCATCACATTTTTACAGTGAGGGTGGTAAAACACTGGCACAGGTTGCCCAAAGAGGTGGTGGATGCCCCATCCCTGGAAACATTCGAGGTCAGGCTGACCCGGGCTCTGAGCAACACGACCTGTTGAATGTCCCTGCTCATTGCAGAGGGTTTGCACCAGATGACCCTTAAAGGTTCCTTCCAACCTAAACTGCTCCATGTTTCTCTGATTATTTTTTTAGGGTAAAAGTCAAATATAAATCTAAGAAAAGACAAAACTTAAGAGGGTAAACCCCAAAGCCCATGAGTCAGGCAGACTTCTGTTGACTTCAGTGGCATTTTTCAGATCTCAGCAGTGTGGGAGGAAGAGGCCAACAGCTTACCATGGCAACTAAACCCCAAGTTTTCATTTGGCGAAAGCTTCTGTGGGCCATTTCTTCAGTGAGCTGAACTTTGATTTCAGTCAGCAGACTGTGCTGAACTTCTTTGTTGAACAGGTCTTGGCTGTCAATAGCAAGTCTGCGCAAAGTTTTGATTTGCACCAGTGAAATGTCTGATGAGTGTTTGTTTTGATATCAATAACTGATACGTAGCTGTATTTTTTAGCAGTCACTCTTCAGCAGAGGCACTCTCAAAATTCCTGAGTGATCAGAAAATTTTGCTCGAGTTATCCTGAGACACAAATAGCCACTGTCAGCATGTGTCCAATTTGTCACTAGCAATTCCTGCTCCTAAAACTGTGCAATGGCTTTTGACCCAGCCCAGCACCACGTGAGTTCCCAAAGCAGGCAGCATGTACAGCAATTTCCTGGTCCACAGGGTAGCAATTCTGCAATATGTATCGCTAGCCTGTAGTGATAGCAGTTGGCAAGAAATTTTTGTTTAGAGCAGCAATAAATACCGCTAATGAAACAAATTCTATGAAATTGGCTCCAAAAGCAGCCAAGTGATGCACATGGATGTCTGAAATTTATACCACTCACAATTTCCTGAGAAGAAACTGGCATCAGCAGTGATTTTCAGATTATTTCATTAAGGTCTTTCCTTCTCTGGTCCAACCCCTTCAGGATTGCAGGCTTCATGTGGCAATTAATTAAAAACATTTTTCCTCGAAGAGAAATCCTTTATTAAGGTTTTTTTCATCCAACTTCTGTTAACAAAACAATGGCAAAACTCCCTTTTGAATTCTAAGAAGAAAATGGTCAGGTCTGTAGCTACTGATTACCATAAGGATTAATCTGAGAGGTCTGGAAGAATTTCCCCTAAAGCAGGAAAAGCCATCAAAAAGGCAATGTGTGAGGCAGCAAAAAAAAAAAAAGTTGCTGAAGAGAAACCTGCATTTTTCTATAATCTCTGTAATGAGGATGGTTATGAAAATTACCAACTCAGGCTGTTATGTGTAGGCTTGTTGCAATACATTTACTACACATTTTCCTTAAATTTTCCAGCCAGGCTTGGCTGTATTGAAGTTTCGTCTGTGCGTAAGAAGCTTCTTCTTAGAACTTGGAAAGTTCCTTAGCACAGGAGTGATTCTTTCGTTGCTTATTTCCAGCAACAGGTGATCCTATGACAGATATTATTGATACAGAGGTAAGAAATAAAACAATGCAATCACAAAAAATCGCCTTTTCTTAGGTTAGGTTTTGATGCAAAAGATACTGGGGTTACTCACACTCCTCAGTGTGTAAATCTTGTGGAACCTGGCTGATGTTCACCATGGAAGGTTTTGTGCAGGGGACTGATTCTTCATCCCTCACATAACTAGCACTCCCCAGATCCATAATTTAAAAACCTTGATTTCTGCTCCTAATCAGACTTTGGATGCCAGAGTTAGAGGGACAGAATGTGCTGTTGTTGGGCTTGGGTTCTGTTCAGGCCCTGCAGAGAGAAACAGCTTCTGGGCAGAGTGAACTTCTGGGAAGGGCTGTGGTCTGAGAGACTCCTTTTGATGCTGTTTGTCTTTTATAGCTTTTGTCTCAGGGCCCAAGCCTGGATGAGAGGTTGCAGACGTGGCATCAGGTGTTGAGACCCTCATGGTCTGGCTCTGAGCCCTTGGCCTCTTTCCTGCTCGAGTCAGCCGGTGAAGGCACCAACAATGTGTGACTGGGTTTGTGATGCGTGGTTTGGGTTTTTTCTCTCATTAGACACAGACTCTGTGTCACTGACAGCACATTTACTGTCCTGCTTGGGCATTATTTCCTATGTCCTTGACTTCCCCCTACACACAGCTTTGATGTCCACCTCTGTTTCCTCCAGGCCATCGGGTTCGCCTGCCAAAAAAAGGGATGTTTTTGTGTCAGCTGTCCTTGGTGAAACAGTGTTTGTGAGTGCCCTAAACGTATTGCAAATGTTCCAGCTGGGATTGGACAGGCATCCACAGAACTCCAGGGATTCTTCTCTTCTTAATCCATTCAGCTTTGTTTCCAGAAACGCTGATCACACTCAGTGCCCTCATGTACCTGTAAATTGCTGAGACGTTCCGTGCTTGTTTGTGATTACTAAACAAGTCCACCTGAATCACGGTGTGCCTTGTTTTGGGTTTGGGATTTTGGGTTTCGTTGGGTTTTGCCTGCTTTTTGCATCATTTACACTTTCATAAAAGGGAGTCTGGAAGGTTGAAGAGATTTCAAGGTGGCCACACAAACACATCTGGCGTAGCGTTTTCTGTGAAGATGTATTTGCACAATTATCCAGAAGTGCTTCGCATACCTTGAGCATTTTTTCATGGACTTGAATTAAAATTAAACTGCATTTTCCCAGGCAATGAATAAAGGGCCTTTGAGCAACTTCAAAGCAAATGTGTGTGGGGTTTATTCTTAAGGCATTGCAAATACATTGATTTTTATTTTTTTTTGACAGAATCCTCCCAGCTCTGTTCCTGCTAAATTCACTTAAAAAGAAAAAGCATATTTTGGTGCTATGTATTTTTCTCAGCATTTCACAGTTTTTGGGGACATTACTCTAACATCTGGTTTTATTTCCTTGTTAATTCCTTTTCCTGACTCTGAAGATAAAATATTCAGGAAAGTATGATTTCAAGGATAGGATGTTCGCATGCTTTGAAAAAGCTCCATCTTAGCCTATGTTGGGATATACAATTTGTTTCAGAGCAAAACAATAATAATATACTATTTATATAAAAATATATAATACATAAACATGCAAATATAAACCACAACTAATTTAGTGCTGGGAACAGGACACAAAATGTGCCATCCACTGCAAAGTGAGAGGGTTTCCTTTGGGTGAGTGGGTCAGTTTTTTCCTCCCCGTGGAGGAGTACAAGACTAATTATTTGTGTATCTGTTCTAGCAGGCATGAAGAACTCAGGAGGAACATGCTTCGTTGCTTGTTCTTTAGGACCACTGAGCTATCACTTCCTTTCTCTCAAGGAATATATATGTGTAATTCTCATTTGTTAAGATTGAAAGAGGAAGATTTGCAAGTTTGGAGGATATCAGTGACACGAGGAGGGATGGAAGTGCTGTTGAACACCACGGGCTCATTGCATCCACAGAGATACTTATTCTGTTCCTGCTTTTGATGGATTGCCACTAAGTTTTTCAAAGAAAGCTGGGGAGAAATAGTGGCACCTTGTAGGTTTTTTTCTCTTGCTTGATTGTGCATCGTTGCCTTACAGGAAAAAAGAAGGGAAGAACAGCACAGTCTGAATCAGTTAATTATGTATAAATGCAGAAGAATGCACCCTGAATGCACACCTTTGTCCTTTATTGAATTTATTATTTCCTTTGGCTTTACTTGTGCTAGTGACTTGCAGCATTATTAGAAACATTCAGGGAGCAAAGTGACAAACCTTTCTCTCTTTCATAGCTTTGCTTTGTGATATTTATTACTGGGACCAAACTGGGAAGTGGAATTTTATGGGGTTCATGAGACACAAGGCTCATCAACAATTTGCTGTCAGCTGCTCCCTTCAGAAGCTATCAAAAATATTTCTTTTCCATTTCCAGTTATCCAGTTTGGCTTTGTCACGCTCTTTGTTGCCTCCTTCCCTCTGGCACCTCTCTTTGCTCTCCTGAACAACATCATAGAAGTCCGTCTTGATGCAAAGAAGTTTGTTACTGAACTGAGGAGGCCGGACACAGTAAGAGCAAAAGATATAGGTAAGCAATGAAGAAAAACTTTGCAGTGAAGATAATGCAAAAAGTGCAATTAAAGAAAAAAAAAAAAAGCAAATCCATGAACAAGTTGTGTTTTTCTTTTACAGGAATTTGGTATGACATTTTGAGTGGTATTGGAAAGCTTTCAGTTATCATTAATGTAAGTATTTGGTTATACCAGTTTCTAACTGTGATCCTTGGAGCCTATATTGTCCCCTCAACATAATTTAAAAGTGAAGGCAAATTTTCTCTATTTGCCCAGAAAATAAGTTGGACTTGATGATCTCAGAGGTCTTTTCCAACCTAGTTGATTCTGTGACGTCTAAATTATTCTGTTCATTCTTGTTGAATTACAAAACATGGTTTAAATACAAACTACCATTCCCTCATCCCCTTCTCTTCATCCTCATGTTACGTAGGTCAGGAAGACTAATCCATACAAGAACAACCCCTGAGGGGAGGTAAAGCAGGCAACACTCCACATAGTAAATAAAGATCTACTTCCCATTCATACCCATGGCTTTTTCTTGTTACACTGACAGTGTAAGAGTTCTTCTTGGTCTGAAGAAAAACAATGTAAATATTACATCTTGGATTCTAGGAGCAAAAAAAAAAAGTCCAAATTGGAAAATACATTCTTTCACAGAAAAAAACACAACTACTTGAATATAATGTGTGTCTGGTATACAGATATATTCTGTTTATTGTTCTGTAAGTAAAATATTTTTTACTGTTTAACGTTTATTGTTTAATGTTTATTGTTCTTAAGTAAAGTTTTCCTGTATGTGGTTTACGATAAAAAAGACTCATGCCCTAGGATTTTAATTGTAATACTAAATAGTGGGTGTTTGGCCCACAGATCAAAAACTTTTGGTATAATTTAGGCTGCAAAAGACCTTTAAGATCATGAAGTCCAACCATAAAATATCACAGATATCAAAGTCAGATGATTTTCACTGCTGAAGGGTTATTATTATGTCAGGCATAAACTGAAGTTGTCCAGCACTACTCTGTGCTGGATGAGCAAAACTCTAGAGCCTCTTGTATTTATCTGAATGCACTTTGCAGATTTGTTATTCTTGGTTATCTTCTGTGTCAAAAAAACTCTGAAAATGTTTATTTACTGGGGATTCCATTAAAATATCAGTAAGATTTTTTTTTTTTTTTTGACAGACATGTAAACATGTGCATACCCATTTGAAAAAAATATTGAATGCCCAGTTATGTCTCTTCATCAGAACAATATTGATATGGGAAACTATTATTTAGCAAAATGTAGTTTTAAATAATCACAGAATCACTGAATGCTTTGGGTTGGAAGGGATCTTAAAAATTATCTCATTCCAACCCCCCCTGCCACGGGCAGGGACACCTCCCACTAGCCCAGGTTGCTCAGAGCCCCATCCAACCTGGCCTGGGACACTCCCAGGGATGGGGCAGCCACAGCTTCTC
>JAYRBT010000042.1:55439821-55470978 GCA_036023395.1 Myiotriccus ornatus
TCCCAGGGATGGGGCAGCCACAGCTTCTCTGGGCAACCTGTGCCAGGGCCTCCCCACCCTCCCAGGGAAGAATTTCTACCTAATATCCAATCTAAACCTACTCTGTAAAAGAAAGTAAATGAGAGCATGCTGATATTTCAGCTAGAAGAGAAACGGAAGAGCAAAATTAAATAGAGCCCCAGGATGTTGTGGCAGACCTCTGGGTCAGTAGTCTGGGAATGAAAAAAATACATCTTTACCAACTTCTTGGCAAGCGAAAGAATTATCACCTACTTTGGTTCTTACCATCTACAACTTAAAACATGTTTAAAGTGGGTCATCACGTGTAATTTTTCAGGGGAGCAACAGTTGGTACTAAATAGTTTCCCCAAAGATCTGAGGGATAACATCCAGCTTTCAGCATTCCTTTCCCAATTATCCAAATAAAATTCTCATCCTCTTAAACGTAGGACTTAAGTAGAATGTTGAAATGAATTTGTTAGTGTACCAGGGCTATCCTAGGATCATTAAATAATTAGTGTTAATAGGAATTTAATGAAGGTGAGAGAAATCACTGGAAAGAGTGATTAAACCCAAGGAAAGATAGTAAAAAAAGAATACAAGGAGTTCAAAAGTACTTGGAAATGTGGACCTAACAGGAAAATCAGAGCAGGTGAGGGAAAAATGTGAGAGAATGCATCTGGGGAAAATAATCCAAAGTAAAGATCTCACTGGCATAAGAAACCAAAGGATGTAGAGAGGATGAAAGGAGAGATTTGAGACAAGACAAAATATTGTAGCCACAAATTCCCCTTTTAACATTACTGACCATTTTCTCCCCAAGAGAGCTACACAGTTAATTTATTTTTTAAGCAAACAAAAATGTCTTCCAGGTTTAGTAGATACTATAAAAACCTCGAAAGAGGAGTCTGCTCCTGTAGTTCACAAAGTGGAAGAAAAGGTGAAAATGTCAAACTCATCAAATCACAATGAATTTTGAAAGAACAGTAGAGAAGATCAATTTAAACCAAGATAGAGCTAGGAGAGAATGGGATGGATGTGCAAACTTATTTAATGTCACAAAGTCAGCTGGCTATTTAATTCTGTCTTACCCAATCTACCTTCCTTATTACTTTCTCTTCGCAGTAATCCACAGTGATCTTAATGGAAGAATGAGACTTTGGGAATTATTTTGAAAAGGAAAAAACCAAACCAAACCAACAAACAAACAAAAAACCTGAGCTTGTAAACATTTTACAGAGCACAGCATTTTAACTTGAAGTTATATCTTACCAAAAATGTTTTTAATGAAGATAGACATCAAAGCTCCTCCTTGTTATAATAAAACTTTATGGACAGCCTGACTATTTGAACAATAACAAGAGCAATGAGTGAGGAGTCCTCGCCATTTCAGTTAGTGCAGACTTTCTGTCCCTTTGACTTCCAAGTCCTGCTCCAAATTCTAAAATTTCATCTTTTCTAGTTGCATTTCTATTTCAGTTTACACAGCAAAATGAGGTAAAATCTCTTCCAGCAAGAAAAACCCTAAAGCAGGAATATCCTAGTCCTAGAAATGCGGTTTCTGAAGATTCATGGGAAGGCAATAGTTTCTACTGCCCACATCATTAATTAGAGTCCTTCACAAGCAGAAGAGTGGGATTGTCCCACCTCCACCCCTGCTTTATCCACGGCCATATCCATTATTGCACAACCTCAACCGCAAACAAATGCACCACCTGTCTGATGGGGTTACACAATCACGTCGAGGGGGAGAATTTCAGGAAGAATTTCTTCATGGAAAGGGTTGTCTAGCCTTGGAAAGGGCTGACAAAGGGAGGTGTCCAAGAAACAACCTGGACATGGCACTCAGTGCTCTGGTCTGGTTGACAGGGTGGGGACTGCCCACAGGTTGGACTCGATCATCTTGGATGTCTTTTCCAACCTTAAGGATTCTGTGATTTTGTGAGTGTTTATGTATTTCCAAGGCTTTGTCTGTTGTCATGGTTCTGGTCTGTGTTTGTTTGGTTTTTTGGGTTTTTTTTCCTTTTCCTCTGCCGTTTATTTATCAGTTGCTCAATTGCTTTTCAACACAACTATCTGGTTTGCAGTTTGTACCCAATGCTACCTATTATTTTGGTGGTTTTCAGACATAAGAACACAAATGCTCTAAGCCTGTACTGCTGCCAGCTGCAAATATGCATGTAAGCCTTGGGGAGTCTGCTTTCTCAGACTGCCATTGTCAAGATATTTGCAAATAAAGGGACTAAATTAATCTCTCGTGTGACTCTTTTGAAGCAAAAGATTTGGCCCAGTGTGTTTAAAGAAAGTAATTCACTGAAAACTTTATAGTCAAGAGTGCACAAAAATCACACTGAAGGCATTTATTTCAATTTATTTCAATGAGATTATTCTCACAAAATACTTCTCAGCTCTTCAATTTTTATCGTTGTTTTCCTCCCTGCTTTGGTTCCGTAACTTCCCTTCCTGAGGAAACTGATGACACGTAACTCAACCCCATTTAGTCTTAAAACTCTTGAACCTCCTGAACTTCTTCCTTGTCCCTTTCTTGCTCTGCTAAGTGATCCTGTGCATTCCACTTCTGGTTCCTTCTGGCCCAACCCAGTCAGACAAAATTTTCCGATTTCCAGTATAATTTTCAACACCTGTAAAGAATTCACCACCAATGAAACCTGGTGCTGTTATCTCCCTACAGACAACTTTACCCTCACCTTCATGAGTGTTATAGCAAGAGGCAAACAAAACCTGATCTAACTTTTGTGGGTTTTGCCACAAAAAGTACCAAGAGGGGACAGAAGGTGACACAGGGCATGACTTTTTACCTAAGAGAGCATGTCAGGAGATGTCCATTCTGAGTATTATTCTTCAAAAATGAGTTGCAACAACGAGGAAATGTCCAGAAAGGAACAAGAATAAACAAACACACAGAAAATCCTTCCAATACCTGAAGGGAGCCTACAGATGGGAGGATGGGGAGAGACTATTTCCAAGGGCCTGGAGTGACAGGACAAGGGGGAATGGTTTCAAACTGACAGAGAGAAGGTTTAGATTGGATATTAGGGAGAAATTCTTCCCTGGGAGGGTGGGCAGGCCCTGGCACAGGTTGACCAGAGAAGCTGTGGCTGCCCCATCCCTGGGAGTGTCCCAGGCCAGGTTGGATGGGGCTCTGAGCAACCTGGGCTGGTGGAAGGTGTCCCTGCCCATGGCAGGGGGTTGGAACTGGATGGTCTGTCAGGTCCCTTCCAACCCAAACTACTTTGTCCATCTCCTTCCCTGCCCTGCAACAGGAATCCCAATATCTTCCTTTTAGATTGTGTGTTTGGACTTAAGTTTACAGGAGATCAGCACCAAACCTCCCAAGTCAGAGTGCTTAAGATGTTAAGATCACGAAAAGAATTACTGACTGCTTCTAGCAGTGATCCGGCATTCACAAATGATGATTTGTTTTTGTTTGTTTAAAATTGACGAGGTAATTGAAAGAATTTTATTTTTTTTAAGAATTTGGCTCCCTCTTCGAAATCTGTGACAGGGCTGAGACTTAACCATTGTTTTCCGCCCTCTAAGATGAACATTTACATGGGGGAACTCTATCTCCTTGAAAACAAATTGTCTCATTTTACTTTCAAAAGACCAGCAGGCTCAGTTGGGGATTCCATGGTCTAATACATTAAGGCAGTCAGTGTTAATGACATCTATTCCCTTATTTACACCAATAGGACTGTCTGGTGGTGGATTTGGGAGTTTGAAATTGCTGGGGTTTGGAAGTCTCTATGTTTGCTCTTTACAACTCTAGGTGATTGAAATTCAATCCATTTTCTTCACTTCAAAAAGCCTCTGATGGGGAGAAACTTTATGTTTCCAACTAGTAGAAATATCAATCCTGCCAGACCTTTAGATTATCATAATGCTCCCTCTCTTTTTCCAGGAATGTGGGAGGGCGGGCAGAAATGGGTTTAGAAAGTGATTGCAGACAGGTTACCTGGCACCCTCTTTTCCAGTGACTTGTTTGATGAAGGATATTCAGAGTTAAGGGTCTTCTTAAAATTGAAACATTTTGTACACCCTCCCTCCACCCAGGAAATACCTTTTTAAAAACTGTGAGTCACTGAAAACCAGTGAGAAAATGTTATCCCAAAGTCAAGTGCATCAGGCTGTTGTTACACGGAATTTCCATAACAAGCGACTGAAAACGCTTGCAGCGGTCCAAAAATGATAATGTGTTTCTAGATTTCCCAGCAGCAGGAACTAGAGAAGCCAGCAGATGTACACTGATGCTCTGCAAGTCCTCCTGAGGTTTATATATTTCACCCAAACAAGGCTGGGAAAGCGGCGCAGCGGCAATCGCGGCCGACGTCCAGATGGGATCTGCCGTGGTATCACAGACAGGACAGACAGCTCAGTTATCTCTATCTGGGATGTGCTTTCTGTTTTCCTCTTAAACTTGAGAGTTTCATTCACTGAGAATTCCTGCACGTCTGGTACCTGACTCGGGTGCAGTCCCCGAGGGCTGCATCCTTTGTTACATTTCTATGGCAACCTCTGGATTCTCCTGACGCTGCTTCCCATCAGCTGCTGTAACTGTAGATCACTGATCAGGTGTTCATTCACCCTCAGTTTCTAACTTATCTCTTTCAGACAAAGCCAGACTTTATCTGCTCCCTTTCTATCAGCATCGTAGCTGTCAGTCTACCCACAAAGCTCCCCTCGCCGTACGTTGTGTCTCCGAAGCAGAGTGGCTGTTCCAAGAGTCATGCGTGGAAAGCTCTCCGTAGGGACCAGAACAGCAGTGCAAGCAGAAACACAGAGGTAAGAAAACCTGTGTTATTGTCACTCCTTGCTTTAGCAATGAAAACCAGCTCAAATCTCAGCAGAAGAAAGATAAAAAACCCCCCCACACCAGTAAGCAGAGGAGGAATTTCTGCACATATAGTGCATTATTTCACAGCCCTTTGGACCACTCCAAATACAAAGTGAAAACCTCAATTAAAACAAACAGGCAAATAAATGAACAGCAAAATGTCTTGGTAAGGAACGTGTGTAACTGCTCATCTGATCAGAACAGTGCAAATAGGAGGCAACAAAAGGGAGGAACGGGCTTGTTCGAGGCCACAGCACAGATATAACTGAATGTGACCTTGTAATTATCAGGCAACATAAAGTGTGTCCATGTCTTTGTGGCCAGAGGAAACCCATGGCCACTGAGAGACTTTGCTGCTCCATTTCCTGCAGCTTCTCCTTTAGATTGTTGGTGCAGGGTAGTTTTAAAGAGCTTTCAGAAGTTATTCAGGAGAAGAAATCTCCCTGGGTCAGTCTCTGTTCAAATGCCATCAGGTAGAGAATGCACCCAGCTGAACACTCCCACAGTGGTTATCCCAAGTTTAAAGAGGGCTTTCAGGACCTGAGTGAAGCTGCAGGAATGTTAATCTTTTCTGTCACATCTTCTTCAGGCAGACCTGCCCAATTTTTTTAATCAAGGTGCCTTTCTTTGCGATGGATTTTCAGTCCTCATCCTTCTCAGCTTTGCTATCTAGACTTCACCTGCAATTCAAGCTTTCATGACACTCAAAGCCTTCCTTTTTGCAGGAAGAAAAGGGTAGCCTATGTGGAAGTATGTCTGTTAAATTACTGCTTGGAAATACCCAATTCACCATCCACAATATTTACCACTGTTAGCAATAAACTCTTCTGACTACAAAAATATAACATCTGTTGCTGTTATGCAGTCTCACCCTTTAATTAGGCACAGATGGTCTTTCTGTTCCCCGTCTGGTCTGATTATTTTGCTTTTGAAGAGAAAATATAAGCCAGTATTGTTTGTGACCTATCCTTTGTAGGTAAATTCCTCCATATCTTATACTGGGTAACTTATGTGCCCAGTAACACAAGTTTTTCAGATAAACAGTGCCTTTATTACACTTAGAGGTAGGGAGAGAGGAGGAGGATGTACACCTGAACTCCCAGGTCTTACCTGGTGAAGGCCATCAGCCCATGGTTCATGTGAAAGGCCCACAAACAATGGAGGCTGGAGAATATTTTTACCAAAAAAAGGAGTACAGAATCCGTGCTCATTTTGCCCTGTGTGCATATTTTTCAGGGAAGTTTCTCTGCATTACTTATTTTCTAAATGTGTTTTAATCTGGACTTAATCCCTCAGTACTACCAAAACTCTGAATATTCCCGTCCTTTATCCATCATCTGCAAATGTACTCAATTATTAATTGATTACTCAATTATTAATAGCTGCATTAATTACCAGGGTGCCTTACTGCCTCTTTCACACCCCAGGCAGAATTGTTAAAATCAACCAGATCCCGTAACAACTCCTGAGACAGACTGATAATACACTCTATTTATACATAATAATCTGATGAAATCTTCTTATTTATGTGTATTTTCAGTTGCTTGTTGACACAATTCTGCAGCTTCTCCTGATTCTTAAGAGAGTCACTGATAATGACTCCAACTCACACCTACAGCATTTCCAAGCTATTTCCAGTTCCAGAGATACGGTTTTAATGAGCAAAATGATTACTATCAAAGGATTATACACATGGCATTAATGTGGGCACCTGAGACAAGATCCCCAGATTCAAACCTCAGGGGAGGTCTTTCTTCTGGCTTCAGTATCCCCTCGATCAGAGAGCATTTTCTCTATGCAACTCTGTGCAGCTTTCCACCAGTTAGGCAGAGAAATGTGTCAGCAGTGAAAAAGCTGTGCATCCACAGCAAACTTCCACTGCTGTGGTCCTGAATGAGTCCCACCCTGGAAAATGTGTGCAGCCAGCAGTTTGGGAGTTGACCCTGCACTTTCCTGAGGTGGCGTCACTCTTCAAAATCAACTGGCAGTAAATGGTGTCTTGTCAGACCCGGCTTTAGTAAATTTGACTTTCAGAACTCTTACCCCTCTGTGCTTCCATGTGGCATGGGCTTAAGGCTGACACAACTACCAGTCAGTTTGGAAAGCTGTGATCCTTGAGTTAAAATATATAAGGAATATTGATCCGACCCCTAGTTAAATGTATGCAGTTTCTGTAACACAGGCAAATTCTCGCAACAGGCTGCCTGTTATCAAATGCTGCAGTGTTTGATTTCAGCAGGTTCAGAGAGAGAATAAACAGGGAAGCAACATGATCCAACAGCTTGGAAAGGCTACTGCAGCCAAGTGAACCAGGCGTTTTTGGGAAAGGCAGTGAAAGCTGTGCCTTCAAAACTGGGAGGAGGTTGGTTGGGAAGGTGGAACGGGGGAGCAGGAGAACAGGTCCATGAAGGTGTGAGAAAAAAGGTCCCTGCTCACTGTTTGCTGGCAGACACAGGCATTTCAGAGCTTACCAATATAATATTCCAGTCCACAGCCTCATTCTTTGCTGGAGCAAACTGTTCTCTGCTTCAAGGGGAAATTACAGGAAGAAATCTCAGCCCTGCCTGAATCTGCCCCACAAGCTGAAGTCTGTTTCTTGAGTGATTCCTGGCTCCTCTGAGGAATTTTATGCACAAAAGGCAGGAGAAATTCAAGCAAAAATCTGTGGAATTTTTGACTGCACAAATACAGAGAGAACTTCCAACATTTTTTACGCAGTGTTTAAAACAGGGACCCCCAACCTAATGAGCTCATTCTTAAGGGGATTATTTTCCAAAAGCTTTTCCAGTGGCCACTTCTTCAACTAAGGGACAAACAAATATGACAATAATGTTATATTCAATCTTACAGGTGTGGTTTAAGCTTTCCTCTGGGATCTAGATTTTTAGCTTCTTTTCCATCTCTTATGAAGCTTCTTTTGCTGTTGTTGGGGTTTTGATTTTTTTGGGGGTTTTCTGTTTGTTTGGTTTGGTTTGAATTTTTTTTGGGGGGGGGAGTTGTTTTAGTTTTTTAAAAATTATTATTATTTTTAAAAAGACAGTTACATCTGGTACAATTCAAATTTCAGCTAAATTTCATAAAACATCCTTCTGTTGATGCTGGGAGAGGGTTTTTACTTCTATTTGTTGTTTTGTTACATCTAATCTTTTGAGAAAAAACAACATATTTTCATAAGAGTTTGGAAACACAGAAGGTCAGTAAGGACAAGAACCTATGAGGACATTTAGATCTAGAATAGTATTCTTACTGCCAGAGCTCTGATTAAGAGCCTGAAAAAGGGGAAGATTTAGTTTACAAAATGTGGATTTAGCTATAAAACTAAAATAAATCAACTATAAAGACTGGATTAAGAAGCTTCTCTTTTTTGTCTTTCCCCCAGCAAGAATAAATAAATATACTCATAACATGTTTTATTCATTCAAACAACATGTAGAACTGGTTCCAGTAGATGGAGCAAGAAAGCAGAAGGAAAACAATGCCACACACCCAGGGTACTCAGTCCAAGGAGGTGGGCATTGAATTACAGAATCATTTAGGTTGGAAAGACCTTTAAGGTCATCACATCCAACATGTTCATGAGTCAGGACATGAACTGCACACACGTTCACGAAAGATGTTTCAAACCATGGGAGGAGAAAGCACTTTGAGAGCTACTCCATGGCTTCAAGCTCAGTCAGAACCACTCTTCACATAACTGGCAGTGACAGGAGTTTTTCCTTGGAATTGGCTTAGTGGCTGAAGAAAAATAACCACTCGGGATTTTCTCCGAGAAAATAGATTAATTATAACTGGCTTGTTATTCTCTTGGCTTTAGTGGAGATTAGGGCAGCTTAATCCTTCAGCAAAAGCTAATGCTGTGAAGAAGTATTAAAAGAGACAAGCTTTACACATCCCATATGATCTTCAGCCTCTTATTTTTCACTTTCTCTCTCTCCCCTGACTCTGTATGTGCTGGATGTTGCCTTGTTTACTGATGGGTTGAGCATCACGTGCTGCAGGAAATGTGGCCAGAGGCCCTGCACAGGCACAAGCTCCTGGGAGACACCTCGACACCCAAAATAAGGCCAAGAGATAAAACGACTGTTATTTGTTTGTTTGCTTTTGATTTTCCTTCCCTACCCCCCGTCTCCCCCAAGATAACATCTTCTAGAAGAAAACAAAACCCAGTGAAACAAATCCCACTTGTTCTGGTGAAAAAGAATGGGAAGAGGTCATCCTCACACCAGTGATTATTTTTTTTTGAGCTGGGCCTATTTATCACGGAAGGCTCCGGCAGACGACCAGCAACATCCGCGAGGTCTGTGTCCCATCACTGGCCCAGGAAGCCCGTGACACCCAGCTTAAGGGAAAGGGGAACATCTGCAAGCAGGGCTCCTTCCTCTGCTGACAGTGAGGAGGAGGGTCTCCTTCCTCTTCCAGGCTCAGGGGAAGTCAGACATTCTCCTTCTTGCTTCTTCCCCTGCCCCTAAACCTGAGACTCAGCCCTGTGCGCTCACTTCCAAGCCCTCTGTGATCACCCCCACTGGAAGGTGTTTTCCACGCCATTTCCACAGAATTTTTGTGACAGCAATGACCTCAATTTCCAGCTTCATCTCTCTGCAATTTCCTGAGGGCTTTTTTGCCAAAGTTGAACTGAACAAGCTATTCTGAATACCACATAAAAGATTGCGGTCCATTTCTTTTTAAAATTATATGGGATAAAAAAATGAAAAAAAAAAAAACAGAAAAAAACAACAGCCAAGAAAAGTATTGTAAAGGTGCTAAACTTCTTTGAATCTACCTGCTTTGTAAAAAACATTTCTGACAGAGACTTGTTTTGTGTTTTTGTTTGGCAGGTGAAGGATCTGAACTGGAAGAGATGCTGTGCTGGTACCTGACTGCAAGGCTGCCCCAAAGCAGTGGCTGGCCAGGCTACAACTGCTGATTCAGGTGGGACACAGACTTAGTAGAAATCACAGGATTGTTGAATGGTTTGGTTTGGAAGGGACCTTAAAAATCGAGATCCAACGCCCTGAGTTGACCTAATCATGGCCTTCCAGTCCCTGAAGGGAGCCCACAGGGAAGATGGAGAGAGACTATTTCCAAGGGCCTGGAGTGACAGGACAAGGGAATGGCTTCAAACTGACACAGAGCAGGTTTAGGTTGGATATCAGGGGGAAACTGTTCCCTGTGAGGGTGGGCAGGCCCTGGCACAGGTTGCCCAGAGAAGCTGTGGCTGCCCCATCCCTGGCAGTGTCCAAGGCCAGGTTGGATGGGACTCTGAGCAACCTGGGCTAGTGGAAGGTGAATGTGGCTCCTGCACTGATGTTTTCATCCCAGGGTCAGAAGCAATCCATGTGTTTGCTCTGGGCATCCTTTTCTCATCTCCGTTCAGTGACAGCCTTCTGGGGCTCCCCAGGCACTCAGCTGTGATTTGTGACCATGTGGACACGGAGATGTAAGTACACATCATGTCAGCCTTGCATCAGCTCCAGAGTAGGAGGATCTGTGCTCGTGGTGCCTTATGGGCAGCAATGGTTCTTGCTGCTGCAGGTAACCCCTGCAGGTTTGTATGGTTTCATATTTTATCTTTCTCTTGACCAAAAAAGCTGGGTTTTCTACCCATTTTTTCTCCTATATCATGTTCAAAACTCTGGGAAAAAGCAGTGACTCACTTGTCTCCTTTAGTCAGATGTGTCCCTGTTGTCCTGCAGCACGTACCTGCCATGGGCACAAAGAGATCCATAAGGTCTGTGTCTGGGGCATGGTGTGCAAGAAGGCCAATGGAAAGGTCCAGGGATATTCCCACACACCAAACCACACTCCAGGTGTGTATCCAGGAATGGATATTCACATATTCCTACTCATGTATCCATATATTGCAGGGGCAAGATGAGGAGTGTGCACACCTGAGAAGAAGCAAACACGGCTCTCGTCTCCTCTCTCCTTCCCTCCCCCTTTCCTTTCAGTAAAAGTGGAAGACATGTGAGTGATGAGAGCCAGCATATCAGGGAAGGAAGAGAGCCGGGGAGCCAGGAGACTGTGCTCACACAGCATTTTACAGCTGTTGGCTGCCATTGCACAGACAAACAACTGCAGGGAGACCTTCCCGAGCTGTACAGGACCATAACTTCTGCCTGGGACTGGGAAAGCAAAACAGTGAGTGAAGGAAGAGCAGAGAGAGATGTCTGACACTATTAATTAGTCTATATTTGTAGAAGAATGTGTGTCTGGACACAAGCATTTTCCATTCCAAGCTGTCGCATGGTTACCCGTGTCAGTCACTCAGGCATCACTGCCTTGCACAGCACATCCTCGCAGAGATGGCACATCTCAAAGAAGCACAAGGGCAAAGCTACTGAGCGAAAATTCTGCTCAGAATGTCTGTAAATAATTGTTAATTAACACCAACTTGGGGGGGGGGAGGGGGGGGAGGGAAAGGAGTCTTTTGCTTGTAGATGCTTTACGATGGGAAAGGGTGGGATTTGTTAAATAAATAATTCCTTTTGAATTAGTCACCAGGTCTAATTAAGAGATACCAAAGGGACAAGGAATCAGAAGAGCAAGTTTAAAGGAATATCTAGCTAAAACATGAGATAAAAGTAGTATTTGAAAATATCAAAATAAACAGTGTGTGTGAGTGTTTTCCTTGGGATGAGCCAAGGGAAATATTTTCCTGAGATTTGGCCCATACAATATGTAACAGATTAAACCAATCTGCTCTTTTGAATGAATTACACAATCAGTGGATAAAAGGAGATATAGTTGATGCTAAAGCAGAGCCTGTATGTCTTTGGAGCAGTACTACCTTGTAAATCCTGATGTTTTGGTCCTGTTATGTTACATCCTTTTGAAGAACTAAATTTCTTTGGCTCCAAGGGGCTTCCTCCCGATTTCACCTGTTTGAAAGTGGAAATGACTCTTTGATTCCTGGCAAAAACTTTAGAAGACTCAACTCTACTGGAGAGAAAATTGCGCTTGCTGGGGGATTTTTCATTTTAAGCAGAGGTACAATTAACATCTCTAAACTGATCCCAAGAAAATCTATTAGTCACAGCCTCGACCTCTGGGCCATCCAGGCAGCCCAGCGGATCCTCTGCCCTTACTAACAAGGTTTGCCTCAAGCCTGGTGGGTTTCATTCCAACAGCTACTAAGTGGCTTAAAACTTCAGCAGATGCTGAAGGCAACTCGTGATTTCTCAGCTCAGCATCGTGGATATGGAGACCAGACACCCCTTTTCAGTGACCACCTGCTCTCCTCTCCCGGACATCAATCACCTCGGCACAAACAAAGCCGAGGTGAGAGGAGGCTCGAGCAAAAATCTGATAAGAAAATCCAGATCCCGTGCTGTCACTGCTGGGACACACTCCCCAGCTGTTCCTGCTTTCTTCCTCTGTAACTTCAGTCAACTTTGAAGTGCAACTCCAGCTCTGTAAAGGAGATTAAACAAAACAAGAAGCGAACGTGAGATTTTAAGGTTCAAAATGCCTGCTGTGGCACTTGGGGCCACACTAAAAGCACAAAATTTACCTCTATCCACATTACAGCTTGTAATGTACTGTTGCTGAATTTCCTGACACTGCTGTTCAAGAAGGATGGTTTTTTCAATATGCTTCTCTGTATCAGTGATTCCCAGACTCAAAGTCACGTGAAGCTGGGAGGAGCTTTAGGAGCCTTATACCAGCAACACATGAACAAAAGGTGTCATAAACGCACTGAAATCATCAAAAAAGCCATGTGTTTCAAACTCAGGAAATTTAAAAAAAATAATTTATAGTTACATATATTTAGTTTAATATAATAGAAATCCAAGAATGCTAACAGAAAAAAACCCAAAAAACAAAAAACAAACCACCAACAGTTAAAACATCTTTAAAATCTTTACTGGAGGAAAAGTATGTATAAAACATATTGCATTTTAAATCAATTTGTTTTAATGTGAACACTGAAATGTATCAATGATAATTAAGTGTCTATTACACGAGAGTATATCTGCATGAACTTACACATTCTCAAAGAAGTCACTCTACTCAAAATAAGGATAAGAACTGATCTCCTTCTTAAGTCAAACAGCCAGCTATGACAGTGTTACACTGTGTTTTAATAGTCTGTGTATATATAGAGAAAGGAAATGGGTCTCCAAACTGAAGGTGAAGCCCAAATAGCAAAATAATAAACAAAATAAATACATAAAAAGAATAAGATAGAAATTTTTATAATTTTAAAAAAATATATATACATGAGATGTGCTGGAAAGAAAGTGTGTTATCGCTCAGATCCTTAGCTTGGGACAACTGAAAGAAGTCTACTGTTGTAAATGCAAGTAAGAAGATTTAAACTAAACTACTCTTTTATCTCAGATCCTTTTTGTTTGACTTGATTTTGGGTTCCCATCTCCAAAAATAAATACAGGTTATCAGAGAGAAATGTAAAAGGTGGATCGTTTCCTTCTCTGCTGTGAAGGTTTCTCTGTAAAATGTTGGTTATCCCACAAAAAATGATTCAGAAATGGTGCTGAGGATCACAGTGAGGGGAGACAGTGTTATTCCAGCCACTCTTGGAGCTGGCTTGGGATCGACCTCCTTTCAGTGTTAGCACAACTTGCTGCAAAAACTGGGACAAACTCTCCCTTTGCCATGCATGGCATTGCTCAAATGAGTCTCCTTTCCTTCCAGGGTTGAGGAAAAAGGCTAAATGCACGGGAGATGTGTTATCTTACATGGGAACTAGTGACAGACAAAGGTGGGACCTGCAAAGGGATGAGGTAGGTTATTTACTTGCTTATTTATTTATTTGCTAAATACCATAGTTATCCGATGTATTTGAACATTTTTATGCTCCTTTTTCATTTCCCACTCCCATTCTATTTTGAATGTGCTATTCAAATGTTCTGTTTTTAATGTTTCTCCCAGGATTTTTTAGTAAATAGATAATAGAAAAAGGTTAAGCTTTTGCACTGGTGGTATAAACTATAAACTGGTAGTTGCTCTGGGGACATTATTTGCAGCCAAAAGTGATACTTTTGAATTTAAATGCAAGGAGAACTTGTGCCTGGCTGCTGGAGTATGACAGGTAGCTCACTTTTCTCCTTTTTATTAAAAAAAAAAAAAAAGTCTGTCTTTGGGCCACATGTCCATCCTGTAGAATTCTGGTAGAGCTAAATTCCCAGATGTAAGTGTACTGCCTCCATCATGTCACTGCTGACATTCAGCACTGGTTATCCAAGCTTTCATCTCTTCATCTTTAAAACACTGCCATCTGTTGTTTCCAGACGGTTCAGTCTTCTGTTTATCCAAAACTTTGTTCCAGGCCATATGGAAAAAATATCTATTTTCAATTAATCATCATATTTTCTTAAAATATACCAGAGTAATGGGAAAAAAAGCGGCATTGCTTACGCAGAGCTGTTCATGAAGGAGATGACAACTTATTACGCGCCGTGGTTTGAAGATTTTGACCATGTGGCCATTCAGTACACTCAGATACCACAAAAGCTGGCCAATTTTGCAGTAACACAAACACATTTCAAGCATTTCAATGCCGTTATTGTATATATATTACATTGGTACTGGTGTATTGATTTACTTGTTTCCACTGGGAACTTCTCTAGTGTTTTCCTTCTGCGGTCAGAAATTTGTCATAGGGTCATAAAATCATAGAATGGTTTGTGTTGGAAGGGACTTTAAAGTTCCAACCCCCCCTGCCACGGGCAGGGACACCTTCCACTAGCCCAGGTTTCTCAGAGCCCCATCCAGCCTGGCCTTGGATACTTCCAGGGATGGGGCAGCCACAGCTTCTCTGGTAACCTGTGCCAGGGCCTCCCCAGCCTCACAGGGAACAATTTCTGCCTAATATCCGATCTAAACCTGCTCTCTGTCAGTTTGAAGCCATTGCCCCTTGTCCTGTCACTCCAGGCCCTTGGAAATAGTCTCTCTCCATCTTTCCTGTGGGCTTCCTTCAGGTCCTGGAAGGCCACAATCAGGTCACCCCAAAGCTTCTCTTCTCCAGCTGGACAATCCCAGCTCTCCCAGCCTTTCCTCCCAGCAGAGCTGCTCCATCCCTCTGATCATCTTGGTGTCCCTCCTCTGGACTCTCCCGCAGCTCCCTGTCCTTGCTGTGCTGTCCCCAGAGCTGGAGGCAGCTCTGGGTGTCCCCAGAGAGGGGCAGAGGGGCAGAATCCCTCCCTCCCCTGCTGCCATTCTATCCTTAAATTGGTAAAGTTAGAACTTTGCTAGAATGTTGTAAGAATGGGTGGGTCACACTGCTCACACCTACATGAGCGAGGTGCAGAGCTTGGGAGCAGATTAGTAGTTCCTTCAGACTATTTCCAGCCTGGTTGTCTGGACTGAAGTCTTTTCTTGGCTGGACCCCTTCAGGTACAGTTTTGAATGGTTGTTCCAGGTTAGCTTCCTCCAAAAATAACCCTGTTATGTGTGCTGTGAGACCACATGAAGCAAAGGGCAGGAAGAAGAGACAATGAGGACGTTACACCTTCAGAGCAGAAACGAAGGGGGTAAAATAAGTCAGCAGAGGTATTAATCTGGGAATCCATTTCAATGAGATCAAGTCCATCTTTTCTTTCCTGAACCTGAGTTTCTGATATAGATAAGTTTCAATGCTAAATGTGAAGGAGATACCACGCCTGGGCAGAGATAGATTTCTTCAGAACTAAAAAAGAAATAAATATAAAAGGATGCTATTTTTAGGAACAGACTATGCGTTTCATTCCTCAGTTCAAAGGAATACTTAAAATGAGAAGTTGAGTTTCCATTCAAAGCCACCCTCTTTGATGCAGGATAAAGGCCTGTCCTTCCATCCTTCAAACAACTGCAAGATTTTCTCCTCCTGAGTTACAGTCTTCTCCTCCCAGCCACCCACAAACAGCAGCCTCCCCCAGATTCATGCAGATTATGCCTCTGTAAAGTGACCCAAGTTGAAACCAAGGAGGAAACAGGTGCCAGGTGGCCAGTACAGACTGGTACAGGACTGCTTGGATCTTTGGAACCATTCCTCATCTCTAAATTTTCCAGCTCACAGTGCAGACAGAGGAAGGAAAGAAAAGGCAGTGGTACAGATGTGGGAAACCTTGCAGACAAGATCAACATCTCACTGCAAGTAAAGTGTACAGATAATATTAATGTGTGTTACATTTACTTAATCAGAAAATTAGCAAGCCCTAGTTGAAGACTGATTCCTTTCTGGTAGATAATTACATGCTGCTTCTCAGCTTGAAACAGTGCCAGATATATTTTTTGCCCTTCACTTGTGGTACTTCATCTGATTTTAATCCACTTGAGCATGCTTAACTGCACATCCACTGCAGTTCCAGGAATGAGAATTGTGTGAGTACACCTTAGGTGTAAGACATGGACAACTTAGCATCTTTCTCTGTTAATTTATATATTTTAATTTTTTTTTTTAATCATTAGAAGACTACCCAGCCAGGTAGCCAGTTAGAATGACCTTAGGTTTTGGATTTCCCAGAACCTTGAACCTCTACACCCTCCTATAAAGCTCATCTCTGTAGAATATCATCCCTTTAATCAGCTCACTTTATGTCTCACGAGCTCATTCAGCCTTTTCCAAAACTATTTGTTTTAAAAGCCTTCAGTGTTTATATCTTGATGTCAGTGAAGTGGAGATCCCTGGGTGATGCTCCCCATACCCATTTTTGGGACAATTTTTCACTTGTTCTCTGGCAGCAGTGATCTTAGCCCAGGAGTATGTTGTGCTCACAAGAAAACAAAGTCCTTGCTATGAATTTACAACCAAGTGGGGGTTTTTTTTGTTATAATTTTTTTTTGGTTGGTTGTTTTTTTTTTGTTTTGTTTTGTTTTTGTTATTTGGTTATTTGGTATTTGGCTACTGGGATTACTAAAACAGAAAATAAGGCTGTTTGTTTCTTTTCCCTATAGGAAACTGTAGGCACAAGTACATGGTGCAGTGGTGGGCAGAGGAAACTGAGCCAGCTCTGAATGAAAAGACATGTTGGGAATAAGAGGCAATGTCAGCTTGGAGCTGAAACTGTGTTTATCAAGGAACAGCAGAGGGTAAGAGGCTGAGGCAGAGGCCCAAACTCTCTTAGGAAAGCAAAGATCCAATGTTAGTTCCATTTTGCACTAAAGCACAAGCAGTGGGGTTCTTTAATATAATAAAAATATGTTTTTCCTAGCTATGGTGACTAGAAAGAAGCCATGGCATAACAGGATCAGTTTATGATCTTGCCTCCCTGTTTTTCTCTTTTGGTAATGGGGAAAATGACATATAGTGGTTGGGCTGCTCTGTGGTTTTTGATTTTTGCATGGACTTCTAATCTGGAAAGGAGAATTATTCTCCAAAGTATTTATACAACCCCAAACTGACCCCTGCCCATTGACGAGTGTACTGGTGGACACATTTTCCTCATGGCCCCAACATGACAGAGAGCAGGCTTCATCTGATAGCCTTCCAGACACCTCACCCTGCCCCCTGAAGACCCTCCTGCTTCTCTTTGGCATCACTGATATTGTCACTGATATTCCAGTTGCTTCTAGACTGGCAGTAGGTGTTTATGGTGAAAAGCTGAAAACATAGGAACCATCCCCTGTCAGGGTGCAGCTCCATCTCAGGAAAGCCTTGGGAAGAGATTTTAGCTGTGTCCACAGCTGGGCATGGCTAAAATCAGGCAGCGCTTCTGATTCTGAAAACGTGCTTCCTGAAGGGCGGGAAACACTGTGAGGTCTGTGTTACCTCCAGCCCTGTGGAGATTTTATGCACTAAATATCTGCCAGACCCTTGGCACAGGCAGTTCATGAACACAAACACAGGACTGCTGAAAGAGCTGCGTTGCCCCTGGGTCCTGTTCCTATTCTAAAGCATAAATTATTAATCCCCTCTTTGTCCTCATGTGTTCTTTCATCTACTTTCACGACACAATTCAGGCGATTACCACCAGTCTTTTCTACCTTGGCCCATCCCTCTTGATGGTTGAGTCATTAAATTTCCACTGTCTACCTGACACAAAAAAAAACCCAAAACATCTCCTCAAAAGAGGTCTTTCTGCAGGGCTCCTGCTGTGCTCAGTGGTTTGTGGCTGGGATGTTGCCATGGGAAGCACGAGTTCACACCTGGCTGTTCCGAGAAGCGAGGAGGATCACTCTGCTTGGCAAGCTCAGATGGACAGAGATAAGTACAAAAGGCAACAGAACTGAGTTGTTGGCCTCTCCTTTTTGCCCAGTTTTCTACCTTCACGGTGCTGCAAATAACACATTTTGCAGTTTAAGTCAGGTGGGAAGTTCATGTTGCCCCAAACTGAATTTTGCTGCCTTACAGGTGAGAAGTTATGGAATGGCTGCTGCTGCCACAGGAAAAGAGGGAAAGGAAGACTGTCACAGTAGTTCAGTTTGGATGTGGTGCACAGGTAAGAACACTGAAAAATCTGTGCAATTTCACACAGAAACCTGAGTGGCAGAGAAAGGGAAGAAAAGCTTGGAAACAAATACTCCATAAGAGGGGAAAACCAACAAGATTAAAGATTCTGAGGGTGTTCTTGTTAATGAACTTAAACACTGCTCAAAACTGATAATCAGGGAAGGTCACGCTTTATTTTCTTTGCCTTTTTGCTTTCTAAGACAAACTTCCCAAGTTATGTCCTTCCCCAGAGACAGAGGAATATGGCTGTTGTGGCACTGGACTTTGGATAGCTCAGTAGTTTCAGCAATTTAATTCCACATGTGTCTTTAGGCATCAAAATATTTTTATAAGCACCAAAATATTTCTATAGGCCTGTTGATCATTATCTCAAGGTGCTACTGTGGTGACAAAGTGACTGGACAAATATGGCATCTATTTACTCCACAGATCTCTTAACCCAAGGGACAAAAGCTGGGCTTTGGCAGATCCGAATAGTAGACCCTTAGTGTCTTCATGGATGTGGGATTCCAGCTGGACAAACGAAAAAAAAATGGTGAGATTTGGGGAAATTTGTGAATCTATCAGTGAGAACTGGGACTTTTGAAGCTGGGGCTGGTCCAGGCCTTTTGCTCCTCTCGAGACCTGTCTCGAAGCTGAGGTGTATAAGTGTCAGTGCCATCCTGCTGCTGGCAACATAAAAATTATTTATGGGCATGTCTTAAACCTCGCTGCTGTTAGTTGTGTGTTGAAAACACCTAAACTAACTTCATGCTTGTATGAAGTACTTTATGTCCTGTACTAATTTAAGACTCCCTTTCGTCTGCTCGAGTGTGTATGACGAGTGGAATTCATTCAGGATGTTGCTGAGTTAAATGGAATGTTAGGGGAAGACAGAGAAACGTCACATGGAACTGAAATAGGTTTGCTCTGGCTATTCTAGATAGAACTTTTAGCTTAGCTACAGGACAAAATGCAGCCATTCTTCATGGCAGGTTGAATGATGCTACATCAAAAATTGCAAGAGGCCAGTGTGAGGAGAAAAGCCTGCAAACATGTCAGTGTCTTCTTTTGTTTCGAGATAAAACTCCTCCAAACATCTCAGACACCAAAATTTGAATAGTTTTATGTTTCATAATGTAAAATGTAACAAGGGAAAATACAAGGGTATTATTATGGTAATACCCCATGTCCTCTATCAGCTGCCGACTCAACGTGCTTGTTAATTGTGTCTTACCTAAAAAATATGAATTTGTGCTGAGGACAATATACTGTCTGGAAATAAAATCCACAAGCAGGGCTGGCAGTTAGGTAGAACATATTTTTTTTACTGTAAATACAATATGTGTCTGTGTGTGAGAGAGGGAGAGAGAGAGAGCAGTGCTCTTGGAATACAGGGACACTGTTCAGCAGAAGGAACCATTCCTCTAAAACCTTCTTCTGTGCCCTGTGACAAAGGAGTGTATTTGGGCACGGTCACTTCACAATGATGTCCCCAAAGAGGCAGAACCTTGTCTGCACCAGGAGCAGCCCAACATCAGCAGGAGACACAGGCAGCCTTGTTAATCGTGACTCTGCTGAATAACCTTGTGGCCTTATCCTCATCACCCTGGGTTCATTCCTTTACCCTGGCTTGTGCTTCATCCCCTGGCCCTTTGTTCTGTCTGTAATTAGCATGTCAGCCTTGCAGGGCACTGACCACATTCCCTTATCTCTGTGGAGGCTTTTGTGACCTTAACATAGATGAATGGAAGACACAATGACCTCTCTCATAGCATTGCTCTGGATGATTTTGGCCGTAGCTCCTTTCTCCTCCAGAGTACATTTAATCATGTAGTACACAGACTTGCATCTGGTTTGCATATCCTGAATAAGCTGCTGAAATGGAATGGTTTTATGCTCAGCTGCATTCCATGCAAGGGTTTTGCAAACTTTGATTGACTGATTGAAGTGGATCTACCCCCTCTCCCCACCTTCATCATGGTGGGAGCCAGTGGAATTTGCTGTGGATGAAACCGATGAACTTCAACACTGGCTTCTCTCTACTAAAGAAAAATAGAGCACAGCAGAGAAGTGTGGGAGGTGGAGGTTTTATTCCTGGTCTCATCTCCTGTGTGACCTTGAGGAAGCTGCCTCACTGCAGTCACTCTCATCCTATGCTTTTTGTGTCCTAGCTGTTGAGACTGGAAGTGCTTTTCGAGGGAAGGATTGTTTCTGCATGCTTATGAAGTGGCTCACCAGCCCTGATCCTGGTTGGGATCTTAAGGCTCTTTTGTAACATTCCTAAAATAAGAAGATTTATGACAGGAGAAATAGCTTCTATTGATAAGAGAAATAAGTTCTAATATAGAGGTGGAAGTGAAGGGAAAAGCAGAAGAGCAGTAAAGCTGTGAGTGCTGTTGGTTCTTGAAATATTTTCTTTTTGTGCTGTTCTGGTGAAATAAATGTACTGGCCAGTGCCACTGAAAATCTATCCATATATTGCTAAATATTTATTATTTCTGTCTCTCACAGCTGCTATAATTGGGATGCAGGAGGTTAAAGTTCTCAGAGGACTATATTATTTCATCATATTTCTTAGGGTAACTTAGGGAATTTACTTAGGGATTCTCATTATGGGGAGATTATATCTTAATCCTTTTCGTGCGATGGTCTGAAACAAATCTCTTAACAGAAAAAAAATCTCAGTGCCCATCAGATGTGGAGATAATTTTGATAGAAGTCAGTTCCTTCGACTAACTTCTCTTTGGAGAGTTAGTTCTATGCTGTACATCTCCAAGCAGAGCTTGGATCTTGCAAAAATTAGTAGGGATCTGCGCTCTTGAAAGGATCTGCACCACTTGCAAGTCTAGGGCCTCAGGGAAGAGCTGGTAGCCAAGCCTGCTTAAACAGAGTTGGAGATACCCCTGCCTAACAGCCATGCAGCCAGAAAACATCTGTATTTTCAACTGAGCATCTAAAACCAGTTGCCTGCCTTTTCAGAAACAGCCCCTAATCCTATTTATGACCCAGTGATTGACAGGCATCTGCATTCCAGGCGAAGTACAGAAGAGTTCTCAATTACAGGAAATATGTAGAAAGTTGCAGCAGGTTATTTGCTCATTAGACTTCCCCCTCAGTGGCTGTGGGAGTGCGTGGCATGTTGGTAAACCCTCCTGCTGCCTGTCATAATGTGATCAGCCATTCATTCTTAATGAAAAGCTGATGCCTCGGGAGAATCCAAAGGTTGGAGTTCAGCTTGGCTGCTTATGAAGATAAAAGGGGGAGAGCTAATTCTGAACGGATGTCATTTGTGTTTCCATGTGGCTGTGCCTGCTTTTATCTTTTTTTCAAAACCTGCCCGAAGCTTCGTGGTGTTTAAGGATTTTTGGTGTCACTGAATTGCCTGATACAGGGAAGCGGGAGTTTCTGGTCTCTCTTGGTGTCTTATTTTGCAGAGGGGGGAATTCCAAAGGGTCAGCTGATGCTGATACCAGGACTCTGTTCTCAGCACTCATTTAGCCATGTCCAGGTCTAACATGGTGCTTCTCAACTGTGCATCATCCTATTCCCACTTCGCAGGTGGGGGACTGAGGTATGGGGTGAAATGTGACTGGGTGAAGTTCATTCATGTTGTCGCTGCTGTGTCAGAAATTTAGTCCCCTGTTTCCCCACTTGGTGTTCTCACTAGTGCTGCTTTCACCTGTTGAAGGCAGAAGCTAGAAGTAGTAATTTGGGGTGTTTACACTAAAACTTTGAGTGGGGAAAAAAAAATCCCCAACTCGTGCTGGTTTATTTCCTTCCAAAATGCCATGTGGTCCGTGTGTGATGATCCCTTGGATGTGGACGGGATATAGGAGATAAAAAGATGAGACAGGACTTCTGTATGACTGCAGAGGTCTTCAGAGAAAAAAGTCAGAGGCTGTGCAGCTTTAATTTCTTCCCTAGGGTGAAAGGGTGAGCGAGACATTGGAGGAATAGACTAAAGAACTGATTGCATGTAAACAGGGCTGAGCACATACTTTGTGACACACTGAGGCACCAATCCCTTTAACCATTCCCGGAAGAGAGTTTGTTAGAAATATGGTCTCCAAGGCACTTTTCTTCCTGGCCATGATTCCAGCAGTGTTTTTTTTATTGGCAGCAGTGCTGACTTCAGCAAGCCCTCTCCTTTCAGGTGCTGGTTGAGCACTTTCATGGCTCCCTGCACTGCAGCACTGAGCAAGGCTGCTCAAAAATCTCTTTTGGACATGACTGAGCTCCCCTGCCAGTCTCTCTTGGCAGGCCCAGAGACATCTGCCAGCAGCACAGAAGGAGGGATCTGCTTGAGCTGGCACTCCCAGCAAGGAAACACCCCCAGAGCCAGGCCAGCACTCTTTCTGGAGTGCTAGTCTGTCCTCAGGGACTGAAGGAGGCATCCCCACTTGCCTCGATGCACTGCATGGCCAGGATTCCAAGAGGATTCATTATTGTCTCTTCCAGGTGGCCAGAGGTTCCTATTCAGCCTTTATGAGAAACTGTAGTTTTATTGCCTTTACTTTTTCTACACAACATCGGATCACACAAGAGACGGATTCTGCCATTCCCACTGATGTGACTACTATTACATTTAAAATGTGTTGATCTGATCAACCTGCACTTGCAAGATGCAGAGAAGTTGGGTGTGCGTTCACAACTAGGATAAATTACAGATCCTCCACGTTCAGACACGGTTCACAGTTCAGTGCTGTTTTCAGTTCAGGTTATTTGCCCACCTTGAAGCCTCACATGTCCAGAATCTGAGTTAATTCCAGGAAAGAATTTGAGGCATGGAAGACTGAAGTGTGGCACAGCTGAAGTGAGCATGAGTAAATATAAAGCATCCCTTTCTCTCCCCCTCTCCCAGCACCCACTGCTCTGAAAGACTCTGGGCACCTTGACAAAATTTAACTCAAACAATCTTTTCTAACTGGTCAGCATGTCCTTAAGTAAACCTTAAAACCACTGCAGAGTTAGGCAAGAGAGGAAATAGCAAACCCTGACATCTCCTACACACGCAATGCCCAGAGCAACACACGGAGATGGATTAGAAAGAGCAGGAAACATCTTGAACTTCTCCTCAGAAGTGTTTGCCACAACTGGACGCTGGCATGTGAGAAGGGGAGGTTGTCAGCACCACAGGCCACTGTAGATGGAACTATTACTTTACTGGCTAATCTAGGTGTCTTTAACCTTAGCAAATACTCTTTTGTTAGTACAATCACCTTTCTAATAAAAGAAGATGCAAGTCCATAATCCTTGAACTGCTCAGCAAATTCAGATGCAGATCACCAAAGGAACTCAGTACCAGAAACTCTCAACAAACTTGGCTTGAAAAGCAGAATAGGTGCAGGAGAAGACAGGAATTCAACTACATTTTGGTGCTGGGAAGCTGCTATATCCTTACACAGATCATGCAGATCAAGGTGCAAGAAATATCAATATTCTCACTGCCTGTGTATTCACAAGGTCCATGAAGCAGAGGGAAGTGCCACATACTCTAAGATGGATGTGGCCATAGGGATGTTCTATGTGTTACAGCCTGTCTGGATGTTCCTGTGGTGCCTTTCCTAGCTGAGAATCAATATCCCATGAAGCTGCTCATTTGGGATGTGGAATTGCTAAGGTTGTCTCTGAGTGTGCCTGGGGCTGCGCTTTCGGGTTTGCTGCCTACCAGTGGATAATCTGACCTTGGTTAATTAACTGTGCTCTTGTACAGTCCTGTAGGGGCACACTCATGGGATACAAGTGCTTCTCAGTGGGGAGCTAAAGCAGTTCAATGTGGCATTAAACCTAAATCAGATTAAATAACTCCTCGTCTCTTGACCTGAACGTATCAGTGCTTCAGACAACTATATATAGGCGGTGGAAAAAAATCATTGCCTACAACTAACATTGTTTACAAAATTCTCTAAATAGGGTTATTTTCCATTGCCAAATATAGACTCTCTAATGAAGCAGGAGAGCCAAAAGCCCTGCAGAACTCCCTTTATCATCTCTGAAGCTTGGCCATCAGAGGGTAGAAATTGTCACAGCATTCCTTTGTGCTCTCCCTTGACTTGCATCTTCACCCACACCTCACCAAAGCCAAGGAGAGTCTTTCCACTGGCTTCCAAGTTACCTGGAACTGGCCTGATCATCCAAATGTGCACACTCAGTTTGTTCTTTTCAGGCCAAAATATTTGTTTTGACTTCCAGCAGGCAGAACATCCAGGCTGTTAAGCAGAACTCTGATTATAAACCTTTACAGAGCACCTTCACCTAAAGAGTGGAGCATATATAGATGCTTAGGACCTCTGTTATTTTTGGAATTGGTTTGGCAGCCCTGTGCACGATAAGAAGGAGCCGAGCACTCACTCTCTGTGCTGAGCAAATAAATCTGACCACAACAATGTTACAGGGGAGCCATTCCAGTTACACTGTAATATCTACCAAAGCAGTGTCAGGGCTTGGGAACAGAGGTATCCAAACCCAGCAGTTAAGGATGATTAGTGTCCTGATCGTTTTATAAGCCCTCTGGGGAATGGGGAAAAGGAATCAAACTGAAGTGCTGAAAGTCAGAATATGCAAAGTGGGAACGCATCTTCTGTTCTGTTAACTGTGCACATGCTGAGAAGGCAGAAACCTGGTCTTCTGAGGTGTGGTGAGGGGGGATATAGTCCTTATATCCTGAGTTAGAAGTGCCAGGCATATCTAAATTTAAATAAATAAATAATTCCTATCCCCCTTAAAATAAGCAGCAATCCTCCACAGATTTCCATCTTTAATAAGAGCATAAGTCATTGCATCTCATATTTGAAAAGAGTTCCATACAACAGACAGTGCTAAGATAGAAGAGGGTAATAAAATAGAGGCAAAATGTTAACTTTAAAAATAGAACTAATTTTACACATCTCCATTTCAAAGAGCAATACATCTGAAAATAAGGAAATTAATAATTTTTGTCCAACTTTTATGAAAAGACTCCTTCTACTCGTTATGGGGCTGTAGGATTGAACTGTGTATTTAATTTTGGAGAGATACTGTTTCCAAGGGCCTGGAGTGAAAGGACAAGGAAAGATGGCTTCAAGCTGACAGAGAGTATGACTCTTCTTTTACCCACTTATTTTCTTGAAATGATACCTCAGAGGTGACTTAAATAGAATATGTGACTTAAATAGAATATACAACACTGACCCCAAGTACATTTAAGTAATAATGAAGATATTCTAGCATTTCTTGTTGCCATTGCAGGTGCTTTTCATCATTTGTTTAAAACAGAGATAAAATGTGTGAGTCACTCTAAAACAGGGATGTTTTGTCAACTAAGACTTGACAGCAGGGAAGCCAGTGCCAAATTGGCAACCAGTGTCCAGGCTTCAGCTGGACTTGCATTTTCCTAATTGCCTGTATTGCTGCTGGCTGACAAACAAGGACATAAGCAGCAGTATATAAGCTGCATGCCATTCATTAATTTCCTCTCATGAGCCACTGTGCCCCCAGAGACTTTCCTCTTCTATCAGATCATTGCCCTGTAAGGAATGGATTTAAAATGCAGCTATCTGGGAACTTTGATGTACGCCCTTGAAGAAAAACCCTTTCTTGTGGAACGCTAGAGACTGATAATTCTCGTCCCTCGGCCTCTTCCCCCCTCCCATCAAACATCAGAAAACAAGTGGGCAAACTCCTCGTGGGCAACTGCTGTTTCTGTGCTTGGTGCTTTCTCCCAGGGGTGCAGGCACGAGGGAAAAAACGTACCCACAGCAGCAGATCTGTGCTCTGATTTCACAGACGTGGGGGTCTGAGGTCAGCCCTGCGGATCTGAGAGGGGGATTTTGCCTTTGGTCTTTGCATCTCGGCTGAGCTCTCGCTAAAAGCGCTTGGCCCGTCCGTAGGCACCTAATCCATGACGTCCTGCCGTGCAACAGGCAGCCCGAAGCTGCTTCTCCACAGGGCTTCGCATCACTGAGCTCGCTAGAACAAGTGCCTGAGTTGGAGTGGCCGCTGCCTTATCTAACTGACTGCATTTGGAATGGCTTCATGCTTCACAGTGCTTTGCAGAGGCTTTTTTGGAGTGTTTAAGCGAAAGACAGCTACCAGAGGATAAGCTGTCTCTGAAGACATTTGGCTCTCGCAGCGAATGCGTTTGCCAAAGAAAACTCTGTGTTCCAATTCTGTGAGAACCACTGGAAACATTTCTCCTGCTGTTGTCTGCTCCACTTTGCTTTCTCAAGCAAGTGGCTATTGTCTTCACTAGAAAGGAAACATCCTCCTTATCCTCTCTTTTTCTCTCCATCAGGGCTGCTTCTTTCGCTTCCTCTTTTTTCCTTTTGCAAATATTGCAGGTTTCTGCTGCCAACTCCTTTGTCTCCTTCCTTATCGTGTTGCTTTTTGGCCAACAGTCTTTACAGAAACCTTTTTCAGCTTTGGAAATAAGCAGTGAAGAGGCAATTTCACATAATTTAAAATAACCACCAGACCACTATATGCTAAACAGCATTTCCATTTTGTACAGGGCCTTGTTGGACACGTCCCTGGCTGCAGGAACTCGCACACCAGGCATCAGTACTTGTGTGTGTGGTATAAACATCTAATGTGGCATATGATAGCATTTGATACAGCAAAAGATGAAATTTTGAGCTCCAATACATTAAAAAAAGTATATGCTGGCTTAACCGAATTCTTATGTCTACACATATTCAAGGGAGCAGAAATCCAGCTTTTAAACAACGAAACCAAACTTTACAGCAAGCTGTATAAAGTGACCTGTTCCATCAAAGCATAGTTGCATCACGAAATAATCTTCTTCTGCCTCCATGTCTAGGGACTCACACACTGTGAGTTGCTTCATGTTAGAGCAATGAAGAAAAATATTTTAAAACTTTTTCCCTCTGCAGCTTATAAATCTTTTGGTACCTAATTTTTTAGGGAGTTTGTCTGTGGAAAGGCTAGTCTGGCTCAGAAAGCAAAAGGTTTCAAACTCTCTGAAGTTCCTTAGCCCTGTTTATCTCCTACCTCACCCAGAGATATTTAATATGATCATTGGAACATTTCCTGTCTGATTTTCTTATCCCTGTATGTTAAATTCTTCCCGCCTCTCAATACTTTACAAGGAACATTTGTTTCAATGGCAGGGTATAAAGAAGTCCCCTTGAGTGAATTTCTATTATTAAGAAGCCTTGAGGTGATGAACTAAACCCCAATAATTGATGACAGAATGCATGAATGCTTAACCTATTAGTAATGTTTGCATTGTGCAACATTAAAAGCAAAATTCCTGTTCCAGTTGCCGTATGTCCAACACCCATCACCCCACCCCAGTATCTTTGGGGATGTTCTTGGGTGTAGGATCCAGCCCACAGATCCCTTCTAATCTCACTCCAACACTGCCTTCAGAGCTGCTTCTCCAGCATGAACACAGCATAAGGAAAAGAAACCTTCAGGCCAAGCTAGTCATTAAGAATCCAATTTTCAGTTGCATCTGGCAGGTTTTCCTGACGTGCCAATAGCATGTAATCAGTCATGCTAATGACACACTGTAAAAATGCTACAACCCACACCCAGCTACACAAAACGTGAAGTGGGAACTCCTTCCCCCAAGCAGAGGGGGTCTGGTATCACCCTCACTGGTATAAAACAAACTAGTGGGGAAAGTGGGAGCAGAATGAGTCTCACAACACTGTGGGACATTCCAATTAGTGGGGGAAAACCCACCACGTGTCCCGAAACAAGCTGCAGCAAATGAAAACTTGCACAGCAATTCCTCTGGTGCTAAGACGTCTGAGGAGGTCACGGCCCCCTGTGTCTGGAGGCAATCAAAGATGAGTGGTTTATGGCTTGTGTGCAAGTCAGAGTTATTGCAAATACGGGGTTTTATTTGGTGATACGAATTTAATGAAGTTTTACGAAGTCAAATATTTTTCAATATTGACCCTTAATGCTGATTTCATATTTGCGGAAACGTGAGCAGAATATGGATTAAACTCAGTGTCAGGAGGAAAATGATGGCATTGGGAAAACAGCTAAGATTAGCTTCTAGTCATAAGGAAAAATAGGCCAAAAACTAAGGTTTCAATTCTGCCAACATTTAAATAGTTGTATTATTCAATATAAAAAAGTAAATACCAGCAACAAACCCACATCTCTTTTTTTCAGAGGGGTTGGAACTTTAGGGTCCCTTTCAACCCAAACCATTCTATGACTCTGTGATATAGAACAGCTATTTCAAAGCAAGCCTGAGACCAGATTTGTGGCCTGTTTATAACCCATAACTGCAGAAATACCCTCCTGACTGTCCCAAAGTCATGATGCCACCTCTTATGACTGAAAAGAGCCCTCACACATGTTGTTTTGGGGGCTTTGTGGTGGACAAAGGTCTGGGCACACTGTATAAGCTCCAAGTGTCCTCTGCAGCCGTGCTGGGACAGGCTTGGGCAGCAAGGCTAAGAGGAAACTCTCTTTTAAAACCCTCTGATCTGATTTTGGTGTCTTGTGCCTTGAAAGTCTCCTTCCCATCCAGGTAACTGAAGGAGTAAGTGCTAGAAGTTGAAATGCTTATCAACCATGAGAGTCACTGAACGCTGCAGGTGAGGAAAACGTTACAATTCCTTCGATAAGGAGCAGAAAATGGAAGCAGAAAATGGATGCATAAGATGACTTTGCCAGTGGTGAGCCCACAAATCATACCTCTGCCCTGTCACTGGGGTGTATCTGCTCTCCCTTCAAAATATTTGTCATTTGTCATTTATAGAGGAGAGAGGAACTGTAAATCCATAGCTGAGGGCATTTTCACTTACTTTGGCCAGTCCAAAGTGCTTTGAAATTGTTTCAATCAGATGGGGATCTGCTGTGGGTATTATGCTGAAAAAACTAGAAATACCAGAGTAAACACATAAGCAATGTTGCTTGTAATAGTTTGAGATCTCTCAGGGCACATTTTGATCATTTTTTATTTTAGTTTCTGGACTTGTAGAACGTATCTTAACACTAATCATTGATCAGAGTATCTCACCAGAGGTGGGAATTAACTGTGGTGCTACCTCCCTGCTTTTGTGATGAAGCTGTAACAAGCACTGTGACAGAGCATCCCACTCCTGGGCAACTTCGTGCATGTCAGTAAATACAGTCCTGCTGACTTTTATCCACCTGCCTGTGCAGGACTGCACAGACTGAAGTCAAAGGGAGAACTCATATGCTTAGAGTTAAGGACATGCTTAAATATTTCCTGGACTGGGGCCTGCCTTCTCCCAGTGGGGAATTGTGCTCTTGCACGGGTTTTTGCCCCATTGTGCTCGTGGAAATCTGGCCCTTTAAGTTCTGCAGAGCAGAACTGCTCCGGTCTCTCCGTAGCCATTTTGCAAGTGTCGACTGCTGGGAGCCTGTTCTGCCTCCCAACTGGTACCTGCCGTGCTTTTCCACAGCCCTCTCCTTCTGATTTCTGCATCTCACACGTGGGATCAAAAAAAAGGCTCATCCGGGGGTAAGTCTGACTTGTCTTTTGTGTTTGATCACGGTGAAAATGCTGTAGCACGTCATTTGCTGGTATGGATGTCCACAGCCTTGAAAAATTGTCTCTATTCTTTAGCCAGTACTGAAGGGCAGGGTCTGTTCCAGGATGCAGCGTTTTGCCAGGTTACACTGATGAAGCAGCCTTCTGTAGGCTCCTTCTCTTGCAGTTTGAAGCAGTATTTTTGTTTTTCCCCTCCAGCTCAGGCAGCTCAGCGCCTCGCTGTCATTAGTAAATGCTTGGAACAGGTGCAAGGCAGGTGTCCTGTTTATTGCATAAGCAAAGTTCAGTGCTCTTGGATTTGAAAATCCAAGGCAGAGGTAGCAGCTGAAGGTAATAAGAGGCACAGTGGCTAAAAGGGATGTGATGTGTCAAACAGATGTCAATGGATGCGGTTCTCAGATCTCTGTGATTCACTAAACAGCAGCAGTAAATGTTGCCACCCCTGACACAAACCATATTATGTCAGCTAAAAGTATTGATGCCACTGAACGGTTTGAAACTACTGCCTGAAGAGTAATAGGTAATAACACCGGGATAATGAGGATACTGGAATAATAAGGGTATTGGAATAATTACTTCACAGTAATAAAGAATAGTATTTGCAAAAAAAGGAAAAAGATTTGGATGCCTGATTTCCGTCACAAAATGGAAGTTTTAATTGAAAGAGCTGACAGGCTTGTCTACAAATTAATGTTTGATGAAGCAGTAGGGGATCTACACAGTCTTCTTGTACAAATGTGGTTAGTCTGCAGGAAATGCATAAGTAAGCTCAAGAATCTGCCCTTTCCTTCCAGCACTCCAGCAGCCTATGCAGGGAAAAATGTGAGTAGCAGCTACCATGTCATAAAGCAGTCACTTGTTACACTGTAAGATGACAATCTTTTTCTGCCTTGTGCCTCTTCCAGGCTTTGCAGGGGATTTAGGAAGAGCTGTCACTGTTCTGTTGTGTCCCACAGCTTGAAGGAAAAATCTAAAAGCTGTAATAGTGGGGAACACTGAGCTGGCAGAAAGCAGAGCGCAGAGATGCAGAGTGTCAGGGGCTGTGTCCTGTGCTGCTACAAAATGTGATGCCTGGCGAAGTGCTAAGAGTGGTTTCAGCTCCTGAGCCTGCAGTCTCTTGGATCTTGTGACCTTTAATTCTTCAGTGGTTCTCTGAGTGTTGCCAGTCCTCACTTTCAAACAGAGGAACCACTGACAGATGAATATTTAACTCCTTTAACAGCACTGCACCCGCTGTACTTCTGGAGTGCACGAGTGCTCTGCAATCAGCCTGAACTGGGGGACAGTTCATGTCTGCTCTGCCTGGGGTCAGCCACTGCAGTCACAGAATCCCAGAATCACAACATGGGTCAAGTTGGAAGGGACCCCAGAGGGTCATTGGTGCCACCTCCCTGCTCCAGCAGGGTCATCCCAGAGCACAGGGCACAGGATTGTGTCCAGACAGCTCT
>JAYRBT010000042.1:55471351-55490968 GCA_036023395.1 Myiotriccus ornatus
CCAGGAGCTCCGTGTCCCTCCTGCCCTGAGGAGCCCAGGACTGGACACAGCACTCCAGATGTGCCTCACAGGGCTGACTGAAGGGTCAGGATCACTGCCCTTGACCTGCTGGCAGTGCTCTTCCCAGTGACCCCCAGGATCCCACTGGCCTTCTTGGCCCCCGAGGCGCACTGCTGGCTCAGGGACAGCCACAGCAATCCTAAATCACGGGGCTAGGTGTTATCCATGGAGCAGTGGAAATGGTCAGGATGGTACTGGGGCAGAATTCATCCTTCCAGGGTTCAACATGCCCCTGGGTTTCATTAATTACTTCAAACACCAGCAGCAATGAAGGCTGCTTTCCCAGCATCCTGCCTGTGGTGCAGGTGCCACAAGAAGATTTTTTTCCATGGACTTGCAGCCCAAATGTTGCCTTTACAGGCAGTGGAAAGCATTATCTGGTACAGAAGAGGCGCCTGTTCCCAAGTGCACGCAAATGTGTTTTGATGTGCTGCCTTCCTACTCCTTGGCTTGTGTTATGGGAACAACATCAATATAGTGGGAAATCCTTTTAAAACGTCTAATATTTCATTGTTACTTTGAAGACTGCTGCCCTGGCCTGTGGGACAGAGCTGTGCTGCCACCCTGGAGGAATGTGACACTGCCTTTCTCCCCACGAAGCCGTCCTGGCTGAGGGACTGGCAGAGCCTATTTCTGATAAAGCAGACGGTGTCTTTCCATTCAACCACCTTTCATTCAACCACCAAAGAAAACTTTGTTCTGCCTTGCTGTACAGCTGTTATTTTACAGCTCTGTGTTCCCAGATTAAGGAATCGGTCATATTTTTAACTTCCAAAATGTCTTTCCCATTGGCGCTTTCCCATTTGATCTGAGTGGGTGGCCCTTCAGCTCCTTGGCCTCAACTGATGCTTAACCTTACTCAGTCTTCTTGCTGGTTTATCCTGTCCCCTGCCCAGCCCAGAAATGGTTGATTGTCTTGCACCCAGTTTTTCATTTCTGTTGTAAACTCCTGTAGTGGTTTATTTTCAATCACTGTTGACAACTTCATTTTCACAGCTCACACTTGTGCTGTGAGCACCTGAGCCTCCCTCTTGACAGAACACACTTAATTTGAAATGCTGGCCTTGTGCTTCTCAGTCCATGCCACTTTCCTTTGCCTAACAGGATTTGTAGATAGTAGAGACAAGTCTCCCAGCCAATCTCATGGGACAAAAGGTAACCAATAACATACAAATGTGTATTTACCTGTGGTGAACATATATACAGGTAAATATAAAATGTTTTTCATTATTTTAAGGGAAAACTAATTTCTTTAAGGGATAGATTCATGTTTTCTCAGCACTTGACTGCCAGTGCCAAAAATCTCTCTCAATTAGCCCAAACGCCTTTCCCCTCACAGGAGATTCTTACTTTTAATCTGTTGGTTCATGTTGGGCTGGAAGACAGGGAAAGTGGTCTGCAAATGAGGTTGTGATCCTGACTGAAAAGCAGTATATATCCTCTTTTTGTCTTTCTTTTAAGTCTTTGATGGAATTTATCACTCCCTTAGACATGGATGCCCAGCCTGCGCAGCACAAGCTGCTTCCAGCTGGCCAAATAATTAATCTCACAGTCTGGTTTTGGCCACCTTTCCTTAGAGTCCCTCACATATGAGTGGCAAGCCAATTAATTAATCTGGAGAATTAATTAGGACAGAAAAGAACAGAAAAAGGAAACAGCCAGGAAACCAGACACTTCCATCCAGAACATGACATTTACTGTTAGGGAAGAGAGATTTTAAGGCAAGTGTCAGAGCTATCCAGCAGCAGTTTGTCAGCTGCAGGAACAAATACTAGTCCTTTGCTTTGAACACCTCTGGATCTCCACAGTGAAGGATGCTCACCTATCCTGACATCCAGGATGACATTAAACAGCATTTAAGTCAAAAATCACAGGAAGGAGCTGTACAGGAAGATGCAGAAAGGAAATAGCCTAGCACAGGTTGCCCAGAGAAGATGTGGCTGCCCACATCTATCCATCTGAGCAGCCTGGGCTAGTGGAAGGTGTCCCTGCCCATGGCAGGGGGTTGGAATTGGAGGATCATTAAGATCCCTTCCAAGTCAAACCGTTCTGTGATTCCAAATACTTTCATTATCCCACATCTGGAGTATTAGTCAGATCATATGAGACAAAAAGAGGGTGAGTGTTTATTCATCCATTTCCCCTATCACACAGTCTCCTCTGCTGGTAAGAACCACGAATCTCCCAAGCTCTCTTGTCGTGGTCCTATCCAGATTCCACGTTCAAACTTTTGAAAAGTCTCCTTGCCTGTTTTACCCTTCTGCTGCCAAAGTAGTGTCTGTGCTGGAGTGGTCTGCACTGGGTGGGGAGATCTCCAGAGTGCCCCATTTACGAGTACTGGCCTTTCTGCTCCTAAAGGGGAGGTCTCATGTTCCCCTTCCAGCAGCCATCAAGAACTGTGGGGGGGCAAGAGATGGGCACTGAAGCAAGGCTGCAGAGATAATCTGCATGGCACTCACTACCAGCAAGACAGGAGGCTGCAAGCAGCTATTTTTAATGCCAGTGGTGCCACTGAAACACTGCTTTTTTTTGCTTGTGTTTGTCAGGGTTCCCCACTTCTCCCATATATGTTAAACTGGGAGAGGGGGCAGCAATCACGTTGGACAACTGATATCTTTTTTTTTTAGGCTTGATCCACTTCCCCCTGGAAGAGATGGATGCTGTGCCTTGGCCCCGCTGCACCTCATCTGACACCTTGGTGCAAAGTGCTCGTGACTGGGAGCTGGGGAGGCCACGCTGCAGATCTGTGTGCCACCCTCTGCCACCCGAGTTACAGCGACAACCACTCCTCCTACAGGGACCAGCAGCTTTGTTTGACTCCGAGTCAAGGCAATACTGAGCCCAGCTACCAACAGAAGTGGAAAGGTAAGAAAATGGGGTGTGTTTTGCATATAAGATACTCCATTTGTAAGTGGGCGGTGATTTCCTCCCATATCTGTACAAAGCACACTCACCAAAACAGCATGAGAAGGCAAAAGTGCTCAACCTTGCTTGGGGTGACCCCACTCCCAAGTCTCTTGCTATGCAGGGAGAAGAAAAGTTACTTCTGTGACCAGAACCCTTTTAGTCCAAATTCTAGGCAAGCAGTCTTGTGCTGGAGGAATCTCTCAGCTTTCTGTGTGTTTGCTTTAAATCTTCCACAGATTTCTGGAGCCATCTACCAAGGACTCAGAAGGGCTTGGGACCTCATTGTAGCAACTCAAGTGTTGAATGGGGTGTATTAATGGCAGGAGGGAAAAATCCAGAGAAACAGCAGGGAAGTTTCTTTGGGCAGGTAACTAAAATACTGACCTGCAGTTGTAGTAGCAGCTCTGTGAACACGAGTCATGAGGCAAGGAGAATTTGCCATCTTTTAGGAGGTGCTGCTGTCAAACCCCTTATTTGAAGAGAAGTGTCCAATTTGCCATCCAGTATTGATGTGGACACCTAAGTCACCAGGGTGGTCTTGATAATTTCAGCCCAGGTCTAAAGCTTTTTTCCACAGTTACCCACTGAACGACTTCTTCCCTTGGAATTTCCAGTTATCTTTGCGTGTAACTCATATCCCTTTCCCAAACACCCTGTCCAGGCAATCACATTCATATCCAAGTCTATCTGGATGACTTTTTCAAGTGAAAATTTGTGAAGTACTGCCAAGTGCTTTACTGTTAATTTTGTGCTTTGATTTCTAAATACAATGAATGGTCAGGTTTTTTTGTTGTGTTCTTTTCTTTGTCCTATAAATCCATGACATGTTATTGATCATGCTTCAATTATTAAGCACATAACTGAGGACCCACTAGAATTTTTTTTAAGTTTTTTGCAAACTTCCATGGACCTTGGATCAGGTCTTAAGTGATGGCAGATTGTATTCTAGGATTTTTAAGCAAAATTTATGGGATGGGAACTACTAATCTTGCTCGTATTAGTGTTGCATTTGTGTTTTTTAGTGAACAGCTATCATTTCCAGGAATAAAAATCCCTAAGGAACATTATTATTATGCACATTTGTCCATGTGCTCAGCTTTAAGCACAGGGTTAATTTTACCAGCTTCTAGACATAAACTTAAGGGCTATTTTGGATCAAGACCTGTGCAAGCAGGCTGAGTGAACTAAATCCATTTCACTGGCTCCCAGTAAATCCTGATCCTGGTTTTGGTTTGTTTGGTTTTGTTTTTTGGGGGAGGAACGGATCTATAAACCACTCCTGCAGAGATTCTCAACAGAGACCCAATTTAAGAATGAAAACCTTCCTGACAGCAGAATTTCAGCTCAAGCTGTTATATTTTACTTTCACTGGAAAGGGGTGGAATTTACAAGGCAGTAATCAGAGAAGAATGAACTCTATGAGAAATTAAAAAAAAAAAAAAAAGATGATCAGAGGTCAGCTGATCTCTTTTGCTAAGATTGGAAATTTTGGATTTTTTTTTTTTTTTTCTCAACTCCTACTTCTCTCTGCTGCAGTTGTCTTAGTTAATCTCCAGTTTTGGCTTTGCAGTGACTTTCTTGGTATCAGCTTTTGTGTTATTTGCTGTATTCACACCTCCTGAGCTGTAGTTTTTCACTTACAGAACCTGCACTGTTCCCACTGAGCAAGCCATTGCTTGGGGCAATGGAATATTTAGTAAACACTTTGTGGAATAATGGATAACCTCAGGCCTGACAGCAGCAGACACTTTAGATTATGTTTGGGGATTGTAAAATTTTTGGTATTTATGAAGATGCTAATGGGAAAGCAGATGAAGAGAAAAATCTCAGTGAAATTTTTCCAAGCCCACAAACTCAAGCTGCACATCTAGTTTGCAGATCAAGTAATTGCTAGAGGCTGGTAAAGGCTACAAAATTCAGGATGTGATGCTTACCCAGAATTAATCATTTCAGTTTGTTTCAGATTATAGCTCTGCGATATTTCTCATGTTGTAAAAGTTATCGTGCTAATTACACTACATATTTACCTACAGAAAAATGCTTGGGAAATGCAAAACATGAAGTTTCTGGTGAATGAAAAAGAAACTGAGGTAGGCAGCTCCGTTCAGCAGGACTGGGATCTTTGCTGTTGTCTAGAGCAGTTTTGTTTCTGAACAAGGGCATCTTCACTGACAGATCTGACACCAATATCCCTCCTTGCAGGGCAGAGGTAGTTTAAAGCACAGAAGTGCAGGCCCCTATAATCTGTCAGATTAAATAATTCCAGTGGCATTCATCACGTAGCTACACAGGCAGCAGCCATGTGGTGTACAGAAACTGAGAGTCTGAACTAGAACAGCTGACCACCTGCTCTCAGATATCACAGATGTAATCCCAAGCTTTACTGTATCAGGAAAAACTGGGGCTAATCCCGCTAAATCAGACATTAAACCTGCGTGAGATCGGAATAAAGTTAAGTATTTATTAGTTGTCTATGTGGCTTAAACGCTTCCCACTATTCACACTGGGGTTTTTTTTCTGCACATCCCAGATGCAACTGTTCAAGAGTAAATATTGCTAAAAAAATCCCACCTACTTTTGCCTTCCTCTTTAGCCTTTCACTTTGTGTGAGCCAGGTCCAGGCTGCAGCGTTGCCTTGATATTTCCTAAACTTGGTTTGTGAAATGGCAGTATGGATCCTCCTCTTAGAGATCCCATGGAAGGAGGTGAAGGACCTGCCTGGGATCAGCCTCTGAGAGGATGGAATTTACACTCATGGGATTCAGAAAAAGCCCCTCTCCTCAATCTGTTGTCGTGGTACTTCTTTTGGTTTCCACTCACGTGCAAAAATCCTCCCCACAGCAGGATCTGCAGCAGAAGACTTCACCACGCAATTTTGTAGTGAACCACCAACACGGTAAGAGGAAGCCTAAAGGGAAAATAGATCACTGCATAACTCTACTAAATGAGAATTTTCCTCTTTCTGTCAAAGTTCTGCTCTGCAGCTCCCTGTGTCACTCTGAGAAAACTACACGCAGCAGGCCTTTCTCAGAACGCCGTAACTTCCATTTCTGTGAAAAAAACGAAACCAAAACAAAATAAGAATAAAAAAAAACATGGGACTCTGAGACCAAACTGTTCCCATGAGAACTCCCTATTCCAATAATTGCTGTTATCTGATTATGGTGGGAGAAGGGTTCTTCTTCGCCTTTACCCCCGCCTAGGACAAGCACCACGTCCCGACGCCAAGTCTCAGGAATCCAAGCCGGCCGAGATTATTGACCCAGGGAATATGTGCCTCTGAGTCAGATCCTGGGATCAGGAGGATCCTGACAGCTGTGTTTCATGTGTTGGAAGGATCTAGTTTTCGAGGAAGCAGTGTAGTAGTTGTTGCCCCATCCATCCCACTCTTTCTACCCTTCAGCTCTCCAGCTGATTCTGCCCCCTCAGGACTTCACTGTCCTTGTGGTACCACGGCATGGACACTGTGACTGTGGCAGCTGAGCTCTCCCTCTCTGCAGGACAGAAAAATGCCTTCCCAGTAGCCTTTTCCTCAGGACACAGGTTCAGGGATCATGTTCTGCCCTGTGCTTTGGCTCATCCACTGGGGTTATTCTGCGTGCTCTGCCAGCAGTGTGGAAATGAGCAGATTTCTGTTTTCTGAACTTAATGAGAATCACATTTAGCAGATTTGTGCAATAACAAAGATTTTAAAAAAAGAAAAAATTATCCTCCATACGACCAGTGAGCTGTGTCACATACAAATCTGACCAGGGCTACTTGCAATAACTCGACAAAAGCTGTCATTCGATATTTTAAAACATATTTAATCTCTGAGCCTGAGAAACCAATTCCGTCACTTTCACACATTTGGTTTCACTGTCTACTGTACAAATGTGGGACTTAAAAACCTCTACATTGCCCAGCAGCTTTAGAGCCTGCATGTTTCTGCTTCATTATCCCCAAAGACTGCACACCACAAATACTTGTGAGCAGTAAGTTGAGGTGGTTCTTGTAGAAAATAGGGCGTGTAAAACAAAACCAAGATTCGTATTAAAATTCCTTTCTCGGACGCTGAGAACATAAGTAAGAATCAACAGAGGTTATTTGCAGTGCTAGACACAGTATTTTACTGCATGCTTCCATTTACAGGGTTTTTTCCTTTGTAAATTGCTGCTAAATATGTGTGTACTGGTCATACCAGACAGTTCAAAACTTTTTTAAAGCCTGAATCTCTGGAATGGGACAAAGTAATGAACAATTTTTATGACACTGATGTTAAAACCTTGGCTTGTTTTGTGTGGTGGATAATGCTTTCAATTTAGGCTCCCCCTTCTGCATTCAATTTGGATTTAATACCTTCTGAGCCAAATTCTGCCCTCACTTAAGAGCTTCACCGTCCCAAGTGCTGACAACGAGGGCTGCAGAGGGTAAGGGAGATCAAGGCATCATCATCTGTGCTCAGTGAGCGTGGTTAATTCCTCATCAACACAGTGGGATTAACCCTAATTAATAGAGGTTCATTTTCCTTTTGAATTACTGTTTCAGATGATCTAATGGTATTTATTTAACCCTTATCATAGCAGGAAAGAGCCTTTCATCTGATGTTACTGTTGAGCAGCTGAATTCTCCTTTGCTTTCCTAAATCTCTGCAAGAGGTTTGCCACCCAACAGCTTTGACTCCCTGTTCTTTTCTGCACTTACTTTCCTTTTTTCACACCCTCCAGGGAAATATTTTTGCTTAGAGGAAAGGAACATCCTACCTTCCTCCTTAGGAGCCTCCCCTGGATGCACTGCTGTTTTCTGTCGAATGGTGTCAATATAATGTACAAATAACGGAGATGGTCTGTCAGTGATTGTCTCTCCTCCCTCTGACACAGCTGAAGACTCACAAAGTGCTGTGTTTTAGAGAGGGCCAATCGACCTGCTGCAACCACAGAACCCTTTTACGGAAGGTCTGTCCAGATTCACGTAGGACATGTTCCTGGGCAGGCAAAAACTGTGAGCTGAGAAACTGTCCTTTGTCCAAGATCATCCCTGGAAGTGTCCCAGCCCAGGCTGGATGGGCCTCTGAGCAACCTGGTCTAGCTCAAAAATGAAAGGTGTGTGAAGGTGGATGTGAGGATGGCCCAGGGCTGCCCCACCCTCTCTTTGCTCCTCGGCTGTTGTGCACACAGACACTTCTCAGCCATGACTGAGAGCAACCTGGCCATGATCTCATCCAACTGTGTGGGTAAGAGCTCCAAAATAGGCCCCTGTGATCAAAATGTCCGGAAACACGAGGCATCAAACACGACATCAAAAGGCCAGTTCCGTAGTGAAAGTGTGGCTTTCAGGTGCCACTGCCTGCAAAGGTCACCACTAAAACAAAGGAGGAATCCATAGCTGGGCACATTCACGCAAAGCACTACCGTTTGCTGTTCATCAGAGGTGTCCAGACAATTAGAGATTATAACAAAAACCAACACCCTCCCCACCCAAAAAAAACCCACAGAAAAAGCCAACCCAACCAAACAAAACCGCTCAAACAGAAAACTAAAACAACAAAAACAAAACCAAAAAGCAAACCAACAAACAAACAAAAAAACCAAACTCCATTAACAAAAAAAAAAAAATCCAGCTCATGAATGTAATAAATTTCAGGAGAAAATACTTCTCTTTTTTTGCCATAGAGGTTAGTTACATGATTAAACTAGGAATGTCATTACTGAGCTCTGCAATAGCCTGCACAGAGCTGCATGGACCTACGGTGGTAGCGAATGGCCAACTTTCCCGGGAAAGTTTTTTGTTATCCTTGTATTGCTTAGGTTTTTTTACACCACATCTGTGCTTGCTTCGTCATTCTGCCATCTGCTGTAACAAAATACAGACAAAGCATTTCAGAGAACAACCTCTCCACACTTTAAAATGCTCCAACCCAGAGAACAGCCTTTTATTTCTCACAGGCTGTAGTGCTTATTATCCTACCCTCCTCCTCCTCCTCTTCCTCCTCCCCCTGCCCCACATGCATGATGAATTACACACGCTCACCAAGCGTGGAGAACACAGAATGCCACTGATTTTCTGCCACAGTGTTTCTGTTAAACGAAATGAATGGTCCTGCGCTCTCACTCCGCTGAAAGGTCAGAAACAGCAGGTCATTATCATTAAACTTTTTTAATTTGGAAACTCCCAATCAGGCTCGTTTCCTGTTTGGTATTGTCTGCAGATACACAGCGTACAGCGGAGAGAAGGACTCGGGTTGCTGAAGGATGGAAATAACAGAGCATGAGGAGAGTGGTTTTGAGCACACACTCTGCAAAGTCCAGTCAGAGTTTCTTCCTGGTGCAGCCGCACAAATCTCTTGGTAGCAGTAAACTCGCTGCACAGACTTCATTCCTGAACACATGTTCAAAGGTGATAAAATAAATGCAGATGGTTTCCCAAAACCTCAGCGGAGCATTTTTTGCTGTTACTAAATGGACTGTAAAAAAACTAGGGGGAAAAAAAAAAAAAAACAACGGAGAAAATACAGTTTGACACAGACAGGCAATTTCAGAATAGCATTTGGTCATCTGGGAGAAAATCTAAATAAAATGTGTGTTTATAATGATCCATTGGCAAAACAATATTGACAGAGCATCTGAGCTGCCTAATGGAAGTGATTTTTAGAATGCTTAAATTAAACCAGCATTGCAAGCAGAATATTTTGCTTATTTTCTTAACACATACCAAAAAAAAATTAGTTGGATAGGAATTTTGAATTCATTGTGCCATGACCAAAGCTGACAATAAAACCATCCCCGGCTACAGTGGAAGCAGAATCAGACCTTAACAAATTTATTACAGGCTTTGTTTACAAACTCGTTACAAAATTATACAGCATCTTATACGTACACAGAATTTACAGGAACGCGTTACTGATGTGTGTGATTGCTCCGCTCTCCGGTCGAGATCTGCAGGTTTTTCTTCGCCTGAGGCCTGATCCAGCTTCCACTGGAGAAGGTGAGATTTTTTTATTATTATTTATTTATTTTTTTAATTTTTTTTTCCATGGACTTTAGTGGAAGCTGGATCAGATCCAGAGGGTAACACTTCCGTTCATTGTTTTCCTGGGGTGGGAAAGAGGCAGCCGATCTAACAACCTCACACACCACGCTTCTTTCTCGTTTCATGTGTTTCAGATGACAGGAGAATTTACTCTGAGGCATTTTTGTGGGCTGCTTGTTTTAAAGTTAAGAGTCAAAGACCAGTTCCTGTTACTGGATCTACAGTGGAAAACGAGAATTGTCTTTCTTTGAACCTTTAAAGAACAAAACTCCCTTGATTTTCAGCGAGAAGAAATAAAGGCATTAGGATCAACTCTGATGTTGTTTACATTGCTATAAAGCTATGTTTTCTCCCCTGTCTGCAAAAGAATTTCTCTGGATTTACAGTGATATAAATAAGAGTGGCATCCTCACTGCAGGAACAAGGTAGTTTCTGATTAATAGGATTTAGCCAAGGTAAGTTAGTCTTCTTACTTCCTGTTCTCACATGGAGGTAGACCTAACTGGCACGGTGAAACAAGATTTCTAAACCTGACAATATCAGCTCCCAATTACTCCCAGAATCTGCAAATTTATTTGGGAATTCAGGGTGTAAAATTAAGGTTTTAACTTGCAAAAAAATCCAGCGGGGCAGGACTCTGAAAAATATGCTTTTACCCCCAAGCCAAAAAATTTTAGTTGAAATTTAAGGTTTCCTATAGTAAAACTAGCAAAAGCTCTGTGGGGAATTTTTTTTTTTTTTTTTTTTTTAATGTCTGCCAGGGAATGAGAAAACTGGAAATATTCTAGTCAGATCTATCAGATACCGAGTTCCTTGTTATATTACATCCTCTCTTTCACTTTAACGCCTGCCTCGGTGTGGAACCTCTGAAGATCTTATTGCCTGAAGCAAAGGAAGGGTTTAGTACTGCCAGGTGAGGATGTTTCCTGGGAGGTAAATTCCCTGCCCTCATGCTGAGAACTGAGATGGCTCTCAGAAACCTTGCTTACGGGCTGCCCTGCAGAAACACCACCTACACGCTCCAGCCTGGCTTCCAGAGACACGGCTGTTCCAGTGCTTGGCCTCCTGGGCAACCTGTCCGGTTCTCCGGTGGTTTTATGGCGTGCAACTCTCTCTGGAGGGGATTAGGGGAGACCACACAATTTGCTGCCTGTCACGGCCTGCTGCAGATTTGATTTGGTTTTCCAGGAGTGAAAGCTGTACGAACAAAAGAGTCCTGCAGCCTCGGGTTTGAGTGCCCCGGTCTCGTTTGCGTTTGTGATGCTGAGCACGCAGTGAAAGCCGGAGTGTAAAACCCTCAGACGCTACGGCTCGAGAGCTGTTGGAGTGGCTGGTGTTTTCCAGCCCTGCCTGGGTGCCAGATCTATCTGGACACAGATAACATGCAGGCCAATCTTAATTCTGTTGATAACCATGGACTGTCATTTGTTTTATGGGAGTGGGATCCCACCCAGGGCATTACACAGCTAACCTGTTACAGACCATCTCTTCAGGTAGTGCCATTATTCCTGTCCCCAGTGGAGCTGCATGACAATCCAAAGAAGAGTTTGAGGTATATATTTGCAAGTACATTTGTCTGTCCTAAGCAACAAATCTGTTTAATTGAGGAACTTCGTTATCACTACAGACTCCATGGATTTTAGCCACCATCCATTTCACATTCCTATGAAAGGTACCGGGTTTGTCCAGCAGTTCTAAACATTTTCTCCCTGTGAAAAATGGAGAATGGATTGCTGAGGAGAAGGGCTTCGTACGGGTGTGTGGCTTTGATATCCATGCCAGGATATCCCATCTTTCTTTTCTACAGTTTGCAAGCCAAGGGCTCTTTTAAGGTTGAGACGCCACCAGCTTTGTTTCTGATTTAAAAACTCATACAGAGAGAAATGATCCAGCAATGCAAGCAGAAGATAATTGATTCCTGTGAGGAGGAGGAGGAGGCTGATAACAATAAACCATCTTTCACGTATTATATTAATGATCCATTTAGACTGGTTCTTGGCTTCAGTAAGTTTCAGCTACAAGTATTTTATATTTTTTTCATATTTTTTCAGTGATGCACTGGCAGCATTAGGAACAGTTGCAAAACAAATGTGCTTCAGAAACATAAATGGAAGTTGCTGGATTATTAGCAGCCATCCTGAAATGCTAACAGAGGAAAAATGGTAATTTCACTGGCAAAACTGGCATAATACACAAAAACTTTATTTTAGGGCTACCTGATGTCTGTAAATTTGACATCATCTGCTGGCTACAACACGTATTTTGGTCCATTTTTGCTTTGGCGGTGAGGAGTCAACACTGCATCCAATTAAATGTGAATGGATAGAGCAGGGAATATAAATATGTACACAACTCTTGGCACTGATCTGATTTTTAACAAGTTTACTAAATGACAGTCACTGGTTTGACAATACTGAATGAAAAATACTGATTTTACACAGATTTTACAGGAAGGTTACGGTATGCTGCCGACAAGCAGTGTCACAAACATAGTCTAAGAAAAACCTGGAGTTGCCCACAGCAGAGGCACACACCCTTTGCTCTTGTTTATTGAGAGAGAAAGCTTATATACTGTAGATTTGCTGAAGTTTAATAAATAAGGTCAACTTATAATATATATAAAACAATATAAACATTTATATGCTACATGCATATCATATAATTTAAAGTAATAATTTATATAGCAAAGAGATGCAGATTTATGTTCTTCCAATTTTCCTCGACAGCGCGCACACGCAGGAGGTGTCTATCCTTATCCATCTCCAGCCTACCAGTTTGTTGTTTTCTGAAGTCAGTGCTCTAACGTAAGTTTGGGACGTCTTGCATTGGGAGTTCCAGTGCTTGTCATCGATGCCACGGCAGCCGTTTTTCACCGGCTTGGCTTCTTTACACCTCGTTTCGTAAAAGTATTGCTTAACCGGAGAGTTGCCCGTTTTAATCTCTCCCAGAACAGTTACCTGGTGTCCTCTGATGTCGATGGCAGAGGATTTGTCCGTGACCCACAAACTCTCACTGTCGCAAACGGAGTATTCCCCTCGGTGGCCCCTGTGCTCCGCGTACCTCTTCCTGCGGGAGGTCCTGTTCACCACGGAATTCCCGATGTAATCCTCCATGAGGTACAGCGGCGGCGGCTCCAGCGGCGTGTTGCCACTCAGGAGGACTCGGGGGGAGTTGTAGCGTCTCTGCTGCCTCAAGAGATCTGTATCCACTGAGATAAGCGGCTGGAAGTCTGATTTCACATTTTCCTCCCCATCCCCGTCTTGCTGAGTGTCTGCTTTCTGCACCGTGTTTTGATAGTTTTCCTTAATATCTACCATCTGCTTGGAAAGCTTGTTTTTTAAAATGTCTGCCTGGATGAGTTTGATAATCAGAGAATTTATCGAATCTTCTGGCAAACTCCTTTGATCCATGTTGGTAGACTGGATGCCACGAAGGTAAGCGAGAAATATCACATAAAACAAGATGGACATCACCTTGTTCACCTGTAAGATCTGCAAAGAAACAGAAAGTCAACATAAAAACAACTAAAGGGGGAAGTTTTTTAGGGGCTGTAAACATGAAAATTGGGAATTTTTATTATAACATCTGCACTTTATAGATATGGATATATATAGATACAGAATTATAGGCTATGTGTTTTTTTGAACTCTTTGTTACACTTTATAAAGAGTGTAACTCATTTCTGAGGTTTGGGTTTTTTTCATTCCCTTTCTCTCTGTGGTACTATAAGGGAAAATATTCTTGAAGGAAAACCATGCAGTCAAAGAGCAAAATGGAGGTTTTTGTATTTTGAACTTCAGAAAATACTAGCTAGGCCCCCGTAATAAAAGTGGGGAATTCAGGTGGATCCGTGGATCTTTTCTGTAGTGATTGTTTGCAGAGCTGAAACCTGTTGTTTTGTTTTGTTTGATTTGTTTTGTTTTGTTTGATTTGTTTTGTTTTGTTTAATGAAGTTGCTTTATTACATTTATATAAAATGGAACAAAACTGGCAGTAATTAGAAATATTCAAGGGCAGGTGGAGGACACCCCTCTCCCACCCCCCTCAGTACAGAAGAATTTTGTTCAAAGAGTGAAAATTTTGAAAACTGTAAGTAAAAATGTACTGCTTCTTTGCCATCCGCTGCTCTATGTAGATTCCTGTGGTGTCCTTCTAATTCTAGCTTTTGACCATATTCTAGAAACCCCTTTGTAATTTCTTTTCAAGCCTTTGTGTTTTTTTTTTGTGTAGTTGAGAGCCATGCACATCTTTCTAAGGAGGTGTTTTTATTTCCTGTGGACACCTGTATATTTTGTATTAGCCCCTATGCTTAAATGAAATCAATTTTCAATGTCAAATACAAATGGAAGCAAACAATTCACTTCAGAGCACACCTCCTTTATAAACTTGTTGCACAAGTAGTGGATTGAAGCAGAAAATATCGAACTCAGAACTCCCTCATCCCATGTAGTAAACCCTGGCTGTAGCATCGATCCAAGTGACTCAGAACGGTCTTGAGTTTGATTCTCCTGCACTGCAAACACATCCACCACGTGTCAGAGACCACCAGCACTCTGGGATGGGGGCACAGAGTCTCAGACCATGGAACAGATGGAGCTGAAAGGATCCTCAGGACATCCTGTAGTCCAGTCCCACTGCTCAAAGCAGTATCAGCCAGGGCAGCTTGCACAGGGCTGTGCCTAGTCAGGTTTTGAATATCTCCATGGATGGAGACTCCACAAACCCACCTAGGCAGCCTGTTCCAGTGTTTGACCACCCTTGCACTCAAAAGAAAAGAACTGTAATCTTTCAGCAGTATTCCCTATATGTCATTTGTTCCCATTGCCTGTTGTCCTTTCATGGGACACCTCCAAGAAGAGCTTGGCCCCGTCTCTTTTACTGCCTCCCATCAGGTATTTCTACACTTCAGCAAGATCCCCCTGAGCCTTCTCTTCTCCAGCATGAACAGCCCCAGCACTCTCATCCTCTCCTCATATGGCAGTTGCCCTAATCCCTTAATCATTTTCATGCACTACCTCCTGTATATCCAGCTCTCTCCTCTACCTCCATGTCTCTCCTGTGCTGGGAGCCCAGAACTGGACACAGCACTCCAGATGTGGCCTCACCAGTGCTGAGCTGAGGGGAAGGATCCCCTCCCTCGGCCTGCTGGGGACACTCTGAGTACTCTGCGTTTTTCTCAGGAGAAACCGTGGAAATATCAGACATCTTGAACAGAAAATTTTACACTTAAAAAAAAAAAATAAAAGAAATCATCATTTTCTGTTTAAAAGGATGAACCATTTTTCTGTATAAGGTGGCAAAGAAAAAAAAAGGAAAAAAATTTACTGTACAACCCCCTATCCACAATAAGTAAAATTCCCTTTTGCAAGATTGACTCCCCACTTCATAGTTTGGAACTGCAGCAAAATCAGAGCTACCCTCTGTGGATGTGTGAGCTGCCCTTTTATGGACAAGAAATGTGTTTTCTCCATTCTCAGTTTGTCACAGTATGAGTTCACCTAAATCTAGACTGTTGCTTGCAGCAATGTTTTGCTTTGGGGGGGGAAAAAAATCTAAGATGTTCAGTTACCATACAATTACTGTCATACCTAAATAAATACTAAGTTAATGTAGATGGATCTCAGAGCCCAGACTGTACTGCATAAAAAATTGCAGAGCAATTTAGCCTTCCCTCACAAAATTATTTGCTTTTAAAAACAGTAAAAATATTATTAAACAGATGTCATTCAGCAGATTTCTTGCAGCACTCAGGAGAGCAAACCCACATGCAGCATGACACACAAATCCATAGGATGGTGAGCAAAGCTCTGACAATGCTCAGCTCAAAAGCTGAAAGCATTATTCATGCCAACATGCAGCTGCATGCAATCACTGCTCTGTTTAGTCTCAAAACTAAGTGGCACTAGCAAAATACACAAGTTGGAGCAGGTGATGAGGTGGGAAAAGTAAGACTGGAGTTCCTGCAGACTCTCTTTAATGTCACACTGCACACAAAAAGGAAGAGCCGGGGACCTCGGAGTTGGAACGGTTCAAATAAGCTATTTTTCTTGTCCGTGGGGGAACTCCATTAATGGGAAAAATGCCTAGAAGTATTTTGCTGAACTTCATGTGAAATGTCTTGTGGATTTGGTGGGAAAGATGTTAACCTACTCCAAAGTTAGACTTGCGGTTTGATTTACGCTTGGCAAATTATTCGCTGCAAAAGTAAAAATGTACCAGAAAAAAAACCCCTTCATCCTTTTTCTGGGTGCAAAATTTTGACAGGAAACACGAACGCTTGATGAGGTTACAATTTTCAGGGAGTTCCTCTGAGACAATTCACCAAGAAGGTTCATCAGTGGTGTTCAGAAATTCCAGGACAAGAAGCTGTCAGTCTGCCCGCAAAGTCCAGCACCTCGGAACGTAAGACACTGTCCTAGATGGGAAAAATGGACATTGCTGGGAAACTGCAGCTGTTTTACAGCCTTGGCTCTAATGTGCTCATAAGGCACCTTAGAAGTATATTGGTTTGCAGGTCTGGGGAGAATTGTTTTTGATAAACGGCCCTTTGCCCAAAATGGAACATTGTGCCTGTCAGAATTTTATTTTTATTTATTTATTTATTTATTTTTAATATTTGTGTTGTTAAATCCACAAAAAGCAGAGGAAAATGTTTCAAAATGTTTACGTTTTTGTATTTTCAAAGCAAATCATTCTGATGTTTCTGGACATGCTTCAGATGTTGCACAACGCAATTCACAAAGCAGAGCAAGTGCTTACTCAGAGTAGCCCGGTGAGTAAGTTATCTATAGAGGAGACTTGGATTCGAGGAAAGATTTCAACACAGGTATCCTTTCTGACTTAACTTCCAGGCTCCTGGGGCACAGGCTTATATGGATCTCAGGAGAAGTTCTTTCTTTGGCCTTTTGAAGGGTGGTATAAAAATCTCCCATGTATTTAGCCCTTCACGTGACTTCCTCTGTTCTTTCATTCATTTTTTTCTTAAATTCAAACTATCCATTTGAGGTAGAAAGACAGATTTCGTTCAAGCCAAACTTTTCCTAGTCAGCTGGTATCAGACAGGATATTTCTACGCTGCCTACTGCCATTAAATAGTCAAGAAAACTCTTTTTATTGTCCCCCACATTTCTGGCAGCTTCAATTCCAGTCGAGCTTCAGGCACACAAATTTTTGTCCCTGCAGCAGCAAGCAGCATATCTGAATTCTTCCCATGTCACCTGACCTTGCTTCCACTGGGCATATACCTTCCTTTTTTGCCTTGGAATCCAAGAGAAGATCCCCGTTCAGCCAAGCCAGCCTTCTGCCTCACCTGCATTTGGGCACGGCTGCTCCTGCGCCCTTAGGAAGTGATGTTTGAAAAGTGACCAGTGCTGATGGACTCCAGCACTTGCAAAAACCTTTTCCCAGGGGACATTACTTACTAAATTCCTGGGCAGCCTGAAGTCTGCTACCTGGCATGATTTGTGTAAGTCAGCTTGAAGCACTTGCCACTTCTAAAATATTTAGGAGCAGCTTCTGTTCTTCACACCAAGCGACTAATGATCATTTGTGGTGGCTGACAGCTTTTTCAGGCTTTTACCAAAATGTAATTAATTTAATTACACGACTGTAATTAAACTCATTGCTTGCTAAGCACTGCTTTCCCAAACTCTCAAGTAGTGGAATGCCCTGTTGATTCCCTCTTCCTAATAATCTTGTTGAGAAGATATGCAGCCCTTCTCCTTTGTGGAAAAGGTATAGAACAAGAAAAGTGTCACTGCATTCTCAGTGTTCAAAAAGATAGGAATATGAAATAATTGCATATGAAAATGTGCACTGTATTTCAGAATATCAATCGAATATTTGCACAACATGTGCCTGCAAAAGGATTTATTGAGGTAGATTGCTGCAGAGTGCTGAATGTCCCTAAAGACACTGTGACCCTCCTGAACATTTCCACTCCTCAGGATGCGGAAATTTCAACACATATGGATTGAAGCTGAAGCTTTCACAAGAGCCAGACCCTCTAAGAAGCCGAAGAATTCACAGACAAAATCAAGTGGGACTGAGTTATGGCAGCCCTGAGTGTTAACCCTCCCATCCTGAGTGCCAACCAAACTGTAGTTAGAGTGAAGGAATTTGAAAGTAATGCATTCCTCTTGCAGATGGGCAGGGGAGAGCATCTGCACACTCCAACTGGGGGAGGCCACCAAAGTTTCTTAATTTCTGCAGCAGGTCACTTGCCTTTAATCATGCTTGACTCAAGGCCATTTTCAGAAAAGACACATCTGAGCACTAAGCCCAAACAGCCTCCAGTGACTGGTATATACCTAATTTCTCGTGGAGATGGAGTTCAGCCTACTGAGTCACTGACATTTCCTTTTCCTCTTTAAATGACCGGCAGAGCAAAACACAGCAGGACAGCTGTTCGCTCCAGCATGAAAAACTCATCTGCACTTTGAACCAATGCACAATGCTATTTATGATTATCATTATGACCATGACCCTGCTAGTCAACGAGGAAAGCTTTCCCAACTGGTGACATCTTCCTGAGGGACACTTTTGGGATAATGCTTCCGCTGCAAGGAGCAATCTGTTCTTGGAGCAGTTAAATGAGCTGTGCAGAGTCACAGCAACATCTATGCATTCACACAGGTGATTGCAACGGCATGTGTGTCTACATTTGATCTTTCCACCACAGATATATCTATATCTTTTCAGAGATGAAGCTTACACATACCTGCCCTTTTCCAAAAGGACGGTCAGGAGCAGTTCCTCGGTGCTCACCTCACTGTTTGGAACAGCAGCTGCTTCTCACGCCCCGTGCACAGTTAATTCTGTCAGGTTTTGGCCCTGCACCTCCCTCCCCCGCCACCGACACCGGGTGGTGCTCAGGGCACTTAAGGCCTCCCTGCAGGCATCTGACACGCCCCAGCATCCTCTCACAGTCCCACCAGGGGGACCTGGCTATGAATAATGTCCGGTATAAGGTCAGCCATACGAGCTCCATCCCCAGCTCTACAGTCAGCTACGGAAGTTTCCTCAGTCACAATGAGGTCCTTTTATGGTTTAATCCCTTTCCTCACTGACGTTTATGTGGCATATTTACATATTTACACCTGTTCTGTCCCTGCCCTGACTGCTGTGGTATGATTTTGCATTAACCAGTTGACTGACTACTCTGTGTATTGAGAAGGTTGGAAGAAGCAGTTTGAAGGCTGGGATCCCAGTTTCCCTGAGTTGTTGGAAGAGTTTGGTCAAGGGGAAATCTCTGTTCATTGCTTTCCATATCTGCAAAGTAAGAAACTCTGTGCAGTGATGTTGGGGTTTTATCACCCTAGATATATACCTTGACACCTTTTGGTTTCTCACTCCAAGAACTGGCTGTTGTTTCCCCAGTGAGAGAGCAAAAGTAAGGATTTCTTCTCTCCACACAAGGCACAACAGCATATGTTGAGGAGGATACCCTGCATGCTGGATGTCTGTCTGGAGAGTAACAAGGCATCTTAGCAAGTATATTTCCATAAATGTATGCAGTATAAATCATCCTTTGGGTATTTTTACCATTCTAGGGGATGAACAGCTGGAGAGCAGCCCTGGGGAGAAGGACTTGGGGGTGCTGGTGGGTGAGAGGTTGGACATGGCCCATCCCAGACCCCCCCT
>JAYRBT010000042.1:55499416-55511703 GCA_036023395.1 Myiotriccus ornatus
TACATGTTTGAAAATTAACAAAAAAAAAAAAAAAAAAAAAAAAGAGCCCTTAAAATGCTATTAGCTCCTGTCCTTTTTGTTCTGGGAAGGCAAAATTGCAGCCAAATGAAAACAGAACAAACCAAACCCCACAAACAGCATAAGAAAGTGGAAAGAAGAGTAAATAATGTTTACCATTATTTCCCTTCAGAACACAGATAATGGCTGACTCCCCTAAATAAATGCATAAATAAATAAGAATTGTATTCCTTTTGAAGCTTCCATGGTTAGAAATTTCCTTATGGAGTTCCCTGTCATTTTCTTTCTTGAAAACATTCATGCTCCTTGCTTTAGTTACCCTTTAGGGTAACATGTTCCATATGTCACATACCCTTTGTATGAAACAGTTTAGACTCAATTCTCCTTTCCTCCCCCTGACCTAATTTTAACGTCTTACTGCTGGAGGACTAATCTGGATCAGTTTGATCAGACCCTCCTATGTTATAAATGTCATTTAACTCACCACAACGTTTTCCCCCCTTTCCATAGCAATAAGCCCAACCAAGTCGTTCTTTGGTAAGTGTTGCTATTATAAACTCCCTTAAATTCTACCTCTAATTGAACAGTGCTCCCTGACTCAGTTCATTATTATACTACTTGCTTTCATTCAAGTGAACTTTTAGAGTAATGCAATACAGAAGTTTATTATCTTTTTTTTCCTGGTTGCTATTCTCTGGAGTAGATGCCAAAGAGGATTTGGTTTTGCTAACAGCGGCTTCCCAAGTATTTTTTTTTATATTTTGCATACAACATAAATTTTTTCCTGCTCAAATACTTATTTTGATCTGATTTCTTGGAATAAATTGCATTTAGCATCTTCACAAGGTTTTTTTTTTCCTTTGTGCCTTCCCATCGGTCTTCTGTGTAAGAAATGTATGCACTAAAAGTTGTCCAGATGGTTCAGTTCCCTAATTCAAGAATTCTCACTCTGGATGTTCCCCGTGCCTCACCTCTTTCTCTAACACTAGTTTAGGCTGGGGAAACTCCAGTGCAGCTGATGAAATGAAACTTGTGCAAACCAAGCACTCGTGACAAAAGAAGGGCCCCCTCTCCTTCTGTTCTCCCAGTATTCACATTCTTCAAATATCCAAAACCATAACCCTGATACCGTTTCTTTTCAGTGGGTTAATCTGCTTGCTATCAGTTTAGCTTGTGTTTGTTCTACTGGTAGAAAAAAAGATCAAACAAATCGTTTTAGAACGGATCACACAGAAAAGTTGCACCAGTTCAAACTTTAACCGAGCCTGCATCAACACCACCCTGGTTTATACCAGGATCAGTCAGGGACTGCACTGCTGGGAAAAAAATCCTTCATGGAAAGGACTGTAAAGCATTGGAACAAACTGCATGGGAAAGCAGTGGAGTCACCATTCCTGAAGTGTCCAAAAAACATGGATATGGCACTCTAGGACATGGTTTAGTGGTGAACAGAGTAGAAATGGGTTACCAGTTGGACTCAGTGATCTTAGAGGCCTTTTGCAACCTTAACAATTCTTTCTTCTTGCCTTTGACACAACCATAGGGGCAGAAGGCTCTCTGAATCCCTCCGGGCAAAAATGGATCTTCCCTTTTCCAGTGTGCTCTGCAGGTGGAAAATAGCCCCATGTATCCACGATTTTGCCTCCAGTGGCTGTTTCCTGATGGAGTCAAGCTGGCAAACACACTGCAGGCCGAGCCCAGATCTACACATGTGTTTTAAAATGAAAAATGCTGTCAGGCAAGGTCTACCTGTATAGCATGGACACAGATGTGCTGCTGCAAAGGCCTTGTGTTGTACAGCTCATTCTTGGGAAAGGCCGTGGCTCTGTTGGTAGTTAAATCCCTTTTCTTGTCGTGTGCTGTCATCCCGTTAGAGAGCTTTGCTGGCAGGGGCGACTGGCAGAATCGTGGCTCCAGACAACCCCTTCTGCCCTCCTCAGCTTTACAAAGCTTGTGATTTGCTGTCTCTGCAGTATCTGCTTTCACGATATTCCCACCAAACTGAGCTGTTCTCCAGTGATTCCTGTTTTCCAGCTGCAAATGTGTCTGACAAAGATGAGCTGACCTGCCAAGGCCCGTGGTGTGCCAGAGCTGGACTGAAACGAGCCAGAGTAAGCGATGGCCAGAGAAGCTTCTGGGTTTGGACCTGCTGGTCCCTGCAGAAGAACAGCCCCTTGAGTAACACCCAAATTGTTTTGCTGTAACGTGGTGTCTTGTGGTTAGATTCTCTGGTTTCCTGAAAAGTCAAAACGCAACTGAAACTCCTGCAGCAAGCTGGGATCTTCTTAAATGTTTACGCTGTGGGGGTTGTCTGCTATTGGTGTCTCCAGGATTCTCTCTCTTGGCTGGACTTGCCTCAGTGAGAGCACTAACACAGCACTCCCAGCTCCTCTCTCTGGCCTTCTGTTCCCATGACCTTTAAAAAAGTCAAACACCTTAAGGTCCTCCCTCAACAGTGGCCAAGTTAAAAATTTATCAGGAGGAACTGAGGGACAGACACACAGAATTTATCACCAAATAAGCCTCATGTATCACAGAAATTGCTGGAAACTGGGTGAGAAGAGCTAAGACATGGAGATCACCTCTGGGTTTTGCCCCCTTACCATTGTAGCCTCTGGGTCTTTGTTGCACAGAGCTGTTATTTCACTCTCCCTGTCACAGCCCCCATTCCTCCTGGTGACTACTCTATCCATAATCCTGAGCAACAGGAGGAAACATTCCTCTCTGCCATGTCTGCAGCACAGCTTCCAGAGGAAAGGATAGGAGCTGCAAATCCTGGGCCCCTCGTCCCCTGCTGTTAGGTGGGTGCGTTCTTGCTCCAGAGAAGCTCCTGGAAGCTTTAACTCAGGTAGGCAAAGGAGGACAGGCTTTGAAAGCAGAAAATTGAGCAAATTAGCAGGGTACAATCGAAATTTCCACCTCTACTTTAATTCTTACACTGATGTATAGTCGGTTAGAGCCCTGCAAAGTCAGGATGGTGTTATTTGAGGAGTACAGAAGAAACTGGTGTTAGGATCTTAGCTGCTTGTATTGGAATTTTTCTGGTTCTGAGAGAACAGCAGTCTGACATCCCCTCAAACCTCATTTGAGATGCATCACTTGTGTAGTGTTCAGGAATAGTGCATGTCTTTCATTTGAGTACATACTGGCTCTCGGGCATAAATAAAGATTAAGAAGCCAAAGTTTGTGTCAGGATCTCACTTTTGAACTCAGTATCCTTGGAACTGACTCTGTGCTTTGATTTAGCACTTTTGTTCCAGCTTAAACTGTGTAATATTCAGAACCTGCACAAATTGCTTCTTGGGTATTTCTGTTCTTTATCATTATCCTGATTTGTTTCTATAGGATATTAAGATAAAGCCCTTCATGAAAGGATGAGAAATCCTCTCTTCACACTCAAGAGAAATGTCTGCCACAATGCTGACTTTTCTGAGTAGACTGCAGGATCCTATCAGCCTGTTTAAGCTCAGAAAAGAGCTTACTTCACTGAACAGTCTTTTTTTTTAATGTAAAGAAGAGTAGAACATGCTTTTGAAATAGAAGAGAACTTTAAAAATCCCACCAAATCAAAGTGTACTCTGCTGATGAAGAGTGTGTAGGAACCTATATTGAGTACAACTGTATGTAGAGAAAACATAGAGCAAACAAAGTAAGTGGCATTTCTTAAACCTAAATCTAGGAATTGCAAAGAATCAGAAATGCTTTAAATCACTGGAGGTTGTTTTGGGTACAAAGAAACTAATTGGGATTTGAAGTACTATTTATTATGGAGAAGAGTGATCCCAAAAGCAGAGAGTGTCAAAGAGTTAAAAGTCATGAATTTACCAAGAAAAAATATGAGTCAATGTCAAAAAGTTTACAAGTGGACCATATGAAAATATTTTGGGTTCAATTCAACACATCAAAACAGCTTGCTTGACTTGAACTTTAAAAGAGGTAAACAAAAAATATGTTTAGAAGCACAAGTTGTTTAATTGTTTGAAGTGAACAGGCTTTCCTTCCACACGGTCTGAATTTAATTTATTAGACTTCTCTGCTTCAAAACCCTTTCATGAATTTGGGAAGATTGAGCTGTATGGTGTGTTTATTGCAGAGTGAGAATCTCATCTGGTTGCTTCAAGTCAATGCAGTCAATCCTTGACCTGAAGGATAATGTCATAACAGTGGAATCATAAGATCTAACAGTACTGTCCAAAGGATCTTTGCACAAGTATTTAAAAGACTTGGAAGTCCATTTTTTCTGACAATACAGGCATCTGAATTTTGCCTAGAAGATCATATGTTCTATAGTTTAGCATCACTGACAAGTGGCTTGCATCCCTGGAGGATCTGGCCCTTAACTGAAAATATTCCAATGCTTTATGAAATGATATCATTCAGTGGAAAAAAAAAACAAAAACAAAACCAAAAAAACACAACAAACCTTGATTGTCAGCATGTGTCATGCAGGAGCTGTTTCTTGGTTTGGTGCCAGTGCACTTTTTCACCAGTTCTGAGACTGGCAAATGTATTTCTTCATCATAAATCTAAAAAAAAAAAAAATTCTCTCCTCCCTCCTACCCATCTTTGCTCTTCTCCCAGCTGTCATCACTGTTTACAGTTTGACTAAGCAAAAATATATATATTTACAAGTACAGCTTACTGCTGTGTTTGCTGGTATAGACTGCCCGGGGGCATATCTGTGAATGGAGCACATACATAAATATACCCCCTTCTCCTGCCTTGTTTCCTGAACCCTTGTGTTAAATCTCTTCTGCTGGATTCCCATTTCGGGAGGGAGACTGACGTCTCCCCTCACGGCTGTACGTGAGCGCTGTCAGATCTCGCGCACCGAGCACGAGGTTCCCCCCGCTCCCAAACCTCCTGTCCTTCCCGAACAGCCCCGTTCCCTCTCTCCTGCCCCGAGAACCTGCCCGCTGGATTAACTGAGGTCACGGGGCAGGAGGAGCGTCGTGTTGCAGCTGAACTGTTCCACCTCTTGGGGTTGTGTGTGAAAGCAGGAGAAGATTCTATTTTCAGCTGCAGCCTCGTGCTACGGCCCTTCTCCCGACTGGACATGTGCCCACTGGACAATCCCAGAGCATCCTGGTTGCCTGCCAGCCCCAGATGCCAGAAGCACGTCCCCGCTTCCTCTGCCCTCGCACGATGAAGTCTGCGGGGTCTCACCCACCACCAGGCACGAAAGTTGCATCTTGCAGGGTTTTGTGGGCAGTGGATCCCGATGAGGGCCTCCAGATGTTGTTGCAATAGCAGTCAAAAATCTACCACAGCTGACTGAATAACGGGCAGTAACATTTAAAATCAGGCTTTTCACATGGTTTTATGAAAATGTTCCAAACATCCACGGCCCCATCGGAACTAGGCTTCAGCATGGGGTTTGTGGCGCTCCAAGTGCCCCTGACTGAGGCCAGCTGGAAGCTGATGGTTCCAGGAAGTTTTGCAGGATTTCTTCTCGGCGCCCAACTAGTCAGAAAGGAGTCACAGCCCCAAACCTGATGCAGTTCAAGAACTGTTTGGACAATAACCCCAGGCATACGGTGTGGCTCTTGGGGGTGGTCCTGTGGAGAGCCAGGAGTTGGACTCCATGATCCTTGTGGGTCTCTTGCAACTCAAGGATATTCTGTGATTCTGAGCATGCAGCAGTTAAATTCACTAACCTGTGTTCAGTCCCTAACTCCCATGGGAATTGTCCTTAAAAGTTTGGGAAAGACATTAAGGACTTGTTTATGCTGCTAAAATTAACTTGATTTTTTTTCCTCCAGCGTTACTGATGAACATGTAGCTGCTACATGTTATACCAGTAAAGACAAAACATGTTAGCTTTAGTCTGAGGTGTATTTGCTGAAGTTGATTCAGTAGCAAAGCTGAAGGTTTTGTTTGGTTTTTTTTTCATAACTAGGATGCATTTAGTGGTTCTGAAGTAAAAGAAGAATGCAGCTTTCTAAAGCTGCTTTTCTACCTAGGAAATGGGAATGATAGTAATTAAATTTCCCTCAATGACACTGTTGAGTACAGTGTAAAAACTGAGAGACTATTTGTTGTGGGAGCCACTGAGGGAGATGAAGATAGCTCTGTACCCAAGGTTCCCTGGATATATTCATGTATGGGCAAAAATGTATTTAGGTATTTGTTTCAACTCTGCATTTCACTCATCTGTGTCACAATAACTAAAAATAAAAACTAGGGGGAAACAAGGCTGTTGCTTGCCACTCTTTCCCTAGCTGCAGGATATCTGTAACAAAGGTTTACATGAATGGAGCTGTAAATGATACTGATAATAAATGATACAGACCTGGGAGACTAGTGATTGATGTACGCAGTGATCAAGTGGTCTGTGGGTAGTCTGAGCAGGGCCTGAGAAAGGTGTGAACCCACTCACCCCTCACCTCCAGAAGGATACTAACAGTGTTTTCTGCTGATGGTGTCGTAGATCATAAAATCACAGAATCATAGGATGGCCTGGGGTGGAAGGGAGCTTAAAGATCCCCTAGTCCCAACCCCTCTGCCATGGGCAGGGGCACCTTCCACCAGATCAGGTTGCTCAGAGCCCCATCCAGCCTGGCCTTCACAAATTTGGGCTTGTTTCTGATACTGATGATGATACTGATCTTGCTGATAAAATTTATCCAGGCACTAATTTTGTATCGCAGATTCTTATCTGATTTTTGAAAGGCCACATAGAATCAATCTCAGCTAAATAAAAATGCGACCATCTTAACTTTCTGTAAGTGTTTACATGTGTGTGACCATGGAAACAGTGTGTATTATTGCCTCCCTTTGTTATCAAAGTGAAAATCTTCGTGCTGATCACGATAATGTCAATGATCTGCACGTCCTACACATAGTGACACCTCACAGTGGTGACTCAGACAAGATGTGGGTTCAAGAACGTACATAAAAGTGTTCAATTCCTTTCAGTGACTCATCACCTCCAGGAAAAAAAGAGGGAAAATCAGTATCATGGGTAGGATTTTCAAAGTGTGATAAAGGTGCTCTCCCCTTCAGTTGCCAAAAGTGCTTTGGTGCTTTTTCAGGTCTCACAACGAATTACCAACACTCTGGGAAGTAAAAATAACTTTAAAGCCCCCATCCTCTAGATATTTGAGGAGTATTACTGAGATAGTGCTCTACGCTTTGCATCCACTGTCTGGACAAGTCCTGCTATTACGTTGTCTGTCAAGGATGCAGCTTTTCTGGAATGTGGAATTGATAAAAAAAATAGAATCCAGCGTTATATTCCCTGCACAGATAAACTGTAACAACAACAGATTTAGCACGTGAAGTTCAAGTAGAACTACCTTTGGCTGATAATTTTGTTCTCAAAAAAAATATTTTTCTTGGTTAGTGTGTGGAATCACTGCAATATTTTTCATCAAGTCCTCTCCTCTCCCAGTTTTCACATTAAATTGATAAGAGAAAGCATGAAAGTGGTTTCTATTTGATAAACTATGGTAGTGGAAACACCCCCCCCCAACTTATGACCCTAAAAAATAGACATAGATAAGTGAATTATGAGTCTGAAGTCTTAAGTGGTCATAGTTTCACTGATCCCAAGGGCAGACTGTCCTTGGTTTTCTTTCATGCAGGTTACATGACATAATCAGAGGCTGTGATCCTGTGTTTTTCTCCATCTCTTATGACTTTTCTGTTGGTCATTGATTTATAATCTGACAGCCAGAAACACGAAACATAAAATGAACGCAATGTATTAAAAAAGAATTCCAGCTAATGAGCATCCATGGGCTTTGGCAATTGTTTTTAGCTATTTTTTGGTCTTCTAAGCAAACAGCTGTGTATACCCTATACAGCATGTTTCAGGACCAATCCAGCTCCAAAAGAAGTTAGTGGGAGTCAGTCTGTCTCCTTTTGGAGACATGGAGTGGGACTGATAAAGCTGTGAGAAACACTGGGGAAACCTTTGGGGACACTTACTCGGAATCACTTAATGAGTCAGGATGAAAATACACAATCCCTCTGGTATTCCCTAATCCTTCATATTTTCAGTAATACAGTGTGTCAACATACTGGAGACCAGAATTTGTCCTCTAAACACACTGTACCCCCAGTGATAGCACACAGTGGGGCTGTCATCTCTTTACATCATTCATGTCAACACTGTGCCCAGGGGATGCAGGTTCTGGGAGTTGAAGAGTGAGATCACTCATGTCTCCTCCACCTTTTGGTCCCTAATACTTCCAGACATGATTACATCCAGGATAGCATGGATCACCAGTTTAGGAATAGTAACTATCCAGTGTGAATGATCTTCTACATCCTTAGGCTAAACTCTGACTTCTGGTACTTTCATATACATTACCAGACATAATTTCTGCTTTGAAGGCCTGGAAAGCCTGGTAATGTGTATGAATTCACATCTTGGCCATCTATATATGTATGAACACACTCCTGATATCTTTGCCCTTCCTTTTTAAAGCACCACTTTTTTTTTTTTTTTTCCCCCAAGAATTAATGTGCTCAGAATGTATTTTTTTTTCCACAGTATTGCCCCATTAAAATGGCAACTTTATGACTGTCTGTCACTCCTGTTTGAGCTGGACCGTCTGCTGCAGTGTCTGACTGGTGGCTTGACCCACTTGGCACCCTTAAATCTTACAGCAGGGACTTCTGAAAGAACAAGCCAGGGTCTCACTTGCCTGACAGATATTAATCGTGACTAAGACATCACAGTGTGGCACAGCAAGAAAAACGCTGCTTCATATTTGAACCATCTGGGAACAAGGACCTCAACGGGCACAAATGAAAGTTTTCTTTAAAAAGAAACAACTCGAGTCACTCCAAACAAGTTGTCTTTCGAAACGCCCTGAGTAAGGAAACACAGCCACTATGCCTTGCAAAGCTCAAAGCAAATAAGAAGAGCTGAGTATAAATAAAGTTAATTGAGGATGAGTACTGAAGAAACCCGACACAGACAAAGCAGAAAAAGTGATGCAATTCTGCCCTAAATAGATCATGTTAACTACCTATGTATAATATTTATACTTAACAATAAAGGAAATTCATCCAAACGCAAGGAGTCATAAAAACTAGGAGCATTTTCATTAAAAACAGACTAAGGCTTGTCTTCACGTTAGGCTCATTATGCTGCAAAAGGGCAATTAAATGAATTTCAGCAACCCTATACCTCTTCATTTTTTCAGGAGTCTGGGGCTATTTAATAAGCCAGCATCTCTGAAACTGTTTCTTGGTTTTATAAACACAAAGCCAAACCACTAAAGGAGAAAATCTTTCTTAGAAACAGCTTTTCAGCATTGAGTTTTACCTGCAAATTCAGGTATTTTCCAGGATTTACTCTGCTTGTAGCAGAGGATGGGCTCCCTTTTGTTGTGCATGGAAGTGCATGGAAGAGCCTCGGAGCTTCAGTTTTATGCTGTACTCAGAAAAAAGGGAGGTAAAACAGATTTCGTTGCCCTAACTCCTAGGTTTTCAAAGGGAGCACAAATTCCCCCTGTTTTCTAAGGATTTCTACTATCAACAATGATTATTAATCTCCCATTTCATTTTTCACCAGAAGTGATTGTAAGAGGGTGGGTGAAATGCTCCAGAGATCCTGTTCTCACATTCCAGCCCTGGGATCAAACAGAGATTTCACCTCCTAAAGTGATTCCATCTTACAGTCGAAAGCTACTCTGTCTGGGGAGGCCACAACCCAGGTTGTGGACTGTAGAAGTTTCTCTCAGCATTGGCAGATCTTCAGATTTCTCCTCCAGGTTTTTTGTTTTCATTTTTTTGGGCTGCCTTCACTTGGCTCCACTTGGCGTACCAGTAGAGCAGAGGCATCAAGTTTCTCCTCACAAACTGTAATAGCCATGAGGACTGTATTTAATGAAGTGACTCCCACCTCAGCAGAATGAGACTGCTTTGACTATATTATTATGATAATCAACAATTAAGTTGGCATTTGCCAGCCATAACCACAGATGCCTTCCTTGAAGTGTGGGAGAAACAGCACTAATGTCAAACACCACAGTGTGGGAACACTTGGCACACAACAGCAGCAGAAGAAAATGGAGCATTTGGCCACGCTCCTGGAAGATACTGTGATTGAAGTGACATAAATACATAATTAGGAGAATCCGTGCATCAACAAGCACTGCGCCTACTTCGCTGCAGAAGTGTTGGAGAAATCACAGCATTTGTTGTTGTTCTTCAGCTCCTCTGCCATGGAGGTATCTGAGGCAAACACATGTCTGACTCTGATTTTTAGAAGGCTGCTGAGAGGCCCTCCTTTATCTTTGATCTCCACGGGTACAATAAGCAGATCCTCCACAGCAATGCCTTTGAGCAGAGAACCACCTCTAAATCACAGCCCAGTAGTAGTGTTCATATTTGGCTTGTGCATGTCTTTCTCAGTTCCAGTACAGTAAGTTCAATAGGCTTGGAGCTGAACTGCAGCACAGCCATTAATCAAAAACCCTATAAAATTGAGTTCCAGGAATTTATAAATACATAATACAAATATGAGCTGTGGGATCTTTTCCTGTAAACACTCCATCTCGGCAATGCTTCATGTCTCCCCGAGCACCATAACCTCACCAGCCAGAAGAGCTCATTCTTGATTTCTATCTGCCTCAACACAACCTTGCTTTGTGCCTCTTTTCAGTTTACAGCTGTGAAGGGGAGAGAGGAAGAAAAGTGCCATCACCACAAAAACCTACCTATTTTTTTTTTTCCGTGGGACAAGCAGGCCATGACCCCATAGGTCTGTGTTCAACTGCTTTTGTTATTTCTGGAGTACGATGGACAGGACTGGATCCATCCTACCCACATTCCAATAATCCTAACCCTAGCCCATGTCCAAGAAGTTCAGTGTAACTCCAAGTCCACCAAAGTACTTAGGATTCTATCCATTAACTTCATCTGTATTGGTCTATGGGGTACGAATATCTTTGCTTTCAGAGTGGGCAAACAAAAAACATACAATTTTGTGTTTGTTTTTTTTTTTTTCTGAAGGAATGTTCTCTCTATTTGTGCTTTTCTTCTGTGTGAGAACTCCCCTTCACTGCTATTCTCTGTTAAAGCCCCCATTTTTAGCTGTCATAGGGGACGGTCTAATACTGAAAGTTTTTCCACTGGTTCTCTCTCCTTCGGAGACCACTTGACTTGACATTCCGAAATGCTGCCGGGTGATTGTTTTGGAGAATGCTGAGTGTGGAGATCAGTTTCTTTGCCTTCCAGGAGTGACCTGCAAAGGGCTTTCCCCAGTGAATCAATTTGCTTTCGTGTACTCTGCAGCGCTTTGTTTGGTCTTGTCTTACTCAGACTACACTGTGATGGCATAAGCACATGTTGGTCTCTGACTCGAGAAGCCTTGTAAAGTGGAGAGAGGAGTTTTCTTGTAGGTGCTTGGGGTTTTTTTAATCTTTTGCTTTTAGCTCGGAATGTAAGCAGGACTCGGTAATTCATAAAGCACAGAAGATATTCATTGTAGCCGAAGTAAGTGGAGTTAATGTTTAATTTTTCATTTTTAAGTGCTGATGCAGAACACAACGCTAGCACATGCAGTTTACAAGGCTCCCACCACTAGCATTTGGACTCCATTTTAAACTTATAAATCACAAGCTAAGTATAGTGCTTGTTTGCGTCTGTTAAATATTTCCCTCTCGTTTGTTCTTATCAACATCCAGTAATGATATATACATATGTCATGCAAGACAGCAAATATGCAGAGGTTTCAAGGAAAAGCTCTGTGCCATATCTCTGCTGATTAATGTGTAAATGTGCCTAAAATGTAGGACAGTGATAACCTTTGGCATAGTCCGGAGGAAAGAACACAGCAGATAAATGTGCTCCTACGAAAAGCGCGACAGCAAAACTTATGTGCCACCCAGCCTCCATTTCAGGGACTCCAGATGATTGTGTTCCCTGGTCCTGTTCATTCCCAGGTGTATTTCACTCAGTCTGAGAGGCAGGAAATTGCATTTTCATCTTTATTCTTCCGCCAGCTGTAAGCTAAACCCATACTTGAAGGCTATAGCAACAAATCCATTAAGCACAGGAATCTCCTGCCACTGTGCTCATCAGTCATTTTAACTCTGTGTTTCTATTTTCCATGGTTGTACATATGGAAGGGGAGTCTTGCCTACATGGTGCAACTGTGAGAAGTAGCAGGTGAGGCTTTGCACAGTGCTGCTGGCACTAGAAGTAGCAAGAGTAGGGTTAGATTGGATATTGGGAAGAAATTCGTCCCTGTGAGGGTGGGCAGGCCCTGGCACAGGTTGCCCAGAGAAGCTGTGGCTGCCCCATCCCTG
>JAYRBT010000042.1:55516566-55537104 GCA_036023395.1 Myiotriccus ornatus
TGGAAGTGTCCCAGGCCAGGTTGGATGGGGCTCTGAGCAACCTGGGCTGGTGGAAGGTGTCCCTGCCCATGGCAGGGATGTTGGAACGAGATGATCTTCAGAGTCCCTTCCAAGCCAAACTATTCCATGATTCTATAATTTTATGATTATTGGTGTATCCTGCAACTCCCCCTACGCACTCCCACTATGCCTTTCTAGCCTGTTTTGTTAAGAAAACAATTTTGCAGGATCACATTGCCTGCTAAATCCCTCCCAGTAATTTCTAAATACTCAAGTTGATTTCAAGCAAATCTAATAGATGTGCAAAATTCTGAGAAACACCAAGTTCCTACGAGTTTCATGAGAACTGGTGGAAGAGGACACTCAGGGCAGCGTCTGTCTCACTCAGTAGCTTTTAAACTGTGCGTAGGCAGAGCTCTCAAATGGCTAAAGCACATTTAGGGAGTCAGAAAACATGGAAAAGACATAAAACACTGTTTAGGTGCTCACAGGACAGGCAGGTGAGTGTGGGACAGAAGGAGGAAGCTGAGGTGCAGCAGAATGAAAGACAATGAAGCTCAGGGAAGGAGAAGAGGCACAGGAGGCAAGTGATAAGAAACCAGACTTCATTCATGTAACTGCCAACAAACAACTAATTCTGGCTTACTTGCTGTTATTTGGAAAATAATGTATGTTAAATTCAAATCTAGACACTTTTATACCAGAATGGATTATGCACACATGGACATGCTGATAAATTCAAGCTTGATTTAAATTCACACTTTAGGCTCTACATTAATGTTTGGGATTTCTTTGTTGTTGGGGAAAAAACCCCCACAATTATTTTTTACATGAACAAAAATTTTATTTTGTAAGGGAATTAGATATTGCCAAGAAGAAAAGAAACAAGGCTGAAGAAAAGTTGACACAGTTTTTGTTGCGGAGAAGTAATTCTGTGATGAAGACACAACCATCACACTAAATCTGTACATGCATCTAGGAGGGAACACAACAAGGGGCAGAGTTACTAAAAGTCTTTCATGAAATGGGAAGGCAAGGAAACAAAACTGCTGAATCATCATCTGATTGTGTTGATGGAGATGTAGTGCAGAAGTCTGATACAGCCATTCTTTTCCTGTGCCTCTAAACAATTAAAAAAAACCCAAAAAACAAAAAAACCCTTGATTTTAACCATTAAAGATGGTTTCAATTTCTGTCTTTTCAACAGAGGAATGCAGTGATGCCTTTTCCCTTAAGTCCTTTTTCTGTCTGAGTTCTGTCTAACCAGCATCAAGGCACAGTGCATTGTAGAAGGAGAAAAATGAGGAAAACTAGATTATATGTAAAGCATGAAGAGCAGAAAGATGATGAGAAAATAGAGATGCCAAAGTTCCTTAAAGAGCCTAAACTTTTCTGAATTCAAGCAGAAGGGATTCAAACAGGAGTTTTTCTTCTCACAGAAATAAGGAATGCATTGAAAAAGGACATGAGCAACAATAATTGTGTTATTTATGTTTTGGGGGCTTGGTCAGAGGTCACAGATTTGCTTCATACCATGGCATTACGAGAGGAAGAGCAAGACAGTGACCACCCCGTGGTAAAGAAATTTTGGAAGGTATCAGCATCATATAAAATTAAAAAAAAAAAATAAAATATTGGGACAAAACTTTTTTACACCACGTGTTGAGGCTTTTTCAATCAAATATAGGCAATTTCAGGGCAGTCTGTGGCCCCCCTCTGCTAAGATGGTGCTGGGGCACAGAGGCATCAAACTGAGAAAAAAAAAAACAAACAAACTACAAACTCCTGATCTATGCTTAGGGAGAGGGGAAAAAAAAAAAGTAATGAAAAGTTGCCAGGTTGCACAGCAGAAACAAAACAAATTGCATGTTTTGGAGGAAAAGCAGGAGACGGCCACAGCTGACAGGGCTACCAAACCACAAACCCATAGGAACATGTAGACAGAGAAGATAATTGAGGACTACAAGCAAAATTTGACAAAAGGCAATCAGAGCCAGCTTGTAAAAGAAGCATAAAGGATTGCATTATGCATGGAAAAACAGTACCAGTTTATGCAGCTCCAGCTTTTGGAAAGATTTGTTTTGCAACTAAGAAGCGAAATTGCTCTGCAGAAGACGGCAAAAGAGGGCTAAGGGTATTCATCAAGAAATTCAGTGTGTGAGCATTCTGTGTGGCTGAAGAGCAGAAGTATTGATTGGAACTATTGCACAACTAACTAATGAATATATATATATATATTAGAGTGATAGAAGCATAAACTGTCTTGGTTTGGAAAGGACTTGAAAGATCACCTCATTCCAACCCCCTGCCATGGGCAAGGACACCTTCCACTAGCCCAGGTTGCTCAGAGCCCCATCCAACCTGGCCTGGGACACTCCCAGGGATGGGGCAGCCACAGCTTCTCTGGGCAACCTGTGCCAGGGCCTGCCCACCCTCCCAGGGAAGGATTTCTCCCTGATATCCAATCTAAACCTGCTCTCTGCCAGTTTGAAGCCATTCCCCCTTGTCTTGTCACTCCAGGCCCTTGGAAATAGTCTCATTCCCTCAATCCAAACTAGAACTTTCTGACCTACAGATTTTGTCCTTGTATCCCAGTTAAAGCTTGAAATGATGGAACAGCCTCAAGGAATGCTATGATGCTACGTGAAGGTGTTTAAATCCCAGGTTGCCCCTTAGCTTAAGAGATACTCTGGGGTACTATTTTAGGAGAAATAGGTACACAGAAGTGGAAAACATGAGACAGAGATGCAACATGTTTACCTCAAAGGAGTGCAGAAAGATCGAAACACAAATGAAAAAGCTTTAAAAAAAAATTGGAATCCATGCCAGCAATAACGGTGGGTTCACAGAACTTAGATCTGGCCCAAGGTTGGCACAGGTTCCCTACTGGTATTTTCTGGGGTCTGCATTACTAGCCTCATTATTATGCAGAAAATGTGTTTGCTTAAAGGTCCGTCAGGGGAAAGTTTAAAACAAGGACACCTGAACACATAGGCATAAGATTAAAGCCAGAGGTGGTGGGAATTCTCATAACTGAAATGCAAAAAGGAAAGAAAAAAAGGAAATCTACTCAGTTAAGGGACAAGAAATTTTCATTCTTGTTAGTCAGTGCACACATAGGTGTATATATATATGCACACATATCTTTGTGTACACATAAATATCTATTTTATATATATATAAAATAAATACACATGTAATTTCCAAAATTTAAAGCAGAAAAGACAGTGAATCAGACACTATCCAGAGACTGAACATCTCTGTGATGATTTATATGCTTCTAATTTCCCACTCCAAGATTTGCAGGTGCTATACTTCTATTTCCAACTGTTATAAGAACAAGGTCCACATTAACTACAAATAAATTCTCATTGACATAATATTAAGAGATTATGACCGAGTTAATGGACTTTAACTCAAATGCAGACTGCAGTGTTAAAAGTAACTTAGGAAGGACCAAGGCAGAGAATTTCCTGTGGCATAAGAGGTAAGTCTTCAGATTCATTTCTTTCACGTTTCTGTGTCTAACTGTGTAGTTTTCAAGACAGCTGACCAGTTAAGAGACAAAAAGATACTGGGGAAAAAAAAAAAAAAAGCCTTTGCAAAATCGTTTGTCTTTAGTGTAATTTAGCCCTTGTTGAGACTAGGTTTGGATGCTGATAATTGGCAAAGCTGGGCTGGTGATGAACAAACTTGACACCTGACTCTCTTCATACTAATCTTCCAGTCTTTCCAGATGGCAGAGTTTACTTTTGTTCCCATCTGTTCCTTTTCAATAAGAAAAAGGAAGAGAAAACCAAAATTGCTAAAACATTTCATGGCTTTTAAAAGTATCTTTGAGGTTCTTTTCAAGTCCTTTACTCAGGGCCACATTCCAGTGCAAGGCTGGTGATGGCACCCACGATTATTTGCCTCAGATCAAAGGTAAAAGGCTGGTTTCAGATTTCATATTTTGCCTGAGATAATTCATCTGGACGAAATACATGGATGGAAAAATTGAAAAGGCTGGAGTCAGCTCATCAGCACCTACTTGCAAAAAGAGTAGAGAAAAAAAAAAGCAAGGAAGCAAACAAACAAGAGCAGTATCAGACCTGTGATTAGGCAACATTTGATGCCATCTCACAGTAAACAGGTCAGAGCAGAATCTCAGACGAAGCTTTCCCAGTTCAGATCTGGAAAACTGTTTCTACACTGAGAAAACTGTTTGTTTGTTTGTTTGCGCAGAAACAACCACTCTGATTTCCCTGGTTATTTGTAATAGTTTCTCTGCTGAGTTCTCAGGTCTTGACTCTGGTCTAAATTTTCACTGCCTCAAGATGAACTTATTCCCTGGGGGTCCATTAGGCTTGTTCCATGTAAGTGGGGTCAGAAATATGCCTCTGTTAAGCTAGTTATCTCCAGAGCTAGTCACTGGCTATTCAAGAAAATTTAGCAGAGGGAAAAATAGAAGTTGATGGATGGGAAAAGAGAAAAAAACCTCCGAAGTGAAATCCATCAATGGAAATCTGCCAGATAACCAGGAAATAATTTTGGATGCTACTTTGCAGTCTATAAGTTTCCATGTGTTGCTAAAAAATATCAGTTAATCAGTAAAACATTCAGAAAGCAACTAGAATAAACAAGTCTCCCCAAATAGCCATAAATATTTAGGTATATTTATGAATAACAATTAAAATAACCAAATTTATGGACCTTGCTGGAGGAAGGCTGTGGTGCCCACGTTTACTCTGCCCTTGTGAGGCCCTGCCTGGAATATTGCATCCATTTCTGGACATAAGAAGGACATGGAACTGTTGGAGCAAGTCCAGAGGAGGCCATGAAGTTTATATAGAGACAGGAGCACCTCCCCTATGAAGCCAGGCTGAGAAAGTTGGGGCTGTTCAACCCAGAGGAAAGAAGGTTGTGTAGAGACCTCACAGCACCTTGCAGTATCTGAAAGGGCTACAAGGAGGGTGAAGAGGGACTTTTCTTCGGGAATTGTAGTGACAGGACAAGGGGAATGGCTTCAAACTGAAAGAAGGGAAGTTTAGGTTAGATATACAGAAGTAGTTATTTACTGTGAGGGTGGGGAGGCCCTGGAATAGGCTGATACAAGAGAAGTTGTGGAAGACCCTGGAAGTGTCCAAGTCCAGGTTGGATGGGGCTCTGAGCAACCTGGGTTAGTGGAAGGTGTCCCACCCCACTGCGGGGGGTGGGAACGAGATGATCTTTCAGGTCCCTTCCAGCTCACGCCATTCTGTGATTCTGCAACAGCAAGAAGCTGATTAAACCTTTCTCTTGCCCATGATTCGGCGCAGTTCCTGTAGAGGATCAAGAAGATCTAACTCCAGTCATCCCAAAAGATCATGTTGTCCTGAGGAAACTGGAAACAGGTTGTGGTTTATTTCATATGCCCCACCAAGCAGCCTGATCACCTGAGAGGACCCTCAGTGTGTTTGCATTGACCTGGCAGAGGAAGGGACCACTTTACACAGCAGGATGTTTTAACATCAGTCTGCAGAGTGTCTCTGGCAGTCTGTTCCTGGAGATCTCTGCAGTGTCATCCAAGCAGAAATAAAGCTACTTATCCTGGTGCAGTTTTGCTAATAGATTGGAGGATCTGGAGACTCTGCGTGAGCAAAGGTGCAGGCATCTTAATTTGTATGATGTTACCTTCTGGAGCTCTGTCAAGCTTGTTGCTGGGCTACAGATACATCAGTTATCTTTGGGAGATGGTACTAAGCCTTTCACAGACTCACAGAACCGTTCAGGTGTGAAAGACCTCCAGGATCATCCAGTCCAATCTGTGCCTGATCCCCAGCCCAGAGCACGGAGTGCCACGTCCAGTCATTCCTTGAACACCTCCAGGGATGGGGACTCCACCACATCCCTGGGCAGCCCCTTCCAATGTCTGATCACCCTTTCAGTGAAGAAATTCTTTGTGATGTCCAACCTAAACCCTCTCCTGGCACAGCTTGAGGCCATTTCCTCTTGTTCTGTCGCCTGGGAGAAGAGACCAAACCTCACCTGGCTTACAACCTCCTTCAGTAAAGGGTGAGAAGGTCCCCCCTGAGCCTCCTTTTCTCCAGGCTAAACACCCCCAGCTCCCTCAGCTGCTCCTCACAGGACTTGTGCCCCACACCCTTCCCCAGCTCCGTTCCCTTCCCTGGACACACTCTAGCCCCTCAATGTCTTTCCTGAAGTGAGAGGCCCAGAACTGGACACAGGACTTTGAGGGGCATCCCCACCAGTGCAACCTCTATCTTTTGGGAAAGGGCTGTTCTCCAAGAACAAGTTATTTACTAAAATATTTTTGTTACTCTCGACAATGGTATCTTTTATTTTCACTTCCTCAAAGAATGGCATCACGAAAAAAGGACCTCTGGAAGTTAGCTAAAGAAAAGTTACATAGGAACCAAACTACTACCCTAAAAAGGTCTGTTGCCAGTTGTCCTACTGCCACCCAGGACCACGTTGTTGCTAACAACTTGTACATGGGAAAGCACTCAATACTGGAGTAAGGAATGGCACTCAAGTTGGATGGGGGATGGTATGAAAATTTTAAGTGGAGTGGTGGAAGCCCAGTCACTTGATGAATTTAAAATTAGACATGACAGAGCTTTGAAGAATATGCTATCTGGCTGGCTGGGATCTTACAACCACAGACCATATTAGGAGATATTAGACTGTGCTAGGAGATTTTGTTGGTTTTAATTCTCCAGTCCTGAGGAATTTCACTTCACCTTCCAAGCCCAGCAGTTTTCAGAGTCTCTTGTGGGGGGAACAGTATCATGCTCTTGGCTGCTCCAGGTTAAAAGGCTTCCCTGGTTTTGTCCTTGCAGCTCCAAGTACCAGTTCCCCAGTCTGGGGATGGCTGGTGTCTCCAACAGCCAACAGATGGGTCAACAAGGACACTGGGGTTTGAGCAAGGGGGACGCCTGCCAGCTTTTTAAACTTTGGTGTCCAGGGGGACTTAGCTGAGATTTAATAGAACAAACAGAGGAATGCTTTGTTTCGGAGGAACTGACTAATTCCAGGAAAAATAATAATTAAAAAAAAAGATTTATTGCAATTTTTCTGATCAAATATACCAGTGATCTAACATAGGCATATTTTCTCCCCCTTTCTGGTTTCTGTGATTCAGCATACTAAAAATGTTTTGGATGTGCATTCACTGTTTGGGAAAAAAAACTCAACAAATATGCCAATTCAAGGTTACAGTCTCACTAATTTCAGTAGGATTGCCTGGGTGCAGCTGAGGGCACAATTTGTCCTGCAGTTGGGTGGGTTTCCGTGTTTGCTCAGCTGGGGACTCCTGATTCTGTGTCAATCAGAAATAAAAGCACTGGGTTCAGTGGACGTGCTGGTGTCAAACCAGACACTGAGTCAGTAAAGGCACAGTCTGAACTGGAGATGCAGAGAAAGATGAAGGCAAACAAATGAACTCACCAAGGAACAACTAAACCAACAAAATTTGCTAAATGGTGGCTCAAAGGGCAGATAGCACTGAAAATTCATCAGCTTTTATTTCAGAGGAATGAGACAAATGAGAGCAAACTATGACAGAAATGTAAAGTTAACAGGAAGATTTCTTAGTAGAGGAAAGATGGGGAAAAAAAGAGAAAAATCACTGGACTATAAAAACATATCTGTTTCCCCAAAACGCAGACTCTTCCAAGGGAGACCACTCCCTTTCCTAGCAGATGTGAAAAGCAGCTTTAACTTCCCAGGGCAAGACTTAACTCCGTCAAGCTTTTGTTTGCTTTTGTTTTGTTTCATTAAAATAACAACAACAACAACAAAAGCTCCACCCGAAACTCATCTCGTAGTAGTATTTAAGTCGTTTTACTTTTCTCAGGGACTGTAACAGTTACCCTATCAACACAGAAATGGAACCTCTGAACAGGAAAGAAAAAGAAAGTCTCTTCCCTGATTGCTTCATGAACAGCTTTTGTATTAATAAATTATTCGACGTCCACAGAGAGCCCATCTAGGAAGACAGACATATTAAGTTAATATTTCCTAAAGGTGTTCCAATATGGTTTGCCATCTCTCTCAGAAGGAGTTTTATTCCGTAAAAGTCATAGAACCATGAAATGGTTTGGGTTGGAAGGGACCTGAAAGATTATCTCATTCTCACCCCCCTGCCATGGGCAGGGACACCTTCCACTAGCCCAGGTTGCTCAGAGCCCCATCCAACCTGGCCTTGGACATTTCCCTGAGAGGAAATCAAGCACAAGTTGCAGAAAAATTCCAAGAGCTGGTCAATGCAACAAAGAGCAGATCTATGGCAATCTTACATGGCCTAGAGGGAGGACAAGGGCAGTGCTAGGAAGGGCAGGAAGAGAAGGACAAAGAACTAAGATGCCAACCACATTCTGACCTCTTCCCATTCACACTCTTGCATGTTTACACTGATCCTGCACCTATGGACATCCAACTTATATGTGACTCCCTTCTAATCTGCAAAATGAACCTGGCCTGAAAACTGGATGCAAGGCATAAAACAGGGTAAAAGTAGGGAGGTTGAAGCAGTGTCTGGTGACCTCACACTCTTCAGCTGTGTCATTGAGCAGGTTGAAAGCATTAAAGGGTAAAGCTGAAATAAAATGGAACAGGGGAGAAGGAATGGGCTGCAAATGGACAGAAAGAATGTAAAGGTTAGAAAAAAGAAATTATATAGAAGGACAGAGATTGGCTAGAAAAATGGGCAGAAAATAAGAGATTCAGAGGAGGAGAGCCTAAGACAACAGATCTAGGGAAAATCAATTCAGAGCACCTGTATTAAATTTCAGGGAGGAAGTTGGAAAGGCATAATATTGAAAATTAGCTAGCTGTGATTTAAACCATGAATTAGTGCCGGATTTATTAGACATGTTCTTTTACAGTAGAAGGGAGACAGGGAGCAGGGAAACGGACAGTGCAAAAGTCAGTGTAATCACAGAAGGCAGACAAAGAAAGGAAAGAGGTCTCCTGGTTTTGGAACATCACCTTTATTCCTGAATACCTTAGTGCCAAAAAGTTGTGAATGAAATTGAGGGAAGTCAGAAAACTGAAAAAAGTATAATTAAAAAATAGATGAAAAAACTTAAATAAATACCCCAAACATTTGAACTCCGTAAGACAAAGAACAGGATTAAACAAAGGACAGCTTAAGTCAAGTATTTGAGGAATATGTTTAGTAAACAGTGACAAGGAAGGAAAGTTGCTCAAGATGTTGGGGGATCTAAGTGGGATAACATGCAAACGTGTATAAACAGCAAAGGAAACCTCTCCTTTCAGGAGGATTTTTCTACGTTGTGGAATTATCTGCATCATCCATTTGGAAAGTCAGTCACGTAAAACAAGACAGTGCAAATTATTTGAGAAATGAATGGAGGAACTTTCTTTTTTTACTTATCACAGGAGCTGAAAATATTGAAGTGAATAAATATTTTCTAACTTTTGGATGCACAAATCCAGGAAAGACCCCCCAACACGTAAAATGACACGTCCCTCTTAACAGCCATGGGTTTTTTACCTAATCCAGTGCAGGGTAAACTTTGTCTGTTTCTAGGTTGGAGTTTATTTTCATTGCTACCTTGCAGTTTGGTTTTGTGCATGCCACATGCTAGGAGCATATAGGAAAGTGCAGGGAATGCTACAGAGAGGACACATGGAGACAAGTTTCCACATTCTTCCAAAGCATTTCCTAAATATTTCTGCTGTAGCCTTTGCATCTAAGGAATTATTTTTATTATTTTTAAGTCAACTGACTACATATTATTTATTTTATTCCCCCTAAGACTTATCATTACCATTTAGCATTTCTGAAACCAAGCTCATCACAGATCTTACCATTTAGTGGTACTATGAGTTTATCCCACATACAGCACACTGGGGACACTGGTGAAATATCTCCCTCAGATTTACAAGGTCTGTATTTGATAGCCAAAACCCATAATATCTGATCTTGGCTTAAAGTAGAAACTAAATATTGCCCAAATCCCACCTCTTGAGGGGATAGAGTCTGATTTTGTCGCAAGTGTGTCCACCTCCTGGCTGAGGCAGAAGCCACAGGAGAGGATGCTATCTTAGAACTTGTCTAACCACAGAGCTATTCAGAAGCAGCTGTTGGGTTTAAATTTCATGCTCACAACCTGAATTCACTTCAGAGTGTAGACAGGCCTTTAAAAATTCACACAGAGCACGAAGTACTTCTTCCTTCTGCAGCTCTACGGTTCACTGCCAGCTACCTCTGACTGTATCGATTTAGAGGTCTGGCAGATGCAGGTGAATTTTTGTAGGGCATTGCCTACAAATACATATTTCTGAATTAACTAGGTTAACACTTTCTCACATGCTAACTCAGCTAATGTAAGATAAAACATGTAAGACCTATAGCAGGGGCAAACTCGAAATAAAGGAATTTATTGCTGCAAGGTGTGAAAGAGCAACTGAGAAGAAGCACATTTATTGCTGCGGTTCCACTGTGGGTAACATGCACAGTGGAAGCATGGGAAATGTTTGAGGAGTGCTGCAAATCTTTCCCCGTAGGATGCAATTCCCCAAGAGCGTTTCCATCAGCTCTGGTGCAGGTTTGGTAGAGATAACACAGAAGGAAAGGACCTTGTTCTACAGAATCTGTATATTTGCATGGTTAGGCAAGTGGTGACTCCCTCTGAAGAACCAGCAGACTGGCAGTGAGTCATGTACACTGGTTTCCCAGCACTGATGGAGACACGGAATACTCTGCTATCCTTTCCATGTGAATTGAAATGCAACCAGCTCATTGCTCCTCTGAGCCACAGGTAACTCCCAACAAACCTTGTTCCAACACGTTCAGACGCACAGCCTTCCCCAACACACCACCATCCTCGTTCACACCAGCATCTTCATCACACCTTCCCTCAGATGGAAATTCCAAACACCAGCTTAGAAACCAAACTGGGAAAGACCCTTTTGCCTGTGTGTGAAGAGGTGGAGAGGAGAGAGAGGCAGAGAAAGATAAGAGAGGGAGGAGTGTATGGTCCTGCTCTGACCTCTCAAATGCTTGCTGCCCTGAAGGAAAGGGCCACCTTGCTTAGTTTACTTGGACCATGTGAAGAAAGAAGGCGACTTAACTGAAGTGGCTGCTTGAGTGTGGTATTTCTTTTAAGGGAAGTATAATCTTCCTTGAGGCTTTCTGTGGAGGAGTCCCTTTCCCCTATGGACATGATACAATCAGGAACATAGCTGTGTGTATTCCCTCTAGCACTCATTGCACAACCTTGAAACCACTCCACATCCACCCTTATGGCTTCTCTCCTCACACGCACGGCCCATCTGTCCCCTCAGAAAGCGCCTTATCCCCACATCCCCCACCGACAGATGCACGAACACTCTCCCACACAGGAACAGCTGCCATCCACCTCTGTCATCCCTGCCCACGCCACTCTGCCTTCCACTGTCCACCCCCAGTCACCACCAGGGGACACACACGCATGGCCCTGCACCAGCAAACATCTGCAGGGACACCCAGATGTCCCAGCCCTGGCAAACAGATTTCTCTGGCTGTGTCGTGGCTGTGGAGGAGCCCAGGCAGGCACAAACACCCCACACACAGCTCGGTTGCTCTTGCTTTGATCCCTTTCCTGCAACGGTCTGGCAGGAAATCCCTCTCCCTCTTCTCAGCCAGCTGCCAGGTTGATGCCACGGTTTGGTTTTTATTTTCCCAAAGGCCAGGCCATCGCCCTGGGTCGCGCTGGGGCGAGTGGGCTGAGCGGGCTGTGGTCTGTGGTTCACCCGAGCTGAATCCCAGTGTCTGGGACTGCATCTCCCCCTCATGGACAGCTGCTCCACTGTCCCCACCACCCTCAGCCTGCCCTGGTGGGAAGTCCACTCCCACCACAGGAGAAAGGTGCTTTCTGCAGACAACAACCAGCTGCAAGCACTGCCAGGAAAAACCATCCAGCTGGAGAGCTTGAGCTGGACTCCACAGTGGGAAATCAGTGTGAAAAACCTAGGACAATGGGTCCCCCACACAACCCATGGCTACACAAACACTAATTGTCTATTATTTTACAGGCTGCTTATCTTTTTAGCAGGAATCGATCCTTGAAATAAACAGGAAAGGGATCCCTGAACCACGATCCATGTGACTGATGGTATGCAAGGTCTGGGCTCAGCAGCTTCAACTTTTAAGCTTAGAGGTTCTTTGTGATCAGACTGACTTCTTCCAGTGCAAGTCTCCCGGGATCACTCACAATCCTGTGACCAGCTATGGATGGAAATGAGCACTTTCCTACCCAGTGTAGGGCAGTGCTTAAGAATACACTAAAGCCTTAGGCAAGCTGGACAATTTGAAGATATTTGCAGAACATATTTATAAAACAGACGCATTTGTTTTGAAGGGAAAGAAGTTCTTAGTGCTTCTCTCTCACACCCAAGACATATCCTATGTTCCCAACCTTCAACCAGCTTTGCTGCTTCAAGCCATGGATAAAGCTAGTCCTTTCCTGTTTCCTTTGACTGACATCTGTAGTCCTTATGTGCACTTCAGCCCAACTGTTGTTCATCCAAGAGCCCTGATTAACTACCTAGTAGCCCTGTTAACTTGCCCCAGAGAAATCCCCCTGCCATTTTGTGCCAGCAGCATCTGAAGTTTTAATGCACAAGCTACGCTGATATGCTTCAAAATGAAGCTGGTTGCTAGTTAGACATACTAGGATTTTCTCAGGATTATTCAGCAGTTTTTCACAAAAAAAAACCTCTGCCAAAACCCAAAAAATCTCTGGAGGAGCCTCTGCTTACAGTGCAAGTCAAGCAGAAGGCGAGTACCTCTAGCACACGTTCGGTGCTACCCACGCACCAAACCATTTTCTCTGTTAGTCATCCTTCCCTACCCTCCTTCTAAATGCAAACATTGCTTTCTTAGCACTCACGAAACTCACCTCTGTGCTGTGCCTTACATAACCGATTTCGACACGGAGCGCTGTGCCACCAGCGCAGTGGACACGTCATCCTCCAGCCGGCCTCCGAGAGCCATCTCACACCCCAGCACGGCTTCCTGGCGGGGGCTTTGGAGCTTCCACACGGCCATTCGGCCCTTGCAGAGCACTCCAGCGCTCTTACGTGCCCCTAAAGTGTTTCAGCTTCTTCCTGGGTTGTTCTCGTCTCGTGCTCCCCTCTGCAGCTCCACCAGTCGCACAAGCGCAGCACTCGCTGGTTGTACCTGTCCCTGACCCTCACCCAGAACCAGCATCCCCCATATCAGTGCCCCCATCACCAAGGACTATATGGATTTACCTGTGCCTCTCTCTTGCTCTACCCCTGCCCTTAACTCCCAGTCTGCTCTGCATGCACGTAGGGCCCCTCGCACGCTCAGCCTGCCTTAAACTAAGAGGCAGATAACTACAGATGGCTTAAAACCGTCATAAACTTCTTCTCACTCCTCATCACTCTTCCCTCCCCCATAAGCGGTTTTCCTTCTCCCAGGCCCCACACCCAGGTCTGCAATCCTCACCTGTGCTTCCCTCATTTACTCAGAGCACGCTGTGTGCACAGATCTCTCTCATCAGGCACAACTTTTCACTCCTCTCACCTTCCCTTCCCTTGCGAGCAGGCACGGGCTGACAGGTACCTCCCTCCCTTACACACCACTGTGTGTCGACCTACGCTCAGCTTCTCACCCCTCGTAACACGGACTGTCATTCCCCTTCACTTCCACTTCATGCCCTGCAGCTCCCAGCTCCACTCTCCTCCCCACACACTTCACACTTTACTTCTGACCTTAGCACAGACATGTGGCTTATACGGCCCTCCAGGTAGTTTTCCCTCCCATTCCTTCTCCTCCCACCCCTTGATATCTTTAGTCATTTCTCCACCAGCACATTTGTTCCATTCCCCCTTGTTGTTTCACTTAGCCAGTACCTACCACAGAGATATAAACACATTTGCTACGTCTGTTGTAACAGAAAATTGCCCTTTTTTTTTTTTTTTGGTGTGTGTATGTGTTCTCCTCCTCCCACAGTCTTCACATTATTCCTTACTCGCCATTTTTTGCCTCAGATGATTTCCCTGTAACATACTGCCAGTGTTACTCCACCTGCCCAGTCAGAAGGCATCTTCTGTTCTGCTGACCAAAACACTACTGCACCTTTGCATTAATTCCTCACTTTCCCTACTAAGCAATACAACCCTAAATTACCTCTCACCCTCTGCTCCCTTGCACTGTATCTCCTCTAAACCACCTCTTGCTGAGGTATCTTTACAGAAAACCCAGCTCTTCATTTCATCCTCATTTATGCCTCCTGCATTCCTTACTTTTCCCCCATTCTTATTCTTCTCAACACCTGCCACGCCTTTATATTCTTGTCCCAGTTCACCCTGCCCCCGTGATTTCCACTATCTTGAATTTCCTCACAGCACCTTCCCATGGCTTTTCCTCCAGTTCCATCTCTCCCTTGTATTCAGTCAGCACACCCCAGCAGGCTCCCAACCTCCCCTGAAATTTCTCTAATCAGCTACCCCCTCTCATACTTACGAGACCCTATACCCTTTTCCCCTCACCACACCCTATCCCCATCCAGCTCATTTTTCCCCCAGCATTCCTGTCCTCAGCACGTTTCCACCACCATGCAAGCCTCCCCTTTCATAACACCTTCCTTGTAAACACAGCCTCGTATCTATTTCTTGACAGAATCAAAGGTGTCTCCTTTTGACGCCCCCCACGAGCATCATGTAGCCGATTATTTTCCATACCTCTCTCCAAATAGCCAGTGGTTCACATTTTAATTCCTCCTCCAAACATCCTTTGTGCCCTGTGCTTTCACCTTTCTCCCTCCACTCCCACTCCATACCCAACCTCCCCCTTGCAGACCCTGGCACCCTTGTTTGTCCCTTTCATATCCTCACCCAGCCTCCAGGCTGTACCTTTTGCCATCTCTCTCAAGTGTTACTTCCCCTTCTGAGCTTCTAAACTTTTTTCCACCCACGAAGATCCTCTTTTTCCAGTTGACTTGCAGCAGTTTCCCTTTTAAGCTGACCACCTTGGCAGGCTCACCTGCCCTGATCACCCCAGCACACAGTAATACATAGCACTTCATTCCTGGTGTATAACACTTTCCCTTCAGGCTCTTTTTATATATCTTTATATATACAATTTCATTTTCCTTTCCCTGAGAACAAAAAAAAAAAAAAGAAAAAGCCAAACAATCCACAACAGAACAAACCAAACAAAACCTCCTAAACCTACATGTCTTGCATGCCTCAACATACAGCATCCCTTCTCCACAAAGCACTCCCCTCCTGGCTCTGCTGGTCCATCCTCCCCTCCCCGTGTTTTGGGTCCACCACCTGCAAACATGCCTAGTTTTCCTCCCCCCACCATGCTCACACACAGAGCTCCTGGTACTGACACGTGTATCTAAGACCAGTCTTTTTACTACTAATAGCTGGAACCACGCTGAACTCCCTTCCATTCTCTGCTGCTTTTGTCTGCCTTGACACAAAGCAAGGCTTTATTTTTGCCTGGGTTTTTTTTTGGGTTTTTTTTTGGTTTTTAAATTATTAATAGATTTCCCTTTCTCTTACATCCCATTTTTAGGTGTTTCTTCCACCACTCCTCTGCTTGCAGGCTTGCACAGATCAGGTATTTCTGTGCCTCAGAACGTCTCTCCTATTTGTCTGGATATTTTCCTGAAGGCACAATGTAAAGGCAAAACTTTACATACCACTTGCACTCCTCATGCAACAAATCACACGAGCCTGAGAGCAAAGAGTGCTTTCTGAAAGGTTGTAGCTCATAACAATTGTCTGGACCATATAACACACATCCCTGTCTATTTAAAAAGGGGGGAGGGGGGAGAAGCAACCACCCTCACACACACACACAGAGTCATCTCTAAATAACTGGTTTTGCAATATAGGAACCAGAGAATGTGCACATAGCAGCCCTATTCAATCCAAAATATCCATCTCTCCAGATACTGCATATTTATAGTTCAGGAGATAGGACCAGCACAGAGCTTTCCCGTTTATTTTAATGAAGGATTAAGAACTGATCAGAAAACTATCTGAACCATTCAAGGACTTTTTTCCCCTCTTGGCTAAGAGCAGTTTGGTGTCTCCATAAGGACTCGCCAGTAACTGACGCTCTAAGCTGCATTTCAGCTGTTTAGATGAGAAACAGCTTTCTATTTTGCTCTCCGAATGTGCATCGATGTTGATTAGTTGTGCTCTGCATTCCTAGAATGAACTTGCCAAGCACTGGAACCTGCAGCGTAGGAATAGCTTCCCTGCCATCCCAGCCCAGAGTGAGTGTGTCTTTTCCACCTAGACACAGATGTGCAGGGAGCCTTTTGATCTCCGGTTCCTCGCAGAGAATTCAGTGTTTGGGTTTGGGGAGAATGAGGATTGATTCAGAGGTCATGAACAGGGTTTCCAGCGTCTGGCACGCACACACACACACACACACAAAAAAGAAAGCTCCAGTGAAGCTGGTTACCTGAGACAGGCAAGGTCTAGAAATTGGGAATTCTGACTTTGCTTGTCATGGGCTCTAACTTTGCCGGAGGGCGAGCACGCTACGTACGCTGAGGCTGGTTCTTGCAAATCCACGGTCAAGACTTTCAACCCCTTTTGTTACATCTGAACTTGCTCGTTTCCCTCTAAAAAAAGAAGCGGCTCCTTTGCTTTTGCCTCCTAAATCGGACTCCTTTAGCACCTCTTACTTCTCCTCTGCTGCTTTCTTGCCAGGCACCCGAACAACAGCGTGAGGAGCAGCAGGAGAGGGGAACCTCAGGACTAAAGCAAACTGTAGGGCAAGTTGGGGTGGGGGAAGGAGGAGGCACAATGGGAAAGGCAACATTTGGGACAGATCTGCTGCTTACAAGACCCCCACCTCCTCCCCATTATACTTCTTTAAAGGACCCCTCTCCCCCCCCTCCCCTCCCCGCCCTCTTAGGACCCTATTAGAAAACGTCAAATTTCCCTTACCGTGGTAGGAGTAACCATGGCATCCGTGTGAATGTTTCCAGAAAAGTCGACATGAAGAGAAAGGTGGATGTAAATACGTTCATTCAAAGTCCCAAAGTTGGTCTGCTTGGGTTGTGCGGAGTTGCTCTATGGGAGAGGAGCCTTAAACTCTGAGTCCCGTGAACATAATCTGCTCGATTATAACAAACCAGCTCAGCCAGATGGCTCTGTGCTCCGTGGATTAACCCCTTTATTGCCACACTCTGCTTTCTCTACCTACCATTTATAATACCCTTGCCTGGCTGGGGAAATTCAGAGAACGAGGCATTTTTTTGAAAATGACAAAATCATCGTAAAGGTCATTTTTCCCCCTTCGTGCCCTATTAAAAAAAAAAAATCTTGCCTGTTTTCTTCTTTTTTTCTTTTTCTTCTTTTTTGTTTGTTTTCTTTTTTGTTTGTTTGTTTTTAAATCCGGTTGATGGTCTTACTCCTCTTCCTGGCGAAATCTTTTCTCATTATTAAGACCAGTATTAGCACCAGGGAACGTTTTAGAGAATTCTTTTGTTAAATCATAACCGTCTCCTCCAGACTGCGACTCTCAGAAGACGAGCATTTTATTGCAGGAATGTCTCTGTGTTTGCACTCCAATGGTCCACGCACTCCCCCCGCCCCGCTCTCCCCCACGCCCTCTGTCTCCCACATGCACACGTTTTGCTCAAACTGCCAGCATGTGTTGCTAATCTTACCCCTAATCAGAAGTCATTACAGGACATGTAAAACAGGTGAAACGGAGACACAGCACTAGAATGCCATAAGCTCGCTCTGACTCCTCTTTTTACTTTTTTTTTTTTCTTTCTGCCTTTTGTGAATCTTAGACAAATTTATCTCTTTGCCTAGCATTTCTGTCAATGGAGTCACCCACCATGACACCAAAATAAGTGTTGCAAGAAATATCCACTGCTAAGGACAGACCTTAGGATGGATTTGTGTCCATTCCTCCTGTTTTGACTTGCAGATTAGTCCATTAAGTAGAGGATGGCGAGTGCCAAAAACATGGAAAGTTCATCAGCAACCAGCAGCGACTGGTTTTTCAAACTTTTTATTTAGAGTGATCGCTTACAGAGATGGGCTGATAAATTTAGCTGCGTGCCTCAAAGTCTCCCTCTAAATTTACATGCTTAAGTCATCTTCTGTTGGATTCAAACATAATTGAGCAAGCCATAACCAAAAGAACGTGGTCATATAAGATGCAGTACAACACTTCAAATCTTAAGGGTCTACATATTGTTTCCTTAAAGAGTACTAGCTCATGAAGTTTTTTTCCTTTTGTTATTTAACTAAAGAATTTTTCCTCTTTCCCCTCCCTGTGGTAAGATGATTAGCCCTCTCATGCTGCCAAAGCATTTGTACCATCTTCTTTAAGACCTTTCAACCCACCTAGAGAGTCGTTTTGCTGAAATATTTTCCACCATGGATTGAAACATGGATGGTGTTCGCTGTTGTTGCCCTTTACCTGATTTTTTCCAGCCATAAAATTATACTCTTTAGGGGACTTCACAGTTTGTATCTGTCTCATAAATTCTGCCTGAATCGCTTGTTCCCTTCAATTGCTGAAAAGGAAAGACTCATCTTCCACCATTGCCTCCTAAGAATTCTGTACTTAAAACTTGCTGTTCTGCCAATCAAAAAACCACTCAAACCTTGAATAACTCTAGGATCAGTGGGTTTTGTCTTCACCCTGTGCCTAAATGCTGTTTCCATCCTATCTGGAGCTTTTTCAGCTAAGAGGAGGGAACTCGAACTAAATTCTGTGCATCCCCCACCCAGCCCGGGTACTGCAGCCAGATCTGAGAAATGCCTAAAATGTGACTCAGCTTTTAATCTCCTGAAGGAGACAAACAGCGCTAGGAATAGAAGAACTTTCCCGTGGCTGGTGAACATCCCTGTGGAGGCAGGCAAAGGGTTAAGCATGTGAAGGCAGCCCCAGCCCGGGAACTTCGCATTTGCAGCAAGCCCAGTTAAGGAAAAAAAAAAGGAAGGAAACGGAGAAGTCTAGAAGCAAACGTCCTGAGCAGAGGGGCTGCCTACCTTTGGTGGGAGGGAAACCCATCAGGCCACAAGTGCAGGGGTTTTTGCCCTGGGTCTGTGGGCAATCAGAGCCCCGTGTAATTTGAGACGTGACACCTGAATCTCGCCAAATCCGTGTGCGCTGCGAAAAGAGTTGTAGGCAGCGCGTTTTCACAGCTACAGAAAATGGAGACATGTTTGGTCCTTCAAGTTTTCCAGCCTTGCTTCTGCAGATGCTGCTGTTGTTCTGGAGCTGCTTCTCTCTACATCTTTTCACATCTTCATCTGCTGTTCTGGGGGTGGGGCGTTTATTTCCTAATGCTAACCCTTGGCAGAAATGGATTTCTTTTATGCTTTAAAAATGTTTCTGAATTTTTTATGAGAAGCAATCAAGCTCCCAAATGGTCACCTTATTCTATCTGTTGCCCTTGGGTCTGAGGTTCTGACATGGCAAAACAAAACGAACAAACAAAAAAAAGAAATACTTTGAACAAGTCTCTGTTCTGCCTTGAAGAATCTGAAATATTGCTCAGAGCATGCTGTGGAAAATCATCTTTGAATTCTGGTGGTTTTAATTGGGATAATTACTAGACATTGATCTGATTAATTAGGCACTTGACCAGACTTCAAAACATGTGGTATTTTCTACACTTTGAAGACATGTATTTTTCTCTATGCATTAACAGATACTACAGTGACTGCGTTTGATGATGAAAAATTGAATATTTATAGGGAAGATACGCATGTAGGTATGCAAATAGATGAAAATTTTATTGGGTTTAATGCATGCCTTGGGCCATTCTAAAAGCAGGGAGTGTGTGTCATAATGTTTAGCTTTTGCAACAGCACCGCTTTGTGGTTGAAATCCCAAATAGATCCCGAAAGGGGGAATGACTGTAGGGGCACCATATGAGCCTCAGCAAGTTTGAGCAGTTTCCCATGCTGGTTTTACATCCATCAGCAAACACACCTGAGATGGAAATATGTTCCAGCCACACGGTCCTCCCTTCATAAGAAGGTAGTTTTGAAGGAAAGGCAAAGAAGAAGAAGCAGAAGCAAAAGATTAGCTCTAAACATTTTGTCTTAGATCTTCAATACAGGAGGCTGTTCACCTTTGAAATGTCAAAATCACTTTTGTTCGGGTTTCCAGAATTTATTGAAGGGTCTGACAACATCTCTACAAAAGATTTTTTTACTTGAAATGTGCTGCAAATGCTTAATTAAAAGAAAAAAATGAATTCAAGTATGGTTTTATGTGGTGGAAATGGTGATGGGAAAGAATAGGTTATTTTAAAAAATATTTATTTAAACATTATGTAAATATTGTTTTAAGAGTACAAATGGTGCCCTTTCAGAGCTGAAGGAATTTCTGAACCCTCATTGGCATGGGGTTTCTGACAGAATCCCAGAATCACAGGAAAGGGAAGGTTGGAAGGGACCACAGAGGGTCATTGGTGCCACCTCCCTGCCCCAGCAGGGCCATCCCAGAGCACAGGGCACAGGGTTGTGTCCAGACAGCTCTGGAATATCCCCAGGGAGGAGACTCCACACCCTCTC
>JAYRBT010000042.1:55537204-55548712 GCA_036023395.1 Myiotriccus ornatus
CCCCCGAGCAGAGCCTGGGCCATCCTCTGCCCCCTCCCTGCAGACAGGGACACACATGGATGGGGTCCCCTCTCAGTCCTCCCTTGAGCCATTATATGCTCACATTTGGGTTTTCCTTGCAGCCAGGATAGACAAGCGAGAAGCATTAAATAGAAATTCCAAGCAGGATTCACAAACAAGGTCAGACTTGGTTCTGATGCGCTGCTCCTGGGAAGTTGCCTTCTGCAGTTTTTCCTCTTTCTTACAAGAAAATAATCTGCTAAATTCTCAAAATAATTACAACAGCTCATAACAATTAGCATTGTAGATCAAGGATGACAAAGGGATGAGCAGGTACCCAGAACTGTATTCATGCCAAGAGGTAGGATGGGAAAAATGCATGGAAATAACCAGGAATTACAGTCACACCCTAAAAGCCATTACTCTTTAGGCCTCTTCCTAAAACAAGACATTTTACAGAATTAGCTTTTATGCAGCTCACCTGGAAACCTATTTCCTTGACAGAGAATAAGCAAAGTGAGATTAGATGGGATTTTAAAAATAGAGTTAATAAGCAACAGACTATTTTGCATCTACCAGTTACAACCAGTAGTACTTACTTATGAAAAATGTTTTACATACAAAACACAGCAGTAATTCATCCCATATTTTTAAATGTTTTACAAATATTTTTCATTTCAAAGTTTTCCTGTTGCTTAGAATGTAGGGATCTGTACTTCTATATCAAAATAAAGCCACATATTAAGTAATACACAAGAGGGAACTTATACTTGTCAATATATAGCTATGCTTTGGCAATAGATTTATGGATGATTACAAATCTCTCAACTGTACTAATGTGCTACATCATTTATTAGCTTAGCATATATTTTGGGCTTACTTGTATTTTTTGCTTACTTATTTGCCTTTTTTTGGTGGTATCTAATTTTTTTGAGAGACAATCCTTATTGCAGGAGCAATCCAGAACTCCTGCAGCAGGACAAGGTTAGCTGATGACAGGCAACATTTTGGGAAATAAAATATTCCTTATAACCATAGGCACACTTTTGCAGCCCCTTACTCATTTGTTATGATTACCAAACTAGAATTTCCGTGAGAAATTTTCCCAGTAGGGAGGTGAACCATGGGACATCTTTTCTCTCCCGGACTGATGCTGCTGTATCTTTCAGGTGCAGTGGAAATATAACGTTGGAAGCAACTTGAAAAAGGACGAAGGGAAAGAAGACAAGAACTTTTTCAAAACAAAAATATCTGCCACGAAGGCTCAGTTCCACACAATACATCTGACCATACTCCAGCCACTGGGAAATGTGTCCTGATGCTTGTGCTTGCATTCCCAGCCTTAGTGTCAAATAGAGGTGTCCTTCTCATTTGTCAGCACCAGAAGAAATAGAAAATAGGTCAAAGCAAAGAAGGGAAGGTTGGATAGTAAAACATTCCACAAAAATCAATGCTCCCCAGCCTTGCTCACTCCCTTGCAAGCACTGATGTAACAATGGAAATACAAGTGGGCAATGATTATTTTCATTTAAAAAATTTAGTTAAGGTTCCTCATTTTGTTCCGAGATTATGCCTGTCAGAACAGAAAGAAAATGTCTTGATTCAAAGTGCAGCTGAAAAGATGTATTTAATAGCAGAAGTCAGCTTTTGTAGTCAGTGGGACATTTCTCAGCACTGGCTTGTATCCCCTGTAGTCAGTACTTGTGTGTTCTGACCTTACAAGGCAATTTTATTTGAATTAAAGCAACTTTTATTCAAACTTTTTATCTGATAGATGCTGATGCCCATTTGGCTGAGCTTCTATATTTTAATTCTCTAAAAGCTTAGTGTGAAATCACATCTGCTGGAGGAGGGGCAGGGCAGCAAACGTGGTACGGATCAACTTTCAGACAGCCGAAAGTTGAAGTCCTGTTTGAGCTAATGCAGATGTACAGGCAGGGGGTTTTAAACAACCCTAGGCCAAAGTATGCTCTCTGTCAGCCCTGGCCTATCTTTGTTTTTACAAAAATAAGGTATTTCCCAAGCCTGGCAAACTCATGTAGCTTTCTAAATACTCTTTGAGGATCCTTAGAAAAAACATTTAATTCATCTTCCTACAGTATTAAGTTTAGGCTCACTGCGTTTGTCTGTGAACTAATGAACTGTTCAGAAATTCCCTGGGTTGATTTGGGAGTGTTTCAAGTGATGGTCCCCTCAGCAGCTTCTAGGCAGGCTTTTGACATAAAGCAAGACATCATTATGTTCACAGAATCACAGAATATGCTGAGTTGGAAGGGACTCACAAGGATCACTGAAATGTGTGTATGTAGTTGCAATCTAAAGATGTTAAGGACAGTTTTTATGGCACTGTTTATACTCTAAGTATGCATCTTGGCTTTCCATTAATTCCTGTGGTCTCTGCCTAAACATCATGAAGTGAGTAAGATGAATTTTTTATTGTGAGAGCAAATAAAGTTCTTTTGCACAGCTACTTTCCCTGAAATTAGAGATTGTTCTTGCAGCAAGGCAAGAGACAGTGTTACAGGCAGATCACAGTTGATAAAGACAAATGTTTTGGCTCTCATCAACCCCAAATAAAGCAAAACTCCAGGAATCCCTTATTTCTTTTCGGAAACACGACTACGCCGAGCTAGGCCCAGAATGTTAAACAAACAATCACTTGTTTCAATCTGTCCCTACCAAACTGAACATCCTCAGTGGTTAACTCACTTCCCTCATCCCACCTTGATGCTTTCCCTGTATCCTCCCTTAACTTTTTGCAGCTTTTTCCTTTCTTCCATGCATGACTTCTGTTTTTCAGAATATCTCAGGAAAAGAATGGATATTGTACTGTATCTAACAAGGTAACAGATCTGGGGTCTTGCTGAGCAGGTGAGTAAATATCAGAAAATCCAAAAAATGCCCAACTAGGACCAACAAGTTCCCCAGCATGCAGTGGAGTTTTAAGTCCTCCCCCCACACACAGGCTTTTGTCCTGTGATGTGATACCTACAGCAAGTCGTGATTGTTTCACTTGGGAAAAAATGACCCTGCAGCATGCCTTACTTTGCACTGAGAGAAATGCCACATGGCATTCTGCTGCAGTCTCAAGTTCTTTAAGGCAATTTCCATGCTTTGCTGTGCTTTTCCCAGGGATGATATCCTGAATCAGCTTAATAAAATGAAGCACATTCAAAATTGTCCTTGGGTTACTTATTAAAAGGCAGCAGGCATGTCCCTGCTCACACCTAAATGGCTTGTGATGTTGAAACACCCCCCGACACACACACACTGCTGTGGAACTTGGTTAGCAATTAATGCTTGTGTCACTGTCTTGTGTGTGCCTGTGTGGGATGCACTGATGGATGGGTGCATCAAAAAGGAAAAGAGGGGAGAGTCAAAGGACGATAGAAAAACCATTTGGAGACTGGGAATGGCATCTGAGTGTGAGTTAATGAAGCAGTGTTTCAACAGAGAGTTCCCCCACTGCCTGGTGGGGTCATAGGGTCTGTCTTTTTAGAGTGTCTCTGTGGTACATTTGGTGCTTCTGAATTTCAGCTTGCACAGAATTGGTGCCTTGGGATAAAACCTTCTGGTTGATTTTCAGACCATGGCTCTTCTTCTTCTCCCACGGGTGGACATGTGATCTACAGCGATTTCTGTCAGCTTGCTGCAACTTAACGAGGTCGTAGCCAGGTGGGAGTTGGACTCTTCTCCCAGGCAACAGGACAAGAGGAAATGTCCTCAAGCTGTGCCAGGGGAGGTTGCAATTGGATGTCAGGAGGAATTTCTTCATGGAAACGATTGTCAAGCACTGGAAGGGGCTGCCCAGGGAGGTTTGGAGTCTCCATCCCTGGAGGTGTCCAAGGAATGATTGGACATGGCACTCAGTGCCCTCGGCTGGGGGACAAGGTGGGGATGGGGCACAGGTTGGACTTGATGATATTGGGTATTTCCAGCCTAGATGAATCTGTGACTCTGTGACTCTTCCTGTAGGGCTCATCTATCATTGCAACTGTCCCATGTGCAGGCCACTATCACTGACCCCTATTTACAGACCACTTCACCTCCTTCTGCTTTGCACCCCTGCCATTGTGTGTATAACACAAGTTCTGAGGTCCCAGACAAAGGCTTAACGTATCACCCTTTTATAAGAATGATTCTGAGAGCTGTGTGAAAAAAAAAAGTGAAGCAGAGTGTAGGAAGTGGGAGGCAAACAAGAAGACAAACAAGTGGAGGGAATAGCTGGTTGGAAAAGTAAATAATACTGAAAAGAACAAGAATAACTGCAGCCAGAAGAATTTAGAGAAACAAAGATAACACTTCGTGCACACTCAGGCTACAAAATCATGTCAACATGCAGAGGAAGGTGATAAGACATGACTTTACTCATACAATGGCCTGAGGCACAATCACTTTTGCAGCTATTTACACTCCCGCCTACTCAGGCCAGTTGTTAAAAGCTTCAGTTGAATAGTCCCCCTTTCTACTTAAAAATGCACCCGAAGTCTAGCTCTGACATGAAAAAAAACCCACACTCTTTTGCCTCTAGTTCCAGATTAGGATGAACAGCCTCTGCTGGTACAGAATGTTTCCAGTATCTCAAATGAGATGTTTGTTTAGCCACCAGATTGAAAAAAAACAAACCAACAGTTTTGTTTCTGTGAAACAAACAATAATATTTTCAGGTTTGTTTCTGTGAAACAAACAATAATATTTTAGTAGCATTTTACACAAGGAAAAGAATTCCTACTGTTGAAATTTCTGCTATTTTGGCTTTGAAACTTTTGTTCTCAGCTTTCAAAGCCCACTTAAAAACTTCAAAATTAACAATAAGGCCAGTCTGGATCAGATATTAAAAAAGTGGCAAGTCAGTATTTTAATCTAAAAGACTGGAAAACTTAAATGAGAATGACATGCTACTGTAATACTTAATTTATAATTATGTATGTATTGCAAAAATTGCTTTTCGATGAGTAGATTTCCACCCAGCCTGCATTAAGATGTTAACACCCTTAGATGACTCTGTTCTGGCCAAGTGCAGTACAACTGACTCAGGAAATCTGATCCTGAGTGTTTTGTTAATAACTTGTGTGAGAGCAGAGTTGGGGTTTGCTGATTCACAGGATTGCTCTGACCTTTCCTCCTGGTAAGAGAGCAGGAGGGTGATGGCAAGTCTCCTCCGGGCTACTCCCTATCTAAAACTCAAACAAAATGTCCACTTTGCACCTTTCCAAACCTGGACTGGGCACTGGAGCTCCTGCCTTAGGGATAGATGTGACTGAGACAACACACAAAAAATTTAGTGATCACGGGATAGCAATTAAAGTCTGCACGAAGGGTTCATCCTTGTTTTCTGGGAAGAACCAAAATCATCTGAGGGTTTTTTTGACTGATTTTTTTTGGGTTTCTTTGGTAACTCCCTTGTGCCTGCCGATGTCACACACAGGGCAGGCAAGACTAACATTTGGTATCAGGGGTTAACATAACAAGGGCGGAAAAACACACTTCAGCCCCCAGGGAAGTGGATAAACACTGTGATCCCTTGCTGGCTGCTCTGCTGAGAAATGTCCTTGCTTTTGGCCTGGGTTATTGGAGCAAAGGCACGGAGCAAGAGGTCTTTTTCTTCTGCTAGATGTGACTGTGGAATTCCTCTGTCTTTTTGAGCACGAAGAAGGTATTACTGATCCTCAAACTGCTTCGTGAACACCAAGGGGGGTAAAATGACCCCTTTATCAAGTTTTAGGCAGTTCAGAAACTCCCTTTATGCTCCCACAGTCAGAGTGTTTAAAACACACTGAGAATAAAATTGTTTTACACTCAGCTGAAAACAAAACAATAAAACTGGTGAGCCCAGTGTAGTTTCTTGCTCATGTTATTCCTCCTCTTCATCACCAGGGTGATACAGAAGAGACCACGGCATGAACTGGACTCTTGCCTTGTACTACCTGTCTGAATTTCTGTGAAAACCACTGGATCTCTTTTCAGGAAGGAAGGCAGAGTTTTCCCCAGGCATTTTGGTTATTCATTGAAGGAAGGGGGGGGGGGTGGAAGTAGAAAGAAAAAAATATATTTATTTTAAAAAACACCAAAAAACACAATATAAAAAAGCAATATATTAGTTATTCTAAACCATAAAATATGTTCTAAGCAGAATTGGTTTTTTGGGTTAGTTCCACACTAATCAGGCTCTGCCTTTCTCCTACAATATTCCTGGGAGCTGCAGTTCAGGTTATCTCACAATACCAGTTTCCTGTGCAGGCCAAACTCATTGCATGACTGATCACATTTAACCCCAAGGTCTAAAAAAATGTCAGTCACAGATGTCAGAGGGGTAAAGTGTATCTCAGGTCAGTTCTGAACAGCCTTAAAAGCATAATAAGTGCTATTTATCTGTGCCTCCAGTTCCTAGTTATGCCTGTGAGAGATAGTGAGTAGTGTTTTGTGCCTTTGAAAAAAATGTGAAGCAAATCTTATTAATACCACCTTTACAAAGTCAAACGTTCTCATAAAATGTTAGAAATAGTAATTCTGATACACTTCTCCATACATATTTATTTGTATCTGCTTTTTAGCATCAGTTTCAAAATCTAAGGAGTCTTACATTTAAAGCATTTTGCAATTTCTGAAAAGTGTTAGTAAATTTACAGGTTAAATCTTAGTATTTCCTTTTTTTGTCCTGGCTTAAAATTTAATTACCTTTTTTTCCCCCTTAGCCCACAGACTTGCAATACATTCCTTTGAGCCTTATACTTTATCTTTCTAGAAATTTTTTCCCCCTATCTAATTAAAACAAAGTGGCAAAACCTCAAGAGAGTGCTTGGAGACATTAGAAGATGTTTTAGAAAGGTGCTAAGCTGTGTTAGATCAATAGCAGGTGTAATCAGCTGTTTCTTTTGCTTCAGTGGAGCTACAAAAAAATTATAACATTAAAATATGCACCTTTTTGTTTGTGTTCCCTGAATAAACAGCCTTTTCCCTCCCTAAATGCACTGGCAAAATTTTCAAAGAAACTCTTTCTTGGTGGGAAGAACATGGAACTGAAGAAGCTGTGGATTCAGTGGCAGGTGTACGGATTTATTGCAGGTGAGGATCTTTGCCTCTGAACTCCTTTTCATTGTTGCTCCCATGGCTTCTGTCCTTTCTGTGATTAGCAGCATAGCATATAATTTACCCGGTGATTTCAAAGGCTTATTTCCATTTCTATCCCATCTTTCAGTGATCAAGAACAAAGAACTCAACAAGCATTTATGTCTTTTGAAACACTGATTTTCCTAGGGACTATTTACAGGCAGTTTATACATGTATACGTCTCTCTCACTTGATAATTAAAACAAATATATATATTTATACAAGGTTATTAAAGGTAACTGTGCTGAAGTCTATATATTTATTCTATGTATACTGTTTGTATTGCTGACTCTTCCCTCCACAGCATTGTGTCTGAAGCTCACTAATCAATATCGTAAGAAAATGGAATCATTCCAATTTTCAAAATGAGGACACGGTCGAAAGAGCTGCAGGACTTTATCCAGTGGCGAAACTAAACCAGGAGCTGAGAGGAGCTGGGAAGCGTCACGGAATGAACACAGGAAGGAGATAACACGGAATGGTTGGTTTCTGCTGCCGCTGGGGATGGTGCCAAGGCTCTCAAAACATTCCCGCTGGTTTCCCGCGGCTCCTCTGAATTGCACCCCGTATCAGAGGCGGGTGTAATCTGGCTCCCGAGTGAGTTCCACAGGAACAAACCCCCGTGCTGGCTGGGAGCTGGCAGGAGTCCCTCCCATTGACTGCAGCCTCCCGGAGCAGGTTGGATCCCGGATCCCGAAGGCGCGCTCCGCTGTTGTTGTTGGCGCGGGGGCCGGAGCTGGAGCAGGCGAGTGGTTTGTGTAATCACCACTCCAGCTTTTCCCAGCCCCGTGTCGGTTTCCCACAAACAAACCACAGCCCCGGGCCCTCCGTGGGGGTCACTCCGTTCAGCTGCCGCTCTCCGGCCCTCGCACGTGTAAACCGGGAACGGGCCCCATCGAAGCCGTGGGTTTGCGGCAGTGAAACCACAACCGAGGCCTTCAGTTTTCACAGCAGGACTCGGCCTCTGACACGATCAGCTCCCGTGGTAGCCAGAGTCAATCAAAAATCAAAACTTCCGTGACAGTCTCTGGATTTTCGTCAGCATAGCCGAGAAGGGGAGCACAACCCTCTTTGGAGGGACTTGGAGGTGTCTGTGACAGCCCAAGGCTACAGATAGCGTAGGAACGAAGGAACTGAGTGGGATGTGGACTCGGAGGTTTAAGTTGGATTTTAGAAAAAGATTCTTTCCCCCAGAGGGTGGTTGGGCACTGAACAGGCTCCCCAGGGCAGTGGGCACAGCACCAAGGCTGCCAGAGCTCAAGAAGCACTTGGAGGATACTCTGAGGCACATGGTGTGAGTTTTGGGCATGGTCCTGTGGAGGGCCGGGAGTTGGACTCGATGATCCTTGTGGGTCCCTTCTGACTCAGCAGATTCTGTGATTCTGTTCTCTGTGGAAGCTCCAAGCAACCTGGTCCTCTCACTTGCAAAGAAAAGGCAAGACTGTCCCAGCCTGTCACGTGCAGTGTCCCTGCTCCTGAGACCGTGCTGTGCTTGACAGGACAAGAGGACATGGCCTCCAGCTGCACCAGAGGGAGTTCAGGTTGGGCATCAGAAGGCATTTCTTCGTAGAAAGGGTTGTGAAACACTGGAAGGGGCTGCCCAGGGAGGTGGTGGAGTCCCCATCCCTCGAGGTGTTCAAGAAATGACTGGAGGTGGCACTCAGTGCTCTGGGCTGGGGGACAACCCAGCAAATAAGCAGCTATTCTTCCTATCTAATAATTCCATACCAAGGCATCGTTCCTGTGAATTTCTTATTGCTATTAAGTTGTGATATCCTGTATTTTTTTTTCCAAATCAATGATGTTCTGCCACCAAGGCTGTTGAAACTGCCTAATGAAACAGGTGTTGTTTCCATGTGTATGAAAGAAACCTTGATCCCACAACTAGACTTTCAAACAGGAACTTACAATATCGTTGCCAAAACCTAGAATGGCAAAAATACAACTAACATTTCAATTTTTATAGTTAAAAATCAGTTTACTGGAGACTATCTTAAAGGCTATAACAGGAATGCAAGCAAAACAATCAAAATATGCAATACAGCCCATAGTCCATTAGTTAGGGGGCCCTTCTTTATTTACTGATCTGTCAAAGCAAAATATTAAAAATCCTTCTCCTTAGATTGTAAACTGAGTTATAATGCATGTTTTTTAAAGCCTATTATTTTAGTAATTATCTTGTAGTTCCTTAGACTGGTTTGGAGGGGTTTTTTTTCCCACTCTAGTACCATAGAGAGTTACTTAAATTAATTGTGAATGAAGACATTCTAAGATTCATCTTTTTGCTGTAACAGACCCTCAGCAAGTCAGGGAAATGGAAACCAGGGAAATCAGCAGTGCCAGTAATTGCTATTCCCCTTTTTCCAGAAAAAGGGCAAAATCTCCTTGCTCTGTTCTTGCAGAGCATAGATTTTTTTGTGTCTTCCCTTTTATTCTCTCTCTCACACACACAAACCCTTGGCTCCAATGTTTTAGCAAAATGGAAAATATCTGAGGCCCAAAGAAATCAGGGTGCACACCAATATCTTGCTGTTTTTAAAAACCCATACAAAGCAGATTAAATTTCTTGATGTGCGACTCAGAAATCATTAATTGTTGTGAGTTTGACCTCATAAAAATAAACATTGTCTTATTTTGAAAAATATATCTAATTATATTCTTCTAAGGGCTTGAGTTTCTATCAGTCATAAAATCAGCTGTACTTTCATTTCCATTAAACTAAAAGATGGTTAACTGGATTTCTAAATGTCTAATGTATACACAGATGGTTGTGTTACTGCACAAGTCTGGAGATGGTCTTATGGACAAAGTTATCCCAGAAAGCCTTTCTGAAATATGTTGTACCCAGACAGACCTTCCGTTTTTCATCCTGATGGCCTCAAATTTGGATATTTCCATACTTTCCACCTCCTCTGCAGGTCTGGGTCCTTAGGCACCTCCAAATCATGATCTGTAGTGATGAGTTCACTTATCAGCATCCAGGTTATGAGAGAAATGTGACATTAAAATTCCCCACTCGGGATTGCTTTGTCTTGTCCAACAGCCAGCCATGAGAATGTTTCATTTCACATTACTGTGTAAAGGGAAGATGGGGTTGGGGGGGAAGGGGGTGTTTCCATGGCAATTTTTTCCATGGGGCTGAGAAACGGGATATAGGAATGAAGGCTGAAGCTGAGACTCCAGAGGTGGGCAGGGAGCTGAGGGGCAGCCCAGGGATGACACGCTTAATTTGAGGCATTCCCCTGGGTGGAAAGACTTTGGCACACATTCCAGAAAGGCTGGAGCCGGCACTGTGACTTGGAAATACCACAGCCCCTCGCACTTTGCGAGGGCACTTAAATCGACACGTTGGCTCCCTTCCAGGAATATTACAGCATATTAGTAGAAAGGCAAGGCTTTCCTTTCTAAGAAGTCATTGTAATTTTTGTAATTCAAGACGTAGCCAAAAATGGGCACAAAGTTGCACTGTATAGCTGCAGTCCTTTGTGACTCAGTTCTTCATGCTGTACCCAAACAGTTGGACAGACCGCTGTCAGAATACTCCGGACTTTTCGTCCAAGTCTCCCTATTCCTCTTGTCAGAACATCCTGGACTCAAGGAGGTGCAAGGAACCAAGCAGCAGTTCAGTCACTCTACACTTAAAAATGCCAGAGCATCATTTCCATGGGAGCCCATAGACCCCAAATGACTCTGCATCCTGAATTTTCACAGCTGTCAATGGGACTGGGCTTTGGTTGACAGCATATTCTTGTTTTTGTAACCTGGTCTAAGCAGTGACACCATAACATTGCTGTTTCTAATTACCTCAAAACCATCCTTGATAGAGGAATGGCTCACAGGATTAAGAATAATAGGAGAATTATGACAACAGAAAGCTCCTGCCAAACCCCTTGAGGCGTTGTACAGTCTAGTTAGAAACAAACTAAAAGACAGTTATAACCACTTCATAACAAGCTCTTAAATCAAGCTGATAAAAGCAATTAAGTAAGCACCAGGAAGGGAGAAGAGTGATTAAACTAAAGGAAAACATTGGCACAAGAACAAATGGGTATAACCTAGACAGGAATACATCCAGGCTGGAAATTTGATAAGAATTCTTACGTTTTCAAGGACTGAGGTTCTTGCAACAGCTGTTCAGCAGGAGCAAAGGGAAGTGAGGCAATAATCTGGGCAGCTTTTAAGATAGAATTCCATGGGTTTGTTACTGGGATGGGATGATGTTCCCTGAGACCGCAGCAGGTAGGGGGGAAAAAAACCCACCAGGTGAAAAACTAGTTCAGAAGACAGGATAACTGAGAATATAAGTGTATACAAGTATCTGAGGGAGGGGGCAGAGGATGGCCCAGGCTCTGCTCGGGGGGCCCAGCAATGGCACAAGAGGAACGGGCAGGAACTGAT
>JAYRBT010000042.1:55558814-55572828 GCA_036023395.1 Myiotriccus ornatus
CTGTGAGGGTGGGGAGGCCCTGGCACAGGTTGCCCAGAGAAGCTGTGGCTGCCCCATCCCTGGAAGTGTCCCAGGCCGGGTTGGATGGGGCTCTGAGCAACCTGGGATAGTGGAAGGTGTCCCTGCCCATGACAGGGTAGTTGGAATGAGAGGATCCTTCAAACCCAAACAGTTCTATGATTCTGTGATTCTGTTCTTCATCCCAGTTACAGTGCTCAGGGAGAACAGGTTATTTCTCTCTGCAGTATCTTTTCTCACTTGGTGGTTGCTGCCACGACTACTTTTATGACTCTCTAAGATGAACACTTCTAGATATTTTGACTTTTTCTCACTGGTCATATCTTTTAGACTTCCAGTTGTTCTTACTGCTTTACCCTGGGCTTTCTTCAGTAGCCCTCCATTCGTCATGAGCATGAAATGGTTATTTCTACCCACGTGCAACTAAGAGCAAAAAAGGAGCAAACGAGTAACAAATCAACGCACAGTGATTTGTATCTCCTCCCCTGGTATTTGGTGGCACAGCAGGAAGAGAAAATTACAGAGGCCTGACATTTACTTGAACAGATCCTGCCACGTGGCTCTTTGCATACTGAGAGACTTTGTGCAGAGGAACAACACGATCCAAGTTTCCAGAAGGGCTAAGAAGTTAGCACCAAAAAGCGGCGTAATTTTCACCCACAGAATTGTTGCCTTTGTGGGGTTCAGGAGGCTGCAGGGAGTGCAAGGATGGTTTCTTGTTTCGCTCTTTTGCCTCTGGCAAAACATTCCTCCATTAATTCATTGCTGTTTATAAAGTGGCTTGACTTCCTCGGATGAAAGGCATGACATAAGTGCTTGGTATTAGATGATTATTATTTATTTTTATTCCTTACTATTTTTCAGGCCAAGGTCCTATTACAGACCTCATAAAGTTTAGCACTTCAGCCCTTGTACTCTGAATTTAAAAAAAAAAAAAAAAAGTGAAAAAGAGGAAGGAAAAGAGGTTCAATCTCTGTAACATAACAGGGTTGTCTTCCATGTAGTCCTCCATTTATATCCAAAGGAAAAAGTAGAAAGAGAAACCAAAGAGATTTCTCAATGGGGGGGAAAAATAATATTTTTAAGAATCACTGCTTGTCAGATTTTTCACTGATTTTGTTTGGGTAGTCTGTGGTTAACATTTTCACATTCAAGCTCCAAGTTAATGAACTTTTCCAAGGTATTCTCAGTAAACCTTTATTTGGGGTCTTGAAGGCTATTGTGTATATAACAGAGACAGGCAGTCAAAAACCGGTGATGTGCAGGAATAAAGTTATGTGAAGGCACTAAAAAAGGTTTAAGCCAGCACCTTGGCTCTTGTTAATAAACACTGCTGTTTGGAAGTCAGGAAGGTTACGCTGACCAACATCAAGTGAGTTTATAAAAGCTGTCAGTGTTAGAAACTTAGCTGAGGCACCAAATTCAAACTGAAACGAAAAAATGAAGAATCAGAAAAGTGATTGAAGTCTATCATTTCTTCCGACTTCACACACATCATTGTGACCTCCAACTTGCAGGACTGTTGAACTCCAATTGCCCTTTTTTGACTGACTGAAGCAATTTTTCCCCTCAGGAGTGTTACATTTGCTGTGATTGACACCCAGGTATCCATATTGTCTTAAATCACTGAACTGATGTTTGCTGCTACAGCCGCAGAATCCCAGAATTCCAGAGTGGGTACGCACAGGAAGGGATAACTGGGTTATTTGGTGCCACCTCCCTGCTCCAGCAGGGTCATCCCAGAGCACATGGCACAGGATTGTGTCCATCTGGACACAGGACACAGCCCCGTGCCACGTGCTCTGGGATGACCCTGCTGGAGCAGGGAGGTGGCACCAGATGCCCCACTGTGGTCCCTCCCAACCTGACCCATCCTGTGATTCCATGAAAGCAAAGAATAGCAGGAGTTTTTATTGCCTGTGCTTCTGGCAGGATCCTGTCACCTGCAGAATCAGCACCTGAATAATCTCCACAGCTACTTGCAACTCCAGGTTCTGTCCCTGGCTGTCTGAATCAACATGCCACTGCCATCCCTGTTTTCTTAAGCACCAGGGGTCAGAGAACTGCCTCCAGTTCTGCCTTGCACTCGACTGAACATGTTGTCAGAGCCTATTAAATGTTTAATAGTTAACAACAAGTGCAAAAGGCAAGCTCTTGTTTGCAGGTATCTTCACTCAGCTTAATGGTAATGAATTTCCACTTAAGGGTGGAGTTGTGGCTTGTATTAAAGTGGAAATTTACTATAGAAAAACACGAGGAGGATGAAAGTCATCCTGCAAACAACATTGTTAATGATTCATAGGTCATTTTTGCTAGAGAGTTTTATGAAATAGTTGTTTAAAACAGTAACAGAGAAACAGACCACATTAAACCTCATCTCCAGTCTAACAAGACAGTGAGTCAGAGAAGTTCGTGCAATGTGAGGGCTTTTTCTGAGATTTCTAGACATCTGCCTCCCTGGCTCATTACAGCTTCTGAAAATTGCCTAAAGAAGCAATGACATAAAACTGCAGCAGTATTTTAAAGCAATAGAAATTTTCTCTGACAAATGGAAGACACTTTGTGAAATTTATTGGCACATTAAAAAGCGAAATTTGCATCCCACTGTGGAATGCTAAAATATTATTAGACACTCAGATAGGAAAAGAAGATGAAAGTAATATGGATATAATAATATGTGTCCTCAAGAGCTTAAGAAGTCCATTAGGTATCATTTTAACAATAAAAAAAAGAAAAGGATAGAGGCTGTACAAAGCATAGGAAGTGGCTTCTTCAGTGCTTGTGAACTTCTGTGTCGTGTAAACCTTGTCCTCGTGAAACTCAGAAGATTTGTCAGCCCACAGCTGTAAATTGGTTCTCGTTGCCTGGCTGACCAGAGTGCCCTACAAACAAGCCTCCTGGGACTGGGCACTCTTCCAACGCTGGGCATGGGAAGACCAGAGACCTTGTCCAGTCAGCACACATGGCTATAACTGTGACTGTCCAGAAATGTTGCCAGACCCTTCTCAGGCAGTCTGACTGAAGAAGATGTGGCCTCTATTTTTCAGAAGATGAGCACATCTATGGCTTTTCAAATTTAGACAAATCCATTTCTTCACATGACATAAAAATTGAGGGGGGGGAGGTGATGTGGTGTTAATTTTCAAGCTGTGTTTCATTTCATTAGGTTTTTAAGTCCTTTTAGTGATGGTACATTATTAATTCACATCAGTGTCTTTCAGGTATCCAGTCAATGCTGGACATTTAGGCAGCTCTTGTGATTAAGGGAACAACATCTCCAGGAATGTATTCAATCATTCCAGAAAAATGGAATAAGCTGCCACTTTAGGTATCCTCCCCATCAGCTGCAGAAAAAGTCTTGGCAGACTTTTAGTGTGCCCTAAATGCCTTTACGGTATGTGTGAAGTTATGTGAGATGAATGCAGTCTTTCACGTGATTCTACTGATTATTTTGACAAGCATTTGGTAAGTGGAACTTCGGACTGTTTTTATTTGACAGTTGTCAGAGATATTGTTTTGTCAGATTAAAAATTTACTGAGATTCAGAAATAAATTTTGAGCCATGGAATGATTGTAAGGGATGGAAATTATATTTTCTTGCCAACAGGAGGTGTAACAAAAGGGCAGAAGAGAGGTCTTGGTGACCCTGAAGGTCTGGGTGGCTTGATGAAGGTAAACAACACAAACTACAGAAACTCTTAAGTAGAACCAAACATTAAGGTACGTTCTCCTAAATCACATTGTCTTGTCCTAAATGTCTCTTCCACAGACTTTCCTTCTCCTAAGAAGTAAATAAGCTTTCACCCTCTTTCCTTTCAAACTCTTTTAAGGACTTAACAGCTAGAGTAATTTACATTGCAGAGTGCAATATCATAGCCATGAACCATTCCATGAACCAAAGTTTTTTTGGCTGCAAAACCTTGAGAGAGTGTGGATTGTGAGGAAAGGTCATTTGGGGTCGTGTCTGGCAACCCTTCACTGCTACTGAATGAAAAGCAACATGTGCAGGGGCACTTCAAGAGGTTCAGCTTTATTTGCTGTGTTCAGATGTTGTGTTGGTGTCCATTTCAGTAGTGATGCCAGGGGCTGTTTTACCAGGGATGTTGTCAGCTGTGAGCAAGTAAAGATGGAAACCTGCATGAAAGGGTGCTACAAGGGAGTAGGTAAGGAGTTATTACTTGAGTACGTGCCCAAGATCTGCAGCAAATGCAGCTTGCTGCATGTGTTTGGAACACCAGGTTTGCTTTAGCACACTGAAGGAGTTGAATAGTAGGTCCCTTCTTAGAATCACAGAATGGCTTGGGTTAGAAGGGGCTTTAAATACCATTTAGTTCCAGCCCCTCTGTCGTGGACAGGAACACCTTCCACTAGACCAGGGTGCACCAAACTATGCCCAACCTGGCCTGGGACACTTCCAGGGATGGGGCAGCCACAGCTTCTCTGGGCGGTCTCTGCTGGGGCCTCCCCACCCTCACAGGGAACAGTTTCTTCCAAATATCCAGTCTAAACCTGCTCTCTGTCAGTTTGAAGCCATTCCCCCTTGTCCTGTCACTCCAGGCCCTTGGAAATAGTCTCTCTCCATCTTCCTTGTGGGCTCCCTTCAGGTCCTGGAAGGCCACGATTAGGTCACCCCAAAGCTTCTCTTCTCCAGCTGAACAATCCCAGCTCTCCCAGCCTTTCCTCCCAGCAGAGCTGCTCCATCCCTCTGATCATCTTGGGGGTCTCCCCAGAGTGGGAAAGAGCGACAGAATGCCCCCCTGCCCTGCTGCCCACGCTGCTTTGGATGCAGCCCAGGGCACGGGGGGGGTTCTGGGGTGGGTCATGTCCAGCCTCTCACCCACCAGCACCCCCAAGTCCTTCTCTGCAATGCTGCTCTCAATCCATTCATTCCCAGCTTGGGTTGATAGCAGGGTTTGCCCTGACCCAGGTGCAGCACCAGCACTTGGCCTTGTTAAATTGCACGAGATCCTTTGAGGTCTGAGCAATACAAAGACTAAGGGAGAGGATGTGCATTTGGGCATTTTTAGCAGATTGTTTGGAACAGCAAAACTGCAGCTGTGTGCCCTCAGCCTTGATTTCCTGGGGTTTGTGGGCTCAAGTTTTGCTGAACTGTGTGATTTGAACTTAATTGTGCATTTAGAAACAGTTGGGACTTTTGTGGCTGATCATTTGTTCAGTCTCTCCCTCTCTCTCTTTTTGTTTTTGTTTTTAATCAAAAAGGAGTACTATTCTTCAAAACTATCAATAGTTTGGGCATCTGAAACTTTCCCTGGGAAGACAGGCATTTTGTGATTTCTAGGAGCACCTGTCTTTTGCCTCAGTACAGAGATGTCCAGGATGGGTGTAGGTCACTTCTCCACGCTCATCCCAAGGGTTTTGATTATGGGCCACAACCAGTGGACACGGCTGTTCCTTGAGCCATCCCGTTACCATGACAGTGGTCTGGCTGGGAATACTCTTACACAGGCTTGCTGCACGTGTTGTCTCCAGCCTATTTCTTCTGCATATTCATCAGCCAAATTTGTGCTTTAACAGCCTTTTAATCCTGGCTTCAGACTGGGCATGACAGCTAATACAAGTCATCTTTTGTGGAACTCAGGAAAGAAAACCAGGATCACGATTCCAAGCCATACATTTGAAATATGGTGTGGTCTCTTCCTCTACATTTGCAGTGTTTTCATATCAGCGTGGTTTTGCCTACACTGTGTTAAGGCTCGAAGTCAGAGTGGACAATTGGTATTGAGGAAGAAACTCATCAGGAAAAAAAAATGTTTCAGGTTTTACAGAACTGAGTTGTGAAGACAGAATTTTTGGGTAACAGTCCTCCAAAGGGGAGTGATCAGAATCCAGTTAATTCTTTGAAGATAGGTGGGGTTAATAAACAAAGCAGAAGTTTTAGAATTTTAGGGTGGATGTGTGTCAACTTCAGAAACCCACAATAAGAATAACAAAAATCTTTCTGATGTGTCTTTAATGAGAAGTGATGAATACTAACAAAATTTGAAATCCTCATGGAGAAGAAACTGTGATACAGCTGTAAAAATAAGAGGTCAGTCCTTTTTTGAGCCCAGTTATATTTAATTAAAGGTGCTTGAATATGCGTTAGTGACTGGCAGAGGGTCCAAACCGAGGCAGTTTACATGAAGGTAGATCCTGTTTGCCAAGGGGAAGGGAAAGGGAATTCCTCCAGGAAAGGGAACACTAGACCAGTCACAATAAAAAAATCAAATGAGATATAGTCCAAACCTGGGTAAGGGAGAGGCCAATTTATCACTAATAATCTATTTATAAACTAAAGTTAAGAACCATCAGTGGTGGAATCAGAAGTCTTAATGAAGACTGAAGAAGCATATTAGTTTAAAATTAATGAATATTTTCTGTCTTTTCAGAGTAAAAATTCAGGGAAATGAGAGGATTTAGAGGTGGTTGGGGTTACAATACTGAAAGTGAGTAGACTGAAACTAAGAAGTTCTCTCTTTTCTGCCACTCCTATTATCCAAGGACTTGATCAACTAGATCCATTCAGCCATGAATATGAGCTACTACTGTGTATGAGCATATTTAAGTCATCAATGAAATTGCCTCTAATACTAAAATCTATACTGAGGATAAATACAAGGCTGGCCCCTTGGGTCAGAGTTTCACAAAGATTTATGGGTGCATTTAACTTTATGTACATGAATTATCCCATTGATCTCTTTGAGACTGCCTTACACATGTAAAATGGAGCACAGTTTTAAATCTTTTCTGAATTATATCTTCAGATTATGAGCTTCTCAATCTAAGCACCAGTGTGCAAAACTGGCCCACTCCACAGCAATATAAATCCTTACTAATCTGGCAACAGCTGGAGTTTCTGTAGGACTCTTGGCTTATTTTTGAGAAATTAGAATTAGTGGAGTTAGTGAAGATAAAACAGGATTCTGCATCACCCTGATGGTACCAGGTTTGTTTCCTACCAAAAGCAGAAGCAGAAATTCTGACCACTTCCGTAAATATTTGTAGGATTAACCGACTCCTTTATTTCAAAGCCATTAGTGGTTCAAAATCCTAAACACTGGATAGTCTAAATCAAAATTATTCTCATCTCACCTATCCTATTGATTAGAAAATGACAGTCTTTAGTTAAATATGCAGTGTTTACAGTGACAGGCAAACCTTGCAGGGACAGATAACATTTTTATTAGACCAAGTGAAAAAGCTGCAGAAAAAAGAAAGGTTTGAATTCACAAATTGTAATTACAAAGGATTTTCCTGCAACCCAAACAATTTGACTGAAGTATTCTTTATCCAAATATATATACTTTTTTTTAGAAAACACTAAACATATGATCATGTCTTGTATTTAAAAAGTTTTGTCCGAAGTATTTTCTCAAAGAAACAGAAAACAAAAAAACCCCAAATAAACCACCTGAAAATACTGCTTAATATTACCACTGATTCTCCAGCATTCTTGTATTGTATACAAAAATTTAATTATAAAAAATCTGAAGGTAAAACCTACTTAGCCAGTTAGTTGCAATGGTTCTAGATCAAAAAAAAAACCTCCTTTTCTGGACATCAAGCAAACTAATAGATAACATACAATAATAACGTACTGGTTGTAAGTTCTGATCTATGTAATCTTGTGTCACCTGACAAGAAGCGTGTTCTGCATCGTGTGTATCAGTTCAGAACTCGCCCCACTTTCTCCAAAAATGCTGTGTGTTGCTGACACTGCTAAAGCTTCTTGCAAAAACCCACAAATCTCTGAAAGTGGGCATAGGGCAAATGCAGCCAGGGGGACACTAAAGGTGGAGTGTTTTGAGTTGCTCTTTAATCAAAGTCATTTATTTCGATATGTTGTTTTTCACAGGAGAAATACAAACCCACATTGCACAGGATGTAGAATTCTTCTGTACTGCTGAACAGAACAGCCAGGGGCCAAGTGCCATGATCTGGCTCTCTGTCCATAAATACTTAAACTTTTTTCCTCTCTCAATGCATCCAAAGTGCTTGTTGTATGCAGGTTTTGGGCTGTCACCTTCCCTGAACCACACCAAGGAGAGCTGGCCTGAGCCAGAAGTGTGCTAGGGAGTGTGTTTGCCATTAAACACGCACTGCAGAGCTCCGTAAGTCAGTGTTCGAGTCTGCTCGCTTACACAAATGTGCAAATATATATTGGGCAAATCGGGGTGCATGTGACTCGGGCACATAAAAATACATAAGCCAAAATGCTGCTTATAAAGATGTGCCCTTGAGATTCAGATGACTTCCCAGTTACTCCAACACAGAAGGACTGGGGTTTTTTTTAACAGCAAAACAGCTGATGTGTGAAGCTGATGGTCAGTGTTCTGTTAAACACTGTGTTCATACAGAAGTGCTGATGAATGACTAGAAGAAGTGAAAGTGCTTTCTAATGAGAAACAACTGGGCTAAAAGCAAACATGTCAAAGGCAGATTAAACTGTGTGGTGCATTTTAAGGCTCCTGCTCTGGCACAGCCACTGCACTTCAAAAAGAGCAACGGGAAATTTTTTCTGCCAACGCCTTTACATCCCAGCGAAGTGAGTTCACTCACAGTTCGGGTCGTGGAGCGTGTTTTGTGTGTAGCAGAGCACATCCACAGAGCATCTCTGATGTGGCAGACAGAGGTTTGGGGTGCACTGGTGGGGCTGCACCTCAAATCCTGTGCCCAGTTCTGGGCCCCTCAGTACAAGAGAGACATTGAGGTGCTGGAGGTGTCCAGGCAAGGGCAACAGAGCTGGGAAAGGGCTGGGAGAGTCCATCATAGGAGGGGTGGCTGAGGGAGCTGGGGGTGTTCAGGCTGAAGAAAAGGAGGCTCAGGGGAGACCTTGTCACTCTCTACAACTCCCTGACAGGAGGTTGTGGCCAGGTGAGGGTCGGGCTCTGCTCCCGGGGAACAAGGGACAGGACAAGAGGAAATGCCCTCAAGCTGCACCAGGGGAAGTTCAGGTTGGACATCAGGAAGAATTTCTTCACTGAAAGGACTGTCCAGCACTGGAAGGGGCTGCCCTAGGAGCTGGTGGAGTCCCCATCCCTGAAGGTGTTCAAGAAACAACTGGATGCGGCACTCAGTGCTCTGGGCTGGGTGACGAGGTTGGACTTGATCTTGGAGGTCTGTTCTGACCTCAGTGATTCTGTGAACGTGCAAAGCTGCTGTCAATGAGAGTTTTAATGCAGAAGGTGGGACATGAGGCAATTTCCTAATAAGAAAATCATTATCAGTTTGGGCATGATGACCCATGCTGAAAGAAGTGCAAACACTTGCAGGTCAAGCCCCTTTGAAAGCGATGCTGAAGAGGTGAGTAGGGACCTGGAAAAGATCCTCAAGGAAAGGCTGGTTCCACATTAGGACTGATGCTTAGACTCAGCCTTTGATGTCCCTTTTAACACCTCTACTGGTTCCCATTCAGAAGCTGCCTTGGAAGGAATCTCTCTTTAGGTTCATCGCAGGAGGTGTAAAGCTTTCACCTTCCATCCAGCTTCATTTCACCAGCAGAGATGAGTAAAGGAACAAATAATCACTGTCCATTTCACGCCATAAAAGTCCAGACATGACTAATCTGACCGAAACTTTTACAAACCCATTAAAAACACTGTGCTTAATTTTACAGGGGAGTTTTGGATTCACATCTAGTTCAGCTGTAGAGATCTGTGCATAACCAGCTTATTAAAAGTAGCAGTTGGAGAATTATGACTGTGCAGTGGGAGTAGGAACACATGAGCCAGTTTTTCCAGGCAAAAGGATGGGAACTGTTGTGAGTAAACTGCTGAGTTATGCTCATGCAGAAACCCCAGCGTTTGCAGATGGTTTTCACGTGGAAGGTGGACTGTTTTAAGCCTCACTGATGCAAGAAGGTGTCAACTGAGGAACCAAGGGGGTTTCTAGAAGCCCTGAACAATGTAAACAACAACAATAATTCTGGTTTTGCTGAGCTTCCTCCATCGAGGCACAACACCCTCTGCCTCAGATGCTTTTCCACATCTGTGCTGCCTCTGCAACTCGCTCTGCTCTTTGCTCTGCTTGGAATAGCAGCAAGGAAGCAGTAGGGGTAAATGGTCCATGGAGGAAGAGGTGACACGGATGAGTGATCCAACAGGACTCACAGCGTTTTTCCTGCACATTTGCAAGGCATGTATGACCCTATGGACATAACTCTGCTGGATCTCATCTGCATGGTGCTGGATGCAAGGGAAGGAACTGACTGCTTGGAAAGAGAAGGACAGGAGGAGGAACACTGCGTGTGTTCCTACTACTCTTATTCCCTGTGCAACAAAGGTTTCATTAAAAAAAACAAATAACAGAAGGAATTTGGGTTTGTAAGGCCTGGTGAAACACAGCTCTGACACCAAATCTGTGGGAAAAGGACATTTGCCACGTGAAAGAGGAAGTCTTTAGTACTTGCCAAGGGGGAGGGGAAACAAGAAATCTCGGGAATTCCCATTCCATAAGGATTAGCTTTATGCTCTCTCAGTTTATCACATTTGGAGTGTGTTTCCAAAGCAGAGAAAGGAGACAGAAAGTTGGTTTTTGTACAAGATCAGCACTGTGAGAAATCAGTTATTTTGATTCTATGATATTAGTATAAATAAAATAATTTTTCGTCTTTTAAGTATTTAGTGTCACTGGGATGAAAATGCTAATTAAGTTATATTTATTAACAAAACATAGCATCCTTCATTTATTATGGAGTTTCATGTGCCGTATTTGGATGACCACATAATAATAAATTTAATTACTTCACAAGAGTATTAAAAGGCAGCTCTTGGGAGTTGTTCTTCAAAGTAATATTGCAAATCACGATCTTCAGTTTGTTTCTGCTGTGATAAATGTAAATGAAATAGCTTCTCTTTCATTATAATAACCTTGAATTTCCTAACACCCCTTGTCTTTGGCTTGCACAAACTTGCCTGGCCTGATATCCATATAATAACTTAAGAAATACAAAAACACTCATAGATGTATAGGGGGCTGAACCTTTCAACTCCAACCAGCAAGAAAGAAATACCTGAATTATATTTCTTTTACTTCAAGGGATACAACACTTGAAAATTCACTAATTACTTACACTCAAGGCATCACGATAGAAATTAGTCGTTGTTTTCAAAGGGAATATCTCCAAAAGGTTTGAGGAGCTTTACCACACACACACACACAAAGACAGTCTATATTTTGCTCTTTGCTGAATCAGAACAGCTCTGTCTTTTTTTCTGTGGTTTGGGAGCAAGGGAGGCAGGTGTACAGCAGGAATCACCTTTCCAGCAGGTGATGCAGCAATGGGAAGCACTTCCCATCAGCAGAGGAGGATGGGGAGGTCTAAGTTGTCTGCACAACGTGAAGGACTTAATCCAGTCTCTCCCTGAAATCAGTGAGGGAGGGGAAGGCTCTTGTTTCGTGTCTCACTCACAGAGGAGAGGGAGGTCGGATTCTCCCACTTCCCACCCAGCCAACCAGCCAAAAACTGGAGCCCCACGGGAAGCCTGGTCTGAGCCGCCGTGCTGCTCACAGGGGTTTGCAAGGGCAGCCCATCTGCTGCCACTGCCACAAAGAGGAGCTGCCAGAGGGGACACCTCGCTCCCGGGCTGTTTACTGAGTCCTTGGGAATCAGAAGGGTGGTGTGCTCAGAGTGGCAGGAGTGGACTGTGGGAATGGGAAACCTGATGGATTTGGGGGCAGGGAGAATGCGAAGCCGCTGGATTTTCTGCAGGAGTGTGCATGAAATCAGGGGGCTGTTGTTGGGGGGGTGTGGGGTGGGGGAAGCAGGAAGACTTTGTAATTCATCTATTTGTTCTCTGATAGGGAAATATAATACTGGTGGATTTGCTTTTGAGAGGAAAAAAAATATTATTTGAGAAGAAGGTTACTTGCATGACCAGAAAATGATTGAGGGACCCCCATTTTAAAAGAACTGGATGCCTAAGCCTGAATTAATAAACTAGGAACTGCTGTTGAAACAATGCAAGGAATTTCTGAAGGAAAGACAGAGGGGACCTTGGAAAAGCAAGAAGGTAGGAAAACTTATCAATTTAATGATTGAATTCAAAGCACATCAGATATACTTTTGCTAGTTTATTTCTTGTCTTACTCTTTCAAAAAAAAAATATTTTTCCTCAAAAATAAATGTTGAAGTGTAATTATGACTCTGTCAGTTCTTTGGTTTGGAAGGAAGGAGGTGAGGGCTGGATTTTGTTTACCCTTGAAAAAGAAAATACATCAGAATTGAAAATTGGCAAGCAGGCTGTTGCTTCACTTCTCAGATACATGAACACAGAAAACATCTAGGCTGAGATCTCATAAATTTTCTTAGTGTTTTCCATAGGTTGCTTTTGACCTGAGAGTTTCCAATAGCTCTAAATGAAGAGGGGGAAAGGACAGAAATGTGTGAATTATTTGAAATGGAAAACCTGAAATCTTTGGCCAACCCAAATCCTAATGTGCCTGTTCTTCGGCAGTGTTATCACTGGTATTTAAATGATAGTGTCATTGTAGTGTCCTTGCTGCTGCTGCAGAGTGAATTAGGAGGGGACTTCCCTCGTGCCACCTGCAATTAAGCATGAAATTGGGGTTTTCATCTCACCCCTTTTCTCCGTGTTTGTACAAGTTCTACCCAAACTCTCTCTGCCCAACAGAAAATTTTCCTTGGTCTTGTTTCATACCCAGATCCTCAGAAAGTTTCCTTTATAGCAAGACCTCCTTTTTGTTCCCATTTCTTTCTAGAAAGCCTGAACAAAGCAGTCTGTGTTTTGTAGGAGGACGTGTGATAGTGCTTGGAGAGCAGCATAGCTTGATTTTCTATGGGAATATGACTGAAGTTAACAAGCTGTTTGATGTCTGCTATTGTCTTTTCTATCCATAATCTTGAAACCCTTTTCTAATTTCAGCTAGATCTGGCAGATAACTTCAGTTCTCAAAGGCACTAAACTGCAAATTTCAGTAAGATGGGGGTTGGGACAAAAGGTCCAAAGCAGTCCTTACTGAGAAAGCTTGGAGCAGAAAAATGTTATATATAAAAATACACATAAACCAGGGCAGCAGGGCAGTGTTAGTGCTCTAGTCATGGCCAGAACTTGTAATTCTGAGAGCTCAACCACAAAACCTGGGGTATCAGGCTCCAGGCACTGTGCTGATCATGGAATGATTCTTGCTCCATTCACTTTTTTTTTTCTGAAGTCCTTCTGTTCATTCATTTGCTTAATGATCCCATACTTTTTTCTTTTCATTTATAAATGCTAAGTAAGAAGTTATTGATTCTTTTCATGAAGTCAAAATACAAATGTTGCCAGAAGGAAGTAATTTGTACCAGAGATCACTTCCTCGTCACCGTTTATAAGAAGACATTAGAGACTGAAAATGATAACTGTGGACTACTGAAAATGAATTTAGTTTTATATGGCAAGTTTTTTGTTTCCCTGTCTTTCCATCACTGTAAACCTGTGTACAATTTCTGTTTTGGATTGGAGCATCTCCATTTTTGGACTTAGAAATTGCCTTTTTGTAGTTTTTTTTTTTAATTTCCGAGTTCAATGAGGGGAAAAAAAAATAAGGAAAAGCAAGTGATAGGAACAGTGAACGGGACAAATGGAAGGTGTGGAACGAGGCAGCAGACCTACAAAAGGGAATTTGAATGTGAGTCAACAGATTCATCCTGATGCAAAAAAAGGAGTCCTCATACAATCTGTACCAGTGGGGGGTGCACAGAAAATATGGGAAGTAATACTTCTTTCCCAAATGGATAAAGCCCCCTCTGGGACAGGTAACAGTCTGAGAAATGTTTCTACCAATTGGCAAAACTCCAGAGATGAACAACAGGAGTTATCAGAGGTTCAGAAATCATGGCTTGTGAGAAAAGATGGAAGTAGCTGGGTTTGTTTAGTCTAGGGAAGGGAGGAGTGTGGAGAGACACGATAATAGCCACTAGTGCTGCCCGTAATGAAGACACAAACTAACAAAGTGTCAGTTTATGCGGTGCTTTATTCAGGGCCCGGGAACCTGC
>JAYRBT010000042.1:55572928-55590597 GCA_036023395.1 Myiotriccus ornatus
CTCTGACAAGCCCTGACTTGTTTCTGGCAGGGGCTTTTCAGACCAATGCTCCAAGCCTTGACCAAACTGCAACACTAGGAACAGGACAAGACATGAAGTGTTTGAATTGCCTCAACAGAAATAGGGTGGGAATTAGGAAAAAAAAAAAAGAAAAAGCTTTTTAGTGGCAAGATAGTGAAGTGCTGGATTAGCTTTCTTGGGAATTTGTGGAGTCTTTCACTGGAGATTTAAAGAGAGATTTAGACAAACACTTGCCAGGTGAGTTATAAGGCTGGAGTTTGCTTATTTGTAACCCTGCCTGGGGTGGGAGAATGGACTGGGTGACTTCTTAAAGTCTGTGACAGCCTACTTTTTACCTCAGTTATTTTAAAGAGCGAGTGGATTTCTTACAATTGTTTAAAATCATGATTTTTAATATTTTAAAGATTTTTTTTTAAAGTGAACGGGGCCTAACCCTCTGTTCCTCACACACAGCATTCCCACTTAAATGCACATCACTGTATTCAAACCAGCCTTGTCTTGATTGATTATCGTTCTACTGTTCATTGTTTCAGAAATTTTATGTCCAGAAACAAGTGACTTTAAAGGGTACATCAGATTTTGAGTTCTCCCTTCTTAGTAACTATGAACTGTGCAATCTATGTTTTTAAATACGTATTCATTAGCATTTTAAAACGTGAATTATTCTAGTAATGACTGGCTTAGCGAGCTTTAAAGTAACTTTATAAGTCTGATACATCTTTACTTAAGACAACTACTTCTACAGTTTCTAACATGAAAAGAATTTAGAGTATTTGTGGTTTTACTCTTTTTTTTTTTGCTATGAAAAATAGATACAGATAAGGGGGAGCTAATTGCACATTGGCTGAAATATCCCTTCCATTTAATCAGTTTGAAATTTATCGACTTCTAATTCTACTGCTTTCCCTCTGCTTCTGAATTATAGGTCAAAATAAAACTGCGTGATTTGCAATCCTTGTGCCAGTCCTTCCTGGTGCCCCTTCTCACTCACCTCTCTAAAATCCATCTTGCAGGTGCTCTTTTGTCTCCTTAAATGTCAGAACTGGCTGTTGACTGGATGTATTTCCAGCGAGTGCATGTCACATGCACTGAGAGGAGAGAGCTGAGAAAAGCATCTTCGGAGCAGCAGAATGGCAGGGGGCTTTAGTTTGGCTTTTGGGACACTTTTAGTGAACTAAGAACACAAAAGTCACATACAAGACAGGTCACAAGGAATTTTCTGTTATCCTAAACATGACAGCAACCACCAGCAGGGATGGAAAAGCTTTGCAAGGTCCTTCCAGGAGGGTGATACATCACAATCTACTTCAAACACTGCATTTCACCTTCACTGTCAGCCATCAGAGATTGAAATGAAACTTGGACACAACTTAATAGCAGGAATTAAATAATACTCTGAGGAGAAGTAGAAACAAGCGTAGCAGGGAAATGCAGCACCACCTCAGTCCAGCTGGGAAAGAGAAACAAGCTACTGAAAAAAAACCCCATACACTTGGGTCTATCAAAGCATGAACCTTTAAGTTAAATATAGGTTTTTAAAGGTCTTAAATTATTCCATTTGAATTGAGATGAAAGGGAGTAGTAAAATGTTTTGGAGGAGCATGTGGGCGACAAGACTGCAATGAGCTACAAAGCCAGTATCTGTAGCAGGTCAGTTTGCATCAGCATCTAACAGAGTAAAAATTCTCCTAATGCACATTTTAAAGGTTTGTTTCCCTGCAAAATCATCTCTGTCAGCTCAGAAACAGAACTATTATTTGGTGAAAAATGTCAGGAATGGTTGTTCCTATCCTGTATCTGTTGTTTAAAAGTTTGTCCGGGTGCAAAAATTTTATTTTCTTCGTCTTTTGGTGCGTTGGATAAAGTTTGTCCTGCTTTGCATGCACAAACACAGAGTTTGTGGTTTCTGTGGTTTTCTTGTGAGGAACCCCGAAATATTGTTACTGTGAAGGTATTTCAGGAGGTTTGGAAGTGACAATTTCAACAAAGACTGTTTTGATTGCCATTTGATATTATATAAATAATTTAGAGTCTATTAACGAGACAACAGGTTGATTTTCTCCAGCTCACAGCTGGATAAACACACAATATGTATTGCAGTCTTAAGGCTGGGGTTTCTCGTATCTCCTAGGAGAGAAAGATATTGCTCCAGTGTAATTTTTATTCCATTATGTTTGTGGGGTTTTTTTTCCCCCTAAAAAACCGGCAGGACAAAACAAATGCTGAAGCTCCCGAGATGTTAATAAAAATGGAAACTCTTGTCTTCCAGTCAGCTCTAGCTGGTGCTTGTTACCAGTTTTGGGGAAGATGCTCCCACAGCTTCAGAAAATTAACAGCAGAGAACACCTTTACATAACAGATATATCCATTTATATAGCATCTGTGCCTATCTGGATACAATTTGAAGGTTTCTGTGATGTACAGTTCACCAAAAGCCATTTTCCACACTGGAAACAATGATGACCCAAAGTGCTGGCTTGTGCTAACCAGTCTCACTCTTCTTGTGTTGTCTTGGGGTTTTGCTCAGCTTTGAAAAGAAATTTCATTGCCAGTGTACGAAAAAGAAGAAAAAAAAAAGTAAACTACTATATTGTCACCATTCTCTATCAGTTTTCTAAATGGAACTGCAAAGTGACATCTGAGTTGTGATTTATTTGTACAAATTAAGAGCAGGCCCATTATGGCAGCCCCATAAGACTCTGGGTGTTTGCAACAGCCAATTACTGTGGAAACTGCTTCAACAAATAAATGTTTGGATAAGGACCTGGAACAAATGCCTCCATTTTTTAAAAAATTCTTGCAAAATATCATTAGACCAAGCAACCCCAACCACTTCATCTGTTTGTTGCTACATCTATTTCCTTCTCTGGAATTCTTCACTGCAGATCTACAAAGGAATAAATGAAAAACTGCTGTTCTCCCACTCAACCTATAGCAAAACACAACTCTTCTCATCTGTTACATTCCAACCATACTTAGCTGTTTTTATCAGAACTGTGTGGTGGGAAATGATCTGCAGGGGTTTTGTAAGGCTGAAATATGAGGATATTCAAGCCCTGCTTCGAATCCACTGTAATCCTGCAGATGAACTCAAGTTCGTGAAAGCACACCTGGACACACCCTTTCTGAAGCCAAGTCGAAGTGCCTCTGGTGCTGGAATCCTGCTTGCTGTGGCAAATCCTGCTTCTTCAGGGAAAACCACAGCATGACAAGCACCAGTGCCTTGCCATTCCGTTCTGCTCCCTTTAACCTTTCCAAACAGCGTGAATGGAACAAGGAAATACAGAGGTGGCACATAAAATAAAATCATGCATTTTAATACTTATCAGTTAATACAGAAACACACACAGGTATAATTTTATACAAATGGAAAGGGAAACTCCAAAGTACTAGACTGACTATTCCAGAAGTTTTAAAACCAACACTTGTTTTACTCAGATTCAAATAAAGGAAGAGACATATTTGGTTTATTAACATGTGACATTGAAGCCCACATGGAACATGTTAGGAGACTTAAGTTACTAATTTTCTTTTCAGTGTTGAATATTTTTATTAGCTCTGTTTGGGTTTCCTGTGATATTTTTACACTCACACACACAAATTTATTTTATCCCACTTACAGCTTTTAAGAGGCTTCCCAAGCAACGAGATTCCCAGTCAATGGGCTGTTTATCAAGTTATCTGTATTAATGTTTCCCACTGCCTCTAGGACTGATTATGGAGAATCATGCTGGATAATTAACATCCTTCTGTTTTTTAAAGATATACTTCTGTTAAGAAGGATAAAAGTGTATTTTTTTTTTTAATGATGATATTTTAACACTTGAAATATGAAAGTTCATGGGGGGGGTCATTTTATTAAAAAGTATGAAATGGCAGAATCTCATAAACATCCCTTTCTCAAATGTAAAAATTATAGGAATGTATATATATGCTAATTAATAGTTCTGATAGCAAAAAATCTTTCACCTTATTTGTTTTGTTGATTTATGGAGGAGCTGTATCTGCTGGAGGCTTGTGATGTGAGAGGAAAGCACAGTAGTCCTTCCCACCAAAATAGTTCCAAAGGACCTTCCAGAACTTGGGACTGCAAAAAGATAAAAATTCAATTAAAAAGTATCACCAGAAATATTAGCATGACAAAAATCAAACAAATAAATATCTCACATTTAGACTTAGAGTGGACGAGACAGAACAGAGAATCCAGACATGAGAGAGATCTCACGAAGCAGGAAACTAGAAAAGGACAGGAATTCAAGGTGTGGGAGGTGGGATTTGTCCTCATTTCCCTTTTCTGGGGTCTGTATTTTTAACTCGGTTTAGAACTATTTTTTAAAAAAAAAAATGGTTTGAAGTTTGAGGTAATGAGTCTGGAGGTAGAAATATTGAGGAGACACCCAAAAATGAGACCTGAGTCTGGAAATGAGAAAGGTTAAGGCAAAGCAAGCCCCAAAAAAGTGCTTAATCAAAGTGCAGGTTTGAGCTCAGGCATTGAGGATGGAGAAAGGAAGATGCAGAGCAATTTGCACTGGACAGTCCCAGATCATACCTTGCATGTTCATCAAACCCAAAAAATTAGAATTGAGACAAAATGAATCTGCTTTATCTCCCATTTAGGTATTATGAATAGGAGGAGACTGTTTATGTTTAAGCCTTTTGGCATCAAGCCACAAATTAAATATAATTTATAAATACAATTTATAACTGTAATTTATTAAAATAAATTAAATACACCTCTGCATCCACTTAAAATTCAGGCACCACAAGGATATATATGTTCTTGAGTCCATGTCACACAGTAGGTGAGCAGCACAATCAGGAACAGACCCCAGATTTGCTGGCAGGACCACACAGAATTAAACTCAGGACATCAGGCACCAAAGAATGAAATAAGAAGATCAAATATACTCTTCTAAACTCTTTGTGAAATAAAATGGTGGGTTTTTTTTCCCAGCACTCCAATCCCATAAGCACCTTTTTGTTTGCAGTGCTTGATGATATTTGGTTTCAGTTTGTGGGTTTGCTATTGTTCTTTTAAATGAAGAAATATATACTAAATAAAATGGGGATTGTAGCTGACCTCTAATATTTCATGAAAGAGCTTGTTATGTTTACCCCATTTAAATGAAAATCAACTTTGACTGGAGCAAAATAAAGACTAGAAGGAACAAGGCAGTTGGGTAATAGAGAGTTTTCCTAACAGGAAACCCTTTTCAAGGCAAAACACCAGGCTGGGTGTAGGTTTTGAATGTACAAGTTTTTGTTTGGCTCAAAGGAAGAATTTTCCAGTTTCCATCCACGACTCACCTTGGCTTGACATTTCACTGCAGAATCACTGAATCATGGAATCATTTAGGTTGGGAGAGAACTTAAAGATCATATCGTTCCAACCCCCTGCCATGGGCAGGGACACTTTCTACTATCCCAGGTTGGTCAGAGCCCCATCCAGCCTGGCCTTGGACACTCCCAGGGATGGGGGACATGGGGGTTGGAACTAGCTGATCTTCCAGGTCCCTTCCAACCCAAGCCATTCTGTGATTCTATGATTTAATAAATCCTTATCTTCATTGTTTCATCAGGGACACAATCCTCAAACAGGGTAACTAAACAGTAGGTTTGTCTGGTTCCCTCCTGTTCCAGTGGAATTCCTGAGCAACCAATCCAGCAGCACCATAAGGCAGGGCCACCTCCCTGCTCAGAGGGATTTTTCAGTAAACCACCCATCACAGCTTGCTTCACAGTCCCCCAGAATGTGCTAGAGCTTCCACCCGCAGTCTTTGCACCTTTCTGCCAGATCCTTTCAGACTTCACGTACCCACGACAGGGAAGGGAAGCTGGGGCAGAATCTTTGTCCTACACAAACTTACCCCTGGATCCTACCTCAGTGCCAGTGGCAGGAGAGCCAGCAAGGTTTGCCAAGTTTCTTTGTAACTCCCAGATACCAAATCCAGTGAGATGTTGCTGATGAGTGACTTGCAAAATCCTGATCTGGTCTCTGACAGTAACACCCGGTGTGGCTTTCAGCAAGTCTCAACACCTTCCTGCTCCTGCCTTCCCGTGGCTAAAATGTTTGTCTGTTATACCAGGGTTTTTAGGGAGACTTCATCATTCAGCACACCACAGAAAATAGTGCTTTCCCTTCTGGTGCAAGTGAAGTGGAATATAAATCAAGCCATCAAAAGTGAGAGCATTTGAATACAAATGATTATTTGTTGCCTCATTGCAAGAACTACTCACTCTAACTTCCTTTGAGATAATCTGAGGTACTCAGGGTCCTAATCCTCCTCTCTAAATTCATGTTATAATGTTTTAATTAATCCTTTATAGACTAATGAACACTACTGAATTAATAATTTATAATAGTATTACCAAATCCAGCTAAACTGAATAAAATCTTAAACACCTGCCATCCTTAGGCGTTTTTAGAAACCTTGGAGGATGAATCATAGAATTGTAGAATCATTAAGGTTGGAAGAGACCTCCAAGATCATTGGGTCCAACCTGTGACTGGACACCACCTTGCCAACCAGACCAGAGCACTGAGAGCCACGTCCAGTCTTTTCCTGAACACCTTCAGGGATGGGGACTCCCCCACCTCCCTGGGCAGCCCCTTCCAACGCCTGACCACCCTTTCAGTGAAGGAATTCTTCCTGATGTCCAACCTGAGCCTCCCCTGGTGCAGCGTGGGGTCATTTCCTCTTATCCTGTCACCAGACACCTGAGAGAAGAGCCCAATCCCCACCTGGCCAGAACCTCCTCTCAGGGAGTTACAGAGAGTGATAAGGTCACCCCTGAGAAGGTATTTCTGTCTAGGATCATTTTAGGTTTGATAACCTATCAAACACTGCATAAAAAAACGCATGTGAAGCAAGAAAGAGAAAAAAAATTATCAACAGGAGCACAGTACAAGAAGCTCTTGCTGAGCACAGGTTAATAATTTAAAAGTAATAGGTCCACTCAGAAAAAAGATAATAATTGGGGGTATCATCTGGGCTATAAAACCTGCCTCACAACTGTAACAGGTGACAGGCTTTTAGTTTAGTGTGAATGAAAGAACATCCATCACCAAGCACTGCTTCTCACAGAACCCTCTGCTACCTTCAGCCAGCACAGGCCAAACCCCCGGAGTGTGAAGATCAAAGATGCCACCAGATGCCACCAGATCCTTCGTTCCTGCAATAACAGAGTTTGTGAGATGGAACTGCGTATTTATGCACAAGAAATGTTTAATTGTGTAACCTGTCCCTTACAACAGGCACACTGGCCTAGGAGTGAGAGCTCTGCTGGTGGACTGCGTCAGGCTTGCACACCAGAAAGCTCCAAGTCTGAAGAGCTGGAAAGGACAAGGCAGATGCTGATCACAAGTGCAGCTGCAAAGGGCAACGTCTGAAATTCTGAAACCAGCAAAAATGACCCCCCAAAAAACCATAAATTCATGATGCAGCAAACAGAAATGTTAAGGGACAAGCAGGCAATAAACTGTTAAACTGGAGCTCTGAGCACGCTGGTCTAGTGGAAGGTGTCCCTGCCCACAGTGGGGGGATTGGAACTAAGTGATCCCTAATGTTCCTTCCAACCCAGGCCATGCTATGACTCTCTGAATACACAGGCTCATAATTTAGGCATTTATATGGCCAGACACTGAGATCCTTTTGTCTCTGTGCTGTCATTACAGCTTCAGGAGCAATTGCATAATATGAAGAATATTCAGAACAAAACTGACACCAGGCTTGGGGGACTCCTTTAAGGATAGTAGAGAGTTGAAAGTGTGATATTAATGTGACAAGGGCATCTCACAAAGAAAGGGAATTATTCCTTCCTTCCAAGAATAGCCCAGAAACACATTTCTCCTCTAACTAAGATGGAAAAAGCAAAGCCAGGCGTTAGTAAAATGGCTACTATAAAGGGAGTAAGAGAGTAAAGGAATTGATTCCCTCTCGATTTCTTCTCTCCGCAGCAATTCAAACCCAGATATATGAAGATATTAACATGATTAAATGACAAGATATTGAGTAGCCTTGCAGCGTGGCAGGGTTCAGATTGTTTTACTGAAGAGAGGTGTGGGTTTTTTAGGACTACCTCTGACAGCTTTTTCTGGCTGTGGCACCCTAATGCACAGTCCTTCGGACAGACACGAATCAATTTTATGTCCACGTTTCTGTAGGAACAATTAAGCACCCTCACAGCTGACAGATGAGAGAAAAGATCTGCCTGGCTATCCATTTTCTGCAGCCCTGTGCGAGTGGTAATTAAATTGTGCAGCGCAGAATTAAAATTCATAGAATCACAGAAACTGGAGAGAGAAAAGAGCTGCTGAGGTCATTTCTGTCCGTGCCCTTCCTTCTGCCGAGTGCTTTGCCCAGCACTTTGCAGCCAATTTGAAATGCTCTCTACTTACCCAGTGCTTTTAAGAGACCTGCCTTTGATTTATGCAGGGTGGGAAATTATACCTTTTCTCTAGAGATGGACAATTTGCCTCACTGCAAGAGTTGTGTAATCAATTTCATTTACCAATTACAGCCCTTCGTTAACACGCGGCCACCGGGGCACTCGGGAAAGCGGGGAGTTAATGAGATTGGGGATGGGATCAGGAGGGTCTCCTGGATGCCTTGTTTTGCCCTGACAGCCCAGTAAATCTTCAGTCAGCTGAGTGCTGCTGAAGGAGGAAGCAGGTTTAGAGGATTCATTTGAGACGCATCATCCAGCTGTGGATTAGAGGGGATTGCTGCTTTCCAGGCACAGGTGGGGCTGGGCAGGGCAGAGAGGAAGGGGCTGCTCAACCAAACTCCCTGGAAGCTGCTGGGAATTCCCTGGGAAGCGCTGACACCTCACACCAGTGGGGTGGTTTTCAGTCCTCACTGTCAGCGTGGAGTAAAGCCCACATGGAAAGGAAACTTGCCTTTCATGTGCCATGGATGGGAATTCCACATCTGCCAGGGAATTATCCTGTTTCTAGCCTAAAGTGACTTTGCATGACCATAAGTTCCTCCCTTACCCCTGAGGCCTGGGTCTTTAACAGGGTGCCTGAGGCCCCCATCACTCCTGCCAGGGTTCTTCAAAATGCTTCTCCCCAGGGACTGGAGAGTGTCTCGTCCAAAAGACCAAATATTTAACAAGCTTCTTCTTTTTTCTTTTTTTTTTTTTTTTCCAAAGAGATATAAATCTTCTGTTCAAGACACAGGCCATAAATATAAAACTAGGCTTTCCCCAGGGATAAATTGCAATAATCTACAGATGATTTTCTTTTGAAATAACTGGCACTGCCTGCAGTCAGAAATGGAGCACTGAACTGGGAGGGATACAAATGTGATCTGACACAGGCTTCCTAGGCCTGCCCAAGCTCCCTTCATTTGGTTTGTCTTGAGTTTTCACTCGCCAGTTGCTTGTCAAGGGTCCTGCTTTTCAAATGGTTGTCCCAAGCCTATTCCTTATATGGCCTAAATTGATGTTTCTGGTGACACATATCAGTGACAACCCCGTGCAGCAGCAGGGTCTCATCTCCACCTCCTGCTGAGTGCCCTGCAGAAACCCCGGGACTGTTTCTATCCAGAGCTGGAGCAAGTTGGAAGTGTTGGCAGGGCAGATGATTCTGGAATAGGAACATCCTGGCAGTCCCATTTTCAGCAGACTTTCTATTGGCTCCAAATGGCACCAACATGGGTCCATTCTGCTCCTGCTTCTTTTTCAGAATACACATTTTATAAATAATAATAATAATAAAAAAAAGGTGGTACAGCTGAATAAATACACTTTTCAGGGATGGCCTGACTATAAATGTGGTGGCAGTATATAGAAGTATAGAAAAGCTAGGCATAATGACTCCGAAGATGATGATGCAACAGACTGATTATTAGAAACATGAACTTTTTATTTTCTTCTTCCCTTCCCTTCGGTTTTTTTCTCATATCATACATGACCTCTGGTATCTTACCAGAATTTCTGTTTTAAATTTATTTCCTCTCACTTATGTTCATTCAGGACTATTTCAAAATGTGAGAGAATAAAAGCTTTTCTGTGGGTGGATGGTAATGACCAACTAACTAAAACAATTCCTGTGCTTCTTGAAGGAAGTTTCAGTGAAAAGAGAGAAAGCTACTGATCAAAATGCATTTATAAGTTTTTCCCTTTTCCTGCTCAGCTCTCAGAACGCACACAGGACTCTTCTGGGCCAGAAATAAATTGGTTTCCTACAGAAGCACCTCAAACCCTACCAGGACTACACACGTCCTTTTGAATTGCAGCAGGCCCTCAAATAATTTTTATTTCTGCCATCCTTCTGAATCTTCATACAAAGCCCAGATTCACTCCTGGGCCTTGGGGTTGGTTTGGCTCTGGAGAGGCTGTAAGTAAAAGACCCTGTGGAGGAGTCTGAATGCCTCGAGATCCGTGGCAAGTGGGAATATCTTGCACTGCATATAATTCTTGCCTTAATGGGTCTGATCCAAGTCTGAGTCATTCCCAGATTTGCTCATAAATAGTGCAAAACCAGTGCAATTTTTAAGGCAGTATAAGTGTCCTTCGTGCCTGGCTTATAGCTTTTAAATGGCTTTTGACTTTACTCAACCTGAAAATAATGTCCTGTGGGTGAGTGTAAGAATTCTGATGTGCAGTTACTATGAAAACTCTGTTAGCTGGGGCACCTGACACTGCAGAAGCTGTGAGGGTGACTAAGATGCTCTGCTGAGAAGCTGCAGATGAGGGTTGAATGCTGTAGGGCAAGACCACCTGCTTGTCTTTGTTTTGATGTCTAAGAAAGTCACTGTCACTCTCTGCTTCGGATGCAAGAAAGGGGAACAACTGTTTCGGAAAACTCCAGTCCTGTGTTGTTCTTGGACTTTCTCTCAGTTTTAAATAAATTCCTTTGTGTCATCCTATTTCCAGTGTGAAAGGGAATTATTTGGCATGCAGAAATGTTTAGTTTAGTGCCTAAAGTCTTGCCAGACTCAGCTTAAGGGCTGACTTGGATATTTTAGATGGTTTTGTCGGGTACATTTTTTTTTTCCCTTTTCTTCCACATTTATTCCACAGCTTAGAGAATGTCATCCAAATTTCAAAGTCAGGTAGATGAGGGCAGGAACCTCAATCCCTCATGCAGACAGGGAGTGAGCCAGGCTGGGAGTTCAAGTGCAGCTCTGGGAGAGGAGGGTGGTGACGGTGGCACCGCCCCGGTGTTTGCTGCGAGGACGGTGACTCAGAGATGCTTTACTGAGTCACAGTTTCTCCCTCCCCATCCTCTGGCCAGGGAAGGTACTGATGTTCTGCTGGTGCCTTGGAGACATGAGTGATGATATTCCCTCCGTGCTGCAACAGGCAAAGAAACGGAAGATTTCCCCCTCATCACTGTCCACGTGGACTTGCTCCAGGCAGTCTGATCAGGGGGCGAAAAGGAAATAAGTGACTAACATCAGACTGAGCACTGGAGCCAGGGACTGCTCAGGGCAGACAGCAGAGGAGGTCAGGTTCCTCCAGGGCATGATTCAAGGCAGGAGGCTCCTCTGGAAGATATGAGTTTGTGTGGGAGTGGGGATGTCTCACAGTGGACAGAGTCCATTCAGACGGTCAGTCGTGGCACATTCCCTCTAGTGCTGGTTGGATCTTGTGCGTGAGTATTGATTGAAATCTCAGGATTAGTAGAGGCAAGCAGCAACTCCTACATATTCAGACAAGATCTAGTTGCTTGGAAGAACATCCTGATTGGAGTCAGCAAATCAATATACAGCAGTGTGGCTTCAGTCGAAGATAAGGCGCTGCCTACTGAAAGATCTGGTCTCTGTTAGCACACTGGGAAATCCCCCTCCTAATGAGGTTTGGAAAATGATGCCAGACATTTTATCAACGTTGAAAACACCTTGGAAGGCATGTAGCCTCTCCTTCTGGTCCTTCCTTGCCTTCCATTTGTGCTCCCGCTCCTATGGCCTCATATTTAAGTCTTCAGTCACCTCTTCCCTGAGTCAAGATATGTGCCTGTGCTCCTGATTGCTCTGTCTGCAGAAACAAACTGCCTTCATTTTTAATTGCAATATAAAGGTTGGTTTGGTTTGTTCTGCCTTAGTTTTGGGTTTGTTTGGGTTTTTTTTCAAATTACACATTTTTTCTCTTTCAGTTGCTTTCCTTGAGTTACAGAAAAAGTCTTTGATGGTCACACGTTGTACCATTTTTTGCACACCTGGAATTCTGGCTTCATCTTGAGTCTTCCTCCACTCTGAAATACTTTTTCGAATTGTCGAGTCGTAGTGTGAGATCCTGCCAGTCCACCAGCCTGGCAGTGTCATATCTTGGTCTGGCAATCAACATGGTGAACAATTCAAATGGTTCTTGTTCAACAGTCCTTAGAATAGCAAAAGTCTATTTATAGGTGCCCCAAAATCAATGGAAGATGGACTTCTGCTGTTGCCTGAAAGATCAGTAATCAGATCCAATTCATTTTCTGAGACACTAATTTTTAGTTCCTTGGCCAATAGCAGACTAAATTCCTTTCAGCCACTGAGCACAAAAAGACAATGGTTTCCCCACCCCAAAGTTTTCCTGACACACAGTAATAACAACTCTTGAAGTGAAATCTTCTGACGGCAGTTAATGACAACCTTACTGCGTGAATAAATTACAGAATCTGAAATTCCCCTTGGCTTGCAGGGTTCTCACTCCTTCATGACTGCAGTGCTTACAAACGGCCTGGTCTTACCCAGGAAACATGAAAGAAAGGCCAGAAGTATAAAGGTAGACCCATTGTGAGTATACACACACTTATGCAAATTCTAAGATCATACAGTTTATTGCAAGGTGCTCCTAATTGTCCCTGAGGAATTTTGTGGAGACTGGCAGACACAGTGAAAACTTGATAAAAATAAAAAAAAAAGAGAATAGGAACCGAGTCCGAGAATGAACCAGATCTGATTTACTGGTCATAACAAAAGTGAAGAAAAATAAATAAGAAAAATACACATCCAGCATGCTTTCTGCAGATGATTCCTCCAGACTCACGGTCAATTTTCACACTTATTTACAACCACAAAGCAGTGATGTTTCACAGTCTGTAATTAGGAAGATATAATCTTTTCCAAGCTTTCTAATATATTTTATTCATAGAACTCATTGTTCTGATTTATTTATTCACCAGCTGCTAAATGCTTTTAAAAGTTACTTTCCTGTGTGTTATCTGAGCCCTGGTTTTGAGGAGGGAAAAGGTTGGCCTCAAGTCAAACTTCTTTAACATGAGCCAGGGATTTACAACTCAGCTTGATCATCCAGTGAAAAAGGTGACTCATCTTCTAAACCAGAAAAAGAAATAGCACTTGTTCTGATCTGATTTGGACAGTCCTCTTCCATTTATCCCAATAACTTATTTTTTTTTAGTTCATATCTCAAAGTACCTGAGGTCATTTGAATGGATGTCAATAAAGCTTTGAAAGGCAACAGAACAGAGGGTGGGCAGAGTTAAAATCCCTGTAGTGATGAGGTGGAGCTGTAGCATTAAATAATAAAGTAAATTTTGTTAGTTCTGCTGCTTACTGTTTCAGTTCAGGATCTCAGTGCTTTAGATCTTCCCCCTAGAGGTGGACAACCCAAGTGGAAATTAATTGACTGCCCTCCAGCATTTAACCCACTTCCCAGCAGAGCATCCTAATCACTCAGGTTTTCAAGGACAAGGAAAAGACTCTTGACAAAGCTATGCCAGTTTATAGCACATAACTCAAGATTCACTCAGCTCAGGAAGGAATAAACACTTGCAAGAGTTCATGCACCTGAAAAAATCAAGAAAATATTCCATGGAATATACTCTGGTTTAGAGTTCTGAAAAAGTTTGACTCCATTACTTTTGCCCTCTCCATAAGGAATTAGATTGATTTTCCTCACTGTAACTGTTAAAAGATCCCTTGTGTTCTTAGAATATCCCTCTGTTAAAGCAGTCCTGCTACACCAAAAAGCACAATTTTCTGAACAGGAAAAGATGTATTGTCCCTCACTGGACTGATAGTTTTCCAGACTACGCAATTTCTCAAGGAAAACTGGGTTCATGTCACAGTGACTGCAAAAATGTTGCACTGTTATTAAGTGCTACTTCCTCAGAACTGTCTCAAGTTCCTCCAGTGGGAAGTAAGCAGACATTTCTCAGGATGACTCCCTTTTTTTTTTTTTTTTAAATAAACCTTGAATGTCTCAGATATCTCATGGCATTCAAATGCTCTGTGGATCTGCTTCTCCAGGAACTGCAAGGGTTCCACCCAGCTTAGCATGAGAACACAGAGGGAGGGGAGCATGTTGAACCTTAGAAGAAAATATTCACTGCAGCAAAACATAATTTCAAATTCCTGTTCCTTTAAAAATGTGCAAATTGCTGTTACTACTATTACAGATTATTAAAAATGTACAGTATTACTATTCCTTCTACTGCTGAATTGGACAGAGGAACCATGAATGCCTCAGAGTTTGCAGGAGAGGGCATTAGCAGTGTTAGAACGCCTAGAAAGCCTGTGCAACTTTGATGACCAAGTTTGTAGCCTTTAGAAAACATTTTAGGTGTTTGTTTGGGGTTTTTTAATAGCAAAATAAAATGTTTGCCAACGTGCATTTGTGAAAATAAATATCTCAGAGTGTGCTGTCTTACAGCAAGTTTGCCTTTGCTATCTGTCTTCTTTGCCTTTTGCTTTCAAGCTTCTGAAGTCACTTGGACCTGAAAACGCCAAGCATTAAAAGCAGAACAGAACAAGTAATAACAAAATAGTCTTTTGGCTTCTTAGAAAACAGAAAATGTCACCTCATGTGCTCTTGTGTGGTTTAGAAAACGTGGAGGAAGAAAGTGAGATCCTCCTTCAGTGCTGAGAGTTTAGAGAAAGATTGGTGTTTAAAAATTGGTACGGTTGATAGGTGACTGAACAGAAAACTCAGCCACTGAGTTGAGTGTTTCTAGAGCTAGACCTGGGAATTTTAGAGCTAACTGAAGATCTGTTTAACAAACATGGCTTGGAGTCTCCGTACAGGGTCTCCAAGCCAGAGCAGCTGTACATTTGTGATGGGTTTCAAAAGAGAGGGGCAGGGGAGAGGAGGAGAGATGGAGGAGTTAGGACAGGTACTGCAGCTGCTCCTCATTAACTCATCAAACGGGTGAGCAAACGGGAAATCAGCAAACCAGTACATTCCAGCAGAAATTCAAAGTGGAAGTGAGAATGGGAAGGCTGGACTGACAGGTTCTGGCAAGCTGGGAGGGCACTGCTAGAAAAGCACTGGCGGCTACGAAGCTCAAAGCTCAGGGACTTGATGCTTTCCTGCTTCCCTCCCCCCCTCCCATTTCCTCTCTGCAAGAGCAGTTCTTCTATTTCAGCTGCGAGAAATTGTTTGCTGGGGTACATTCACTTCCAGGCGTGGAACAGGCAGCATGAAGGAGCAGGAGAAAAGCTGAGGATCTTAACAGTCTGAGGAAAAATGCTGGCGTTCATGGGAGAAAAATGAGCATTCAGGTGAAAAAAATAAAGACAGCAGAGTAGTAATTGCAGGTCGGGTTCGTTCTGGAAGAGGTGGGAAGCTGTGCAGTGTGGGATATCAGTCTCACAGAGGTGCATTTGAATGTGTGCATTGCTGGAAATAGAGTGACTTCTACTCTGGCTCGTGTCAGTGGGAGCAAAGACCATACACACTGAAACGGGGCATATGACAAAATTTTTTCGGGCACAAGGGACATAGTTGGACAGAAATGTGCTGGGGTACCACAGTGAAGTTCATACAAGTGCAGTCAATGAGCCTGAATCTCATTTAAAGCATGTTCACTGTGGCTGCCCCATCCCTGGGAGTGTCCAAGGCCAGGTTGGATGGGGCTTTGAGCAACCTGGGCTAATGGAAGACGCTCTTGCCCATGACAAGTTGCTCTTTTCAACTTGTTGAGGTCCTGATATAAGTCCTGCAGGACCCGAGAGCTCTCCCCAGTGTTCTCAGAGCCACAGCTCAGCCTGTGGAGTTCAAAGGCACATTTCACAGGCCTGATGAAATGGGAAATGCACTTTGGGTTTGTAATAAAATGAAACTGTTTCCTGTTCCTGCCTGTAAACATTCCATAGGAAATTGAGGCAGTTTTCACTGGAGACAAGGAAACTACCACCAACTAGGAAAAGTTGCTTTAACTGTGAAAAATGGCAAACTTCTCCTCATGGCAAATGCGTGAAATGTACACTTTTATCCAGGGGTTGGAATTACACCCTTTGCCCAGAGAACAGCTGCATGTGCTGGTGGGAATGGTAAAGTTTTGGCCTGGATCCAGTTTGATAATACTTACAGAAAGATGGGAGGGGTGTGTTTTTTGGTGGTGTTTTTTTTTTTTTTCTTCTGTCGTTTTGCTTTCTTTGAATATAAATTCTTCCAACCCAAAATTTGGTCACTGGAACTGCAGCCTTGCAAGGTGCTGAGTGTTCTGGCTGCGATCCAAAAGTGCACTTAGGCGCATGCTTAACTTTGAGGACATAATTAGTCTTGCCCATTTCACTGGGGGCTGTTGACATGCTTAAAGTTAAGCATGTGACTAAGACCACTGCTGCAAGAATGCTCAGCCCTTTGTAGGATTAAGCCCAGCTCTGTGCCACACAAATGATCTTTTGTTCAGCCTTGAGTGACTAGGACAGGCAGTGGAAGGAATAAGCACCGCTCTTTAGAATAAACATTCTGCTGATCACAGAGATAGCGCACACCTTATTAACGCTGAAGCTGTCATCACATTTTATTAGCAGCGTTTGAGCAGCACAAACGAGGTGATTCACGTCTCTGAACCCTGTCTCCATTATCTCTTCGTACCTGTGCTGCCTGGTTGGTGTGTTCTGTGCTGAGTCTACAGCTGGACATCATGTCAGCGGTTGGTGCTTTCATGGACCCACGTGCATCTTCACACTCTATCCTCTAAGGATGACAAGAGAGTAAGTCCTGTGAGGAGCAGCTGAGGGAGCTGGGGGGGCTCAGCCTGGAGAAAATGAGGTTCAGGGGGGACCTTCTTGCTCCCTACTGAACAGAGGGTGGAGCCAGGGGGGATCAAGCTCTTCTCCCAGGTAACAAGTGACAGGACAAGGGGAAACAGCCTCAAGCTGCACCAGAGGAGGTTCAGGTTGGACATCAGGAGGAATTTCTTCTGCAGAAATGGTGGTCAGGCATTGGAAGGGGCTGCCCAGGGAGGTGATGGAGTCACAATCCCTGGAGGTGTCCAAGGAATGTCTTGACATGGAAATAAATGCTGTGGTTTGGTTGACAAGGCGGTGATTGGTCAAAGGTTGGGCTCAGTGATCTTGGAGGTGTTTTCCAGCCTAAATGATTCTGTGACTGGGTGATCATGTGAAGTTAGCTCTGAGCAAGCTGCTGCTCTGTCTGGAGCAGCACAACACCACACAGAGACACTCACTCACACTGAAGAAGGAGTAATCCTGGTAGTGTGATGGTCATGTCCCTGGTTTGGACTTCATTCCTCCCCACCACAGTGTTTCCGCTTGTGGTGCTATGCAGTCATCAGTGAACTGGATCAGATCACCTACCCCATGTCTAGATCACAGAATCATAGGATGGTTTGGCTTAGAAAGGTCCTTAAAGATCATCTCATTCCACCCCCCTGCCACGGGCAGGGACACCTTCCACCAGCCCAGGTTGCTCAGAGCCCCATCCAACCTGGCCTGGGACACTCC
>JAYRBT010000042.1:55607951-55622735 GCA_036023395.1 Myiotriccus ornatus
GTAGTTTTGTTCTTATACAAGAGTTGCCTCAGCAAAGCACTGGGAGGGATAAGCACATTTAATTCACGCCTGCTAATATATAGTAGGCTGCAGAAAGCAGCTTGTGATTTTGCTTTTGAAAATCTGGTGCTTGGGGTTTGCTCAGCTATTTGCCTAAGGGCAGGATGACATTCCTGTGGCATGTGCTTTCTTGAATTCCACATAATACACTAATTTTTTTGCCTAAAGCCAGAATTTAAAAAAAAAAAAAAAAAAAAAAGGGAAACCCCTCCAACTTCAAGAAATAGAAACTGATAGCAAAAGGTCATAGGTCTTTAAGTGGATTCTGCTGTGTGAAACATGTGTTGCCTCTAAGGTTTGGTAGTGGCACTCCAGTGTTACAGCCCTTGCTTTAGAAACAAATGTGATTTACTGCAGTGCTGATCCAAAGCACAGCCCCATTTTCAGATACCCCCCACCACATATTCCAAAGCAAGGTTGCTGCATTCCAGCCATGCTCAGAATCCCAGTTTTGTTGTTGTTGTTACCTTGGCCCACTCATTTCCCTTCGCTGTCCTGCAGGAACAATGCTTTGCAATTAATTAGATGCCTCTGACTGATTTTTGCTCTGTCCACTTCAGAGCTCCTGTGAAGAAGATTTACTAAAAGGTGATGATCAGTTGTGCTGCTTCTTCTGCTCTTGCCAGGAGCCAGAACACTTCACCAAGCCCTATCCCCACAGCTCTGCACTAATTATTGCACAGTATCAGCACTGACCAATAAAGAAACCAGTAATTTATAGGTTGACCTTCATAATCTTGCTTATCTCATTTAATAGTAGCCTAGGTCTCTTCAGTCTTAACCTTGTTTCCTTGTCAAGAGCCAAAGTAATTAAATTAATGAATTAAATTAAATTAATTAATTGAAGTGAAAAGCAGAGTTTTCAAAGATTTCTTTTCCCGAGCTGTGCTAATGGTCCAGCTGCAAGCTTTGGCCTCATGTGGCAGGCTGGGGGGCACACATCTGTGTGCACCCCTCTGTGCCATCCCACCAGGGATCCAAGGGTTAAACCACAGAAAAGAGACTCTTTGCTCAGCTGGTCTGCACAAACAGGACATCTGTCCTAGCGGGTAACAGTCGTCGGGACACAACAATATACTAATAAATGGCATCCGAGGAAACACGAGATCCTTTAAGGTTCCCTTTGGGGGAAAAACTAAGATGACTTTTTGTTTTATTAGTTTGTGCCCAGTTGAGCCTCATGGCACAAACCCAGTAGGAATCACGCCTCAGTGGTCCCGCTGCTTGTGAAATGCCCAATTTCACAATATGTTTGGAAACCCTTAGTAAGGACAACAGTATTTCCTCTCCTCTATTAAGGAGAGTTCAAAACCCCTGCTGTTGTTCAAAATCCTTATTAAAAGGTTATTGTACAATGACTGAAGAATAACAAAAGTGAGAGCAAGAGGCGGGTCTGGCCACGTGTGAGTGGTGTAAGGGAGAGAAAACTAATTCAGAGACAGAGAAGAGACACTCAGGAAACAAAAAATCACTAGGGAAAGAAGGTTCCTGGAGAAAAGAAAAACAGGGCAGAGAACATCCAGCTGCAGGGCTGAGAGGTGTGAAGGCACACAAGGGACGGGTGAGGTGCGAGAACCGAACGTGGATGGAAAGAAAAGGTATCAAGACCAAGAGAAAGTGCTTGGCTCTTTGTCTTTTGAGCTCAGCTGATGACATGGCACTGGAACTCCTCCTGAGAGAAAAGCCAGTCAGCAACTAAAAACTTACTGCAGTCCAAACTTCCCTAGGTTTTTGCAGCTGGAATTAAAAGGAAACTGAATAGGCCACAAGTTCAGAATGGCTTTTGGAAATGCACTTGTTTTTCCAAGGAAATGTGGGAATTTCTCATGACCTGCATGTTTGGGTTTTTTTCAGATAGCTAACAAAAACAAGCCCTGCTCCCTTTTAAGTTAAGAGCAATTATTCAATTAGTATCAAGGGATTTATGATTGAGACAAAACAGTGATGGTCCTGTAGGTAACTGATCATAAAAAAGACTTAAAAGACGAAGAACTCCGAGAAGAGCAGAAGCTGAGCATCCTACAGCCCAGATCAGTGGGAGCAATCACAGCCTTCACTCACCCTGTGCAAAGTGCCTGCACTCTGGGAGCAAGTCACTGCCAAGATAAGTCAACAACACAGACATAAAGATACTTGATTCAAAGGATTCTGACTATTTAAGTTTCCTTTTGAGAACAGTGTCTGCCTCACAGTTCAATAGTTTTGGTCTAAGGAGCTTTTATCTTCCCAAGAGAATGTTAATTGCCTAAATCCTATGAACAAAATCCTCTTAATGAAAAGTTTCACTAGAAAATGACAGTGATGTCATTCAAACTGGTTGGTGCCACAGCTTATGGACTGATGTAGGTGAGGAATTATGCTTCTTTTCCAACCTTTTCTTCTCTTAGGGAAAAATGTGTTCTCTCTCTACTTTTCTCCATGTATTTCACTACATTCTCTAGGGCATTTCAGAAGTAATTGGTAACAGCAACAGCAGATCTGTAAGACATTCTTGTGTCAGCAAAAATTCTACCCCTCCCTCCGTGATCAGTGAACCCATTTTCTCTTCCAAGATCTCTCTTCTGCCACAAATAATTGCTAAAATCTGTAGGTTTTTTGTTTAGATATTTTGACAAAGGTGTGCTGGCAGGAGGTTGTAGCCAGGTGGGGGTCGGGCTCTGCTCCCAAAGGAACAAAAGGACAGGATCATAGGAATTGGCCTCAAGCTGTGCCAGGGGAGGTTCAGGTTGGACAGCAGGAAGAATTTCTTCACTGAAAGGGTGGTCAGGCTTTGGAAGGGGCTGCCCAGGGAGGTGGTGGAGTGCCCATCCCTGGAGGTGTCCAAGGAATGACTGGATGTGGCATTCAGTGCTCTGGGCTGGGGGACAAGGTGGGCACCAGTCACAGGCTGGACCCGATGATCTTGGAGGTCTTTTCCAACCTAAATGATTCTATGATTCTGTGATAGGTACAAGCCCTATGTACTTTTTTGTTGAATTCTGTGGAGTGCTCTCACACTGTACTCAAATCTTTTGTTTGGTTGGTTTTGAGGCGGTTTCCTTTGTTGGTTTGTTTTTTTGTTTGTTTGGTTTTTGGTTGTTTTGTTTCATTTTGTTTTGTTTTTCATTTTGTTTTGGGTTTGGGGGTTTTTTTTCCCCTTGATTTGGGGGGTTTTGTTTGGTTGTTAGTTCAGGAACACTTGCAAAGCCAATTCTCATCAGATGCAATAACCTCTGCCAGACTGAACGCCCCTCAGGCTGCGACTCTTTCGCATGGATCTCAAAGGCAGGAGGGCCAAGGGAGCCACACCACCCCTTGCACCAGCAGCAGGTTTTGTGTAGGAGGTCTCACATCTCTAAGGAGGAGGTCCTTGTTCTAGTCCCTCTCCCTGCGTTGCTCGAGAGGGCACAGAGAGGAACAGGTGTGCACAGACACCTCCCTACATCCAGCGTGCCCCACCGAGCTCTGAGGGATCCTGTGCCAGCCACAGGCACCGTGCCACGTGGGCTCTTCCCTGGAATAACATCCCTGCTCTCTGCCCATACCACAGAGCTGTTCCCTGAAGGCACTTGCTGCAGTGTTTTTATGTTTTAAGTGCGAGGTGGTGGCTCTGTCGGAGTGAGCGAGCGGGAACCACGTGAACACAAACAGGGAATTATTCTCTTGGCTGCTGGACGGGGCAAGGCCCGAAGGTTTGCAGTTGTTTCTAATCAGCAAAGTTTGCTCTGTAACGAGAAACATAAGACACCCTCCTGCCACGGGCACAATGCTTTCATTTTCACCGGTGCCACTTCAGCAAGGAGATAAAAACTTCCCAGAAAGAGATAAAAGCAGATTCCAGGCTGCTTAACAGCCAGCTGATTTTTGTTGGGTGTAACCTAGACAGCGGGGGCCAGGGAAAGAGGAACATCAAGTTGAATTTACTGGTCCCTGCCAAGGCATTCCCAAGGTCTGGCTGGAGCTGGAACAGCCCTGGCCTTCCAGGGAGGATTCTAGCACTTTAGAGAAACAGATCAGGACCACTAACTTAATTTCCTGTGTTTAATTGAAATCAGTTCCACACTACGACCTTCAAGACAGGTGGAACGTCTTCTAAACAAAACAAAATAAAAATAAACCCAGCAAAGATATCAATATGATTCTGGATAAGAGGAAGTAGGTATTACAAAGGAAAAATAGTTCTCCTCCAAAAGATGGAGAGGAGAGGACAGGACAGGACAGGATAGAACAGGAGAGGGCTCCTATTAAAACAAAGTCCCTGCAACGAAAGCTATAATGGCACCTTGAAATCTCTGCATTTTCAACTTTCCAGGGAAGATATTAAGCACCAAAAAGTAAAGTGCTGCAGAAGAGAACACTTCCCATTCTCCAGATGTTCAACTCTTCCGAAAAAGCATGCTGAGCTATCTTGTGTTAAAATCTGAGGGGGAGGGAATCCTCTGGTTAGTTGTTATGTTGTTGTCAAGACAAGGCTGGAAGGACTAAGACCAAGGGAAAACAAAAGATCCTCAGTCAAAAAAAAAAAAAAAAGAAAAAATCCCCCAAAGAAAAAGCCAAAAAACAAAGAAAAAAAAATCCCTTTAAAAGGAGTTACCCCATTAAATCATTTTGAGCAAGGCCTCTGCCAGACTCCACTCCCTAGTAGTAACATAAATAGAATGATTCACTGAGTCAAGAGCTCGGAGGTTGCCAATAACCACTGTATTTCATGGGCTTTTCAGATTCAGTAGGAGACAGCAAATTAAGGATTAGCTAAAGCTTTTGTATACATAAGGCCAGCCACGGTGTAGGGCAGGAAAGGGATCATATGTGCTTGCAACCGTGATGGCTTCAAAACATACCACACTGAAGGAGAGAGCTCAGAAGGGTGGTGGGAAATGATGCTTCCCGTTGTACCTGTATGCAACACACACTGCTCCTGCTGTGACCTTGATCTGCTTTTCTCTTCCTACCCCCCAGTAAAAATACTTTGAGGCTGCTGGCAATGCCAGTTGTATGTGGCTTCAGCCTTTCCACTCTTCCCCTCAACTTGGAAATGAACTGGTGCAAGGAGGGTGAAGGAGGGATCCTTTGGAAAACTTTTCCTATTTATTGCACCTGCATTTAGCTCATAGCAAAAGGTCCCTCAAAAGCTAGTATTGAATCACAAGGTAATTTAGGCTGGAAATACCTCTGGAAGTCCTGTGGCCAAGCCTCTTGACCAGACCACGAGTAAATATTGAATTTGAGCTCGGGGCTGTATCCACTCGACTTTTGAATGGCTCCAAGAACAGAGACTTCACACCTGCTCTGAGAAGCTGTTCTGGTGTTTGACCACCCTTGCTATATGGTCCTTTTATCTAGTCAGGATTTATTTTGCTTCACCAAGCCTTCTGACCTAAGAAGCCTGGGAAAACCCCCAAATCCCTCTGTTGTTTCCATATGCCCCATTGGAAAGGACCCATGAAGACCTCGCTGATTTTGCACATTGTATGAGACTGGTTTGTTTTTAATTGGTCCTCTTTGGCTTCCCCACATTGCCAATCTTGACCCCCCTTCAGCACCCACAATGCCCCAGTTTTGGGGCAGAGATTGGCAGCACATCCTGGTGCCAGTGCTGCTTCCCTGTGGGAGCCATGGCAGCATTCCAGCCTTGGCTCCAAGGGCACAGCCTGCAGTAAGAGCTGCTGGCTGTTCTCAACCCCTTCCCCAAGGGAGCAGAAACCTCTTACAAGATTAGCTGATTACCCTGCTGCTCGTGTTGGGAATTTAGCAGGAATCTAGCAGCGGTCTGGCTGGCATCAGGGTTTACATACTATAATCAGCTGTTTGTGAAACCTCTGCAAACTGTTTTCTTTATACCCTGCATTTACTACAGCTCAAAACAGACATCTTGTTTTAGTCTTGGCACTCATCATTCAAATAAATAAATAAATAAATAAAATTTAAACCGTTCTAATATATAGACAACTCAAAATTTCAGCTTTGAAAAATGCCAAATAGTAAAAATCTGTAGAGATCGTTTCTTTAAGAGTCGCAAAAATAATTAATGCAATAGGGAAAAGTCTCTTAATGCACAAGGCTTTTAATTTTTGCCTAACCATTTGGAAATAGATGGGTCTTGGCTTAATAAACAATCCTGGACTGGGGAAAAGTCTCAACACCATTAATGCTCCTCAGAACAACTGAAATCATGGAATAATCCTCACATTAGGTGATTCCTGCCTTCATCTGGCTGCATAGGCTGTCCGTAAATACATGTGTAGCAAACCAGACTTTACCAAAGAGCCAGTGAGAAGAAGAATCCTCCATCATCAATTCATGAGCAAGTGCTGTGAGATTCCACTTCTATTTTCTCCATTGAGGAAACCAAGCCTTTCCCCTCCTTAGGATGTGCCCTAACAGAGGCACGTTGGACTTTGCTGCCTTTTTCTAAGCCTAAGCTCGTAACTCTCCACACATGTAAATGCAGAGGGATCTGCCCTCGGTTTCCAAACCACTGAGTCGTTGATAGCTCAGCGAGAGGACCAGAAAGATTTGAAAATGCTGGAAAAAGAGCTCCTCGGGAGATTTGCAGATCGTAACGATTTCTGCAGAGGGAAACCTCTCTGGTTCTGGTTCCCAGCTTCACAGTTTGAGCGCTGGAGGAATTTTGTCATTACATAAAATGCAATGGCAGCAACAAGAACAAAAAATGTGTTTATGAGGGGATGATTAAAACTTGGGGTTCTTTATGTATTGAGCTGGTGGGCAGAGCTGTCCCAGCTCAACAGGACGTGCTCAGAATGCCAAGCATTTAAAAATATTTCCCTTAGGAACATGTAGGACGAGGAGGTGAATCTGCACCACAGGAGAGGTCAGTCTTAGTCATCTCATTTTCTGTCCCCCCCTATGTGAGTCCAGGAACTTGGTCCTTTTCCTTTCTCAGAGTCTGCTGACCAATGATAGTAGGATAGTAAGGAATGTGGTGCCTTTGCCCCTAAAATGCAGGAGAATAAAACAAGAAAAAAGTTTGGGAAAACATTTTTATGCTGGGGCTGAGGTAACGAAGGGTATAGGATGATTTGGAATAGTTTGGAAAGGTCCTTGAACGTATTCATGCATTAAAAATTTTATTCTCACTTAAATCATTCACGTTTTCTTGCAGTAAATAAGCTCTCAGAGTTGTATGGTAAAATTAAATATGCTCTTAGGTAGCCAAACTTTCAAATTTATTTTTTCTAGCATTATTCAAAGGCAGATGAAATGATAAACTTCAGTTATGACCTATTTATCATTCTTACTTATCAAGCCAAATCTGGGAATATATATTAAATTATTTTTAAACCTTGTAATTTTATAGTTTATTTTTTAAACACTTAAACCTTAAACTTAAAAGGTTTAAATATTTAAACCTTTTCCTTAATTCCCAGCATGATGGAAATACCCTGGAATGTAAATTGTAGAAACTGAGGATTCAGTATTCAAATATCAAGTCAAGCAGCAAGAGCTTGATATATTTTAATGGCAAATCTAACCAAACTGGCAAACAGAAAAATATTAAAATAATTAAATAATTAAATATGGGATGTTAGATTATCAATAAATAGCTGAAAAAATATGTTTGTGTGAAGGATGTGATTATATTAACTAGCTTTTCAGGCAATACAGCTCTGATCTGGAGAGCCTTTAATAAAACCTCCATGATTCTGGTTTTGTAGGATCTACAGTTTAAACTGGAATAGTTGAAAAACCCTCCTCCCAAAAAGCTATGAGAAAACTGCTTTTTCTTTCCATGTCTTTTTTTTTTTTTTTTTTTTTTCTTTTAGGCAGCAATCCTAATTTTAAATTGTTTTCAAATGCTTGGCCTTTTAACAGTCTGGAAAGAAACAGGTTTGGAGAAGTAGCCCAAATCCCTGCTCCTGAATTCTCAACAGAATTCTAGCAGAAAAAAAATGGGGAAAATATCCACTTTGGGTCCAAAAAAATCTTAGTAGGCTCCTCCAGATGAAAAGGGAGTAATTATTCAGTCCTGTTTAGAAGAATAGCTTAAAATTTAAGTTTCTTAATTTGGAACAGCTCCAGTTTTAACACTAACAGAGGAATAAAGACAACAGTTATGCTTTTGCATTTTTCCCCTAATTAAGTTGTGTTTAACTCCCATCCCCAAGAACTGTTCCCTCCATTATGAAACTGGTATTAACCTGCCTACAAAGCAGATGTTTCTGCACCTTCAGAATGATAAGAATGATTGACATGACTGATAGGAATCAGTTATTCACCCCTGGATGAGGGAATTGGTAACAGAGTGGCAAGTTAATGAAGAATTAGCTGTTGGATCAGGGATCTGGGAAAGATTTCTTCAGAGATTATATAAAACACGTTGAACCTTTCCTCTGGCAGCAAAATCACCACCTGAGTTGAAGGGACATCAAGGAGGAGACTAAATCACATCTCTCACCTGCCAACTTCTCACCCAATATATCCCATCGTCAGCACGAAACTGTGCCACTGCACAGGGACTCTGTTCAGTTTCTAAAGCAAATAAACGTGCAATCAAACCTCTTCATCACTTGAAGTGCTGCAGACTGATCATCTCCACACCTGCTCATGCAAGCAGTGTTCTGCTCTGAGGGCAGCAGGTCCTCCTCCAGGGTGAGGGGGATCCAAGGATTTGTGGCAGCCCAGTTGTGGCTTTCCAGCTCCTGCCTGGTTTCTGGGGCAACACTGAGATCTCAGGTAAAGACCAGAGAGGGGCTATTTCCAAGGGCCTGGAGTGACAGGACAAGGGGGAATGGCTTCACAGTGACAGAGAAAAGGTTTAGATTGGACATTGGGAAGAAATTCTTCCCTGTGAGGCTGGGGAGACACTGGCACAGGTTGTCTGGACAAGTTACGGATGCTCCTTCCCTGGAATTGTTCCAGGCCAGGTTGGATGGGGCTCTGAGCAGCCTGGGCTAGTGGAAGGTGTCTCTGCACGTGGCAGAGGGTTGGAATTAGAACTTCTTTAAGGTGCCTTCCAACCCAAATCACTCTATGAATCTATGATTCCATGGTACTATGAAAGTGGTGTGGTAACCTCAGCAATCCCACCACCTTTTCCAACAAAACAATGGGGTCCCCTCTGCATTTGTCACACCTGCTCTACATGCCAGCCGTGAGATAGTGTGCAGGGAACAGGAGCATTAGGTTTTAGCACTATTTTCCCTAATCTTCCTTTATTAGAACAAATCCCTGTGCTCCCAGGGATTAGGGTCAGGCTGTTGAGCTGTCAGCCACACTGTCGCTGGTCTGAGGCACAGAGTGTAAAGAAATTCTTTGCGTCCAAATCAGAGCTTAGACATTAAATGTTTCACAGTACCATGGCCAAATACTCGTTAGAGGCTGATGAACAGTTCCTGTGAGTGCTGCCCTTGGTTCACTCACATCACTGCCCTGACTCCCCTGGAGCCCACAGGCTTTCCTGTGGGAGAAGCAAAAGGAGAAACAGCAAGTGGGTGAACTGTGCTCCAGACTTCATCATGCCTGAAATACCGTGAGGTTCATCAGGGAAATGAGGTTTGGGGATTTTTGTTGGTTTTTCCTCTTCACAAACCACAAAGAGTCGCAGCTAGCTGTCGGCTGTGCAGGCACTGCCCACAACTAGAGCCTTCTCAGCAGAGAACATTTGCTGCGTGGCACTCAGTCAGACGCAGCTTTGTTTGAATTTTCAGCTCCTCTCTGTGGGGTTGGTTAGTTCATTGTGTTTTGCAAGTGGCAATTTGCAGCTGGAGACAACACACTTTTTCCTAAACAGAAGTCGCCCGACCTCAAGGCACTCAGATACAGCTGCCCTATTTATCCTCTGTCCTCTGTCCTCAGTGATTTATCTTCACCATTTCCAGCTTCTTCTTTAATTTTTTAATCTTTTTTTAATGCCTGATCCCTGGAATTGTCCAAGGCCAGGTTGGATGGGGCTCTGAGCAACCGGGGCTAGTGGAAGGTGTCCCTGCCAATGGAACTGGATGATCTTTTAGGTCCCTTCCAACCCAAACCATCCTATGATCCTATGATTGTATGATTTAATAAATTAGAGGGGAGAATGATGTATGTCTTTTCCTGTCCTGGGCATACTCAATAAGTTAGTTCTTAAAACCAAAATATGTTCAGATCTCAATTTCTTTTTTTTTCAATTTTGGTTCTTATTGAACCCAAAATAACTGACTTCAAAGTGAAAGAAGCTTATAAACCCTGTAAAACCTCAGGTTTGTAGGGTTAGGGATGCAACTAAAACAAACAATTACAATGTAAAAAATCATCAGTATGTGTGAATGCTTTTTAAACTCTACAGCATTTCTAAACCACGCATTTCTGGTAAATATCTAAGTAAATACAAAATATTTGTTAATTAAATGAAGGATATATGGTGTATTGCCCTCTCTTGGAAACTTTCTGATTAATTTACCAAGTCATCCCCAACTGATCAAAGCAATCTTTCTTACACATCATCATGACAATTTTCTTTTTACAGGTAAGCAACTATTATAAGATACCAAATAAACTGTTTCTTCAACTTCAGGTCCTAGAATTAATTCTCATTTCATTAAGATTTTATATTTTATTCCAGAATTGTATTTGTATCTTGTCTGGCTAGGAATCACATTGACAGTCAGCAAAGTCAGAGATGCAATAGCTGAAGGCATTTATTCTTATGAATATTGTGGGCCTGTATTGCTATCCTCCAGGGAAGAAAATAAGCAGTTCCTCTGAGCAATAATCTGTACAGCTGACAGGTCTGCCATCGGGATTTTGGGCTGTCATAACACAATGATTTGGTTTTATAGGACTCACTCCTGTCAAAATATCATTGTCTCCCCCTCATTCCAGGGGGCACATTCCAGGGGATGTGGCTCCACAAAGAGAATGCTGTGAGGCTGCTGCAGTGAAAGGTTTTCCTTGTGCACCATGTCCTGCTCTGAGGGCTATGAGCCCTGAGGTGGCATCTGCAATCCCGGATTCTTAATCCAGCTAAAGAATCACCAGTTTTCAGCAACCAAAGATCATCAACCAGTCTAGAAAAATTCTCTTTGGTGTCTTCCTTTTGTTTCTTGTTCAATGTGTGGGGAAGAAAAACCACCTTCAAGGCAAGCAAGATCTATCTGATTGGGATTTGGGGACTGGGGCATTACTTGGGAATTAATAAATTGCTGCCTTTATCTCCATAACCGTTCTGCAACAGCAGTAGGACTGAAATTAAGAGAGCAGTACATCAGCTTCTTGCTTTATCTTTTTTGCATGTACTGGTGCCTAAATGGATATAAAAGAAATTTAGGGCACACACAGAGAGTAAAACTTCTAAACAAGGCTATGCACAGCTCTACTACGCTCACCATAAAACAGCTGAGAAATGTTGGTTAAAAATCACAGCCCCTCCTAACACACATAGGATGCACATAACACCACATCTGGGGGTGAATTTGACAGCTCCTTAAAAGTACATATGAGCATTTCATCCTTTGGACCCTTTGCTGTGCAACAGAAAACCTATTTATTTAAACGAGTTTAGTTTGATTCTTCTTCTGCCCTGCCTTTTTTGATAAGGCTGGGAAACTCTAAATAAAATTTAGCTAGCCTTTGAATCTGTGAGTTAATATTTAGATGTTCTGCCTAGATAAAAACATGTTTCCTTTTCAGCTATGAGTGACTTCCAGTGTTCTCTACTTTCTTTTCCCCCTAAATCAGTCAAAATTGTAATCTCTGATTTCCTGGTAACCCTTTCAGTCCTCTCTCTGCTTTAGAGCTTTTTAATTACAGTGAAATACACTTAAATTTTTGCCTCTCTGTGTATGTTGAGTAGAAACAGACCCCGAAGTAATACTGCTTGAGATGTGGTGTTAATATGGTAAGTACAACAACCCTAAAAGTAGCTACCAAAGATAGATAAGAGACAATGGGATTTTAGGAACCTGTTGAAATTTCACCGTTTGTTGTAACATTACACATTTTAATAGCATAAGTAATCAGGTTCTTAAATAGCATTAGAAAATAAAATGATAAATAGCTTTAGTAAATAAAATTATACACTGCCTCCTAAACAGCATGCAGGACAGATGTCACATGTTCAGAGATTGTTTACAACCTCCCTTCTCTCTCTTCCCTGACCCCTGTGTAATTTAATCTCCAGCAACTCTAGGGATAGTACCTGGTGCAGAGTCTGCTCAAGGTACCAGAAATACAGCAGAATTGGTAGTAGGCTCATTGCTTTTAAAAAATAAAAAAAAAGGCACAAAAAAAGATGCAATACATAAGTTGCTTTGATGCGTATTTACAAATTTTAATCCTGACCCGAGAGTTATTCCTACTGTTAATTTGAATATTATGATGATTCTTCAGTTATGTTACCAGTTCAGCACTGCTTTGGAACACAAAATGAAAAAGCAGAAAATTATCCTCTGAAATAATACAGGTTGAAAAGCTGGTGTGGTGGTTTCTGATTTATTCCTTCCACATTGTCCGTGAAAGAAAGAGGTTTCAGGGGATAATTTAGAATCACACCACTACTTAACCACCGGGCTGGGATATCTCTGTGTCTGTTTCTGTTTCTAATCAATGAGAAATGGCACTTTGAACTTCTGAAAGCAAGTCTTTTCGACTACATGAGAAGAATTCATGTCCCATACTGTAATGCTCAAGTGCATTATGGGAATGAGGTAAATCGCAGTAAGTCATTCCCATCACAGCCTGAGTGTCCACATGGGCATAAAACATAAAACACCCACCCCCACTGGAAAGATATCTTTTCATTGCCATCCTCTTCTTTAGAGCATCTTTCATCCGGCATTACGTTAGACTGAAGTTAAAAGCAGTGCTGAGAGAATTGTGTCACCAGCAGAACTCAACCAAACACAGCCCATTCCCAACACAAAACTCAGTTCCTGTTTTAGACAGACGTGTCCATCTTGCATCCATTTGTCAAAAGCAAATGTCAGCGAAACCAGCTGAAATTCAGTTAATGCCACACACTTTACTGGCACTGGCTGATATCCAGGGTGCTAAAATGGCAGTGCAGAACTGTAAAGGCACAAGCACATTGTTTATACGTGCTGGCTGAAATCCAACATGGTTACAGTAAGTAGGAGAATAAAACATCAGTAACATGGGCACATAAACCTCCAGGCATGGAGCCTTCCTGATCCTGAGCACTCACACCTGGCAAGACACCGAAGGAGGAAGAGCAGGAGGCACAGGGACTCTGAGTGTCCCAGATGGATCAAAGGAACGGTGGTTTGGCTCTTCTCCCTGCAGTGTGACTCTCACATGGCCAGGGGCGTTGATGACTTTGCGAGGGTGCCGTGCTGGGTCGCGGTTTAATTTCCAGTCTGACTGCTGGCCTTCGTGGGAAGGGGTGCTCAGCAGGAATATCCCTGCCCCCTGCAGGGAGGAGTTTTGTGCAGCCTGATGCAGAGCTCCTGAAGACCTTTTATTCACAGAATCACACAGAGTCATTCAGGTTGGAAAAGACCTTCACAACCATCAAGTCCTACAATTCCTCCCCAGCCTTCGTTCTAACGTAACACAAATATAGAAAGGTCACAGATCTCATTTCGTGTTTTCAAAATTTCTTTTCTGGGGGAAAAAAAACCCCACAAATAAACAAACCAGAAGTCCTCAGGTGCAAGGCTTCATCTTTTTCATGGTTATGCACAGCCTGGGTGACCAAGGCTGCTTTCCAAAGGTGGGGAAAGACATTCCATAGGACATGACAGGATTCTTGAGATCCAAATCTTAGGGAGCTCATCCCAGACTCCAGCTGAGCGCACAACTCCCAGAAATCACATTGGGTTTGCACTCATAATAATTTATTCATCGTATTTATTTGCCATTGGAAATCATTGCCCAAAAGCTTAATAATAGATTTGGCCCAGGGAAACTGAACCAGCATCCCATGGAAAATGTTAAGGGGCTGGAAAACAAGATCATATTGATTCACAATAAACAAAACAAAACAGAAAAACCCGGGCGTTGTTCATGAGATAGGAATTCTAAAATATTCCATTTTGGGACTTCGATGGCTTGTTTGCTGCCCAGCTTGAAAGCATCATCATTCCTGCTTCCTCAATGCAGGAAAAAAACCAAACCTGCAATAATTTAAATTTAAAATAAAATTAAAGAAAGCAAAAATTGTCCTTTGGGATTCTATTTTTTATGAACCCAGACACTTAGTCTTCTTGATCATCACCTTTTTTTCTACCTGCAAGCTTGTACTGTGCTCCCTTTACTGGAATTCTTGATTTTCTTTTTTTTTTGCTTTTTTTTTTCTTTGCTTTTTTTTTTCCAATGAAAATGAGACAAATGGACCAGTGTCTCCAAGGTATTTTGGAGGGAAGATACTGTTTTGATTTTCCATAGAGAAAACAGCAATATTCCAGTAAAACAGTAATTTTCCTATATAGTATCTAAGTTTTTCAAAATCAGAGCTTTTCCATTAGAAAAAAAACCCTCCAATAATCCTGAATGATTCCAAACAGTCCAGACAAGGTCTGCAATTATCTTCCAGCCATCAGATGATTTACGGACGATTCACTACCAAAACCTGACATGTAAAACTCAAACTCTGAAGATTTATGTAGATGTCATAGAGATGAAAAAAATCAAAATATTTCTGAGAACGGTCTCTCAACACTGCCAGTACTTTTGTATCTTTATTTCAAAAGCTGCGATTCACTCGTGTGTACACAAGAATTTGGTGCAACTGGAGGCTCTTGAGGATGTTGAAGACGTTCACATGAGCTTGACAGAAATGGCACA
>JAYRBT010000042.1:55686621-55707719 GCA_036023395.1 Myiotriccus ornatus
TCCTGCATAAACTATGCATTAAAATCATACACAACAACATTACATCGAATTAAACGTGCGATTCCCACATTCCAATTGCATCTGTTCTCACCTCTCTGTTATCCAGAATGGGATAACGTCACATGCACGAAGCAAATCTCCTGGAACATGAGAAAATCCCTGTAGAGTGGAGTGCTGTCCATGGAGGAAACTGTGCTCCCCTGAATTTCAAACACTGGCATTTTTGCCTCCTGCCCCTGCTGTCTTCCCTGGGGTGTGCTCCACGTCTGTAAGTGGAAGGCTGCAGCAAGACACCGTGAATTACTGAACCCTTAGGAAAATTAGATTTTGAGTCCTGTTTTCAGCTGAATACACACTTCAAGGTGTAAATGGGATGAGGTAAATGTCTGCTTTTGTCTCATGTCTGCTTATACAATCTCTCTGCCATAGCCACCTCCAGGACATGAATTATTCACCAGAAATAATAAGACTGGCACTCAATACAAACCTGTCAGGTTTCCAGGTCCCATTCAGATGCTAACATCACCTTTCATCTTTCAAGTAATACATATTCAAATTCATTTGCTAACCTCTTATTTGACAAAGGAACCGCAGGTCACATTAAAGTTAATTTATGAAATCACTTAACTGAAACCCCACACCAGCCTTTACCTTTCACCTCTCCAGAACGTTAGCAGGCTATATCACATATCATTGCCAATGTTTTTCATTAGAATCAGCAATGAAGGTGGAGCACAACCACCGGATTTAAGAAAAGCAGGTCTTGGCCAACTTAATTGCAAAGGCCCTTGAAACTGAGCTTTGCCACCACAGCAATGATTCAAGAGTCGTGGTCTGTGCATCTGAATGTTATAACCTTGCTCTGAAGGCACTGCGATGCCTCACCATGTAAAATATTGAAGAAACACGATGAGCTTCTTATGCAGCGTCACAGCACCCCTGAACTAACCAGTTCCTCCTGTCACTTGTCTGTATTAAACCTGGGAGGATGGAAATGTGGAAAGTGTTTCTCTAAAGTCACAATGATAGCTGTCATGAAGTTCACATGATCATGTTCAGTGACCGTGTAAGGGAACGTTAACAAATTCCTGTGACCATAGAAACCTGTGCACTCTCGTTATTCCTGCACACGTAGTGAAAAGTCAGAAATGTGCTCAGAATTAAAAAAAATACATATATAGATACTAAAATATAGAAGAAAAATTGTTCTGGCTTTTCTGTTAAAGCTGGAGGAGACAGGGGAGACCTCACTGCAGTTACAACTTCCCTGGGAGGGGCAGAGGAGGGGCAGGCACTGATCTCTGCTCTGAGGGAATGGTCTGAAGTTGTGTCAGGGGAGGTTTAGGTTGGATGTCAGAAAAAGAAGAATTCTGAGGACAAATACATGACTGAGAAAGGCCCATGTGACCTCTCAGATCCACTGCCATAAGGTTCAGTGTTTCCTACCCACAGTGCTAATGTCTTTCACCTAACGTGCACAAAAGAAGCAGAATAAGAATAAATCCCAGATGAAAATCTGTCTTCTCATCCTTAAGTGAAGACCACCGTGGTACTGAAGCACAGCAGAACTTGCTTCAGAGAAAACTCTGTTTTGTCACAGTATAGCCCATCTGAAACTGGGAACAGCTCAAGAGGAGATGGATACAAAAAGGTCACATAATGAAGAATTGATAAAACAAGCTGTTAATTTTCTGGAAAAGTAATATCTGATCTCCCTGCAAGCTACTGATCCATAAAAAGACGAATCATTTCAAGTGAATCTACTTGACGTGATTTTTGTTGAATCTTCTCTCCCAGGAGAAGAATTCACTCCCTCCCCCTCCCAATTCCACTCCACAAACCTTAATTTTCTGAAACATACAGGAAGATTAGTGCATAAAGGAGAGACCATCTGTTTCTCTTCATCACTAAAGATGGTTTCCTCTGTACACAAGATCGCAGCCCTTAAGATCTGGAGACTGCATTTCTTATTTAAATACCAGCAGGCAGGAGTCTAACACCTCGTTATTTCCTTCAAAAAAATGAACAAGGGAAGTTGCATCATCAGTCAGTTATCTTGCTTTATTCCTCTGGCACAGGGGACGGCACAGAGGGGCAGGGGAGCAGTTCAGGTACTGCAGTCTTGTCTCTTTTCTGGCTTTGACAGGCAACCTCACACACGTGGTCAGAAATCCTACTGGAAGCAAATTCATGTCTGGTGTATTATTAACACTGTGTGTTAGGGTTATGTGGTTGTAGATGACAAGCTCCTTCCTTTCCCAAGGATTGGCACTGTTGGGATAACGACTTATAACACAAACTCAGGAGCAAAGCCTGCTTCTTGAGTCTTTATTTTCCCAACCCTCACACTGCTGTGAACCCCTGCTGTCCCACATTCCTATTCTTAAGTACTTTAGATTCCTAAGCAAGTTAGGCCTCTAAATGAGGTGCTGTTGTGATGCAGTAAATCATACATGAATCCTTTGCTAAATTGTTAACGTTATCAGTTAATTTAGGTTAATTGCTGTTAAGTTAGGGTATTGTTAAGTTTAAGTGAAGTGCTGTTGGGTCCTTTATCCTTATCCACCCCTATCCTTTCGCTCCCCACCTCCCAGGCTCCACATAGATAGTTCTGGGATTTATTTCGGTTTGGATTGATTGACTCTGGATTTTTGTTTGCTTTTTCTCAGTGTGCTTTAACCAGCTAGTAAATAAAATAGTGAACCTGCCAACGACCTTTGTCATGCTGTTGCTTTTATATTAAACCTCTTATTTTCTTCATATCTTTCCTGGTGATTTTTAAAACACCTTAAAACACCCACTCACAGTGTCCTCTCATAGATTCTTTTCTGCAGCCGAGTATTTAAAGGTGCAAGATGCCTAAAAATTTATGACTGAACCCATATATCCAAGAACCATTGAAACGTGTGATGTCACTGCCCAGCATTCACAGCTTCAGTCCAGAAACTAATGTTTCCCTTCTTTCCTAGAGCTATGACAAATGGACAAGCCAAAGAGAGATCCAAAGCTATGAGGGCTTGGATAAATACATCCTTATTACCTTTCTCAGAGAGTCAGAGACGACAGGGCTGAAAGGGACTTCAGGATATCATCTAGACCATTTTTCTGATCAGAATTGGGACCTATTCCCTCCAGACTCTTGGTAGAGTTAGTCTACCCTGTTCTTGAAAACCCCTGGCAGCTCAGACCCTGTTTCCACACATTTTATTTCAGGCTCTTCCTATTCTCACCATTAAAAAAGGACACCTGATTTCTAACCTGGGTTTCCTTTCATAAAAATCACAGGGATATTTATGTGGGAAAGGACTTCTGGAAGATTACAGTCCAACCTTCTGCTCAAGACAGGGCTAGCATGAAAATTAGATCAGGTTGCTCAGGGCTTTCTCCAGTTGAACTGTGAAAATTTCTACAACTTCCAATGTTTGATGGGTTTCATTATCAGTCTTTTCTCACATCTAGTTGAAATCTTCTTTGCTGTGAACTGTTTTTGTTGCCCCTCAGCCTGTGACTGTGGATTTCTGAGGAAGAAGACTGTGGTCCTCTGTTCTCTGCAGCCACCCAACAGGTAACAGGAGACAAGCAATAATATCCCTCTGAGCTTTTTGTTCTCCCAGCTGAACAAACCCTCATCCTCTCCCCCTACGTCATGGATCACCTCGGTGTCCCCTTCCTGGCCTTGCTTCTGTTTATTCCAGCATTCATCCCACTTCCAAAATGCCCTCAAACCACATCATCCTCTTTGCCTGACACCAAAACTCTCCTCACGCCTCTCCTCTCCAGACTAAGCAAACCCAGTTCTTTGATGCTCGCCTGGAGGTACTACTCAGCTGAGTACCCATTTTACAAAATATATTTGACAGCTATTTAAAATAACAACAACAACAACAAAAACACACAAAAAAACCCAAACAAAAAAAACAACCAACCAAAAAAAAAAAAATCCAACCAGCATATCAGAGAGGTGACAGTCCAACTGCATGCTGTCTGATTGCAGGTTCTTTTCTCAGCTTGACACTCTGAGAATGACAAATCTTTATGATCAAAAATCCTCCATACATCTTATACTTCATTTCACTGAGGAGTGAAAATGCTACAGGGCAGTCATTACAGATTTCCCATAATGATGTCATTTAACTATGAGGCCTCCTCCTAATTATTTTTTTGTGTTCTGTACCCATGCAGATTTCCTCTGGGTGGCATTCCTGACTACATGGACTCTTTCACAGAGCAGAGGACAATGTCCCTCACGCTCTTTTTTGTCTGCCTCTCTCATCGTACCCCCACAGTTTGCATCCCCACCTATCTGTCCTGTGTGTCCATTAGGTTCTGTATTCCCTCTCATCACTTGCAGGTTGTTAACATTTCGGCTGTTTGTCTTTCAGGACTGTGTAGTATCTTCCCTTTCCAGCCCCTGGCTGTCCTTGTGGTGGGAATTTCACCCTCACAGAGGAAACCAAACAAAAATGAAGGCGTGTTGGCTTTGCCAAGAGTCATTTCTGAAGAGAACCATTTGGAGGGCTCTGCTGTCCCACAGAACTTAAATTGGGACCTTTCAGCAGCTCATGATTTTACTTGAAAGAGAAGAAATAAAAAAAAAATAAAAAAAAAAAAAGCAGAGTTGTTGAGAGAAGTTTCCCAAGTGAAACTCAAGTCTCAGAAGGCAAGGAAAGAAGGTTCTTTTTTAAAACATAAACTGCTGCAAACTATAGCACTATAAACCACTGCTCTGGCATTGAGATAAATTTAGTATGGATTCATCACTGAGAAGTAACTTCTCCTGGTATGTGAGCTATCTGTGAGCTTTTGAAGCTGCATTCTCTGGACTCTATGGAGGAACAAACAGACTGGCATGTATCTCACTGTATACGTGCTCTTGCATGGGAAAATCCAATTTAATCCCTGGAATTTCAGCTCTCCACGTTCTGTTCTCAGCCAGGCAGCTGCTTTTAGGAAAAGCTTTTATCTTCAAGCAAGACAAGGAGCAAACAGTATTGACTGCTTGTGATCAGGAGAGAAGCTTCCACTGCAAACACCGACCGCTCCGAGCTGTTCCAAGCGTCTGACTTCTGGTTCAGAGTGTTCTGTGAGCAAAGGACAGTGGACAAGAAGGGAAAGAAATCACACATTTCACAAAATATCTCGAGTTGGAAGGGACACACAAGGAGCACTGAGTCCAACCCTTAAGTGAATGGCCCATACAGGGATCGAACCCACAATGCATCTCATCTCTCTTTCCTTTCACAGTTATCTTCTTGAATTTCACAGTTTTTGAGTTTTAAGACCACATATATAGGAAAAACTTCGCCAGATCAACCCAGTGAGTCAAGAGCTTTACATCTGCAATATTTGTTTTCCATCTTTCTGCTGGCTGTCAAACTAATGCACATTTCATGGTGCATGAAGCAAATCACTGGAGAGAAAGGGGAAAGAGCCACTGAGGTCACTGATCCTGCAGCTAATGTGGGGGCAGATTTTGGGTTTGTCAGGTCAAGTTTTCTTCATGTGGCGATCGGTTCAGTCTCCTCGGCCTGGAATCTTCTCTCGCTCACCTGATGTGAACCAAGCTTATCTAAAGACCAGGGCTTAAACTTCTGTAAGTGTGACAAATAAAGAGAATGAAGAGTTCTTCTGCTGGTCCTCACTTTGTGCATTTATTTGCACTTAGACTGAGTCTAAGTGTCTGGTCTTTCACACCCATTTTGTATTTGCACACTGTCAGATAAGTGTTAGGGTGGAGAACAACCTAAATTTAATCCAGTGTGAAAAAAAAAAAACAAAACACATAATTGTTGTTGGGCCACATTGACCACCAGACATTAGTAGGAAACCACAATCATTCAATCTAAGTTTCACAGCCATGGATGGAAAGATTCTTTTCTTAAGCATCCAAGTATGAAACACAATGGGTAAATAAAGAACAGTGCACAGAGACAGGGAAACTTCACGGGACACGATAATATGGCAACAAACGCCGATGTTTTCCTTACATTTTAAGAAGGATGAGTAATCACAGTCAACAGAAAAATAAATTAATATTCTGAAGGATATTAAGAAGGGTGAGGGCAGAAAATCTTACCAAGTTCACTAAAGCTCAAAGCCTGGGTTTTTGGGAGAGCTGGAGCTTTTGCAAACGGGAGTGCCTGCACAAAGTGTTCACTATCAGAGCACTGTCCTGGTCTCAGACTGTTTTAACCTTAAACTACATAAGGGAATGAGATGCAGTCAGACAATTTTATCTTAATTTATGTAGAGTGAAGGCATTTCTGTGCCTTCTTTTGTGATCAAGGGAATTCTTCTGACTTGTTAGAGCTCAAAATAGTGTGAGGTCCCAACTGGATGAATGCTACTGAAAGAAAATTTTATTATTTCCCTGAGTTATGTTCTGTGGTATCTGAGATATCAGAATAAAATTTCAAGTACTGATAAAAACCTTAACCCCCATTAAGCTTTCTGGCAATAGAGAGACAAACCCAAGGGCTGTTACACCAGGGTGAAGCACAGCAGAGCTGTTACCTCAGCAGGGCTGGTATTTTTTTAATCCTGTTCATTATTCTTAACTCTGCCACAAGTCTCAGCTGTTTTTTTTTTTCCTTTTCTTCCTTGTACTCTCACACTGACAAACACACTTTGAGATATGGGCTGTTTATTCACTCTGATTTCGGGTATATCTGGAAGGGAATGATGCTTTTCCCAGGATGGGGATCAGAAATATGGGACTCCTCTTTTCACAGATTATTCTTCATTTCCACATCACTCTTCCAGCACAGGGTTAGATCAGCATGTTCAAGTGCAGGACCTGTTTTTCCACGGCTTCCAGTGAATTGCTGGAGGTGCTTGGAGAGCACAAGGACAGAGCAAAGCCTTCAAAAGGCTGATGGGGATCCTGGATGTGAGCCACAGAAAGCTGACCACACACATCAGACCAGATCATCTTCCACAGCAGAACAAATCCAGACCTTATTTACTCTCAGTTTCTATCCTGACATTGCCATTTTCTCAGCCTTTAACTCCCTTGCAAATGGGAGATGTCTCATGCAATTCTGAGCAGAAATAGTGGGGGAAAATTACAACAGCGTTCTGCTGGATAACACAGTTTAAGTGAATGAAGACCTTTCATCCAAAGTTTTGTTTCACTTTCTTATCTGGTTTCTGTGACACTTAAAGCAAACCATATGATTCAGGTGTAGCCATAATTTCATATATATTCTATTCACGGCACTTTGTCCCGTTTCAGTGAGGAAAAAAAATTGCTGAGTTATAAAACAATTCAGTTTGAGCTTTCGAAATTTTCAGTTCCTTTCGTTTAATATTTTTTCTTCTGTTCTAAATTTTGGACAGAACACAAAGTGGAAAAAAAATAAAAAGAAATTAAAAAATTGAGAATTAGGAATTTCCAAAGTGATGGGAAAAGTCCATAAACTGCTATTATCGATCAAACTACATCAGAAAAAAGTCAGAAGTCTTCGTGTTTTAAATCACACACACTGTGCCTCACAACCAGAAATTTATGCTGGAGTGGAGCTGTGGTCTTTACGTTATTTCTAGACTCTTTTAAAAAGTGGTTACACTGGTAATGAGGCCTTTGAGAGAAGATGCTTTTTCCAGTTTCTTACAGACAGCGTCACGAAACCTGCTCTCAGTGCCACGGCCACTCGAGACAACAGGCTGATGGAAATTTCCCCTACATCCCAAGGCTTTTCCACTTCAGATTTTATCAGCAGTTCGGAGATATTAATATCACTTTAGTCAGGCATTTCACTGAAAGGAAAAAGCTGATGAAAGCAGTTCACTCTATGAAAGAACGATAACACTGCGCCAGCATCGGCCCTTTGGAACCCCCTGGGATCAGTGGCCATGGAATCATCTGGCCATGGAACACCAGTTGGTGCAAATTTTCCCTCTTTCCCCTTCTCCTGCACACGCTGTTCTGTGACTAACAGAGCCACAAAGCAGAGAGACCATAACGCTGCCTGCTTCAAAGGATCTCCTGACAAAGGTAATTCCTGTGACAGCACGGGGGGAAATTAGTTTGGAATAGAGCAACGGCCATGGAAAACCGTGAACTCCCACAGGGCTCGAAATAGCAGCCTTGAGCCACAGGACTGAACAAGGCTTAAAGAAACAGAAATGTGGGCTGATTTTCGCTTCAGCCCGTACTTACTGAGATCTTGGGAGGTTCAGGCTGGTCATCGCGGAGTGTTTCACCATGAGGAGGTGCAGCTCTGGAGCAAAACAGGCGAAACTCCACCTTTGGAGGTTTCCAAAGCCCGGGTGGAAGCAGCTGCAGCTGATCTCTCCTCTAGCACTGACAGGAGTCCTGCTTGGAAGCTGAAGCCCAGAGCTCCAGAGGACCTTTCCAGCCAAGAGGTCTGTGATTCCACAACACTGACACCCACAATTAATAAGAGCTGTTTACACCTTTGGTATCAAACAGGAGAAGATGAGGCTGGTTCAGCATCTGCTTGCTGGCTTTCAAGGCACCCACGCAAGCCAACACTATTTTTGGGTTAAAAAGCTGAGAGAAAGGATCTCACTGGTGCTGTAACATCATCTGGGAGCTGCAGTATTAAACATGATTTGCCTGTTTTTAAAATGGACAGGTTGGGCACTTGAGTACTCTCTATGGGAGACACAGGTGATACAGCCCAGTTCATTGCACTGAATTTTTGGAGCTTCAGTTACTTCTTTTTGTGCTTTGTTTGTTTGTTTGTTTTTTAAACTCATTCCCTATTATTTTGTTCCCCCCTCTACAACATTCTGTAAGCCTTCTTTCTCCAAGCCTTTCATACCTTCATTGTAAGCCTGTTAGCTGCTTATCCCTTTAGAAAATTTGGTGCATTTATTTGCTAAGAGGGATCTTCTGCTCACTTCTGTGCCGAGAAAAGGGAAGTGGCATGTGGCCTGAAAACAGCTTCCATTTGATCAAAGCATCTTCTTCAGAACAGACCTGCCCTGTCTCTGTGTCCAAGGGGAGAACAAAGGAATGCTCTTACCTCATTTTCACCCGATTCACCTGCTGCTCAGCCATCACATCTTCTTGGCCTCCTGTTGTGGCACAAGATTTTATTGTTAACCCATATCCCATCCACACTTTTTCATGTGTTTCTGCTTTTACTTGGACTATGGCTCTGCAGAGGATGGCTCTCCCTTGTGCCTATCCTGAAACTATGAGAACCATAACAAAAATTATCAATTTCTCCACTAAACAACCACAGTGTAAAGACCCTTTCAGGCCTCAGCTTCGGTTTTTTTTTTGAGGCTGGGTCAGGAGATACTCAGCTAGATTTTATTCCTAGAATCTCCTTATATCAGGAATGGCAGAGCTCACCACAGAGTTTTTCAGGACACTATAATAGGGTAAATGTTCATCTCAGTGGAAGGCAAGAGATTTTGGTTTACCAGCAATTCGTATAGACAGAGTCAGGGAAGTCAGAGTTTTAGCTGTCACATTTACTCAGCTGCACTAACCTGGACTGCTGGTTTTAAAAACTAGCATTAACTGTTGCCTGTCCCCTTCTTTTTCCCAGCAGCTCTTGCTATTCCACACAGAAAACCAGTTAGATGATCAAAGGTAAGTGATAAAAGCTGCCTCTCTGTATGTGTTCAGAACTGCATCCTGGTATATTAAAATGCTTTAAGTAAACTTTAAAAAAAAAAATTATTTTCTATTAGAGCTTTTTCTCTGAGGATGTCAGACCTTTCCTAACAAACCTCCAATTTAAGTGAAGAACAGTTTGGACAGCTCTGAACTTTTGGACTTGTTATTTGCACTTTGAAGGTTTTCAGTATGGGCTTTATTGGTGGTGATTTCCAAAGGAGGCTGACCTGGCAGTGCCAGTTTGGCAAAGCAGGCTGGAAAAAAACTACTGAGAAAAATATGTTCCTCCACATTTAAGATCTTTACTCTCTCATCTATCTGTGCATAACAGATACAGGCAGGGACGAGGCTGCTTTTTTTCCTCACACTAATGAAGCACAAAGGGCATGATAAACTCAAGCAAAGCCAATCAGGTTGTTATCTGGGAATTTTTTTTCCCTCAGTCTTGTGACTCTCCTAAGGTGCTTATACAGACACCTCAGCTCCAGACTCTTGCAGATAACTGTAAATCTTGAGGGAGCTTCTATGTGGAACTCAAAGCCATGATATGCCCCCCTCACCCTAAGTCACATGGGTCTTTTTTCTGTTACTCATATCTGGTCAACTACTAAAACCTCAAAGCTCTTTCAAAATGGCTACAACAACCCTCCTGCTGCACAGTGACCTGGCAATCCATGTCAGTAAGTCATAATAAATAACCTCCAGCTCTACAAAAAGCTGAACCACAGAATCATGTGAAGAAAACTTTGGTGAGTCCACAGGAATTGAAACAAGAGATACCTGGTAATTCTGTCAGCTTCTCAAAATGGTACTTTGCATTTCTCCTTCAGGCGAGTTGTCCTGTTTAAATGAATCCAAATTACTAGTTATCCTTCACAGGGGTCTGTAATGCAGCTGAGGAATGAGAGCTGTGGTTCACTCATAAAATAGATCCTAGCTAACACAGAAATAGCACTGAAGCTGCTGCCACCCCTTCGGTTCCCCAAAGGCTGCCCAGCTCATTCCTCTCACTCTTGGACACTTATCCTTGTTGGAATCCCCGTTCAGACTGGAGAATGGCCTGTGGCACAGAAGCAAGCACTCTGCTGTGCTTCCTAAGCAGGAGGGGAAGCAATCACTCACACTTCATTAACTGCTGGAGCACACATCTGTTCCTAAGTTCCCCACCTCACCGAGTGAGGACAGACCCCGGAGACAGCAAAGGAAAATTAATTCCTACCCTCAACCCCCTTTTCTTTCCAAAAGCTACTTTAAGCTTTGCTCTTTATGGATAGAAACTAAGGGCCCTTGACTCAGCCAGGACTCAGCACAGTTCAGGAAGATCACTGAATCACAGAATAGTTTGGGTTGGAAGGGACCTGAAAGATCATCTCGTTCCAACCCCCCTGTTGTAGGCAGGGACACCTTCCACCAGACCAGGTTGCTCAAGGTACTTATTCCCACCTTCCCCTGGCTGACAGAGGGGGGAATAAGGGATCATTGTCACTAGATGACCTCTCTGCAGCAGCACTGATCCTTCCACTCCCAAAGTGGACCAGGATTTGGCCAGTCCCATTCAGGAAAAGCTCCCACAGCCCGTTAACTTAACCTGACTCAAAACACCAGGTTCAACTCGAGCCTGAAAGGCACCTTTAAACTCAGAAGCACATGAACACAAAGCTCCTCTGCCTTCACTTTGTGGGTGAGCAGGTTCAAGGTGGAAGACTCTACTCCACCCCAAAAATGAAGCAGGATGCTCACTGCAGAAACTGGTCCTGTTTAACTCTGCAGCAAGGAAGATCACCCTGACCTCAACCCAGCTTCGAGCAAATGTCCTCCTGCTTTGCCTGCTGCAAAGTACAAGAGTGGGGAACCCCCTCAGAGCCAGAAGAGAGGGCTGTGGTGGCAGCTCCTGCTGCCTGTGAAGGGAGGGAGAGGGAGCAGTGAGTGGAAAGGGACTGGCACGAGCAGAGCAGCTTTGCTGTAAGTAAAGGCTCTCCAGCTGGGGCTGCGTGGGAGGGAGCAGAGATTCTGCCAGCACGCAGAAAGGTGCAGGATTTGTCGTGATGTGGTTATGTGGTTGTTTTGTTTTCTTAAACACAATCTAATTTCATTTTCCTGCGGCCCCTTCCTCGGGTAGGGCTCCTGATGGGTAAGAGTTCACAGCTCTTCAGACCATACTAAAGACAGACTGGGCAGGCAGGGGCTGTACTAACAACCTTAAGCATTTTAGATCAACAGCAAGGAACCCACCCAAAAGTATCCCCTCCCTATCACCAGTGAGATATGTTTGGTCATTATCAGATTTCTCATCCTAAGGCAACCCCTAATGCCCTGTCCTTGCAGCCCACGGAGCTGGAAAGTGTATGTGGGTACATGCATGAGAAACAGAGAAATGACAGCTGAGATCCCTTTAAAGTTGTGGAAATCCAACATGATTTCCAGGGGGGAAAGAAATAATAAGAACACCCCAAACAAATCAAATTCTTTATGCTTCTTTCCCATCCTTAGCTTGCTTGCACTCGATAAACAAGGGTAAGGGCTCTCTCAGAGCACAGCATTAGTATTTTTTTGCCATCATCTGCTGTACCCAGGCAGAAATGCCTCAAGCCCTGCCCCAGCTGTACATCCCCCAGTGCAGTTAATGTGCTGAGAGGCACCGTTTTGGCCCAGTAATCTTGTTTACACACGTTTCCGCTGTATTTTATTTCCTGCATGCCTGTAATCTCATTTACCAGCCCCAAAGGTAAAAACAAAAATCAAATGAGATCCCAAGAACAAGAAAGAAAAGGCGGGAGGCTCACAGGGATGCCCTTGCTCATCTCACGCAGGCAGTAATGTGCTTTTTTCAGCGCTGCCACGTGACCAGCTGCACCTCTGGACTCGGCGTTCCCCTGTTTTTCTGACTGGGCAGCACAAAGCAAAGGGATTTGCAGGCAGTTAATGCAGATAATTGTATTTTCCTGCTGCCTGTGTAACGGAAATGCCAGAGCTCTGGGGGCAGAGGATTCCACGTGCGCTCGCACGGCCTTATGTAGCGCACCGTATGCCTGCAGCTGCCCTCCTCTAGTCCCATCTGTTGGAGACTGATGTTGATCTTGCTCATCCTGCCTCCCAAAAACCCAGCAATAATAATAATGAATGAACTCAGCGTTCAGGAGAGTGCTGGCAGCCCATTCAGTTGTGGGCACATTGCAGGCACGTGCTCTGCAAGGGTTCCGTGCTGCAAACCCACTCGCAAGGGTTTGGAACTGGATCCTGTGGTTAAGTGTCCTGTAGACAGGTCTTTGCATCTGCATTTCAGTCTCTCACCCTTCTTACTGTTAGATTTTTCTGTCATGTTTCCTGCCTGCCTTGGACTTTTTTTTTCCCCCCCATGATTAAAGGCACAAAGCCCAAGCACAGGGCTAGGAGCTACTTAGGGACAAAGTCAACTTCTGTGCAAACTCCCCTTTTCAGCTTGAAGACATTTTCATCCAAATTTAATTTTTATTGTAAACTCCAAGCTGGTATGTAGAATCAATGTGATTTGATTAGCCCAGTCTGAAACTCAGGCTTTTTAAACCATGAGCATGTTTGCTGGTTTAGCTTTTCATCCCAGCCCGAAGTGGAAATCCTCCTCAGAAGCTCCCAGTTCTCAAAGAATCAGCAAATCCAGCTGAGCTATCTGTGTGCTTTGATCCTGGCATACAACTTTGCAGGCTTTCAAATCTACCCTGCCGTGGAAATACTGATCCATCTAGATGTAGAACTCTTACTAGAGCAGCCCACATAGCAAAGATTGTAATTCTTCACATTGTTATCATTTTTCTTGCTATCCTTTGCCCCCGAACCCCCTTACCAGCTTTTTTTTTTCCCCTTGAACAAGAGATTTTGTACTGGAGCAACCCAAAATCCATTCATCCTGTGTAAAGTACTTAAGAAGGAGTGTTAGAATCAGAATGTATCCTCCTGGTCCCAGTCAATCAATTTTAGGGGACTTTCCGAAGTGAGGGCTCAGAAGAATGGAGGAAGAAAGGGAATAGAGAGAAAAGCCATTCGCCACATGTAATAAAAGCAATTTGTGAAAACAAACAAGTTTCTCCAGGAGGTAAAAACTTGCTTCCTGTCCTCTAATAATGGCAAGAAGGAGCTAGAAAGAAATTAATGAACATGCCTTTGGCAAAGCAGCAGCAGTTCACCTAAATGAAAGAAGATGTCTATAAATAGAAACCCTCATTATAAGGCAGCCCCAGCTGTTTGTTTGCAGGACTGTATCTTGTTTGTGATTGGAGATGTCCAGATGTGAGTACTGTACCTCCAACACGTAAGAGCAGTCAGAAGCTGTCATTTTAGGGCACCTGAGAAAATATAACTGCAGTCAATAGTTGAGTGATGGAGGCAAGTCTTGGTGTAGGTAAGTCAGACTGTCATCATGACCACTGGCCTCTCTCACAATCCTCAGACACCTCCCTGGAGGTCCCACTGCCCTTCCCCCATGGAAAATATCCCACAAAGAAGCAGATTGAATTGGTTCAGACTTCACTGTATCTAAACTTTGCAATTTATATGATTTAAAATCCTGAACACAGGCTTGGCAAGCAGTCCTTAAATGGACAAGGACAAGAAATGTCTTCCCCTCTTTGACTGCTTTGTAAATAACTGTGCTTGATGGAGTCCTACTTGCAGCAAGGACATGTTCCTGAGGGTGACAGAAAATTTCCCACTGACTTCACTAAACTTTTGAGACCCAAAGGAATATTACAGCAGTAAAAAGCTAGTACTGGACAATGGCCTCAAGTTTCTCCTGCCAGTGAACGTCTCCTACCAAACATGCCAAAAAAAGCTGAGTCTCCCCAAAGCAGGACAGACACTGAATGGTTTCATGTCCTTGCTCTGAGGGACTTTGATGTCCATGAATGCTCGGAGCACTCAGGATTTTGAGAAGTTCAGTCTGAGATCAAAGCCTGTGTCCAGAGACTCAAAAATCTCCTTGTTAAAGCCTCGGTCCAGCATCCATCTGTGCATCTGTTCACGTCAGCTAGGACTGTCCTTCAGCACAGAAATGAGCACCCCACTAGGTCTGCCCAGCAAAGGAGAAGCACAGAAAATCAAGGGAGTTGTAAAGAACCACATGACAAGGATGAAGATCCTCCAGTTAAGGGCCTAAGACTTGCATCAGTCCACAGATTCCCCAAGTTGTGATACTCTTTTCCTTAGCAGAGAGGATTTAAAGGAATAAAAAATCCCTTTAAAAAAGTTGTGCTTCGTATAAACAAGTTTCATTTAAATGCAGCTAAGCTCTCAGGTTTTCAGTGGGTAAAAATCAGAGGAGCTGAACTAATGTCAAGGAAATTAGGCTAGTTCATGCCAGCTGAGAATCTGCATTAAAGACTTTAAGAAGGCAGAGCCAGGTCAAAGAGCATTAAGTTCAAAGAGTGGCACAGGACAGTACTGTCCTCACACAAACTTCTCAGAGCCTTCTCTCTGTTGTTCTGACTCCAAATGGTGGAGCAGAACCACCTCCATCTCTTAGACCTGCTGCTTTGGGGCTCACCAGGCTCATCCTGGAGTACATCCCTTCTGAATCACACAGTGACTGAGAGCTCTGAAAGGTCACTCCAGCACTCCTGAGAAATTTGCATATTCTGTAACAAAGGACTTCTTGGAGTCATTTGTTTATCCCTGAGCTGTGGTGACATAAAAGACACGTGCAGCCTGATGAAATGGGTTGACTCATTTCACCGAGCCCTCCATTGACTCATGTTGTACCAGCTCTAAACTTAGCCATGGTGAGAGCTGAAAGAAAGAACATAAACCTTTATGGAACAGGAAAATCTACTTTTCAAGTCCAAGTACCTTAAGAGGAATTATTTCAGAGCTGAGCTTACCACTCCCTGGTAATTCTTCACCCATCTCAAATCCCACATCAGAAAAATTTCAGGCTGTGACAGATAGATATAGATTATATATAAAGATAGATATAAACATATAGATTAACACATTTACAATTATCAGTCATTAATATTCAAAAACTGTTGTCACTGTTACACACATGTGATACGGTTCTGCAGAATGGGGACATTATTTTATTGAGTTACAGATGGGGAAAAGGCATATAGAATACAGGTAATGCACATATTTGAAATAGCAATATAAACAGAAACAGAAAATGTTCAAGTCAAAGTCACATGAAAAATTAGACTAATCTTCAGATGCATTCTAGACTTGTATGTACAGCATTTTTACGCTAAAAGTAGAAATACAAACTGCAGAGATGAAGCACATCTCAAGAATACAAAATAAATAAACAAAGATGAATGCCAAGAAAAGAAAGAGAACAAACACTTGAATCTTCTTCCAGAATGATGAGAAATTCTGATATGCAAGAACCATGGTAGAAGATGCCCAATCTATGACAAGAACTCATTTATTTCCAAACAGAATCTCAAATAATAAAGTCTTGTGCCTGGGAGTGAATGCAAAGCATTTTAACTTCTATCACTCCTTTTGTGGAGCTGAGCAATTCCTCTAGAAGAGAAACCTCCAAGCAGGGCAGTGTTTCAACAGTCCCAGTGAGGAAACCCAACTCACTGAGAACGTGTGCTTGGTGGGAACATCACAGTTATTTATCCAGAAGGAAAGTTGTCGGCAACTTCTAACCCAAAGTTTCTTGAGAACAAGGAATAGATGGGTTTGGTTTCAGACTCTGCAGCAGTGTCTTCCTAATGGTCAGGACCTGCAGGAGGAAAGCAATCAAACTGTCATGCAAAAACCTGGAGCAAATATCGAGAGAAACGCGTTGAGCTCCACACTGGATACAAAATTATGGATTACAGCTAAGTGGTGGAATATATCCCTGCCCAGGGCAGGTGGAACTCTACAACCTTTAAGGTCCCTTCCAACCCAGGGCATTCTACAGTTCTATGATTCTATGAAAGATGCACCCTTATTTCCCTTCCTTTTCAAGAGCATTGCTATTACTTGAATGACACCAAAGACCATCAGTGGTTTGTTTTTTTTTTCCTGCTGGAAATTTCTCCTTCATCAATTTGTTTGCATAACCAAATATCCTAGAGAAAAAAACGAGCATTGTTTCCACTCCTACAGTCCTCGCAAATTAGATTTTTATGGTAGATTTTTTTCTCTCCAGAAAAAAATAGGTCAGTTCCCCTGCAGTAACACACACAACCCGAGGCCCACATTTGTGCTTGGAATGAGCACGTGGAAATGCAACTGCCCCTTCCAGCTGGGCATCTGCACAGGGCACCGACCACTTCAGCTGGCCAAATGGCTACTTGCAAGGCACAGATTTCCCCCCGACTTCAGAGCTGAAGTGAGCCCTAAATACTTAAGCCTTTTTTTCCTACGTCCAATCTCCCTCTCTGAAAATATGGACCATAAATATCCTCTCCCAGGAGATTAGTCCTGGAACCTTACTGGGCTTAAAGTTACGTTCAAACAATGTCCTAATAAAAACAGTGGCTATTGAATAGTAAATAAAGTGTGTTCCAAGGACATCAAATCATGATTACAATGACTTCCATTTTTGTAGAACTTCAAAACTAAGTGTTCCTTTCTTTACGTATTGGAAAATAAAAAGGCTTGGTATACAAGAATAAGTTAAATAGATGGAAATATAAATGTAAGAAATAACAGAAGATTGCTTAAGAACAGCAGTTAAAAACAGAAAAGTTATTCCCAGGCAGCCTCCGTAAGACAAAATGGAAAAGAAGGAAGGAGGAAAAAAGGGATTTTTAAAGTAGCTTCAACTTAGTGGGATCAAAGAAATTAGTTTCAAAAGGGTCTGAAAGGGGACAAGGAGTATTCTGAGCCCAACTGCACACCCAAACACCTGCCTTAAATCAAGTCACCTTAAACTGATCACAGCTGAACAGTGTCTTTTTTTTTTCAGAACAAAATGTGAAAATGCTTCACTCCCTAAGGCAGCTCTGAAAGGGAGACAGGGCCCTACAGATACTGGGCATTCACATTCTGAGTCCTGCAGAGTGGGAACCACACAGCCACCTCACTTCTGGTCCCAGGTTGCCCTGTCGTTTTGTTTGCACGTGCCCCAAGTTTGCAAAGTTTTCCACGGGCTTGACAAAGCCTGAAGGTGACTTACATTAAAAAAAAGAAAAAAGAAAAAAAAAGATTTTGAACTGAATCTGTGTGAAATAAAATAAACTCTGAAATAAAAAAGGCACAGTCTCCATTAAAAGAGCTCCCTATGTGTTAATCTGCAGTGAAGCCTCAGTGCCAGAGCTGGCACCCTTTGAAGTTAAAGGAAAATCTCCTGCTGTCTTTATGATGCCCAGATTCCTGGCTGAGTTGAAAAATAACAAAGTAAGAGGCTTTCTAAGCTCCCAGTAGCTCCCTGAAGATCACTGCCTCGCTCCAGTGATCACAGGAGGTGCCAAGGGGACTGGGTTATGCACCTCACACTGGCTGGGCTGACAACCAGAGCTCCCTAGAAGGGCTCCTGATTTTGTTGTGAGTGATCTCAGAACAAACCTCAGCCAGGACACAGTGGCAGATTTGAGTAGAAGAAGAATAGAGATCCACATCTCAAAATCAAATACTTGGCTTTTCTCTTGATGTCACCAATTCCACTTTTCCTACTTATTTTTTTTTCCCTACTGATCCATGTTAGCTAGAATCAAAATCTAATTTTATGGCAGTTTTTCAGGGTATTTTAATACATTTCTTCTTTCTTTTCTCCTCCTGAAGGAAGGGGGAGAGAGAAAATACAGAAATTTGGAAAAAGAAAGAGACTTTAATAGAGATACAAATTAAAGTTTGAATCAATAATTTTTTTCACTTGATGTTAAATTAACAGAATTTGATGTTTTCATATAAAATATAAAAAACATGAATGTAGCATTTCGACACTCTTTGATCACACATTTTCTACTGCAGGAACTTCTTGATTAAGAATTTTCAGCCAACTTAAAGGCACAAGTATTAGAAGCCCCTGCAATCTGGCATCCTGAGCCATAATCTTTTGGAGTAGCAGAGAGAGATCTGTTTTGAGCCGCAGAGCATCCACGGTATAACATAGGAGTGTATGTAATACAAGCTAGGATAACACAGGGTAAGAGATTAATATTCTGCATCATACTGTGCTCTGTTATTTTTATCCTGCTGTTTCTTTCACTCACCATCTCATGACTCACACCCTCCCCACGCTGGAATCTCTGTCTCGGTCTCGTGGCTCACTGGTGTGTTTCGGAAGACGATGCCGTGGAAAAGCCATCTGGAGAACACCGCTACTGCCAGGGCTCCAGCTCGCTCTTAAAAACAGACAGACACGACAGCATTTACTGATTTACCACAGACCTCCTCTGAATACTGCAGCCTCTTTAGCAAACTGCCTTCAGTAGCTGTGAGGGCTGCAGCTCTCCCTGTTCTTGCAGCCTTAGTGACGGCGCTGGATGTATGTCCAAGTCACTGTGGCACGGAGAGCTGGCACTGCACAAGCCTTTAGGAAAACTACAGGACTCATCCTGTGAGGTGATGAAGGGCTCTTGTGAGGCAGGGAAATGTAACTCAGCATCTGTAAAGGAGCTGGTCCTTGCACATTTCTCAGCCAACTTTATCACCTCAGGGATACCCTGGTGCCCCACTAGACAGACCTTCAGGGAGTGCTTCCCGAGGCCAAGCCACAGTTCCTTGGTGTGTGCTGGGGAGGCCAGGTCACAAGAGGAATTAGATGTTTAAATCCTTACTAATTGCACATATACTGCCATCCAAAACGTAGAACATCTAAATCCCAGTTCAATCTGCACTCGTGCTTCCTAATGGACTCAGTTTCCCAAGTGCCTAAACTCTGGCCTCTGCTTAAATCCAGAGATAACATCACTAGTTATGGACCTAAATTGATCAGATGAAGTGTAATTATTTTTTTCTTGCCTCCTAGATGAGCGTTAAGAGCCCCTGCTCAAGAATTGCAATTCCCTCCTTTATCTGTATCTGAGCTTTCATCTCCACCTTCCTGAGGGCTATTTCTAACCAGTCACAAGCCAAGATCACAGAAGGTTCACTCTTTATATAAACAAGCAAATATTCCCTAGGCTAGAGGGGGAGTACTTCAAATCAGCATTTGGACACCATATCATCCTTCAAAAAAACATTCCTACCAGAAAATAACTAGTCAATCTCAGGCTAGAAAGTCACGTTCTCTCCTTTTTTGCCCTGTCACTTTGAAAAATGAATCTCACTGGGAGGATTCAAAGAAGCCTCGTCCACAGAAAATTTGCACCTTGCCAAAAAAAGGCATTTATGTGGGGAAAAGGGGACTAAAATCCTAATTCAGGCACGAGAATTCCACTCAGTAGCAAGATTCCTCTCATGTAGGTAGTGAAGCAATGAGCTCTCCAAAGACCTCAGTGTGTATCCAGCCAAACCAACCTGCCTTTTTGCTGAGATAGCAGATGGGAGTCAGCTTGGTGTTGGAGCAAGTTTAGCAGAAGGATCAGTCATGCTCCATTGTGCTATTGCAGCTTTCACAAGAAAATGTACCAAAGGATGTCAACCAGCCCTTTACCACAAGCTTTTAGATCCACTGGCCTCCTGCTTTCCTGCTCTGTCAAATCTGGCTCTACAGGTGACACTGGGAAACATAAAGCCTGTTTTATTTCCATGAATGTTTTGTTCTTCAGACTTGCCTTGGGGCAGACTTCCTACCCTGTCACCTCAACTCAAGTCCTTCCACATGGATTTCTGATGGTGACTCAGGGCACTCCACGAGTCTTCTGCTGGTGAAAAAGCCTAATCCAGCAGAGACACTTTGTCTCTCTGACACCAGCTCAAGTCACCCGTCACATCCTCTGCCCTCTCCTCTTGTCCTTCCCAACATAACTGGCTGCCTGCAGGGGGGCAGATGTGCATGACAGAGAAGGAAGGCTCGAGGCTTGCACATCCATGCCACATTCAAATGTCAGGTCTCCCCCGAATCCAAAGGGCAGAAGCCTCCCTCAGTCCACCCTCGATCCAGAAATGTGACCTCACCACAACAGTCGTGTCCTTCCTCTCAGACAGTTCCCCCAGCTGGAGGATGATCAACGCAAGGGCCCGAGGAGAGCCTGAGCAGGCTGTGATTAGTGACCTGAAACGAAGCCTCTGCAAACTAAAGTAGAAGCTTCCACTGAAATCTCTTCCACTGGAGTCAGCACCTCAGGACAACAAATGCTGCTGCAGTTTGAAAGACGATTACCGTGGAAAAAAAAAAATTAGAAAAAAAAAAGCTATAGGGAATTGGAGCAGCCAGAGAAAATCTTGTTAATGCAGCAGTGTCCTGCTGTGAGCTTTCTGTTCAACAGACAGGCTCCTTGGCACTACTGAGTTAAACAAGTTTTTGCTGTCTAACTATCAGCAGTCCCTTGGAGTGATGTTTGTCCTGAGCTGCAGTCTCTTGTCCCGAACCTGTCTTGGTCTGCAGCTGTTCTAAGTGGACTGTAAAAATTAAGTGGAACTCTTAGAATATTTTACTTTTTCAGCTCTGTCTTATCACCTGAGAGGCATAAAAAGTCAGGAAAAGACA
>JAYRBT010000042.1:55712813-55727267 GCA_036023395.1 Myiotriccus ornatus
CCAGCTCTCCCAGCCTTTCCTCCCAGCAGAGCTGCTCCATCCCTCTGATCATCTTGGTGTCCCTCCTCTGGACTCTCTCCCACAGCTCCCTGTCCTTGCTATGCTGGGTCCTCAGACTGGAGCTTAAAGCTTCAGAAAGACCCTATCTCCAATGTCTGGTCTTTCCCTCAATTATTTGGGGATTTGCCTTTCCTTTCTTTCTGTTTACTGTTTTCTTTTTTTTTTTTTCTTTTCTGGAAAATATGCCTTTGTAAAATATTCCTTGCTTTTAGCCTGTGTGCTTATAGCATTATTTTTAAAAAGCCACTAGGCAGATGGTTCCCAAATGTGAGTTAATAACTTGTAGGTAGCTTTTGGGGAAGCTTTTTGAAATCCCTTCATGCAAAATGATTTCACAAACTGCCTGCATGCCATTCTTTGGCTATTTGGGCAGACTATTTCAAAATGGCCAGGAGAAAAATGGCAGATTATGTTTGACTTGTTTTGCAGCAGACTGTTATGTTTATTTTGCAGTGGTAAAAGAACATAAAGGGAAAACAAATCACGCACAAGGCTTTCAGTGAAGACTCTTCTAGACCCTGGAAGTCCTGACTGGCTTCAAGGTGAGGATGTTTGGGCCTCTGCCCCCTCTTTTGCAGCCCTTCTACAGCATTTCTTTCAAACCAAGGCTGCTTTTTACAGCCTGAGTATTCAACAATCATGAGTCAGACTTCACGGCATCACAAGATTAATTTCAAAATCAGATTTCAAATATGGGGCTCTTCCTGTTCACCACTGGTCTGTTAAAAATACTGTATGTTATGCATGGTTTGAAGTAAGAAGTGTTGTAGTGTCTGGTCAGGTGAGCATCACCAGTTTTTTAACAGATTTCATCACTGGCTTTTAACAGATTTCACCACCGTTTTTGAACAGACTTCACAAGAAATCCATCACCACACCGATGACAAAATTTTGCTGTCTCTCTTAACAATGGCAGCAGATCAAATGCCTTCTAATCCTGTGAAGCAATGTGAACCAATCAAGTACATCTGCCCTCTCTCCTGGGTGATTCAGAGCTTTAGAAAATAGAATAGAAAAATAGAGAATAGAATATTTTCAGTTGGAAAGGACCTACAATGATCATCCAGGCCAACTGCCTGAGCACTTCTGGGCTCACTGCTAAAGCAGGTGATTAAAAGCATATAGTCCAAACGCCTCTTAAACATTGACAGGTTTGAGACTCTCTGGAAGCTTGTGCCAGTGTCTGACCAGCCTCTTGGTAAAGAAATGTGCCCTAATGTACACTCTAAACCTCCCCTGGTGCACCTTTGAACCATTCCCATGGGTCCTACCCCTGGATACCAGGGAGAAGAGATCAGCACCTCAGCCTCATTTTCTCCAAAGTGGACAAACCAGGAGACCTCAGTCACTCCTCACAGCACATTCCTTCCAGCCCTTCCACCAGCTTTGCTGCCCTGCTCTGGATGCCTTCATATCCCTCTGAAAGTTCCTTAGAGCCGAGTTATGCTTCTCAGTTCCAGTCTTAACAGGGCTCAACATAGTGACAACGCTTTGGTTTTGTTCCTGTCCATACTCAAATCAGGCCAGAAAGTCCTACAACAAATGCCAGCAGTGCCATAACAGGTATGGATAGTTGGTTAGTGGGTAGGTAAGAATCAACCACCTCTTTGCAGAGTTCATTATGCTTAGAAAAGTAAATAGAATGAGCTATTACTCAGCTTCAGGAGGTAAAGGAGCTGCTGCTGTGCAGGTCTCCTAAGCAGAGCCTTAAACCCAACCTACCTACAGCCCAATAGTAAAGATCCATCCGTGTAAACTCCACCCTCTACTCCTGTCCCTCCAAGAACAATGACTGAAAAACATACTGAAAAGGAGGGAGGGAGGAAAGGAGGAAGGGAAGAAGGAAGAACCTCTGCCTCAAGATGCGAGCCAGAGTTTGCGTTATTTTAAAGCACAACTCTGTTTCTTGCTGTTATTCTGTAAATCCCATCCAATCAGTACTTGCAGCACTTCAGAGGAGTCTATATTCACCATGTCTGTCCTTTTTTGATAGAGCAACAGTCTAGGAGAGCTAAGGCCAAAAAGAAGTAGTTTTAATTCTGGTCTTTCTTTCCCCCAGGCAGTCAGCCACCTTTCCAAAAGCTGTGAAAAGAAACGGTTTTCTTCAAGGCCGGTGTCCTTTTGCCAAGTTTGGCTGAGAGAGCCGTCCCACCTAGAGGCACCACTAAGCCTCAGTGTCCCTGCGTGGGGGAGTCATCCACGACATGAGCCAACCCCGGGAGTGCTGCCAGGGCCAGAATGTGCGCTCCACAGCTCATGGGCTGGTGTACAGAGCCACATCCCTGAATTCAGCCGTGTCAACACCTGAGGGGAAGGCAGAGAGCTGCAGCCTCTACAAAGCAGAGAGAGGGAGGGGAGAAGGATGCTGCAAAGCAGAAAAGCACCCTGCCATCCCTCAGGATGCCCCCACCAAAGCACAAGGAGAGCCACCAGTGACCACGGGGCAGCTCGACAGCTTCTGCTTCTCCCTTCTCACCGAGGCAGGACGCTGGCAGCCGGCAGAGCAGGCTCAGCACCGAGCTCGGCCGGAGCTGCGAGGCCCTGCCGCTCTCTGAGAACTGTTTTGCCTCAGTGAAAAGCACCAGCTCCTGGCTCCAGGCTCCTACTGAGATCCAAACTCAGCGGAGCCAGCAACGCAGCGGGAGCTGGCTGCAAACCTGGATATAGGCACAGCGGATCTGCTCTCAGCGAGCTGATACTGCACCCTCGGAGCACGTCGTGCTCTGCTTTAACCCCTGTGCGGCCCCCTGCGAGCCTCCCAGCTGCTAACCAGACATTTGCTCTGATGAGGCAGTCAGTGCGAGCAGGCCTATAAAAACCCATAAAAACTACTGACACTCACAGCATCATTAATCAGCTGCACCATCTCGCCGGGAGATGGAAGACTGCAGGTCTGATTCACTGCACATCAGCTCAGCTCTGCGCTGTTTCTGTCCCGGCCATGTCAGCACCACGCTGCGAGGAACAGCCACACATCAGGCAGATTTGCCTGAACCACTTGGTTACCCTCACAGTTAAACCTTGGAAAACCCTTTTTTTTTTTTTTTTTCCCCGGAACTTTTCCCTGTCGCTGCTCCTGGGAAAGATCTTTTCCCTTTGGGAAAGATGGTAATGGGCTGTTTGTCATCTGGTGGGAGAGGGGAATAGGATGAGTCACAGCCTGCCGAAATTCATTCCTGCCCTTTCCTTAAAAAAGAGAATGCATGCAGGGCACACACCTGGGTAAGGCACTTTATGAGTAAGGCTTCTTTTCAGTACAGGTACCTGGCTCATGGTTCCTATTCAGCAGAGACTAAAACTTTACAAAATCAGCCACTGGCAGCACTCCCGGGATATTTTTCCATTCGCACATATTTCTAAAAATGTCAGCACCAGCCTAACCATTCTCATCTGGGAAGCCTGACATCAGATGTACATTAGCCCAGGAAAAAAAAAATATCCAAAACACAAGCCCCTTCTAAAAAGGAAAACAAATTCAAAGTATGTTACATTGGGTTCTGCCTCCGGGCTCTATGCAAACAAGAGGAGGAAATTTTACAGAGTGATTTTACACCCATGACAATTCCATTAGAAAATCAGACAAGGGTTTCACAGGGATGAGAAGTGGACAGTATGTGAGGTTCTCGTTCCTGTATGTTTGGGTTTGTTACCCAACAACAGATGAAAAAAAAAAGTCCCAGGCAGGACCTTAAGAGCCACGTGCAGTCCTGGAATTTAATCCAGACAGCTAAACAGCACTGCATCTGACTGTGGGAGAGCTTCCCCAGGGAGAAAGCATTTTGGCTTGAGCATTTTGTTCCAGTCATCAGTCTCATACCATCTTCTCTTCCAAACTCAGACCCTTCACACAGCTCCCCAGCATCACCTGCTTTGTCTGAGACTTGTGTAGACAGCACATGCCCTGATGCCATTTTGCAAGCTGAGTTCAGGCAATAAGCAATATTGTTTCCACACTGTCCTCACACCACATGCCATCAGCATTCCATCACTGTTAGGAGAGATCTCCATTTAATTTGGTCTGTCAGGAGTCAAGGAAAACAAAGGATGTGACTGCAGGCCTCGAGTCTATCTGAGCAGGATTCCTGGAATGGACTAATCTGTAACTATGGAGCGAAAAGAGAGCAGCATGTGCTTCTGAAATATTTTAAATTTATATTTCACTGTCCATGAATGCTGCAAAAATGACTTTATAATTTCTCTCTCTCCGAGAAATTGATAGAAAGCCCTCCCTCCCCCTTACTGGCTTTGATGATGATTGAATTTTCCCCTCTCCAAGAACCCTAAAAAAGGGAAGCCCATTGATAGGTTCACCTATCCTCAGTGGTTCCTTCAGAGGGACTTACTTCTCACCCACTTGCTGGTGTGGTTGACAGCATTAGCATCTTAAATTAATGTAGTTAGAGCTGTCAAGATCCACGGATTACGGCACCAGAAAAGATTTTAAGTGGAAGTTTACTTCTAGACATGTGCTCTTTCTTCTCAGTCTGGCTGAACGTAACTCATGATCCAGTCCCTGGGGACCCCCATCTGGGACACAGATGCACTTTGAAGTCACAGAAAATTCTAGTGGTGGTCCTGTCCATGCTGGGTGGACCACGTTTTCTACAGCACTAGAACACAGCTACACATGCCTGTAATATTTTTGCTTCCAGTATTACATCCAAAATCCCAGGATTTTGTAAGGGAAGCTTAGTGATGCTTTCATACCAGCCCTTGCACATCCATTTTTCTGAGGCTCCCTCAGAGCATTTGGAGAAGTCAAAGCCACGTGGAAGCTAACGATGCTCAAAAGCACATATTTATCTTTTCCTTTTGTTGTTTCCCTTTCAGCTTGCAATTAGTTTGGGACCAAATTACCCTTTTAGCACACATGCAAAGGTGAGTAAACTTAGTCCACAGTGGAAACACTCTGGACCAGCACAGAAGGGCCTTGCCCGTGTCAGAGAGGTCACGCAAACATCTGCAGGAGATCATTTACGTGAGGCTGACCATGAACTGACACAGGCATGCAGTGTATGTCCAACCCTTCTTGTTTTGTTTTGCTTTTGTTTGATTTTTTTGTTTGTTTGTTTTGTTTTGGGTTTTCTGTTTGTTTGTTTTGGGGTTTTTTTGCCTTTCTTTTTCTATGGTGCAGCCTGGTGGATAAGCAAGACCAGCGAATGTGCTTGGCCACCCAGGGCCTCAATTGTGATTCCAAGCAGAATTACAAGATGCCAGCGAGTGAAACACAAGGCACACCCTACCCTAGGGCTGTGCAAACAGGAAAATCAGTCAAAAGCCAAAGAAACAGAATCCCACTCTCGCTTGTGCTCCTCTGTGTGCAGTTAGAAAAGTCGGGGGTTTGTGTGGTGACTTTTAGTAGAGTTGAATACAGATTAGCACAGGTGGAAGCGAGTTAGATGAGAGCAGATTTCAGCAGAAATAACTGTGCTCAGTGAACAGAGACTGGTTCTTGTTTCAGGTAAGAATGTACCAGAAGGGAGAACGTGCAGAGCTTTCAGGGTACTCCCAAGAAACTGCCTGAGGGCAAGATGCTGCTTAGCCTCAAAGCAGGGCTACATCTGCACTTGCCACCTAAACAGTTTGAGGGAATGTTCCCAAGCAATTAACCACAATCAACTACCCTGTTAAAGGCTCCTGGTCACGCTGCTAAGTCTGTACCCAAAAACTGTCTCCCAGAATACTTCCTAGGCACAATGTGGGAATCAGCAGAGGCCAGGAACGGAGCCCACTAGGCTGAGTGCCGAACACCTTGTTTTAGGGGGAGCCTCCACCAGCATGAACACAGGCTGCTGCTGCCAGCTGGCCTCAGTGCCAGGGAATGGTCCTTGGGCACATTTCGTTTTCTAATATAGATGCAGTCGGGATGTCTATGAGAATTTGTATCTCCTCCTCAGTGGAATATCCAGCTTCCTTATTAAGAACAGAACCTACCCCATTTTTCCACTAGCAAGAGGCAGTGCAAATTCCATTTCGAAATACACAGTGTTTCCAAGCCTCCCAGAGAGATTTCTCTCTCATGCTCCAAAGTCCTACCCTTCTCAGCCTCTGCTCTGTTGCCAGTGCCAGTTGTCAGCATCAGTCAGAGGGAGATCAAGTGGGCAATGGGAATCTGACAGAAATGTTGTCCTTTGCTGGGACTTACTCCCCCAGTCTGCAGGAAGATGCCAGTGTCTGCCTTGGATCCACACTTTAGCACACTCTCCTAAGGACGGGATACCTGTGTGTATCCTCTCTTTCAAACCACTGAGCAGACTTCTGAAACACGACCCTGAGAGATACCGTGCAAGTATTTTGCCCAGTTGCAGAAATCCAGAAACAACTCTTTGAGCCACCTTTCCTCACTTAGGCAAATGCCCTGATAGCTATAGACTCCTGCTCTTGCCTTTGCTTCTTATTTGGCTTCAGGAACATTGTCTCCCTCAATGCACAGTGGCTAAGCTTTAGCTGGAGGGTATTCCTTCCCAGAATGATCCTTGTCACCTTCCAGACTGACTGTTCCTTCGCGTCATTCCCTCACATAATAAAACAACATCTATTTTCACATTAACCTTCCTTTAAATAAACCTCTTATGCAGCACTGCCTTGAAAATTACAGTGTTTTCTGAGCTAAAAAACCCATACCAATTTGCTCTGTAAATTTATGGTAAAGCCTTCCCTCAATTACACCCCCGCAGATTTTCAAATCAATTTTAAACAAGACGGAAAAAAATTATAAGGCTACACTGCTTTCATACTTCAAATAATTTATCACCTCCCTAATCTACTTACAAACAGGGAGGAAGGAGAGGAACTGGAAGAAGAAGAAGAGGTTTTACATGTGTTGAACTTGAGCAAATGAAACATGGTAGACTATAACTAGTCCCTACTAACTCTGAAGGGACCAAGGAAAACCCTGGTATGGATCTGTGAGATTTTTGGGGGGGAAAGGTGGGACACCACCATTGGAGTGCAACCACTGGAAGGAAGGAATTTTACCTCGAGATTGTAAATGACACTCTCCATGGCACACCGTAGCTGAAACACAGAAATAAGATATATCTTCCTTTTCTGCCTCCTGCCTGTCAGTCAAGCAGTAAAACCTGCGCTGATTTATTTGGAAACATCCCCCTGATGAAAGCGAATTACGAATGCATGAGAGAATTTTGCAGATTACTGCTGGTAAATTCTACATACTATCTGGAAAATTATTAATTCTGCAATAATCATATAGATTATGTGTGCTGGGAAGCCCATGCTCCAATGAAAACACTTTGTTGCCAGCTAGGAAGGTTATTAATTTGACTATTAGATCAGGTCATTTCTGGAGGTCAGGTGAATTTCCTGAAAATTCAAAGCAACATTGTTCCACTGGAAAGGGTAACCTCATTTTCATATCACACCAAGCCAAACTAAGGAGAAAATCTCTGAAAACAAAGGAAGCTGCAGTCCAAATAAGGACACTACATCACTACATTAAACAAGTAAGAAAGCACTGCAATATATAAAACCAATTGTGTCTGAATGCAGTTCTTTGTCCTAAAACAATCTGATATTTCTCTTTGCAGCTTCTAATTACAATTAATTTTTTACTCATATCATTACGAGCTTTACTTTTTTTCCTATTCCAATTAATATAAAGCTTTTTATATCATATTATTTTAATGGCACAAGATCTACAGCTTTCACAATGTTTCATCACAAAAAAATGGGGGATGTTCTGGCCAATGGACCCACAGGTAGTTAGTGGAGAATTTCTGTGTTTATTCCTCCTATAAACTGCCACAGTGATGTCAGAGAGCATGATACTCACTGAAGAGCATCAGCACCCCGAGGTCCCAAATTTAGGCATGAGCAACAGAACTTTAACAAGCAGACAAGGAGACCTGGGGAGCAGTTAATGCACACAACAAGAAACTGAAAAGAAAAACCCCAAAACCAACCAACCACAAAGCAAACACTACAAACACACTAAATGGCACATTCTTAAAAAAATATTTAGCGGTGCTGAAGGCATAAGCCTTGTCAGAATGATTCTGGAACAAAAACTTCGGTTGTTCACAGGCTCTATTATTGTAAAGACCTTTTCTATTTCGCTTTTTAGACATCTGTAGCTATGTTAGCCTATGGAGTGAGGCTGGGGGTCACACAGTGACAGGCGAAAGCTGCACCAAGGGCAGGCAGATGCTCTTAAAACTCTGCCTCAGAGTTTCCTTGCTGCCCCTCTGCCCTGAACAGGGTCAACCTTGCTATCTGTGAGGTGTCTCCAAAACACTGCCTGCCTGACAACACACCGATCCCATCACCGGCCACGTAGCAAGGCCAAAGCCTTGATTAGGTGCTTAAAAGCCCTCCTTTCGTTACTCCCCCAGTCTGGCAGCAACCAGCCTGGAGGTCCCTGTCAAATTTCAGGACTGGTCATGGCATCTTGCTAAGTGAGTGGAACAGATGCCAGCAAGGGAGCTCGTCCCTCACCACGGCCCAGCGGCACCGTCACGAGCCCACGAACGCTCTCCCCGTTTGACCTCGGCACGAGCTGCACTGGCACTACGTCAGGAAGAAGAATTTCCTCACAGAAAGGATAGTTAAGCATTGTCAGGGGCTGCCCAGGGAGGTGGTGGAGTCCCCATCCCTGGAGCTGTCCAAGGAACGACTGGACGTGGCACTCAGTGCTCTGGGCTGGGGGACAAGGTGGGGGATCAGTGACAGGGTGGACTCGATGATCTTGGAAGTTCTTTTCCAATCTAAATGATTCTGTGATACATTTCAGAAGAGCAAGACTTTTTGTGTGCACAGGTATCCTCCACGAGACTGGAAGTGCACTGATATTTGCTTTGTTACCTAATGAGGAGTGAATGTCAGCGTATGGAGAAGAGAAGCTGCTCCAGATCCGTGCTCAGTGCGGGTCAGGAGCCCCACCACCACCACCCCCCCACCAGAACAGGGGTGCTCGCATCACGAGAGGCCAGGGAACAGCCAGCAGAAGTGCCTTGTTCTCCCTACAGGGTCCAGATGAGAAGAGCACACAAAAGAGGGATCTGTCTGTGCTGTTCAGAGCAGCATTAGGTCCCCTCTGTGTTCAGTGACCCCAGCAGATGGGTCACAGTGCACAGCTGCTGGCACACAGCCTTTGCCTGCAGAGCCACTAAGAGCCAGGCAAGAGACCACGGGGTGAATCTCTCTCTTCCCTGAGATCTACATTTTAGATGTCCCAGTCCAGCCAAGCCCATTCCCATTTGTGCCTCTCTCCCCGTCTGAAAGGCTCTGTCTTCCCTTCCACAGCCTTTTCTTCACCCTGTTTGTACACAGATCATTGTCCTGCTGTTCACAAAGCACTAGGAGGTGAATGGTATTACATAACTGCTAAGTTACTGTTTATCATTTTCTTTAGAATGATGGAAAAGTGGAAGGGAAATGCAGACTCCCCTTGGGGCCAGGCTAAGCAAACCAAACCTGCATTACTGGCGACCCAAATGAACATTCACCTCAGCATCCCCAGCATGGAAGAATCCATCTTAGTACCTGCTGTCCCGCACAAGATGACAAGCCATTAATAACTATGGCATGTAGGCCCCTCCGGGGTGAGAAATCCGTGTTGTAGCTCCTAGTCAAAAGACTTTACGAAAAAAGTGTTGGTTTGTTGTTCTGTTGGGTTTGTTTGGGGGTTTTTTTATCTGTTTTCAATGATTTGCTATTCATTAAGCTCTATCTTGATGCTTTTGGTATGGCAAAGAGGTTTTATTCAGCTTGCTATTCATTCCAGGCCAGCTAAGATAAAATCAATAACAGTTAGGACAGATTTCCTTCTTGTAATGGGCCTGGAACTGGCACATGTAGCTGAAACTTTCTTCCAGTTTCATATTTCCCCAGTTCTCTCTTACTCTTATATTATTTTCTGGCAGAAATTTGCATCATTTAGTGGCTTCTGCACTGCCCTGTATCCCAAGCAAGGACACAAGCTGCCTGCTGAGCCCAGTGAAGCTTCTTGATCCTGAAATCCGTTACAGCAAAAGCAGGTTCTCACCACTGGAAAGTGGAATTACACCCACCCTCACCCAGTCCAAAGCTGCAGTTCTTCCTGCAGATCATCCTGGTGCTTGGTTTGCAACTGATCCTGACAGGATCCTGACAGGATCATTGGATCATGTCAACAGGACTGCTCTGATGAGTTGGTGGCTGCAGAAACAGGCCCCCTTTGCAGTAACAATCTGGTGTTCCCCACACAGTGTCCCACAGCACCACTTCTTTTCCGACTCACAAATTCTACCACGTGGCCACGTATCTGCCCCAAAAGAGAAGTCCAAGGTTTCGGCGCACTATGCACCTCATCTTCAAGTAACCATCACAAAACCACAGAACACCCTGGGCTGGAAGGGACCCACGGAGGATCATCAAAGTCCAACTCCTGATCTCAAAACTCACCATCTCAAAGCTCAGTCCACCAAAAACACCTGCTGAGCACTATGTTAACTTCGAGCGTGGGCTTAAAGCCGAGCCCACGCTCAATGCCTTGCTGCACTGTGCTCTAACCACGCTTCTGGTCATATGGCTCCGTGTTTGGCAGCAGTCTCTCTCACTAGAAAGCAAATCCTTTACTGCCTTATAAGCCAATAGAAATTATGCATTATTTGTAAAGAAGGTGTCAAAGCTGAGTTTGCCTAAACTGTGCTTGGCAGCTCTTTGGAAAAACAAGCAAAAAACCTATTTTCAACCATATTTTGAGAATAATTGGGTTTTTTATATTGGAAAGTTCTCTTGCATTATTAAGGAAAAACACAGCATATTCAAACTGAAGGTTGAGGAATGATTTGACAAGTTTGTGCAGAACTCTTTGCAGCAGTCAGGGTATTTTGCTCTCACTAGGCTTGTTTTTTGTTGGGACAAACTCTACTCTCACCTGTGGCAGGGCACATACTAGAGATTAGAAAAATATTCTTCCCTGTGAGGCTGGTGAGGCACTGGAAGGGGTTGCCCAGAGAAACTGTGGATCCCTGGAAGTGTTCAAGGCCAGGCTGGATGGAGCTCTGAGCAATCTGGGATAGTGGAAGGTGTCCCTGCCTTGAGGACAGGGTTGGCCGGGGGCTTGGAATGAGATGATCTTTACGGTCCCTTCCAACCCAAGCCATTCTGTGATTCCAGATGCTGGTATCTGAAGATGAATTTTGCAGCCTGGCTCTCATGGGAAGTTAAAGGCCATCAGCAGCTTGCAAGACTCAGTCCTATGGTATCTCTGCAAACATGAAGTAGGGTTTAACAAGCAGCCCTGGTAATGTCACAGTTCAATGCCAAGGACGGGTGAGGATTTCACTCCCCCTTGCTTCCCACTTCCAAGCACCACTGACCTTCCCCATCCCTTCCTCGCACCGGCTCTGGCACTCGCTTTCCAACTCACTAATTTTACAGGAAAAGATCTACTTTGTTGTTGCTGCATTGGATTTTCTGCCTGGTGAGTGAGCTCAGGCAGCTCCTGGAAGAGAAGGCAGTGCTTGCACTTCCACATGGACAGAACCAGTTCAGGGTGAGCAACAAAAGGGCACTCAGTGGGAAGCGGAAAACTGAAAAGGAGGGAGGAAGACAAGGCCTTCTCTTAAAATTATCAGTGGGCTTTTAAGATCAGCTCATCCCACTCCCCACATCCCTGCTCTGATTTCACCTACAGCAGTTCAGTGTTACTCCACTAACTGCAATAACTACAGTGATGTAATCCAGATCACTAATATCCATATGCAGGGTTCCACTGTTAAACAAGGGACTGTATGGACAACCTGCCCCTGCTCTGAGGAGCTGACAGTCCAGTTCAACACAACATGCAATTGGAAGACCAAACTCTGGATGGGAAAACTGGTCAGGAAGGTGGGGGGAGTCATTAGAGAAAGACAAACCCAACATTTTATCGTAAAGGGCTCACTGAATTGCTTGGTATACTTCAGGTGAGTCAGATGGATTTGACCACTGAAAGCAAATCAAACTACCTGCCTAAGCAAAAACCTTTAAGTCCATCAGTGATCTAGATCTCAGCATGTGCAACAGGGAATTATAGCACTTCTTTGTTTCATCTTAGATTCAGCCTCCCCAAAGGGCTGATTCTGCACTTCCCCTTGCTGCAAAAACTCCCATCAAAGCAAACAGGAGCTCTGCCTGTGGAGTGCAGCTGCACGGGGCACTTTGCCTGTCAGTTTTGTTGCAGCTTCTCAGCATATTATGGCATCGTTCCCCACCTAAATAAACAAATAAACAAGAAACCTACACCTAAAATTAACCTGAAAGATGCTGTTCCCTATTACCAGATTAAAGACCTTCCCTTCACCCCAGGGGTTAGGGCTGAGCTCTGTGTTCATGAAAAATACGACTTGCTTGGCACTTATTTTACCGAATAGAAAAGGAAAAAACATGATGCATTCAGGCATTATCATCAGGGGGCACAGTAAGGGGCAGGGAAGCAGCATTTGTGTCTGGCTGAGAGAATGTCAGAGCGCTGCTCTGCAAGGCTGATTTAAATTTATGGCAGAACATATATCTGAGGTACTTGCATAAAGTATAATCCCCACTGAGATTTACTTACTTATACGAGAAAATTTGCCAGAAACAAACCTGGAGAGCTGACAACCAAGCCTTCTCTGTCTTCTGGTCTTGCTGTGCCACTGTGCGTGGGAAAGGCATGGAACATCCTTCAGCAATAAAACAGGAGTCTGAGGGGGAAGCAGAGGTGTCCTTCGCAAGGGAAAAGGTAACACAGCTCTTTGAGTTGAAGGAGCAACCCTGTGTCAGTCTTCACCAGCAAACTGTACCACGCTGATGAAGACAATGAACGTGTCACTCGTCCTTCAACATCGTCTCAACTGTAAAATCCACAGCGCTGAGAAGATTTTGTTTGGAAATAGAAAGCAAACTTGATGAAAGACGACGCTTTCCATCCCAGTCTGAGATATAAGCCACACAATGGTTATTGAAGTAGCCCGGCATGCCATGTTAGACTCCTCAAGTGCCATCCATTCCATTCCCAGTCTGTGATGACTAAAACCAGTGAACTGTGTACACAGACGGTGTGCGGATACATAAAGGTGACTGATACACGTGCCACGGTAATCTGGAGTGTACAACGAAAGCAGTTTTGCAGATATTGCACTGATATTCTACTTTCTTGTTATGTCTGTCCACTCCCTCATGCTTTTGATCTGTTGTGCACTTGGATCGAAACCAGTAACAGCAGACAGAAAAGATACTTTCAGTCTCAAAAACGTAACAAAGGTATAAAACTGTAAAACTACCCAAAAAAAAAAAAAGAAAAAAAGCTGCACATACTTTTCAGAATAGGGACAGTAAGCACATGACTGGATTATTTCGAAATTCTGAAACAGGAAGGTAATTAATAAAATTATTTATAAAGAAGTATATCTACAATATTTAATAATTTAAGGCTCACAAAAAACTAACATATCAGTGACAACAGAAGTGTTCTGCTATAGGGTTCAAAGCACCAAATTCACTTCACATACAGGATAACCAGATCTGTACTGATCACAAGTGGAAAACTCTGAAAGTGCTGATCTGCTAATGTTCCTAGTGCTTTAATGATGTCATATTTCACAGGAATAAGAAACCCCCTCTCAACCATAAATACACTCATACAGATATAAAATATATTGGAATTATTTCAATTTGAAACTACAGTACAAAAGCCCTCAACCTCCCTCCCCCCCCAGTCCATTCATTCTCCACACACACATCCCCCCCAACTCTTTAATACTAAACTTGGAGCAACTGAATTGGTTACAAATTACCCATTTAAAACCAACCACCATTTGCTAAAATAAGTTTCTACAAATTAGATTTTTCACTGTCATAATTTACCAGCTCCTGCATCATGGAGCGTAGCTTATTCTTAGTCTATTTTAAAAATAGGTGACCCTTTGTGTCATGGAAAAAGAACATAAAAACACGTATTCCTGGAGGACTGCTCAGGACAGTGATCGATTTATAAAATACAGCCTGACTTAAAAAACTAATTGGTACTGAAAGAATAATTATAGTAGCAAGTTTCTGACACCAGAAAATCCTTCTGCATCTCTGAACTCTAACTCTCTCCTCTCCTTACAGGTCTGTTTCCCTATTGGTGTCCAGACAGAGAGCATAGAGGGATTTTCTGAGATCCACATTGCTTTTCGCTTTGATAGTGGCTTTTTCTATGGAGCTGGTGCCATTGTTGAACTCCTCGCTGTTTTCCAAGTGCACAACAGATTTGTTCAGAGAGTTTGTACTGGCTCTTCTCTTCGCATCTGCCCCCGCCGTGCTGCCCTGAGCACTACTGTGTTCATCTTTGAGGATAGATTGCTCCTCGTGATCAGTCTCCCGGTGGTAGAAGTAGTTGAAGTTGGACACGATGACAGGGACGGGGAGGGCGATGGTGAGCACACC
>JAYRBT010000042.1:55727705-55748324 GCA_036023395.1 Myiotriccus ornatus
GTCGATGATGTTCATGATGTTGCGGGAGAACTCGGGCTTGCTGGGGCAGGCGAAGAAGCGCACGAGGAGCTCAAAGGTGAACCAGATCACGCAGGTGGTCTCGATGATGAAGAAGGGGTCAGCCAGGCTGCTGGGGGGCTGCATGGCTGGGGAGTCCCCGGCGGTGCCATTTAAACCTCCACCCTGTGGGGGCAGGGGCACAGGCAACTCCCTCTCGTCCCTGAACTCGGGCAGGGTCTCCAGGCAAAAGGTGATGATGGAGATGAGGATGACCAGCACGGAGACGATGGCGATGGCCCGGGCTGAGCTGGAGCTTTCGGGGTACTCGAAGATGAGCCAGACCTGGCGCTGGAACTCATTGCGGGGCAGGGGCTTCTCCTCCTCTTTGATGAAGCCCTCGTCCTCCCGGAAGCGCTCCATGGCCTCCTCGCCCAGCTGGTAGAAGCGGATCTCGTCGGCGAAGACGTCGATGGAGACATTGACGGGCCGGCGGAGCTTTCCCCCGGACTGGTAGAAGTAGAGGATGCCGTCGAAGCTGGGCCGGTTGCGGTCGAAGAAGTACTCGTTGCGGAGCGGGTCGAAGTAGCGGATGCGCTTGTCCGGGTCCCCCAGCAGCGTGTCGGGGAACTGGTTGAGGGTGCCCAGCTGGGTCTCGAAGCGCAGCCCGGAGATGTTGATCAGCACCCGCTGGTGGTGCATGGAGCCCGGGTTCACCGCGGCCGCCGCCTCCTCCTCCTCGTCTCCCGCCGCCGCCATGGCCATGCCCCGGCGGTGTCCCCCTTCCTCCGGGGGTCCCACGTCCGCGCCGGGGCGCGGGGCGCGGGGCGGCGGCCGGGGCGGCGCGGGGGCAGCTCGTCTGTCCGCCGGCCGCTCCTCGGGGCCGCCCCCGCGGGGACCCGGCGGGGGCCGCTCCGGCTCCTCGTCCCCCGGCGGGGGCCGCTCCGGCTCCTCGTCCCCCGGCGGCGGCGGCATCGGCGGCGGCGCGGGCGGCGGGGCTCCCTCCTTGCCGTCGCTCAGCTGCGGCGAGCCCGCGATGTGCAGCAAGTTGCCCCGCCAGCGCGCCCGGCCGCCGGCGGCCGCGGCATCCTCGCCGCCCGCGATGGCCGTGGTGGTGCCGCCGTTCTCCAGAGTCACCAGCGCGATCTCCATGGGCGGCAGCGGCAGCAGCGGCGGCAGCGGGAGGCAGGCGCGTCTGAGGCGGCGGGCATGCTGCGCTCGCCGGCCCCGCTGCCGCGGCCGGGCACCTCCGGGCGGCCGCGGTACCCTGCCCTGCCCTGCCCTGCCCTGCCCTGCCCGACCCGCCTCCCCTCACTGCGCGGCCGAGCGCGGCCGAGCGCGGCCCGGGGGAGCCGCCCGGGGACCCGGATATGAACGAGCGATCATTATATTATGGGCGCTTGACGTCAAAGAGGATCCCTCCTGCTCCGCGCCCCCGCGCAGCCAGCGCCAGCATCCCCCGGGGACGACCGGGATGCCGCGCATCCCATCCCGACCCATCCCACCGCGCCCCGCCCCGCCCCGCCAAAAGGGATCCGCGTCGGGGCGCGGATGCGCTCTGGGAGCGGGTGTCAGTCGTGGGATGCCTACAGGTGCCGTGGGGATGCCCACAGGTTTCGCGGCGCGGGGAGCGCTCCGGGGATGCGGGAAGGCGGATACCTGTGCCCGGGGAGAGGGGGGCTGAGCTCGCCCTTCACCCCTCCCGGGGCTCCCGCCCGCTTCCCCAGCCCTCGCCCCCGCCCCGCCTGGGGACTACGGAGCGGCCCCCCACGCGTGGATTTGCTCGGTAAAGGGATTGCGCGCAGCTGCAAACCCCCACTCACCTCTAATGAAAATCAGAACCGACAGCCCGAGGGATTCCTGGCGCCTCTGGGCGTGTATCAAACCCCTCCGCCCCCCCCCCCCCGCGCGCTTTTCCCAGTGGAATGAGAACAAAGGAAGGCATTGGGTATTTTTATTTAGCTTTGTGGTTGCTCTTCCACTCTCCTCCTCCCTTCGGTTTCTCAAGGAATTAGTGCAGCTCGAAAAGGTGCTTCCCAAGCCAGCAGACAGCATTTCTACCTTCGTGTGAGCATTTGCAAAGGGGGCTGTTCTTTCCCTCAGATGCATTCTTAAACCCACATCCAAGTCTGAAACATTTCTGTAAATGCACGTTTTATTAGAGAAAAGGAATTGAAGCAGCTTTGCACAACGACTTCAGTTACAGTTCAGTATTCCAATACATGTTAAAAACTCACTTTTTATATTCAAAGCGTGAAATCATCCATTCTATTCAAGGTTTACAGGTGAATATACTAAATATGTATTTAAATACTGTAGGATGAGTACCTATATCCAGATACACCACTCCACTCTTGTGGAGTTTCTGGGTTTCTACCGAAACTGAGTGTGAATACTAAATTAAGTGAAAAACCATTTTGCTTTCCATTTGGCATCACTGCAGTGGCATTTTTCCTGAATCCCTATGGCAATATTCATAGCTCCATCAAGTAGTTTACATAGATTCACCCTGCACAGTGGTTTTCCCTTAATTTAAAACATTGCCTCTGTGTATGAAATATGCCCAAAGATATTAAAGGCAATGCTAAAATAGAAAACTGTAATTGCATTAGATGGTTTCTGTAAGTGGTGATTTGCCCATGTTCTGTGATTTGCCTCTGAGAACTGAGCACAGAATCACAGACCTGTTTTGCCACCGTGCCAGTGAAGTAAAGGACTGCTTTACTCACACAAATAATTCCTAGAAGCAAAATCACAGGTAAGTTTTCTAGAGCAGCCCCTTTGAAAAGAATGTCCCTCTGATTTAAAGCTATTTAATGGATTGACACACTGAACCTGCAAAATGTAGTACAACAGCCCTGGGACTAGCAAAGTCCACACTAAATACAAACACACCACAGACACACCTGTGCACCCCAACAAGTAGTGGCTGGTCTGTTGCCAAGGCATGTTAGGGATTATAACCAGAGAAGGGCTTCCACACTGGAAGATTAATCTGGTTTTCCAGCTCTGTCAGCTCCTATAATGCAAGGCATTCTCCCTCCAAACATTGCCTCAGGAATAATAATATTTCAAGAGGAAACCTCCCCAGACATCTGTGATGGTGGGCACCACACAGAGCACAGTAAGGTGCACAGAGGGCTAGTAAACTTGCTGCCTCTCAAATGGTTGCATCCATTCTGTCATTCCTTCATTAATAATAGGGAATGCCTGGGAGAGACTACGCTGAATTTAAATTCTCCCTTCAAACCAAGTTTCTAGCCTGTCTAAATTGTGAACACTGTGTTGCAGTGTTCACATCCTGAATTTGCAGGCAGATGGGATTATGCTCAAGTGCAGAGAAAGACTTGCCCAAATTCATCGGGATGAAAGCCTCACAGAAAACCCTGTGAAGAAAATGTATGTTATTAACTGATATCTCGGGAAAATTCAGCTGCTTGTAGAGCATTTGAGTAATTTGTGACTACTTACTTTGCAGCTTTACCAGTTCTGAGAATCTAGTATTGTATCTGCAGATGTGGGTACAAAGGAAGTGGAGAGGAAAGAGTGAAGAGAAAGTGGGAGGATGATGCTAAAGGGGAAGAAACATCTGCTCCAAGCACGGAATTTTAAAGGGCAAGTTTTATTTAATAGCCTTCATGTTTTGAGTTTGGTGTAAACACCCCAAACTCTCCACTGAAGAGCAGTCCTACCAGCAGAAAGCCAAGGTCCTGGAGAGAAAGGATGACATGCAGAATGGGGAAACATAGCAAGTGTGAGATGTGCTGTTAATGTTTTAACCAGGCACTCCCTGATAAAGACTTTATTTGTCCCCAGTCATTTAGCCAGAAGTACTTCTACCCTGAGCACATGCACCCATGAAATCAGTCCCTAACCCTTCAGCACATCCACACCAAAATTTAGCATTCTCTCTGCCTCCCACTGCCACTCAGATCTCCTAATCCAGTTATAACACCTGCTGTCCTGTCCCCTGACTGGGATGTTGCTTTTTTTGCCCCCATTCTTTTCCACATGGTGCCATTAGTGACTTATCCCACAGACTCATTTGCAGGTTTTCTCCTGAGGCTGGACAAGTGGGTCTCACCTGGCTAGGCAGGAGCAAGGGGCTGCCTAAATCCAATCCTTTTAAGATTCCTTACTTTACCAGCTAACACCTAGCAGAGGTTCATACAAGTTTTGCAGAAGAAACCCTGCCCAAGCTAGAGATTCTCTTTCACCTAAAGGCAGGCTGTATCCACAACCCTACCTTACCAGCATTTCCATGGGGAGAAAACAAGGATCACATCCTTAAGCCCAGCAGGACCATCATGTCAGGGATGTGAAAAATACGTGCCTATGGCACAGGTTGCCCAGAGAAGCTGTGGCTGCCCCATCCCTGGAAGTGTTCCAGGCCAGGCTGGATGGGGCTCTGAGCAACCTGGGCTAGTGGAAGGTGTCCCTGCCCATAACAGAGGGGTGGAACAAGATCATCTTTAAGGTCCCTTTCCAACCCAGGCCATTCTGTGATCCCGTTATTCTACCTACCCACACCCAAACACACCTATGCACACACCACACACCCTCTGGTGCACCTGACTAAGGACACCTTAGGGTCAACCAGTCTTTTCACAGACACTCCCTCCTGGGCCATCCCTGTGACTGACAGTGAGTAGCACACCACAAAAATAAATACAAAATGCTGCGATGTGGAGCGATGCACACCAGCCTCGAGGCTTAATCTGCCCACGGCCCCGCTGCTCCTCTGGGCAGTGGGACTCCCTGTGTCTCCCCACAGGAGACAGGGACCCCACAAACACGCCTCGAGGGGTGACTCCTTTTTTTCAATTCTCCCTGTGTTGACTAAAAAACAGTGCCATTGTGGCGGATGGTGAGGAAATCATGGGAAGCCGAGAAGACACGGAAGGGGTTAAAGGCAAATCCGTGCCCCCGCCACTTGGTTAATTCCTCGCAGCCTGATCCCGTGTTGAGACACGATTCAGGCCAGAGAGAGAGACTGCCACGGTCCCCAGGAGAGACCCCAGGGAAGAGGCTCCGTATTTCCTGTTCAGGAGGATTAAGTACAAGGCCATTGAAAAAAAAAATCACAGTAAACATCTGGATGCGAGCACTCCATCTATCAAGCCCTAATCCACGAAGTTATTCATTAATGAATTCAGCAAATTCACACTGTTCTATATATAGGGTTGCTGGCTTGTAGGTGCTTTACATCTCTATCAACAGACTTTTATTTTTTGTACGCTGCAATCTGCTGTATCCCGCTTTTCCTTGATTAATTGTTTAGAGTAATTCTTTTGCCTTTAAAAAAAAACAAACAAACACACAGAGCCATATTTTCTGATAACATAAAAATCCAATAGTTACAACTCAACTATGTTCCTGCCTTTGCTTTGCAATTTTAAGCCCAAGTTCCTCTGGAAACTTTTCATCACACAGGAATGGAAAAAACATTAAATAGTAATTGATTTTCTTTTCTGTATTTTGTTTTGATTAAAATGAGAGTCCCTCTCATTTATCTTCAGACAGAAAGTAAGCATTGAATAAATGGTCTGGTTAATTCAAAAGTAATTTGATCAGAACATCCATAATTTACATTGACTGGAACAGGAGGAAAGATGCTGAGCACTAGCAGATATCAAGCTTGTTCATTTAAACAGACTACTTCCATTAGGCCTTACATCTTGTTCATGTAAACTACTCTGAGAACTATAATGACCCACATTTTATGAGGGGGAGACTTACCCACAACTGTGCCCTTAAATGTCATCTGTTCAGCTTGAGTAACACTCACAGCCAACCGGGCCGTGGAGCTGAGCGTGTTGTTTTCCACACAGCTGTGCCAGCTCGTTTCCAGAGCATTCTGCAGGCTTTGTTATTGATACTGGGGGAATCAGCATTCGGCCCAGAGGTTTTTACAAATCCAGCTGCGACGGGATGTTTTCAATTCACCCTCAAAGCTTCGGGCTCGGCCAGAGAGCACGAGCTGTCCAAACTTGCAGTTTATAATTCCCAGCCTGTCTGACTTCCAGTGCTTTGCTGTGGGGGGTGATCTTCAGCTCCAGGGACCTGATCTTAGAGGGGAAATCCCACTCTGTGCCTTTATTTCCCCTTAAATTCCAGGGGCACGGACCTGTACTCTCAAGTTTTTGCTCTTGTTACAACAGGATGGCCCAGGTGGACAGTTCCAACTGTGGCAACCCAGTTTAAAAATAGGATGAAGACAAGTAAGTGAACTCTGAAGGAATAAAGTATCAAGACCTGCAGAGCCCCTCAGATCCACCAATCCAATTTTATCTGCCCTGCTAGTGCAAATACTCTCACAAGTGAATTTTGGTTGCATCAGTGCTTCTGTAAGGGTTGTACTCCACACCAATGCCTATTCCTCTGGTGTTTCTGGGCAAACTTAATCCCTCCTTGTCAGTCAACTGAAAGTACTTCATTTTAATCCTATGCCATTGAAGTGGCACTGATAAAAAGCTCTTACCAATTCAAAAATGCAAGATCAGGCAATTCAGGCTGTGAGAAAGAGGGACTGGAATGGGCAGATCAAAGGTTGCATGTCTGGGACAAATACTGTCAGTGGTGTCTGATTTAGGTGACCAGTCACTTATTTCAAGTTGTCAGGGGACAAATTCACACTTTGGTACTTTTGTTACCAGCTGTGTGGCCAGTCACACTCCAGAATCCATTGCAGGAAGCTCTGTCATACACAGATACAAATTAAGCTGCATGGTCTGCTTTAAATAAATAAATAAATAAATAAATAAATAAAACATAACTAGATGGCATGTTTACAAATGTATATATTTTAAGAAGGAGTGGATTTGCAAGAGCATTGAGTAATCTCATTCAAATTTCCTGCTCATTTCTAATCTTTAAGCAGTTGTGAATTATGAATGAATCGAGGAAAATCGAAATATGTGATGCCTACTCTGGTATAAAATTATTAGTGAAGCCCGTGGAATTAGCAACTGGGATCTGAAAAAGTTTATGTGAGGGGAAACCGAGTTTGGGACCTACTCGTGATCCCCCCACGTATATGAAAAAGAGCATTAGATTGCTTGGTAAGCACAGATGATTCACCCAGCTGCAGGAAATTATGCTCTACCATGAAATCAGAGGGCAAAATGTACTGATGGTTTAAGCAGGAGAGGGTTGGAAGGGAGTATTTACATGGACATGGGTAATGAAACAGCTTTACTTGCACTGAGTCTTCAGCACTGCAGAGGCCCCAGGGGAAACCCTCAGAATGAGCAAGGATGGGAGATACACTGCAGGTCTTTTTTTTTTTCCTGCCTTTCCAACCGAAGGGAAGAATGCAGGACCCACCCAGAGGTTTGCTACTTAAAATTCTAACAAAAGCAGAGTTCCAGTATGCAAAAGCAGGACCCTTTATTTAGTAATTAGCACGGGGAAAATATCTGACAGGGAGAAAAACAGCTTACACAGATGTAAAAATGAGCCCTGCTCTGCTTCCCATCCTCACCAGCGACAACCAGAAGAAAGACTCTTCAAATCAAAGGAATGATATTTAAGATGTGTCATTGTGGTTCACAGTAGCTCTAGTCCTCTGGACATTCCAGTGGAGTTGGACTTCTTTACATTCCAGGTGGATTTGGCTTGGCAATGGCAGTGCACCATGTTACTGATTCTAATCCTCTCCTTCAAGACCTTTGTGTTTCAACTGTGAAAATATCACTACTCTGTAATATCCAGTTTTAATCAGCAAAGCAGAGTGCAATAAATAAATGCCACTTCGTGGTTTAAAATCTGAATTTAGGCTTTTCAAAGCATTGCCACGTCAAAACTTTAATGGCATTTAACTGTCTGAAGATGAATATAAGTGCAAAATTCTAGCTGTAATGGATTTAGGAGTAAAAAAGAAGCCAATAAATGATATGTTAAAGTCAGTGGAGTTCTGCAGCTCTGCACTAGGCAATGAATTGACTTTTATACACTTTGTATTAATACAAATATTAGGTAGTGGAGGTGGTTGCTTATGGTGTTGTTAAGCTCTTTATGCTTGCTGAGAAGCAAAATTTTAAAAACAAATAATATTAAAAATAATTTAAAAAATTGGAGGAAAAATGTTATGAATAGGGAACCTCAGTCCATTCTTTCTAGTAAAATTATGGCACCTCTAAGGATCAATACCAAGTAGCCTTCATGCATTAAACGTTCTCTGTTGTTATGAGAGCAACCAAAGGCAAATAAGCGTTCCAGAAAATGGTGCATGGTAGTTCTTACTGGACTTCCTTAGGATGAAAGTGCTAAAAATGCCTTCTTTCACTTCAGGACAGTGAAGGTACTTGTCCAGCCAGACAACACAATGTCCAACTTCCTTCACGCTCGTGCTTATATAAAGTTAAACCACCAGGGTAACCACCAGCTGTAATTCACCCCAGTGCCAGCAGGAGCTTTGGGATGCAGTGGACAGCTGAGTGCATCCTGCAGTCCCAGTGAGCTCCTGCCTACTTGGACATTGCTTGGACAAGGCTGGAGGCACGTGGCCCTGCCTGATCTAGAGCAGCAAGCTGAGATAGATTTGTTAGTGCAAAGAAACCCTCTACAGCCTAAGAAATGAGACAAGGGAGTTGTGGTTGGATGCCAGACCTTGGACAATGATGGAAGGGAAAAAGAACCTTCCTGTGCTAATTTCATAAAGCCTGCTATGCTGGGGACTACTTGGCTTAGCTTTGCCTCAGCCTTATTAAATGACCTCCTCAGAAACTTCATCCCTGGCTTTGTCATTCCTTTGTCATTGCTCTTCTCTCCCTAACTGGAGGTATTTGAAGGCAGCACACGAGCCTCACACACACTCCCCACAACACATTTTTTTCCTGCAAACACACTACAAGCAGCAGAGAATGTGCAAGTTCCTCAGCCTGTGCTCAGTGTCCTCCTCGATTTTCTTTCAGATTTTCTTTAAGTGAGCTTGTCCTGCTTCCCCCTAACATAGGTCCTGTAGTAGAAGTGTAGGAAGAGAGCCATGAGGCTGAGGATGTAGAGGAAGACCGCAGTGTTGAAGCCATCTGGGAACGGGCACTCTGTGAAGAGGTTGTAGGAAGAATGGGCAGCAATGGCCACAAACTGGCACTGGAAGAGGGGGGAAAAAGAAGCAGCCAGATTAGGGAGCCTACCCGAGATGTAGCTCAGCTGACCATTAGGGCCACCACAACAACTGCCACAACATCCTAGTAGTGCCCTCAACCCGGAGCATCACCTACTTGCCTCTCCTGACATCCCTGGAAAACTTGCCTTTCAGGCCCAACACTGTTTTCCCAACATGGAAAGGTGTCAAGTGTCTGTCAAACACTGAGGTTTGCCCACCCCTGCAATCCAGCCCCTCCTGCAAGGAGCAGATCACCGCCCTTGTGCCACTCCTCTGCCATGGGCAGAGAGATCCTGGAATATGGAAACTAGAGTTTTCCTCCCCAGTGGTAATCAGATTATTGTGCTCATGAAGATTTTGTTTTGCATTTTAGCCTAGAGAGGAATTACAGATACTTCCTTTATTCATTTAAACATTAATCCTCTTTTTTTTATTTATTTTTTTTTTTTGGTATATTACTAAGTGACCTGTCTCAATACCATGAAGCACTGAGTTCTACCTTACAAAAAGGATGTTAAATAAAAATTAATTTCCTGTGCTATAATTCACGTAACAAACACTCTTTCATTTTTTTCAATGCTTTTTTGTTCTGCTTTGCCATGTAGGATAAGTAAGAACTCCAGACGAGCCTTTATTGCACACTGTTTTATATATATATACACCCTATTCCTCTTCCCTGGTACTTGAATATTTTTTGTTTGCATAACTTCTCTTTGTGTGGAAATAACTCTCCCACAGCCACTGCTCTTGTCTGGAACATTGCATTTATGGTGTACCTTTGAAAAAAACACAGGGTTTGCAGGATTTGTCACCTCTTCACAGATGAGGGAAAGAAAATCCAAAGGGATTCTCTGCAGAAAGAGTCAAGCTGTCTCTTTAACCTGCCTGTTTGCCTGCAGTCAGACGTACCTTTCCTTTCTGAAGGAACTGAATGAAGGCTGCCCAGTCTCCCCCCCACTGAGAAGCCCAAGTTTCCCCAAGTTATTGCCCCACACCTCCCAAAATCAAGCTGAGTTTTCAGGGCTCCAGAGAGGAAACATAAATGGGAGAAATCTAATTGAAAATCCACAGGGTTAACTTTTTTTCTCTCTCCTTCCCACTACAAAGCCGGGTCTCATTATTTGGTCACTGAAGGTCTCTTGTGAGTTTTCCGAAATTCAGAGCAGGTTCACCTGTCACAGTGGTACATGGGGACACCCAAGGACATGGTGATTTCTGTGGGCAGCAAACAAAGACTGGGGCAGGGGCCATCCCACCCAGCACAGGGAAAGGCAGAGATGAACACATGGAGCTAATTACCAGCTGCATGATGGTCAGGTAGCGCTTCCACCACAGGTAACGCTGCATCCGTGGTCCCAGGCTGGCCAGGGCATAGTAGCCATACATGAAGATGTGGACAAAGGAGTTCAGCATCCCAATAAAGAAGGCTGAGGAGTGAAGAAATGAGGACGAATAAGACACACAACCCATGCAAGGCCAACCCTGTGAAGAGCTCACAGCCACTCTGATGATGCTTTCAAAAAGCATCACATCACCCCTTATGCATGAACCTTCAGCCTAGGCTCTGTCTTGGAAGCACGCCCTCTTCTTCCTTTTCCTTTCAGCATATAAAATCACAGAATCATGGAATGGTTTGGATTGGAAAGGACCTTAAAGACCATCTAGTTCCAGCCCCCTGCCATGGGCAGGGATGCCTTCCACTAGACCAGCTTGTTCAAAGCCCTGTCCAACTTGGCCTTGAACACTGCCAGGCTTGGGGCATCCGAATATATCCAGCCTGTATCCAGACTTTGGAGACAGAGAAGAGCTTCAAAGGCAGAGGAGAGAATTTTTTATCTTCTGATCTAAGGATTCCATGACATTCCCGTGTCAATGCCATGTGGCCGAAATGGCTCCCCAAAAAGGAACACCCCAGCCTCTTGTACAGGGCCTACCTAGTACTCAGATGCTTCTCTTCCAGTGGAGCAAACAGGAGAAGCACTCTGGGTCGGGATCAGAGAGGGACAAAATCAGAGCAGTAGATGAAATGGAGAGCCAGAACCTGGGCTGCTGCACCAGGCCCTGAGTGGGAAGCGAGGGAGCGCTGGTCGGGGATGAGACGTACATGGACCTTGTGTGGATCATTATTTCCTCTGCTTGGACACATTCTGTTGGCACATTCTCATTCTGGATGACGCAGTGAACGTAGCAGTGGAAATAGCCCAAAGAGCCGAGCAGATGGTGTCACCTCAAATGCACATGTTTTTCACACCTCTGGAACTAGGTGAGCTTCCTGCCTGCCAGTCAGCCCATCTGCACAGTTAATGCTACTCCACAGCCCAAAAAAACCCCTGAAATGCTAGGTTTTCTTACATACCTTGTCCTCCAGGCACATATTTGACCCCTGACCACCAGTTGAACAGCATAGTGCCGTGATGGTACACGTGCAGGAAAGTCACCTGCTCCTGTTTCTTGCGCAGAATAAAGAAAACCTGGAAGAAGTCAGACAAAAGAAAACCTCGAGTCGGTGTGTTCAGACTAAATATTTCACAATAAAAGGTAATAAAAATAGCTAATGGTGATTCTCAGTCTCCCAAACCCATTTCCTCTGCTGTTGATAAAAAACCTGATAAAAATCAACACCTGCAATAGGTCTTATGTTATCTGGAATGTTGGGGGAAACTGGAAGCAGAATTTCTCCCACAGAGCCATGATTTTTATCTTTGGATTCAGCTCCCAAGGTCCGAGGAGGACACGTCTGAGACTCTGACTGAGCTTCCATACAATCTGCAGGTGCTCGGGTCTGGTTGGTTTCAGGGCACAGGTTGGATGTTTGCTGGTACCAGACAATGATCCAAAGGAAGAGCGCTGTGCTGAATGCCCCAACCTTCCTGGGATTTGAATTAGTAAAGAGAATGGTTTTGCCAGGTGAATCTGTGTCAGGTATTTCAGCATGCACATGCCCCCACACACATAACAAAAAGTAAATCTGCTTTTCAGGGAGTTAGGACTGTCAAAAAGCTGCTTTTGTTGCTGATGGAAACAGAGAGAGGAATGGCCAAACCAGTGGCAATGGGCCTAGGAGGGCTCTGGGTGCTGATTCACATTTCAGGCAGTGGGTTGTCCCCAAAGAGCGCTAGACTGTGAAGATTTAGGCTACGACACAGCTTTCTTCTGCTGACCAAGCAGGGAGTTTGGATTCCCTTGTTGGTTCAGTCATTTAGTTAGTTCCTTTAGGAAGTGGTACTTCCATCAGGTGAGCTTTCAGTGTCACATGGGACACAAACCTTTAGTGCACGGCTTTGGGACAATCCGTGGCAGCAAAGGACACACTGTCCACTTGCAGTTTCTTCACTGCCCAACTAACCACGACTAAACCACTGCTGGCAGACAGGCAGTGGCACAGCAGCTAAGATTTTGGGGGACACCCTGGCAATAGCCAAGGTGAATGCCTCTCCCCTAGCACTGTGGCCACCCACAGGAAGGGCTGGGGAGTGAGGATGTGCAGCCACTGGGATGGAGACAGGCAAATCAGACAGCAGCAATTCCTTCCTGGAAAGAAGCTCTTGAGGAAGGCTTGGAGCACAATATCCATCCGTGCTGCTGGTCTCTCACAGGCCAAACACTGCCAGAAAAGCAGCCTGCAGAAGCTGAGCCCTCCTCTTTAACAGCATCAGCCTTCGTTCCCACAAACAGGCAGAGCACAACACGTGAAATCAGCTCTTGCTGAAAAGCGCCGAGCAAATCAATACAGGATCAGCCGGGGACATTAACTTTTGGCACCCTGCCCCTTTCTGACAAGGATGTGATTTATTTCCAGCACCAATCCCGCTGCGGAGCTGAGCCCTCCTTACCGTATCCAGCAGCTCGATGACTTTGGAGAAGAAGAACCACCAACACACTCTTGCCATCTGCTGGGCAGCACAAGGCACTGCGGTTAGACCTTCATCCAAAATCAACACATTTTCAACCACGCAGGATGTGAACCCTGCCCACTCGGGAACAGGAAAAACTAAGGAGTTCTTTTGGGCTTTTTTTGTTTGTTTGTTGTTTTTTTTTCTTTGTTTTGGTTTGATTTTGCCTGATAGCAATTATCTGAAAAGCTGAAAGGATAATATCCAGGCTTGCATCTGTTCAAAGCCTGGTTACATCTGGAAGCGAAGCGTGGGAGCTCCAAATTCTAACTGAAAAAACCTCATGCAGCATTTTGGAAAGCTGAAGCTGGTGTGACCCAACACCCCCTGTGATGACTGGACGAGGAATAATTTTAGCCAAATCCCTGTGCTAAAAGAAATGCTGAGTAAGATCTATGTCACACAAAGTTGAGGATATGAAAATTGGTTTTCTTGTTGAAAGCGATCACCCAGAATCCTTACAATCCATGCAAAGAGTCACACATATTTCAGAGTTAATTTGAAATATCTATAATAAAGAGCCATCTTCAGAATGCAAGATCGACCTCTCTGCAGTGATCAAAGAGCAAACTTAGATGGCTCTGTTGACTGATGACGATTAATTTCAGAGAACTAAAGCGAAACACAACAGTTAAAGCAGATAATTTAGTGATATAGATTTACAAGCAATAAATTGGAGTAAAAGCCTTCTTAGGCATGCAAATTGCTCTTTATGAGCAAAACGATCTGCACACCCATGGGAGGGCAGGGCCTAAGACAAGCTTTCTGTAGAACTGTACCCGCATTCCTAGTTCACTCTGGCTGTAATCCACTGGCTGGCACAGGTAGCTGTAGTTGCCCAAGATTGAAGTTACCAAAAACTGAAACAAAGGAAAAGCAATAGAAATCAATTTTCCATTCAAAGCCATCTGTTGCAAAAAGCATATTAATGCTAAGGTAATAAGAGTATTAATCTAATTCTCGCTGACAGAAAATCCATGTAATTTATACAGCTGAGCAAATAGTAAAAACCTAAAACAGGGCACTTCACATCCTTGTGGGAATCTCAAAAAGAAAGTTTGGCCTGGGCATGTTTGTAACTCTTTATGTAATCACTGGAGTGCTCAAAATTACTTCATCAGGAATAGTGAATTCTAGTACTCAGGTGGAGTAGCGTTTGCTCAGAGAAAAAACAAACAAACAATTTGTGTTCATGTAAAAATTGTGATACAAACTAAAAGGGCATATTTGTCAACATCAGAATGTTTTTGGAACCTATTTGGCTGTGTTCCCTTGAAGAGTTTTTGGTGGCCTAAATGAACAAGGGAGAGGCTTGTAGAAAGAAGCAGCAGAAAACAATGTCCTCAACACTCCCAGCACGCAGGAAGCTACAGCGTGCTTGGCTTGACTCCTGGAAAGGACTGCCCAAGTCTGGAAAATCACAGAATTGGTTGGAAGGGACCTTAGAGATCATCTAGCCCCATCCCCCATGCTGTGGGCAGGGACACCTCCCGCTCGAACAGTGTTTCTCACTCTCAGAGATGGGTGCCCCCACCTGCCAGGCACGAAACAAAGTGAGGTTCCACGCCCTCAGTACATTCTGTGTCCAGTGGGAAGGTCTCAGCCTTCAGCTCATTCATTCAGGAACCTTTCAGTGTTCATTTTGTGAAGGACAGGAAGACTGAGAAGCGGGAGGGAACGTGGTACAGCAGGGCAACACTGCTCCTCTTGTGGCAACACACGGACACGTGCCCAAGTCAGCTCCCGCTCCCTTCACTGAAGTCCGTCAGCAAAAGCTGTTTCGAACGGTTCTGGCTTTCAGACCCTTCCCAGGTGCTTGCCTAGGAGCCAGTCCTGTCTCCTCACCTCGTAAAACATGTAGCTTGACAATGCCATCATGGCTAGATTGTAGGCCAGCAGCGGGCCCCTCAGCTCCAGGGCTCTCCGCCGCTGCATGAGGAGGGGTCCCAGTGCCACGACGAGGAGGTAGGAGGCAAACACAAGTGTGACTGGCAGTGGAGAGTGCACCAGCGGCCATGGGTCTGTCCTCGGATCTGAAAAGCCAAACACACAGCCAGAGCTGGCACACCCCACACCCTGCAGGGCAGGTATCTTTATCTACCTCCCCTCAGCACGATTCCCTGGGAAACAGAAAGTCGGTGTCTCGTGTGCCTTCACAGAGCTGTGCCACAGTCCTTCTCCTGCCCTGGAGCTCCACCTGCCAGACCGTGCCAAAAGGCTGTAGCACAACGCTGGGGCTGGGACTGCAGCACTGGGAGACAGACCTTTCCTGTGATGAGCTGGAGCCCCTTCCCACAGCCTACAAGACTGTCCCACACCTGGGCAAAAGAAGTCCAAGGCACCGTGCAGGGATGCACAGAGCCAACCAAACCAACAGTGGCTCTTCAGGACTGTAAATCTTTCCTGCTTTTCCCACTATTTTCTTTCTGCCACAGGATCCCGAAGACATCCGAAATTCTCCACACCTTCATTTTTGTACTTCCATGCACTGGGAAATGACATTCAAACTCTTATCTCTGCTAAAACAGCCCTTCAGTCCTACAGGAAAGGGAAACTCAATGGACTTTCTGTCATGCCACATCCTCCTAATCTTTCCATCACCCACAGAAGTGCAAGATCCATTTTATTTGCAAACGCATCCCAGTTCCCATTCAAGCTTTCCTCTCCTGTTCCCATTGTGGCCACTGCTCTGTTAAAATTCCTCAGCACCTCCCTTTGCATCCTGACCTGCCATTCCCAAGCTCCAGAGCCCTCACACTGTTTTAGCCCTGGGTTTCTTGTGGAAATCCCCTATCGAATTTTAGTAATTGGTTCACTGGTGATTTCTTCTTTAAAATTCTACATCTGTCCACACCACTCTGTTAATCCCCATCCATTCTAAACCTTCCAGCTCTTTGCTATGTCTGTAAAGGGCTCTGTGTCAGGAGCTCTTTGACATTCCATTTCTGTATTTAACACTTTGCCAGAAGTCCTGAGTCCCAAATTACACTCTCTCCTTAAATTCAAAACCTGAAATATTTACAGCCTGAGCATCATGCCCCACGTCCTCCTGCTGCCAAAGCCACCATGCAGACCTGCCATTCTACCTTAATGGCACTTTTTGGCTTTTCCTTACATCCAGGGACCCAACAGAGCCCTTTGGGACCAAACTGGATTGGCAGAACCTCTAGCTATTGAAGATTTGCAGTCTCCTCACTGTAAAATATCAAATTAAAGACTTAAAGGGAAGTTTGTTATCATGGAGAAATCTGCCAGGTGAGATAAATGTGGGCTCTTGTGAGGATCATGTTCCCTCTGGGTTTGTTGCTGATCATGCTACTTATGCAAAAATTCCTGTTTAAAACAGCATTTCCACCTACCTCCACTTTCAAGAACCCAGTTGTAGAATTCCTCAGCTTTCTGCCAGGTTGAAGCCATCACAAGTCCTGGAAAGAAATTAGATTTAGCATCCCCAGGATCATATTAACCCCGTTTATCCCAGCCTTGACTGAGTCTTAAATAAGGAGGCTCCTTAGACAAAGGCTGAGGACCACAGCTAAAGGGAAAGAAAATAGACTGCTTTCTAGGACCTGAAATTTTAGACCAGGATTAAAGTCACATTTTAAAAAGGAAGAAAGAGAACCCTGTGCAGTGATTAACTATTTTCCTTCCAGATTTTTTTTAAATTTAATCAAATTAATAATAATTTATTATTTTATTTTGATCTTTAGTTGAGGTTTCACCTCTAAAAAATACTCTGAGTAGCTGCATGTGAACAACCAGAGCCAGGAGCTTCGTGTACCGTGCTGGGAAATCAATCACACGGTATTTTGTGTAAAGCATTACGGTCACAACTTTCTCATGGGGACACACACCAGGTGGCATCACTGCATCCTTCTGCAGGCATTCTTGGATATTCCCAATGCTAGAAGGCAGTTAGGTGTGAATTCAGTACTGCTGCAGCTCCAGAGGTGTTAACAGAGCTACGTTTGTTCTTTGGCTTTCTGAGGTCCAGCTTATGCATTAACTTTGTTTTATCTTGTATATATTCTACAATTTATTATATTAAAGTAGAATACTCTTATACCTTATGATGCTCCTCCTCTTCCCTTCTTTCCTTTAGCAGGGAGACATTTTCAGTGTGGAAGTTCACTTAGAAGTTCACCTAGAAAACACTTTACTGCAGTTACTTTCAACACTCGTGTTATCTGATTCAGCTCTCTCCATCAGCAAATACACAGGACCAGGTCCCTCCCAGTCTCATCTCCTGCTGGTATTGAGAAAAAGCACATTTTCTCCCCTGAATTCTCATAGATTGGCACGCCCCTGCACACACAGGTGACAGACTTCTCCGAATTTCTCTTTCCAAATTTCTCTCCTGCACCCAATCGTTGCAGTCAAACCCCTTTTTGGTCTCCCTGACACAGCCCCCCGAGGCAGCCAGCTGGTCTCCCACCCACCCTGACACACAGACATGCCCCTGTAATCCGGGCAGAGTCTGCCAGCACCGAGATTACCCGGTGACTGTCAGCTGGCGCAGAGTCAATCCACCAGGGATTTCACACGGTTAAATGCCCTCAAACAATCCACACACATTCCAGCTCACTCCACTTCCTTTCCCTCCCTCCCGAAGCGCAGGGAAACCCAGGAAGAAGAAGCAGACTCACCCCAGCAGCACGGCTGACTCTGAGCATCCCTCTCCTCAGGGTGTCCTCGGGATGCAGCGCTGGTCGCCTCGCTCCGGGTGCCCGCAGAGGCAGCAAAACAGGGAGCTGCACACACCCTGCTCAGCTTTCTTCTCCACAGGTGAGGTGAGCTCATCACCTGCGGGCTCCCACACAGCTGCGGTGGATCTTCATGCCTGCTGGGCCGGGATCTTCACGCCTCTTATTCAAGTGTCCCAGCAGCAGCCACCAAAGCCCCACCGCGAGCTGCAGTGGTGTCGCCTCGTAACTTTGCCAGAGCAGAGGTTACATCACAATCTCCTCCCCCACCCTCTCTTGCCTCTCCCCACATGATCTCTCAGATTAGGGGCCTGGTGAAAGGAGGGAATAGAATGCGGAAGAGGACTGGGATTCCACGGGAGGGAACCACTGACCTTCAGTGTCACGCTTGGGAGCCTGGCCAAGTGGGAACCAGGCCAGCATTTCTTCTGCAGGGCTCTTCAGGACATGCCATGACAGCTTTGCAAACAGTAAAAGATGAGGGGATCGTGCCTGGAAACTGGTCTGTTTGGAGCACTCCTTCAGCCCATCACAAGGGGCTGTCAGCAAGCCTTTTGTGTGCTCAAAATATGTGCAAACCACCAAATGAGAGAGCAGAGAACAGTGGGAATATTCACTCATACTCACTCACTCAGGGGAGGCAGAGAAAAATCAGCTGGAGTTTTCTCATATCGAACCCCTGTCCCTGGGGGGAGTCACATTTTTTGCTTTTAAAGGTACTTGGAAACCCTCATTGTTTTCAAAGACGTAGGAAAAGATTTTGAGGGATTTGACAGCGATACCAAATGTCCCTCACTGTGACCTCCAGCAGCCACACCGAGGGAAAATGCAGAGAGCCACAGCCAGCAGCAGGTCCAGTCCGTGAGTGCAGTGCCTGTGACTCAATCCCATGTGGAGGTGCCAAGGCAGAACAAGCACCCTGGAACAAAACCCCCACCCACCAGAGCTCAAAGCCGAGTGATGGGGTCACCAAACGTGGTCACTTGGGGTGAACCTGCCCCTGGGGTGTGGATATGTCCTTTAATTCTCCCAGTGAGCACAGTTTATTAGCAGAACTCCCCCAAAAAACCGAGGGTAGCCCCATTTCTCGTACCATCGCCATGTGCCTGTCATCAGATACATCACAAGTGTTTCTGAAGGGCAAAACACCGAAGATTAGCTTTGGAAAGCAGCTTTGGGAATTAGGCATATCATGTGGTGGTAGTTTTTCCTTGAACCACATCACTTGTTGATGGTGCTGGACAATTATTGTGTTTCCATGATATGTGGAAACTGTGAAAGAATTTGAACAGATGCTTTTGGGAAAGGTGATTTAGGGTGAAGGTTTTGAACTTTGGGGAGCCATAAGGGCAATCCAGTTTAGGAAAAGATTTGACTGACCTTTTAGTGCCATATTGTTGATCCAGGGTTTTGTTGATTCTGGTTCAGGGAGACAGTGATGGTGAATTTTACACACTTTTTTTTTTCTTTCTGAGTTTCTTAAAAAGTTCAAGTTATCTAATTGCTCATGAACCAACAGGTTTCACTTCTATAGTGTTGGTGACCCAGTCCTTAAAAAGATTCAGTGATTTATCTGTGTGAATCAGGGGAAGTAATAAATCAGACCAACCCTTTCTATTTCTTACATGTAGATGGGACTGTATTTTTTTATTATGTCTATCTGGTAACCTCAAATAATGTTTGCTGAGTTATTTATATCAATGTATAAGACTCAACATTACACATACAAACTTTTCCATCAAACTTCTTTTTTACCCTGGTGAAAAAAAAATCAGCTGAAGTGAATTTTCACCAGTTTCATTTGGGGCAAAGTATTTTACTGTTCACATAAACTGGTTTTTGTTTTTCATGTTTTTAAACCTGCCCTGTTCCTGAAGTATTCCCAGTGGTGCTGTTGCAGATGTTCACTAGCCTGGCTGGCAGATGGAGAGATGACATCAGTAACGTGGTACTTTTACACTCTAGGAATGGGTGTCCTTTGATGAATGACAGTACAACTGTGAGGGCAGCTCTGCAGGGACCACACACAAAAGCCTCAGGGCTTTCAGTTTCAGCAAAGACTCAACAGAAAAGAAAAAAAGAAAAAAAAAAAAGCATTGCTCCTTCACTGGAATTGTATTAGGGAAGCTCTGAATGCCCAAGTGAATTTGGGTTTTTCATTCAGTGACTTGCCAAGAAAAAAGGGAATTGCAGGAACACGGATTACAGCCATAGTAATAAGCAACTCCATTGTGCACAGTGTGTGACAGCTCACAAAAATCCATCAGAGATTTAAAAGTTGGCATATTTTAGCTAATTTAGAACCTGCCTCTGTCCTACATATATTATAGGTGTTTGCCACAAAATTAATACAAATACCAACAGTCAAACAATTCTGAGGACTTCTAGACAATGCAGTTTCTGCTATTTGGTCCTCTGTTTGCTGATGCTTTCAACCAAAACTGTACTAAAAGTACAAATTAGCAAAACAGACCTGCTTCAATACTTGAGAAAGACAAGGAGGAGGGGGCCAGGCTCATCTAGATATCCAGGCTACGTCACAGAATCAGAGTCACAGAATATACTGAGCTGGAAGGGACACAGAAGGATCATCAAGCCCAACCCCTGGCCCTGCACAGGACAGCCCAAGTGTCTGAGAGCGTTGTCCAAACACTCCCTGAGCTCTGGCAGCCTTGGTGCTGTGCCCACTGCCCTGGGGAGCCTGGGCAGTGCCAACCACCCTCTGGGGGAAGAACTTTTTGCTGGTAGTGTGGTGATACTCTCAACACCACAGCAGAGACTTAGCAGATTATAGAAACATGGAATGCCCTGGGTTGGAAGGGACTTCAGAGATCATCTCATTCCAACCCCCTGCCATGGGCAGGGACACCTTCCACTAGCCCAGGTTGCTCAGAGCCCCATCCAACCTGGCCTGGGA
>JAYRBT010000042.1:55761348-55780217 GCA_036023395.1 Myiotriccus ornatus
CACTTCCAGGGATGGGGCAGCCACAGCTTCTCTGGGCAACCTGTGCCAGGGCCTCCCCACCCTCCCAGAGAAGAATTTCTCACTGATATCCAATCTAAACCTGCTCTCTGTCAGTTTAAAGCCATTCCCCCTTGTCCTGTCACTCCAGGGCCTGGTAAATAGTCCTTCTCCATCTTTCTTTCTCCATCTCTCTTTAGGTACTGGAAGGCTGCAATGTTGAAGCCTGCAAAAGGACAGTGGGAGAGAACCAGACACCTAGCTTTACAGGTACAGCCTCAAGCCACTGATTTCCACAACATGTCATGATGGCTGGTGAATGCAAAAGAACTCCAGAGTCCTGACTCTGAAAGACTGACTCTGACACTCACTGTTTGGTCCAGCAGGCCAAGGCAAGAAGGCTCACACAGCCACCTCTTTCACTTGCCCCCTTCCTTCCCCTAGAAATCAGGGTTTCCTAATGGTCTGAGAAACACATTACACTCTGTTCCTGCCCTTTGTTCCCTACGGGAACTGTTTTTAATTCTGTGATTCTCACAGTCTTTGGGAGTGCTTTTCCTCTGCCTTAAGGCACATTTCAAGAATTGCTTATGCGGTACAAATTATTCCAGCAGATTATGACATGATAGAGGAATCACTGATAACAGAGCACAGTGCTGGGGGGAAGCAGTGGCTGGAAGAATTCCAGGATCAGAACAGCAGACCCAGGAAGGAGAAGGCTGCAGACAGCCCTGAGAGCAGAGTCAGGGGCAATCTGTGTGCGTGACAGCTCAACATGGACCACACGATGGGGTCAAGGAGAGCAGGTCTGAGACAAGGCAGAACTGTGCTTAAAACCACAGGGGCTCTCTCCCCTGTGCTGGCTTTCCTTCACTGCATCATCTCATAATCATGGTTACATTCAGAAGTTACCAGCAACACCTTTCCCCAGAAACACCTCTCTCCCATCTATTTCCACCAGCGCTCCCTCCGGATTTCAGCAAGACTGCTCCAGGGAGACAGAAAACCTCTGGAAATTATTCTCCTCCGAGGTCTTGGGATGCAGCTCATCACGTGTGTAAGCAGAGCCAACTCTTGTATTCACAGCAATCCACGGTTCACCTGGGGCTAAACCCCCTTTCCACGTCTGCTGAGCTGACACTCACCTATAGCTCAGGCTCAGACTGAAGTGTGGGGGTGGTGACACATGCTTGGGAGCACTTCCAGTAACACACACACACACATCCAAAAGAAAATTCAGAGAGGACTTAACTGCCGCCCACTGGGAGCCACCTGCAGCAGTGCAGTCACTGTGAATGCCACTTCCCTGCCATCATGGAGCATGTTCAAAGTACGGGGGTTGCCACAGGTCAGGAACAAGGCAAAGATAATCTGCTGGGTATTAGTGGAAGGATATGTGTAACAAAGGGTCAGCTAGTTCAGGAGAAGCCCCTTTGATGTTTCAGATCTGCCTGACATCTGAGAAGTCCTCTGCCTGATGGAGCTGGCAGCAGGAGCTACTGTTTTTCTCAAGCTCTTTTCCACCCTGCCCGTGGCATGCAAAGCAAGGACATAATCAGCACTGCCAACCAGCCAGCCTTGAAAACCCTGCTTGCTTGGACAAGGGCACTCCAAGTCCTCACAGGATTAGTGCTAGGGAGACAGGTTTTAAACAGAAAAATCCAGAGTTCAATTCCGTTCCTGTTCCCACGTTGCCCAACCAGTACGTCCCCTTCCCTAGCTAGGGCTGGCATCCAAGAACACAGATTCAAAACAGCCCTGCTGCTAAGATACTACTGCTCTGCCTCCTTAGTTCTTCTTCCACCCAACAGCAGCTACCACATCCCCAGCCTTGCTAAACAGGTTAAATGCCAGAGGGCTTTTGTTGGAGGCTCTATATGGCTTCAAACTGACAGAGAGCAGGCTTAGATTGGATATTGGGAACAAATCCTTCCCTGGGAGGGTGGGCAGGCCCTGGCACAGGTTGCCCAGAGAAGCTGTGGCTGCCCCATCCCTGGGAGTGTCCCAGGCCAGGCTGGATGGGGCTTTGAGCAACCTGGGCTGGTGGAAGGTGTCCCTGCCCATGGCAGGGGGGTGGAACGAGATGATCTTTAAGGTCCCTTCCAACCCAAACCGATCTTTGATTCTATAATGATTCTGTGTGGTTCATGACTGAGAGACAAAGGGTGTCAGCCAGCTCAAGGGAGCCGTGTCCTTCACATGGGAGGTGGGGAGTGAAACCTTTGCAGTCCTACTTTTTGGACCTGTAGCACAGCTTTACTGCTTTTAGCCAAGCCAAAGTCTTGCTTTGAGGGATCAGAGGTACAAATAAGCCAGCAGACTGAAACCTGATCTGAATTTATTCAGTGAGCAAGTATTCATATGCTTTGGGTATGACTGAACTTGTGTGTAGGGAGGGCACAAGGAGCACATACCTGATTTCAAAGTTAATCCTTCATTAGAAAAGCACTTGCTGGCTTCTCAGCTGGTGGGAAGGAGGGAGACAGATGAAGCCCTGACATTTTGTCTGCACAGAAATAGAGACATGGACTTCCACAGAGAGGAAATGGTGCTGGATACTGCCAAGAAAGGGTTTTGCTGTGCTCGGGTTTCTCTGACTTAGATCTGCTTGGGGATACAGAGAGGGAGCTGCAGCTACAAAATGTCTCCTACCCACAGAGCTCTCAGTAACATTTTCCTCACGGACCCCAAGATCCTCTGTCTCCTTTATTTTTGACAGAGGGCAAAAGAATATTCCCATTGACCTTGAAACACAAATGCATTCTCACTTCATCCGGCTGCATCAATCCCAAATCTCTTGCAAAGGAAATCCTTCTTGAGGAACTCCACTTCCAGCAGGAAGACACTGCCTTGCTCCTCTGAGTGAAGCGCTCCAGCCTGCCCTGGAGAGCTGCATCAGGGCTCATCTCAGGTCATTTCATGCGCAGCACCAGCATCTGCAAAGTCATCCCGGCTTGGCTGCAGTGAGCTGTGCTGAGCTGGAGCGCAGCTCCCGGCTCCAGGGGCACTGCGCACTCTCGCTGGCACAGGGAACCCGGGCAGCCTCGCCACGACCTTACAAAGTCCTTACAGAGGAGCCAGCCCCTGGCCCTTCCCTCTGCTGCGAGCCAGCCTCCTGGAGAGGGGCACAGGGTCCATTTTGAACTGCCCCTGCCCCGCTCCCTCTTCCTCCTCGTGTCTGGTGGAGGACAGGAGAGGCTCCTGGATCCCCTGGTCATTCCCAGCTGCCACCATGTCTCTGGCTACTGCGATTTAATTCTAGGCAATGGACTTGGCCCAGCCTCAGAACCAAGGACTCAGGTGATATCAAACTATTTCTCTCTCCCAGTACTCAGGGCAAGGGCCCAAGCAAACATCTCTAGGTTGCTCAGGTTACTAGACCAGATCTTTAGTCTTTCGGACTGTCTCTTGGTTCTTGAGAGACAACTTCACTTCAAGGGATTTTCAGGTAGAAACTTCTGAGCAGAGACAGGTCACGCTAAAACAATGACCACACAATCCTGAAAAATGAGCTGCAGTGACATTTTATATAATAAACAAAGCAAACCAAAACAAAACCAAAAAAAAAAAGGAAAAAGGAAGGAGAATAAGAAAACACTGATCACATCTGGGTTCACCCACCATGTCACTACTGCACTGGTAATTATGCCAAGCCTCTACACTTTTGGAAAAACAAAAGGAGGACATGTCCTTTAATCCCACACCTCTTCTAACACAAACAAGGCTGGAAGGGATGTCCGTATAGCTGTGTGAAGCTATTTCACATACCTGTAACCCCCATATCTTGTGTCTGTAATACTCTCACGCTTGTGTAAGGGAGAGGGATGAAAATCTCTGAAGTGACAGCTGCAATCTAACAGATTACTTTTTCCCTTTATACCAGCACAGAACCCCTACCTGCTAAACTGGGAACAACACTTCCACCTGAGAAATGCTGCTCTTCCAGGCACAAGTCAAAGGTCAGAGCTGATTTCTTGGTCTGAGAAGGAGGCAGAAGACTCCACATCAGCAAGTTTCACACTCCCCACCACTGGCAAAGGAACAAGGAGCTCAGGGGGTCCACAACAGCATTTTACAAAAGAGCTGGAGAAAGCCACCCCTGCTGTGAGTGCAGGCACCATTCCTGCTGCAGGAAATGGAACACTAGGGCAGGCTTTCCAGGGACACGAGGATTAGCTGGGACAGATAAAAACAACAGTAATAGAAAACGGTATACAAGGCATTCACTGCAAATTTAATTCTCCTCTTAGTGATGCACGTCCCTTTCATTTGTGAGGCTGGTGCTGTCACCAAGGTCAACACAAATGTGCTGCTGGCTGCAGGAAATTGGTGGGAAGCTGAGCATTTCTGAACATCCCCCGGGTTTCTCATGGCTTCTGCAAAAACACACAGGGCTTCACTGGCTTGTCACAAGCCCCACTAAATAAATGTTGTCCATTTAGGGTAGGGAAGACATCTCCATTAATCTGATCCGCCTGTGCCCATCCATCCCCAGCTCCCAACCAGGAGAAGCTCTGCCCATACCGTGCTAACACCGAGGGTTTGCCGCAATTTTAGAAGGGGTAAGAACATCACTCCACAGGTTCTCCTCTCCTGAGAACACTCCACTAGCCAAGATTATTTGTCTTTCTTCCCTACAGTCCAGTTTTCACACTAAATGGCAGAGCTGGTCCGGCCAGAGCAGCGCCCAGTCTCCATCAGTGCTGTGCCAAAAGCTGTGCAGGCAGCTGTGGAACAAAGAGGTGCCAGCAGAGAGTACTGGTAAAATACCCCTGCTGAGACCAGCCAGTTCTCTGAAGTGTAAGAATGTTGCTGTTGCACCGTCTGCCAGCGCCACGGCACTGCAGAAATCCTCCTCTCCGTGGGCACCCTCCAGGATGGGTGGGCTTCACCATCTGTCTCCCGTGCACTGCAGAGAGCACAACCACTCACCCTGCACATGCTCTGGCACGCACCCGCCCGTAGTACCGTCCCCAGCTCTGCCTCAGAGTGGGCAGATGCAAGCAAATAGGATTTGTCAGTTCATCACTGTGCTGCTTTTAGATGTGCCTTGGATATAACTCCACTGAATTCCACGGAGCTAAGCTGGAGTAATACCTCACAGGATCTGCTCTTCCTTCCCCTACCCACACTCCCCACTCCCTAGGACAGCTTTCACCCTGTGGACAGGTGGGTTTAGGAAGCAAATTTTTTTTAAGAATGAAGCACTGGCAGAGAAGAAAGCTTGATGGAAGTTTCTTTCTCAGTGAAATCACCTATAAACGTGTTGGGGAACCAGTGCATCAAAGACCAGTGATAACACAGTACCTAGATAGTGATTTTTATTCCCAGAACTCATTTCATCTCATAGCAGAGGGCAGGGAAATGTCACCTGTAGTTATGGAGTGGACCAAGGATGGCAAGCAGCAGAATTCATGCTCTCCACCCCCCAGACAGGCCATTCCATTGCCTTTTAGACACTTCCTGAGGTAATTATTTCTGAAAACCAACATTCAGCAAGGTAAAAGGAGATGAGACCGGCCACTAGGTCGACTTCTCCCCATCAAACCCACCCCAGTGTGATGTGAGTGGAGGGTGTCAAGGATGTCAGATTCACGGGTGCTGCCAGCTCCTCTCTTAGCAACCCCGACAGTTGCCAGGAAACGAGGACTCGCTGTTACTACGGTGACACCGGGTACCAAAGCCACACACCACACAACACCCACCCGCAGGAGCAGGGCAGAAATGCTCACCCTGACTCTCCCATCACTCCAGAGCTGAGGGGGTGGGTGAGGAAGGTCTCCGCTCAAGTCACAGGAATTCCAGCAGCGTCAACCAGGACCTGTGTTCCTGCCACATCTGGCAGGAGAAGAATGGCTCTGACCACCAGATCAATAGGCTTGGTGTTGAACTGCTTCCTGCCACTACCCAGAAGGTGTTGGCCCCAAGGCTGCCAGACCTCAAAGAGCATTTGGACAATGCTCTCAGTCACATGGTGGGATTCCTGGGGCGTGTCCTGTGCAGGGCCAGGAGTCGGACTCGATGATCCTTGTGGGTCCCTTCCAGCTCAGGGGATTCTGTGGTTTTAGAACTGAAAGAACCAATGCCCTGCACGAGCAGAGGCAGACAGACAGCCTGCTTCAGGATCGTGCAGGGCACTGTCTGCAGCTGTAGTTTTCCTCTGTGCCACCAAATCAGCATCAAAAACTTAGAGGATTCCAATCCCTTGCAAAGATGGAAAGGAGGTTTCCTGCAGCTCCATGCCCCCTGACACTGCAAACCTGTGGCCTCATGCAGGACAGGTAGAGGATTCCAGCTCTGACTTTGCAGATGTACTAACTCTGTCTTTTCCTGCCTCAGCAGCAACCAAGTGTCAGTCCAGATGGAGCCCTTTGGAAGAATGAACTACCTGTCCCTGCTAATGGGAGCCTTGACACCAACACAGATTTCTGTCCCCTCTTAATAGAAGACGAGTTTCCTTTCCTATATAGGAAAGGGAATATATATATAAGAAGAAAAAAGCTCTCAGATGTTTGTCTCGTGGCCTAAAATTGGTTGACTGCTCCTCACACTCCAAAGACAAAGTAGGTGGAATTGAAGATGGATGGGAAGACAAGCCCACTGATGTGTTCACTCTTCCCCATCACCAGCCTGCGTGCAGATAAGCCAAGATGAGCACGGTGTTCCAGCTAAGTGGATGGTGCACAGCCCTTCTCTCATGCAGAGGGAACAGCAGGGGATACTTTGCTGTCAGTCCAGACAAAACAGCACAGCTCCTCACCACATCCCACCCACTGGGTGAGGTCAAAAGCTGCAAGAGACTTCAGACCTGCCACTTTGCCACACATCATAGCCAAGAGGATTATTTCAGCAAAGGCAGATACTAAGCTCTGATCATCTTGTTCCAAAAGTACAGATTACTGCAACATGAGCCACGGGAAAAAAAAAAAAAGAGAGAGAGAGAGAACATGAAAACCAGCTGACAACAAATCAAACCAAAATGTTTTTTCTCAGATAGGAAAAAAAATACTTTTTTTTTTTCTTTTTTTTTTTTTTGATCAGTTCAAAAGTTGATTAGGAATGTTTCACTCAAAACTCTCAACAGAAAATACAGGCATAATATTTTCTGTAAAATCTAAGCACAGAGGAGCCATTTGATCTTTTGGTCTGATATCCTCATGTTCCATGGACTTCAATTTCATCCATTCACTTCTTCACTAAGCACAGTGAGACATGTTCTGCTAAAGCTTCTACTTCCCGAAAAGCCACCCAGTTTTGAAAACATCAAGAGGTGGTGATGCTTCCCTGGATCATTTCCTCCAGGGTATAAGCACCACATTCAACACAGGCCCTTATTTTCTGTTCTCTTACACACAAATGACAAATCATTTGCAGGGCACCTCCAAACATGCACCTATGGCCGTCCAGTGCATTATATCAAAATTATTAGCACATTTCAGAGACAACCATCACTGGGGCCATTTATTATTTATCCAGCCTTGGAAGGGTATCAGCTCCCAGCTGCAGCTGAGATCACCAGAGACATTCTTCCTCCATCCTGTCTGATCAAAGAGCGATGGAAACCCTGCCTGGGCTTTTTGGCTGTGGGAATCATGCCAGTTGACCTCACTTGGTGCTTCCAAAAACCCTACTGATGCAACCACACAGCCATCCTCTGCCCTGGGGCAGTTGGCCAGAAAGCTGATGGAATTACAGTAAATTTGGATATGGGGTATGACTTGTGTTAGGAATTGGGAGGTTCTTCCCATGGCTGAAATAAGCAGACTCGGATGTAGCGGCCAAACCAGGAACAAAGGTCTAGCTTAAAATCAGTGAAAACGAATTTTCTGCTTCTCCCTGGTAAGTCCCAACCTGACGAGACAAACACAACATTTAGCTTGAAACTTCAAATACCACCCAGGGAGCAGGGGGACTGGCATTTATATGGTGATTTGAGCTTTCTCTGATATTTAAGGCAGACTCAGTAAGGAATAAATCTCTTAGTGAGAAAAATTCTTGAACAGATTCCCTGTGATTCACTGTGTTCCTTGCTCCATCTGTTTCCTTTAATATCCAACGTAGCTACACATTAACCTCACATTTTAAGAATGAATTATGAAGGCTGTAGCCAGCTTTATACTCTGCAGTGAAAAGGCTCCATAAGGCTAAGCTAAAACAAGTTAACACTTCTAAGTGGTGTCTTTCAGGGTAAACCTGTCAAACCCTCCCAGCAGTACAACCCTGGAACACTAACCTGCTTTAATATGCAATAAACTGTGGCAACTCTTTGCTTCTGCTGTGTTGCCATGTCTTTATTTTTCTTTATTTTTCTTCATTTTTCTTTATTTTTTCTTCATTTTTCTTTATTTTTATTTTTTCTTTATTTTTCTTTATTTTTCCCCACCCTTATTTTCTATTTATGAGCTAAATCTGTCTATTTGTGAGCTAAAGCCAGAGTCTCTCAGGCACTGCAAGGGTTTCTGTGAAAGCAGTGGTCACCCTTCCCTGGTTTGAGCTGACCAGTGCAAGTCAGGCCTGACAAACTGTAAGGAAGAAGAGGTGCTTTGCAGCACAGCACAGCTCTCAGGAGATGTTACATCAGGGGCAGAGACTCGCAGGAGGCATTTTTTCAATGTCCTGCTCTGCTGTGTGAGAGGGAATTGTTTCCAGCACAGCCCAGAAACCCCCTGCACTCCCAGCTGGCCTGGGACGTATTTCTGTGACATTTAGGGATTTTGTACACCAAAAAAACTTGTTGTTAGCTGGTTAAATCAAGAATAATTTAACAGTTTAATCCTTAATCTTCAGAGGAAATATCCTGTCCGTGGTACACTGTTCTACCCAACCCTGTAACACAGCACAATGGAAAATCACACAAGGATCTTTATTTTCAGGAAGGTGGATTGGCAGTGAGAGAGGTAACAGGTGGCAGGGCAAGGGGAATGGCTTCAAAGTGACAGAGAGCAAGTTTAGATTGGATATCAGGAAGAAATTGTTCCCTGTGAGGGTGGGCAGGCCCTGGCACAGGTTGCCCAGAGAAGCTGTGGCTGCCCCATCCCTGGGAGTGTCCCAGGCCAGGTTGGATGGGGCTCTGAGCAACCTGGGACAGTGGAAGGTGTCCCTGCCATGGCAGGAAGATTGAAACTAGATGATCTTTAAGATCCATCCTATGATTCCATCATTCTGTGGCCAAATTGTGCTCACCCTTGCCTATCTCCTAATTACTTTTGGAACAAATTGAATTTCACCACGCAAAGTTCCAGCTGTCTGTCAGTAAGCAAAACCCAACTGGTGCCATTGGGTCTGCCATACAAAAAGACCCCTTCTTTATCACTGATATTCACAGTGCAATTAATAACCATGAGATTCATCTCTCTTAACTCCAGGCATTTGATATGTCCACCCAGGCCTCTAGAGTTAATGAACAGAACTAGAAACTTCTGGGATGCACCTCATCTCCATCATAATGTTGACAGCTCCATTAGACCAGACAACTTCTGCTGCTTGTTTCTGGATATCATGGGAGGTGAGAGAGCTTGCTCAGAATTCTGTTTAAGCCTTTGCTGTAGATATCTACAGTTAAATGAAGTAAATCCTGCTCTGGTTGCCTCTGAGATTGTAAAGGAGTAGCTTTGTATCTATGGAGTTATAATTAAATGTTTAATGTGACATGGGCTGATGCCCCTGACTCCTTGGAGATTTAGGAATTTAAGGTTCTAACCAGGGCACTTCATATCTTCCCAGTCTAATGCCCATCTCTGGGAAAAATTCAAATTGCCAGGATCAACGGCTTCATAATGATTTGTGTGGGAGAAAGTGTTTCTACGTACTCAGTTCAGATTAATGTCACTATTAGGCTGCTACTGCTCTATCCTAAATCTTGTCATACAACCCAGTTATTATTGTTTTGGCAGCATCTTCCCTGAAACTTGAACCAGCCAAGTACCCAGCCTTGAGCAGAGCTTGATATCTGTCTGCCATCTCATCACAGCTGCAGGATATTGATTATCAGCTAATTAGCCAATCGACATCCCCCCATTTTATTGTTTCACTAAGGAGTTTATCATAAGATCTGTCAGACAATCCAAAAAGACTTCATTAGCACAGCACTAATAATTGAAGACTTCAGATGAGTAATAAAATACAAGACATAAATTCCTTATCACTCATTCTTCCTACTTCCCTCCTGGTGTGACAAAGCACCGCAGATGATGATGCCTCACAAATCTGTTTCCTTTCTTCACCTCAGAGGCTGTATCTGATTGTATCTAATTTTGATAAAGAAAACATTGCTAGAAATAGGGCTAGAAATTAGAATTGTTCACTGGTACTCTGAAAATCAACCCAAACCAGTCCTTCTGTAGCCTTGGAAGGTATCAATCAGAAAATCTAACATCCTTGCAGAACTGTTGTGCAAGTACATCTCCTTTGTCTCCAGTGAGCTACTGACTCATTTTTAAGAGAATTTTCCTGATCAGGATGGCACCAATTGGCTTATAAATTGACTTCTATCTCTCCTTAAAAAAAAAAAGAAATAATTAAATAGGCATAGGATTTGAGATGTGTCTCATTAGTTTTGAGATACTCAAAACACAGCTGGACCAGGCGCTGACCACCCTGGTCTAACTTTGAAGCTGGACCTGCTTGAAACAGAGGGTTGGCCAGGATAACCTCCACAGGTTCCTTTTAAAGTGAATTTGACTGTGAGTCATTATGGCTGAGAGTCATTTCATAACTTTACACGTAGGCAGATGTGAAATTCTGCATCTGCTGCAGAGTAACTCTCCAGACTGACAACAGGCAGCCCTTACAGGAAAGCGTCCTGGTGGACAAGATGCCAGCAGTGCATCCTTGTAGTCATGGAGGTTAACTACATAGCATCCAAGGAAGTAGAAAGCAGGCCAAGGAATTGCCTCTGTCCCTCTGTTCACCACATCAGAACCACTGTGTCCTTTCTGGGGGGTTCCTGGTGATAAAATTGGTGACACTGCGAACGCCTACGGGCAGCAGGTATTTGGTCGCACGTGTGTTGTGTGTGGGCTGGTGAACATCAGAAACTGAGTAAACTCCAGCACAACTCTGACACTTGCTGGCTCAAACCAGTAAGGGATGATCATAAGGGATGTGCCCTGGCAGCCAGGAGGGCCAACCCTGTCCTGGGGGGCATCAGGGACAGCATTGCCAGCCGGGCCAGGGAGGGGATTGTCCTGCTCTGCTCTGACCTGGGGCGGCCTCACCTGCAATATTGGGGCAGTTTGGGGGACACAGTATTAAACATAAAGCTCTTGGAGAGCATCCAAAGGAGGCTACAGAGATGGTGAAGGGCCCTGAGGGGAAGGGTGTGAGGAGCGGCTGAGGGCACTTGGTGTGTTCAGCTGGAGGAGACTGAGGGGAGACCTCACAGCATCTGCAGCTTCCTCGTGATCCTGATTCCACTGATCTCTGCTCTGTGGGGACCGGTGACAGGACCTGAGGGAATGGCTGGAGCTGTGTCAGGGCAGGGTTAGGTTGGATATTGGGAAAAGGTTCTTTCCCCAGAGGGTGGTTGGCACTGAACAGGCTCCCCAGGGCAGTGGGCACAGCACCAAGGCTGCCAGAGCTCCAGGAGCATTTGGACAACTCTCTCAGGTACATGGTGGGATTTCTGTGGTGCCAGGAGTTGTACTCCACTGATCTGCAGGTCCCTTCCAACTCAGGATATTCAGTGACTCTATAATTTTGATAGCACATGAACTGAACAAAAGTGGCCCAATCCCAAATTCTCCCATTAATAAAGAGACATGAGACAGAACCTCCAATGAGGAGGCCAGTCGTGTGTTGTTGTACTGTACATACACTATTGGACTGGAAAACCCAGGGGCCTAACATCCAGAAAGAAAATGTGCCACTGAAAATAAGGTTTTCCAAAAAAGAAACGGGGGTCTCGGAAAGAACAAGATGAAGATCTTGACTGGACAAAAAATCCTACAAGTGGAGGAAAATTCCAGAGATGCAGATTGCTGAGTGGAGACAAATGCTGGGTGATGTTCAGGACCTTGACCAGCAGCCCCTGAGACTGGCACATGCGAGGAGCTGCATCTGTTGATTTATTGTCTGGGGGCAAACCCACCACAGCAGGTTGCCCAGGGAGCCATGGATGAAGTATTCCAAGTTCACCTGGACAAGGCCCTGAGCAACCCAGCCTAGCTCTGGGCTGGATCTCTGAAACTCACCCTCCCTGACAGGTGGTTGCACCAGGTGGCCTCTGAAGGTGCCTTCCAACCCGAGTTACTCTATGATTCCACAGTGCCCTAGATGTACAGTCATCACATATGATATTACAAAACCCATAAAATATCAGTAACAAAATGATACACAAACCCTGTGAGACTGAAATGTTATCAACAGGCTTAAACCAGAAACCCTTCAGGGTTGGGGATGACCATCTTCCAGATCTACATAACACAGATGTCACTTGTTTCAGTCAATATTCAGTGCAAACACTTTGTTTTTAGCTCTGTGAAACAACCTCAGCCGGATGTGATTTAGTTCAGTTTATAAATCAACAGACCTGAATTTGCCCACTCAGAGCACAAACTTTTGATGAGACCCACCAAGAAATCTTCTTTCCAGGGTTTCCCTTTCATTTCTTTTGGCAGAACAGAATAAAATAAGTCATGCACTTTGAGCAGCCTTGAGCTAGAAGGGTTGAAATAATTTCCAGGACTCTCGAGGTACAAATGAAGCACCAGCAAGATCTTTTTCTCTAAAGAAAGATAAAATCAGATTACAAGCTTCCCTACACAGTGAAGGACAAAGGCATGAAGACCCATCACTGAAAAGGTGGTGCCAAATGCAGAGTACTAGTAAAATGTTGTATAATTACACTGGTACAGCTACTGGTTAGCACAGCATATTTCCCTACTGGGTAACTAATGGCATGACTGGCTTAACCACTGGCTCAAATGCAGCACACACATTTCCTTCAATGGGGGGTCATTTCTATCTGTCACTAATTGTTATGTGGGTAAATATGGACCAAGTTGTTCTCCCAAATGAGTTTAATCCGGTAGCAGTTGTTCAGTCTACAGGTAGCACCAGAGGATTTAAAATGCCTCCTTTCCAAAACATGAAAATTTCATTTCAGAAAATGAAGTTTTCTGAAATGCAGACAGGACAAGTGCATATTTGATTCTTTCCTTTGGAATAAAACTCTCTCTTTTTTATTTTTTTTTTTTTTTTTTTTTTTTTTTTAAGGGCTACATCCAAATGTGCTGTAAGTCATAAGTATTTCCATATTTTAAAACCCCCATATATAAGCATCAAATAATTTAAGCAAGATTCAGCATATAAATACACCCCTCACTAGCAAAAAGGGGAAGGTTTGAAAAGCAGGGCAGTTCTTTGCCTGGCTCCTCTGGAAAGTGAAACACATCTTTCCCAGGTGAACTGTTGCTTCTTTGGAAAACTTCTGATTAGACAGTAATAGAGCCGAAAAAAAAAAAGAATTATTCAAATTTATGATAACTTTATGTCAATAGATAAATCCTAGAGTCCCCAGAGCACTGCTGGCATAAATTCCCTGATGACTTTGGTGTCAGGAGAACTGCACTCCCCCGCCTAAACTCTGCTTGACTAATTAACCAGGTTGTGTGTCAGCAGCACAGATCAAATTACTCCTTGTGGTGCTAAACCTGATGCCTGGACAAGGCCGAGATAAGAGCAAGCAAACCTTTTCATATAATCACTGAATCATTCAGGCAGGAAAAGACCTCCAAGATCATCGAGTCCGACCTGTGATTGATCACCACCTTCTCAGCTAAACCATGGCACTGAGTGCCACATCCAGTCTTTACTTGAACACCTCCAGGGATGGCGACTCCACCACCTCCCTGGGCAGCACATTCCAACTCTTAACCACCTTTTCAGACACTAAATTCTTCCTGAAAGAATTTCTTTCACTGGAAAGAACACAGAAAGGAACCGTATCCGGTGTGGAAGCAAAAAGCTGACTGAACTAACACCCGTAAACAACGAGCCCAAAGTCTCCTATGGATAAAAAGAACATTTTTAATGTCATCGTGCTTTCAACTCAATATCAAGAAGGTGAACATCCTCCAAACAGGAAATATTTCCAGAAATGACTTTGGATTGTCAGTGTGTACACCTTTCAATTCCAGTTCAGCCCTGGGGGTATCAGTCCCGCAGCATCAGTGACTACAGACATGGAGAGTCACGTGTGCAGTAATCCCAGGCTTCCTCATCATTAGAGACTATTACAAAAAGACTAATTACATGCTTTTGAAAGGGCCTGCTGCTGGAAAGACTCACTGATGTCCTCCACTCTGCTTTTTAAGAGTTTTTTCCCCCAGGTAAATGCAATTGCCTGATTTAGATGACTAGCTCATGCTTGTGCAGTAAATAACATAGGACTGAACTGGTAAAACATTTACTTTTTCTTTTAAATCATTTACAGGAAAATGAACAAGAAATAAACTGTATTTGTAGACATCCTTAGTTCTACTAAAACAGGTGGCACCTTGCTTTATTATTTCTGTTCGAATCCCACCCAGTGAAGACCAAAATGCTTTACAGCTGAGTGTCAGCTCAGGATATAGGGCTTTAACCAAGGTCAAGGCATTTTAAGGTCCTCAAAGGCACCTAACTCTCAATCAATTAGCTCCAAGCAGTATTTTAGCAATCATCACAGGCTTGAAGCACCTGAGAGGCTTTGGAATCTTCACATAGAACTTGGACAGTTTGAAATTCAAACCATTTCACCTTTAACTGGATTTTAGGCTCTTGGATGCTTGAAATGCTTTTGAAGACCAATCTTACTGATGGAACTGATGCCTTTAAACTGTGGCTTTCCAGTACCTGAAGAGAGTCTACAGGGAAGATGGAGAGAGATTACTTACAAGGTGACAGGACAAGGAGGAATGGCTTCAAATGGAGAGTAGGTTTAGATAAGATTTCCATAAGTCAAAGTCCTAGTTTCTTGACCCCTGTATGTGTTTATCCTGCAAACAGGATGGCCATGCACATGATATTTATCTCCCTTTATTTCTTCCCATCTAGCTGGCCTGTCATTCAGGGGTGTGATCAGTTCATCAAAAGAACAAAGGGCAGTCCCATCTGTCTGAAGAGAGGTGATGGAAAATGTAATCTTTGCTGACAAGAGCAGCAGGACAAGGGTCACATATTGGTAGAAGTGATGAAAGCTCCTGCAAGTCTATTCAGTCTGGCTGTTGCCATGAGAGTGAAGAGATTTGCTGGACCAGAAGCAGGGAGAGGACACAAATGCTGTTTTGTTCCGTATCACTTACAGATTGTGGCCACTTGTGTAAGCTAATACTGCCCCAACTTCTTTTAGGCTCATTACAACCCTTCTTGTGTTACAGCTTGGCAGCACAGTTTTGCCTCTCTTTCAACGTGCAGAACACGCTGCCTTCTGCCCCTGACAGGCTCGTGGACAGATTTTAATCTCCGAACCTGCGCCGGTGGCACCGCCAGCTCCGCGCTGGTGACTCAGGTTTCCTGTCTGCGTGGAAGAGAATTAACAATGCCGCATCAAGAAGCAAAACCAGCCACATTTCTACACGCAGTATTTTCAAAAGATAAGTGCAGGGTGACATGTCTGTTTGTTCTCTAACCTCAAAATGATTTTTCCCCCAGACAAAATCTCAAATATTCTGTCTTGGCAAATTTCCCCTCAAAGGTTTTACTTTCCCTCACATGGCAGTTTCTGAGGCACCTCCCGACAAGTTCAGATGCTTAACCACAAAATGTTTCAAGTTGGAAGGACCATATTTAAGGATAAAATAGATGACATTTTGGTTTAAACCCTAGGAAGTGGGTAGGTGATGTTTTCTACAAGAACTCTCCACTCAGATGGAATGTACACATATTTGTTATAGAGATAAAAGTATACACAGTGTTAAAGCATTAAAAAAACACAAACCAACAACAAAAACCCCTCAAACAAACAAATAAATAAACAAAACACACAAAAAGAATCCAAAGTAATATCATTCTAAATTTCTTCTGAGTCCTTTTTCCCAGGCAAAGGAGCTCTCCTGAGCAGTAAGTGGGAAAGGCAACAAGTGTCTCCTGTGAACACAGTCCAGCAGAAGTGGTTTAGCTGCAGACACACAGATGGAAGCCACCTATTCCTGGGTCTCTATTGAGAGATTCCTGACTTGAATACCTTTTAGTTGAGACAGAGAAAAAATATACATGCATAGGTATGGCTTCATCCAATACAGGAAAGTCTTGGTTTCGTATGGGAAGAGGATGAGGAAGCAATGCCCACAGAGGGTTTAAACACAGAGGCTTTAATAGACTCCCCAGTTCTCTTTGGTGTTCTGGAATTCTGGCCAGATAAACAGGTACAAAAAAAAAAACAAACTGAAAACTGGGGTCAGTAAGATGATCCAAGATTGTACTTCACTACTTGTGGGTACATCCAGAAGCATCTGGATATTTAAAAGCACCAAAAGAGCAGGGAAAGGACTTCTGGAAGGATTTAACCTTAACCACAGCCTTGTTTTGGTGGTTTTGTTTTTTTTTTTCATGAAACAAAATAAGGTCAACCCCTTTGCTTACCTAAAAGTTTTTTGCCATGAATTTCTGCTCAGAGGTTCCATGGACATAAGAAAATTCCACAGGCAATCATATGAAATATCAGCATCAATTAGCAAATCACATTAGAAGACAAAACCTCTTCCAATATGTCAATACAATAAACAGTGATCAAATTCCACTCAGTGCAGGCCATGAAGACTTGCTTGTACTTCCTCATGATTTTTACATGACAACTGATTGAATTTATAGGAACTGCCCTGCCCTATTCCCGAAGGAAAGAATCAAAGAACTGTAGGTACTCTACTGAATAATCAGGAAAGACAATTCCCTCTCTTCCCAGGGATAAATGCACAGCCACATAACCTACAAAACAGATAAATGTCATTTCTAGGTTGCTTGAATTTTAACAGTAGGGACTCAAATCCAGTAGCAAGCAGGCTCAGGCAATGAGCGCTGCTTTGTGATGGAACGATGTCTGTGCTTTGCTGCAACCAAAGCTGGATCAAGGTCCCTCAGATTCGTTTCAGGCATGGCTGTTTTGGAGGAAAAGAAGTTGCTTGTCAGTAAAAAAGCTGCACACCCAATGCTCCCTGCAAATACAGCAATGCCACTATATATATATATTTATATATATTTATATATTTTTATTAACCTTTTCCCAGCCTATTTTTTCCCCAGCCTACGCTGGGTTTGTTTTTTTTTTTTTTTAACTTGTTTACCATCATATTCCATGATTCCACTGCCAGTTTCCTCCAGTGAAATGAGGAACTTTCTCCACCATGCCATCAGCATTCCCTAGTCCAGGGAGCCTAAGAATTGCACTAGTAGCATATTTCTTGCAGTAAAGTAAAATGAGAGACCAGAAGGCTGAATTCCCTAGAACCATCTCCACAGACTCAGCACAACATTTTTTATTTCAGAAGTAAATACTCTAAAATCCAATTTCATCCTCTACCAAGATTTCCATGCAATATTAATATGCATAACAGATTTGCCTAGTATTGCTTCCAGTCCTTATCTTTCTTCCACTGCACTTTTTCTTAGTACAGTTATTGTTTAGAGTAGAGAGGCTTCTTCCATATAGTGCCCAAAAAAATAAATGTTTTGATTCCCAAAGGCCTTCTGGTAATATGGTAATACAAGTAATAAAGACAAAATTTCCCTGTGGAGCTTCTCAATATGGTATAACCCACTCACCCCAAGAATTTACAGCATAACTCTCTTTTTCCCAATGCTCATATTGAGGAGACAACACAGGAATGACAGAATTCAAAACACAAAGACAGATGATGCAGACGTTTGTCACACAGTCCTTCTAGAGGATTGTTACACGTTCTCATCTTGCTTCCCTTCTTCCCAGCATAAGTCATTTGGTTTGAAATGCTTTCATCCTGCTGGGAACCTGTAGCATGAATTCCTGACTGTTTTTAGAACAAACCGTGCTCTGTGCATTTTAAAATAGGGGTTTCTGTCCCACAAGACCTCAAAACCCACCTCCACTGCCTGCAACCTGTAGTAAAACTAAATTTCTTCCCTCCACAGCATTCTTCCTGGCATCTCGCAACAACTCCCGTCCCACCACCACACAGGTAGCTCTGCCGTACTTCCACATCCACCTTCCTCAAGCGTTCTCATCGTATTTCACGGCATCTCCCAGTCACACCAGCGCTCCCCAGCATTCCCTCAGCCCACCTTCTCTGGAGACAGCACAGGGCTCACTACCAGAGCCTGAGCTCCTTCATCTCCTTGCCGGAGAATGTGGAAACGCGGACAGAGAGTCTGTGTAGGAACTAAAAGGGAACTGAGCACTAACAGAGCCAATTTCCACAACTGACTGTTGCTCTAAACATACATTTTGTGGGGACAATGTAAGTAAAATGTATTAAGTATGTAAAAAGCTTGATCTTACTTTCCATCAAGGGGCAAGAGACCCTATCCAAGAAAGCTATACTGGACTTTCTACACTAAGCAATTTCCTCTCAGCTCCTTCTCCAAGTGATGATGTCAGTGCTATTGGCCAGGTTGATTACAAGCAAAGGCTGGAGGCCAAGGTTTGCTCATCCTTTGATTTTGTCAACTGGCTCAGGTCTTGCAGGGGCCACAGGGGGAGGGCAGGCTAGTCCAAGTCACCTTAACTCACCTTCACTCACCTACCCTCCTCCCAAAATTCTGAACATTATGAAAAATTGAAAACAAAATCGAATCCCAAAATCACAGCCTGGGTCAGATTGCAGGGGACCACAGTGGGGCACCTGGTGCCACCTCCCTGCTCCAGCAGGGTCATCCCAGAGCACAGGGCACAGGATTGTGTCCAGACAGCTCTGGAATAT
>JAYRBT010000042.1:55789922-55805144 GCA_036023395.1 Myiotriccus ornatus
CCATCCCTGGGAGTGTCCCAGGCCAGGTTGGATGGGGCTCTGAGCAACCTGGGCTGGTGGAAGGTGTCCCTGCCCATTTCAAGGGGGGTGGAACAACATGGTCTTTAAGGTCCCTTCCAACCCAAACCATCCTGTGATCCTGTGAATGTCAAAGAAATGCTGATTTTTCTGTAAGAGCATTAAAAAGATTTGGAAATGGGTGTCTGCATTCATGTGTTGTATGTGCTTTAGTAATAAGGACTGACAAACCTCTTAGTACACAAATCTCTCTGCTGGAAACTCATTTCTCATACCCAGAAATTCCAGTAAGTGTTGTTTGTCCTATACAGGAGTGTCTCCCTGGTTGTCAAATCACATCCAGCGCTCGTACAACTTGCAGAGCTGCTTGGATTAGCTTTTGACCAGCATTAAGAACTTCAGACTAACCTTTAGTGGCTGTGATGGTGCATATGGACTACACTTACTGAAACTCTTTTTTTTTTTAACGATATCCAAATCCTTTGCTATGAGATTAGCAAGCAGTTATCCTAATGTCTTCAGCTACAGTGAGGCCACCACACACACTGGAGCCTCTTGCACAGCTTGGTGATTACCAGGCTTCGTGCTCCAAATGGCAGGAGACAAAAAAAACTGAAGAAACTAGGCCTAAGAGGGTTAGAAAGCCAAATGGCTCATTCACAGGCACCAGGACAACAACCCCTTCCCTCAAACAGGGCTCAGAGCTGCAAACCCTCCGTTCCACGCACAGCTACGTGTATCTGTATTCCTTCTCAAGTACAGGGGCACACACACACGTTCTGCTCTGCTTTTAAGAAGTGCTCTCTTCCACCTCAATCTGGTGTATTTTTGATAAAGCACATAGCTCAGCCTTCCTATTTTTTAACTTGGTGGGCTCATTTCCGTGGGGATCACTGGAAGGTCATTGAAAAGCACAATCTTACCCCTACCTTCCACTACCCTAATTTGAGTCTACACTGCTTTCCTCCACATTTTCTTTCCATCCTTTCTCTTGCTGCACTTGTGCTCGACTAGTAGCCCATGTCTGCCCCTACAACATTCTCCTGAATCATTCAAAATGTGAGAGCTAATATTAACACAATTTAAGATAAGGGAAATGGAAAACAGAGAAAACCATGTCGCTCTCTCCATCTCACCACCCACTCCATCTCAGGTCCTTCTGTGACCTCAGTTAAAGTAGTAACTGAGCACTTCAGTACCTATCACTTAGAAGATTTATCCTTACAAGACTCCACGTAGCAACACATCCATACATCTCTTTAAGTTAGCAATGAACCATTAAGCATGAGCCAAAAAGAACTCTGATGTCTACAGAGACATTTAAAAAAAAAAAATGCCTAAACCCCAAAAGATGGTTCTGAAATGCCACTGCATCAGCTGAATCACAGGCTCTTTTATAGATGTTTCTAATATTGTGCTCTACAGCTTCCCAGGTACTTAACAGGTCATCAGGGCCTGCTCAAAGTCACTGCCATTCTTTATTAGGCTGAAAATTTGCATCAGACCTATATCGAATCTCTAACAGGTTTTAGAAGCTGGGGATAAGATTCACCCTGGTTGCTAGAGGTTGCCACCTCCAGCAATCTATGGGCTCACTAGAACATCTCAGGATCCCCTTCCTTGACTTACTGACAGTGATCCTCCTAATACAGCTCAGGATACTTTCAGCCTTCTTTGCTGCTGTGCTGGCTCACGTTCATCCTGGTGTCTGGCAGGTCCTTTTCTGCCAAGCTGCTTTCCAGCCAGTCAGTCCCCAGCAAATACTGGTGCGTGGGCTTGTTCCTCCCCAGGTCCGCAGGACTTGGCACTTCTCCTTACTGGAGGAACCCCATGAGGTTCCTGTCGGCCCTGCCAGGTCCCCCTGGACGGGAGCACAACCCCCAGGTACATCAGCCACCACTCACAGTTTTGTGTCTGCGGTGGGAATACTCTGCCCCATCGTCCAGACTGATGTCAGGAAGCTGACAATTGTTTGGCATCTCCCCTCTGCTCCGAAGGGGGAACACTAGATCCAGCCACACAGAGAGCCCCCAACAACATCCCACTGGTAATCTGGGGACTCCAGTGCCATGTAAATGATGTTCTTCAGTTTGAATTTCCCCACAAGTGACTACTTTTCCCTCCACAGGAACGAAAATGTAGGACATAAAGGCATAGAGCAGGAAAACAATAATTTTATCCTCAGGAAAACAAGGAACTCTACATGCTGATAAGGATATGGCATGGTAGGCCTACATACAAACAGAAAAGTATAAAGAAAATCAAGTAATTAAGAAAAGCCATCTTCCATTTAAGAGCTATTCCTTTTTAGAAAGCAGATGGTGTGGAGTTCAAAATAAAATCAGACTTCTCCCTGACTGCCCCCATCACCCATTACTCGATTAATTTTCCTCAAAGCATTTGGATGCAACTGAACTCCAATATTTGAATGAGCTACAAAATAAACATGTCTTGGTGTCCTTAGGCTGAGCTACTGCATCTTGTAATAATATTCCAGTTGAAGTCTACACAGTGTAAGGATTATTAACATTTTCTTTTATTAACATTCTTTTGGCTGAACTGTTTGGGGTCAGCTAAAAATGTTTTCTTCAATAAGAAGATATTCTGGATGAAAAAAAATGTTCTATCAGTTGAAGAGGCAACCCCAGTGAAAACAAAGAAAAATAAATGTTGATTAGCTGGACGTTTTGATTGCTGTTATTAACAAAGAATTATAGTATCTGGCACTTTTTTGTGCTTGGTTGTTGGTTTGGCTTTGGGTTTGTTTTGGGTTTTTTTTTGGGAGGGGGGGTTGTTTTTTGTTTGTTTGGTGGTGGGTTTTTTTTACTTACAATTCCAGACCAAAAATGTGTTCTAAATAATTTTCTCAAGTACCTGAATTAGCAGATTCTCTCATTTAAATAGATCCATTTCTTCAAGTCCACTTGGAAATGTGCACCCAATCAGTTGCTGCTAGGAAATCATTCTTTTTTTTTTTTTTTTTTCACGGTGAAGCTACAACCAATGGCACAGCTATTTCTGCAGCATTACTGATTACCAACAAAGATGACAGCTTCATGCACCAGGGTATGGAGAGTGAAGTGCTGCCCTGTTTTCTGTTTGCACCAGAAGAACCACTCAGCATCGTCTGAGTGGGATTATTACCTGACTGGCAGCAAGAAAGCTTGATGAATCATTTCTCATTCCAAAGCTCATTAAAATGTGAAAGGGCACTGCATTAGGTCCTTCCAAGCAAATCAGTGGAAAACTTTACTTCTTCATGGAAGAACCTCCATCAGTATCAATTTTATCTTCCACACAGCTCACTGCAAATCCAGCCTGCATGCCAGAACGATTTCTGCCCTTACTGGTAAGCAGCTAAAGCTTCTGTCAACTCCCTAAGAGAAAAGTTGCTCTCAAAACCACAGCTGGGACTTGCATAAAAGTTCAATTACCTCTGAGGGGCTAAAACTACTCCTGGGATTCAGGAGGTTCTCACTAACTTAAGCACAGGAAAGCTGTGCTGCCACTGACCGAAAAGAAAGCCCCTTCCCACTTAAATAGATCTCTGCACAGAAAGTATGCAGTAAACCCAAAATTGCTTCTGTGATGCATTCACACTAACTGCAAACCCAACCTTTATCCTTTCCCCTCTTCCCTGTTTCCTCCCCACCTCCCTCAGTTCTTAAGCTTCTCTCAGCAACTTGCAAATGGTACATCTTTCTTTCTACCACTGTTCATACCCACCAGTTCCCTTCTTCCAGCAGAACCGTGGACAGGAGTGAGCTGTGCATGGAATCACAGGATGGCTTGGGTTGGAAGAGACTTTAAACATCATCATGTTGGGGTGGGCAGGGACACCTTCCACTGGCCAGGTTGCTCCAAACCCCATCCAACCTGGCCTGGGACACTCCCAGGGATGGGGCAGCCACAGCTTCTCTGGGCAACCTGTGCCAGGGCCTCCCCACCCTCACAGGGAGGAATTTTTTCCTAGTATCCAATCTAAACCTGCTCTCTGCCATTTTGAAGCCATTCCCTTGTCCTGTCACTCCAGGCCCTTGGAAATAGTCTCTCTCCATCTTCTTTGTGGGCTCCCTTCAGGTCCTGGAAGGCCACAACTTGGTCACCCTGAAACCTTCTCTTCTCCAGGCTGAACAATCCCAGCTCTCTCAGCCTTTCCTCCCAGCAGAGCTGCTCCAGCCCTCTGATCATCCTGGTGGCCTCCTCTGGTTCAGCACTGAAAGCAGAGGGAAATGGTGACTTGGACAGCCTGGCCTCAGCATTTCAGAAGGGGTCGATTTTACTGCCTCTTGACTACCTATTACGTCTGCTACATCAATAAATTTATCACAGGGATTTTGTTTGCTTGCTTTTGAGCAAAAAAAAAAAAAAGATAGCATTTTCTTGGGGAAGAAAAACCACCAGGTACAGTCTCTAAAAATGGGCCATTTTCAGCCAGTTCAACTTAATTCATAATTCATCTTAATTGATGAGACAAGGAGTCTGTATAAGCAAGTGCATATTAGCGAAAAAGTAAAACGACCGCAATGAATCACTTAATACATCTTCCTGTGAAGTGGGGAAAGCATTCCTTTGACAGTGACTGCTTTCTGTTAGAGCAAGGCAAGCTGCCCCACATCCTGCGAGCTCCGGCCCCACAGCTCCCAGCAGGGAGCTGGAGCCTCCTGGCAGCAATGGCAGTGCGGTACTTTCAAGGGAAGATCTCAGCGACCTTCAGAGTCACCACAGGGAATCACAGAATCATTAAGGTTGGAAAAGACCTCCAGGATCATCAAGTCCAGCCTTTGACCGATCCCCACCTCGTCACCCAGCCCAGAGCACGGAGTGCCACGGCCACTCATTCCTTGAACACCTGCAGGGGTGGGGACCCCACCACCTCCCTGGGCAGCCCCTCCCAATGCCTGACCACCCTTTCAGTGAAGAAATTCTTCCTGATGTCCAACTTGAAGCTCCCCTGGCACAGCTTGAGGCCGTTTCCTCTTGTCCTGTCCCTTGTTCCCTGGGAGCAGAGCCCGACCCTCACCTGGCCACAACCTCCTGTCAGGGAGTGTAGAGAGTGAGAAGGTCCCCCCTGAGCCTCCTCTTCTCCAGGCTAAACAACACCGGCTCCTTCAGCTGCTCCTTCTATTATTTACTCTGTAGACCCTTCCCGAGCTCCGTTCCCTTCCCTGGACACGCTCCAGCCCCTCAATGTCCTTCCTGCAGGAAGGGGCCCAGAACCGGACCCAGGATTTGAGGAGTGGCCTCAGCAGTGCCCAGCACAGGGGGACAGTCCCTGCCCTGGTCCTGCTGCCACGCTGTGGCTGATCCAGGCCAGGGGCCATTGGCCTCTTGCCCCCTGGCACATGCTGGTTGTTCAGCCACTGGCAACCAGCACCCCCAGGAGAACGGTGTGGGAGACCCATGCGAGACTTTGCTGTCGCTTAAAGGAACACTCTTCACTTCTTGCCCTGCCTATACCTTTGGGTACCCGTTCCTCTCCCACTGCCCCACTTTCCACCAGCACCGCTAATGTTCTGCGTAGCACCTGGACCTGCAGGCTGATCAAGCTGGAAACCAGTTTTCAGCCAAGCTCAGGGAGCCAATCTGACTCACAGCACAGCTTCCAGAACACCCAAGTAGATCTGGGCTTGTTGGGAACATGAGCTGAGCACAGGCAGAAGAACTGCTCCTTTTGGCAGCAGATCACAACTCAGTCAGGGTGAGCTGGCTGTGAAGCCACATTCTCAGCCAAGCACTTCTTCTATCTCCTCTCCAGCAGCTGGAGCCTCAAAGCAATACACACTTAGCCAAGGGGTTGCAGAGCTCCCTGGACTAAGGACCATGTCTTTACGTACCTTTATACTACCCCCAAAACCAAAAGGCACCCGAGCTCAAGTGAACTTCTTGAGCCATCTCAGCTTTCAAACACCAAATTATTATAATCACTCTCCTAGACCCATGCTGATCATCCCACACCAGAATCCATGCTGATCATGCCACACCAGAATCCAGCTCTTTCACCCTTGCAGAAAACAGGCATATGTTTTAGGAGCATGTTTCACTCCTAAGCATACCCTGTCCCCAGTAACCAGGATCTTGGTTCTTTTTCCCTCTGAACCCTATTAGGGCTTTCTGCCATCTGCTAGTCTGTGACAGATGCTTGTATAACTGACAGATCAAGCTAAATATAAGATATCAACACCCCCGTATGCTCCAAACGTTCCAAGTTTAGTATTCCTACTGAATGTGAGGCCTAAATATGGCAAGATAAAACAAAAACATCTTTTATGTTGAAGCATTCTTAAGATTGATGACACCTCAGCACGAGGCCTCCAAAGCTGAGCAGGGAAAGGGTGGGGACCACATCTCCCGAGGGTGTTCTTAGGAGATGAAAAGCATCATTTCCAGCGCTGGAGCAAACCCTTCACCCAAATGAGGATACTCTGTCCTGACCAGCAGCATGGTTGAACTTAGCTATGTTTACCACCATGGCTACAAAGCCAGGGTGCCATGGAAGCTCCCTGTTGGAGAACAGCACTGCAGGCAAGACCAGCTCAGCCTGGGGAGGGCACGGCCATATTTTCTAAGCCTGTAGGCCAGAAGCAGATGCTCCTCATCTTGCTCGGCAGAGCAAAGCTGGCCTCTTTTCCAGGGCTCCAGGGACACACATGGGTAGAAAAACTATCCTGCTCTCCTCCCCTAAAGCCACAAGGCTCCTGTGTCCTAAGGGACAGTGAAATCAAGGAACAGAGACCCTCTGCAGGCTGCAGAACACCCAGCAGCCACAGGAGCTACTGTCTCTGCAGAGCTTTTCACCTTGAAGTAACTCACGGTGCCTCCTGCACTGCAAGTAGCTGCCATTTCACCCACCCCAGAAACCCAGGGACCCCTCAGGTAAGCTGACAGCTGCTTAGGTAAGCTAGCAGGGGAAAAAATACTTTAAATATGGAAGTGGAATATACCACTGAAAAAATGGTATGAGGGAGGAGGGAGGGGCACATTTAAATAAGAGGTCAAAGACACCCACAGTGGACTTAGACAGCTACTCTGACTTGAAGGTTTTGGCTCCTTGTGATTAGCAGTCCTCTTTTTTCTTTTTTTTTTTTTTCCTGTCCCCAAACCACTTTGATAGCACAAATATTACACTGTTTTCTGGTGCCACTGCAATGCACAGATGCAGTCACAGTGCATCTGATGAACCAGAGCCAGAAACACCGTGACCTCTTCCTTCCAAGTCTTCCTCAGCAATCTCGTGCTCAGGCACTGTTTATGTAACAGTATGAGTTGTTTTGTGAATTGAAGTGCAATCCCAACTTCTCACACTGTTTGGGCAGTCCTACTTACTGCAAACAAAACCGAGTTGCCTCTTCTGACTCCGCATTTCAGTTCCACTGAAGATGGTGACTAAGCTTTGGGTGACTTCAACGAGCTTTAGGGCACAGCCCCGAGGGCTGAACACCCATCTCTGACCACAGAGAGCTGCCTAAAAAGCAGGCTGCTATGCACCATCAACCAGAAAATCCTCCCTTGCCTACCAGTTCCTTAAACATAAAGCACAATCACGTTGGGTGAAACAGGGAGGGCACTGTGCCTCTGAACTAAAGAGTTACATCTCGTTTTATTACAGGTGTCCCCTTCTGCGTCTCGATAGAAGTTAACAAGCATGAAAACACCCATATGAAAATACCCCATTTCTGTGAGTATTCCTGTGCTTAGAACAGACAAAGCTACCTACAGCATACATTCAAAATCTACCCAGGAGAGCCAGTCAGTAAACCAGGACAGCAAAAGACAAGCCTAGGTACAAGCACACCTTCAACACAAGTCCGACTGAGCCTGAGTGCCCCTGCCAGAGCTTCAAGTGAGCTGTCAGTGTGTATCTGGTGTGCTGTGGAAGCCTCAGGTGATCAGGTTAATTAAGTCCTATTAGCGCCCTCAGGATCATGACACCAAGCACAGGAGGCAGCTACAAACTGTAAACAAAGACACAGAAAGTGGGTAGGCAATATTCCTGCACCGTGCTCCACACATCAGACCTTCCGAGGGCTGACAGACACGGAACACAAGCCTGGGCTGAGACAGTGTGTACAACCCAAACCTCTCTGCACCAGAAGAACGTGATCCCGGTGGGTCCCTCCCAGCTCAGGGTATTCTATGATTCCGTGGTTCTGGGATCTCACCCTGCTCCACAATAAAAGCCTGGAGGAGGAGGAGGAGGAGGAGGAGGGAGTGGGGATGTTTGGAGTGAGAGTGTTTGTTTTCCCAAGTCACTGATGGAGCCCTGCTCTCCAGGAGGTGGCTGAACACCTGCCTGCCCATGGGGAGCAGTGAATGAATTCCTTGCTTTGCTCACAGCCCACAAGTTTTCTCACTTTTACCCTCCAATTCTCTCCCCCATCCACTGTGGGGGAGTGAGTAGCGCTGTGGCTACTGAGGCTAAACCATGACAAGAGGTCATCTAGACCAACCTCCTGCTTAGAGCAACTTCATTTTCAATGCTAGACCAGGTACCTGCAGCTTCATCTAGCCAAATCTTGGGAATTTCGAAGGCTGGAGTTTCCAATACCTCTCCAGATGACTCATTCCAGTGCTAAACTACCCACACAGTGCCTCCTTTTCTTTTTTTTTCCCTAATGTCCAATCTGAACCTTCGTAATCTCACAGGGGATTTTCCTCCATCTCAATATTATTTCTCTTTCAGGCAGCTCCCATCCTTACCCATCAAACCCCCACTCTAACACACGCCACCTTGCCCTCACATTTTCAGAAGTTTATATAGGACATACAGCTGGAAAGCTCCTGTTAAATATGACCTAATTTGGTTCCAAGTTTAGCACTGCCAGGACATTTTCAGGGATGGGAATTTCACGGGTTTGTGACTGTGCAGCCGTGTGATTTTGTGAAATAGCATCCAAGTGCAGCGTTTTCAGCGAGGCACTGCAGAACAGGAGGATCACTGTTTACCAGTGTTTCCAGGGTTCCCAAATCTACCAAGGACCATTTGGCTGCCTCACACCAACACAAGTCTGTGGTTCTATTTCAGGCCTGCCTGCATGGCAGAAGGCCCGTGGAGCTGTCAGACACCTACAGCATTATTTTGAAAGCATCACAGAGAGACTGTGCAAAAAGGTCAAGAGATCTGAGCATCAGGTTCAATAGCAGCCCTTCCAAATATGAGAGAAGCAAGCTGGGCAAGTCCTGCCTCTACATTCTCAATGGAAGACATTAATCAAAGGAAACCTGCAAAGTGTGAGGATATAACTACCCTTGGTCACACAGTGCAGCTCCCTTTGAATGCAGAAGGACCACAAGAGAATAATGCAGTGGTGCTTACAGCACTGTTTTACTTCAGAGGGTAAAAAAAAAAAAGCCCCAAACCTCAAAATCCATGCTAGAAAGACTTGATTATGTATTCTGACACGAAGAACAAAATGAATGGGCATAAGGAGGCAGGAGATGCAGTGTAGGCGATTCTCAGCAGAGCACTTAACAGAAGCAAAAAATTGTGCTTGAAATATAATTTGGACATAATAAGTGGATTGAAATCCAAATATAATTGCAAAAATGAGCAGTAGCAGTGGGCCACATGGTATCAGAGAGCACTAACACCACCTTGGAGGTGGTAAGAGGTTCTTAACTCCATCAGTGTAAATACCTGGATTTCAAAGGATCCTTCACTGAGTACATCAAGGCTAAAGGAGTCCCATGGATTTCAAAACAATTTGGCATATTTAGGCAATGAAAAAAACTGGATAAACTCAGTTGCCTGATCTGGTCAAGGTGCCTGCATCCTTTGCAGGGTTTGTCTACACAGGGAAACATGAGTGGGCAGAGAGATCCACCTAACCAGGGAGCTACGAGAGCAGCTTTACAGCCACATCAGAAATGAAGTGCCCAGAAGTCAATGAACTAATTTAAGACCCAGCTTCTCTGCAGACATAAGTCCATGTCTACACAGTGCCTTAAATAGCACACAGTATGGATTCTCCAGCTGGGGCTGTGTAGACATGCTGCACAGATACCTCAAATTATTGCCTTGATTTCTGGGATCATCTCAGCACAGAAGGAACCTGGAACAATTCCATTCAAGTGTGACAAAAAGACCTCAAGGGCTCTATTTAGGATGAAGTTTTTTTCTGCCCTAATTTTATTCCCCTTTTCTGCTTTCAGAGATCTGCCCAGTCTCTCTCACACAAAATGTTACATCAAGTCCAGGTAAAAAAGCTGAGGGAAGTGACAGACATTTGCCATGCACCTTGAAGAACCAAAGAGCAGAGTGGGGAATTAACTGTCGCTACAGGGAAAAGTCACAGTAAAAAGACACTGGGGAAAAGAAAATGCAGGATGTCAGTTTCCAATGATTAAACACTTTCTAAAGATGTTTGAATGGCAAGAAAGATTGCTGAGGATTTTTGCATCTCACGTAAAACCAGGACAGCTGGGAACTCCAAGCTTCCATGCTCAAAGGACTGGATTTGTATCATTCAGATTAATTAATCAAGAGTTACTTTTAGATGAATGGGCAAGCAGGAGTTCATGGAGCACTGAATTTCTTCAGGCCTAATCACTAAGCTGATGGGATTCCCATTACTAGAAACATACGGCTGCAAGCCATGTAAACCCTGAGAAAGATCAAAATATTAATCATTTAGTCTGACCAAAAATTATCCATCAAAGCCCTTTTCAGCCAAAAGACGGGATAAAAGTTGAGTTAGCTTGTCCATAAAATGCTGATGTTCAGAGAGTCTCTAAAGCCTTTGGGATTTCTGACCCTGCAGCAAGTTTTATCCTTTCTACATGACAAGATCTGCTCCCTCCCCCAGAGCAAGCAGAGAAAGATGTAGCTGGGCTGGAGCTGTGGGGAGTGGTACCCTCTGGAGAAGCTGTGCCTTTGCTTCAGCAGATCTGCACAGTCCCCTTAATAATGACTTCAGTAAATCAGGGAGCTCACTATAATGAAGTTTGCTAAATGTGTGAACCTTTTTTCCAGCTCCCTCAAAAAAAAAAAAAAAGTATATTCGCACCAAAGCTTCTGCACCTGGACAAAAGCATACACCCCTCCTTCTGCTCCTCTGGAAATTAGATTTCAGGTCAAAAAATTCTCTAAACCAAAAGAATCTAAGTATCCTTTTTTTTTTTTCCTGATTCCTCAGAGACTGCTGGTCCCAGATTAGGATGAAACTCCAAGCCTATAATTTTGTCCATATTCTCTTTCAGAGACAATGATTGACTGGAATGAAGATATGAGTAATTTATGCCTAGATTTTAACGGTGGCAGCATCTGTTTCACACTGCCATCAACTCACAGCGATGTTTCCACTGTCTCCTCAGGCTATGATGAATGTAATTTTCCAATGTTTGCCTGAATCCCACACAGCAGTAATCAGCAATTATCAAAAGCAGCAAACACAAATAATTAAGATATTTCCATGACATCCAAGCACAGTCTCCTCTGGGATGTGTGCCTCTCACTGCAGCGGGTAGAAATGTTGTCTGCACCACCCGTGAGGCGAAGAGCACCTTTATCTCCATGTCTGGAACCCAACTCAAGGAAGTTGGACAAAACAGTGTGGGTGAGGCATCCAAGTGATTTTACATTTTCAAAAGGGAACCAGGGGCTGATTATGGAACAGCCTCTGCTCCACAATCAGCCTTGTAAACGTGGGGCAGCACAACCAGTGGATGCAACAGTATCAATTACCTTTAGAACCTCATGTCATTCCATGTACTGTAACACCTGACACAACTGCATGCCCTGTGGCAGATTAGCCAGTGTCCTTCATCCCCTCACTACCACTTTCTCCCAAATACAGCCCAATACCAAGAGATTTCAGTCTTCATTGTACTGACATGTTGTTTATTAGTCACATGCTCCCGTTGGCTGCTCTAGCTTGGGCTCCTTGGTCATTCCTGTAATGCACTGCAGCCAGGAGTTCCTATAAAACTGACGCAGAGGATTTATTTTTGTTAATGTGTAATATTTCCCACTGCCACAATTAGAGGGATACTAAATAAGCATGCTTATATATTTGAGAGGACTTATCTCAAACTTTAATGGATAATCAGTGTACACTGAACAGGTGGGAATGCTTGCTGACAGACCTACACACCCATCGCCTCCCCTCTGCTCTCTCCAGCTTATTTTTGCTGCTGGAATCCCCAGACCAATTTGTACCTGCTGTAAACTGGCACAGCTTAGTGTAAATCAATGGACCTGCAGCAGTTCCCATTAGCCAAGACCTTCTAGGCTCTCTGTAAATCTAGCAGGTTTGATTTGACCTCTGGTCTACCAGAAGTCCATTCCTGAGAACCCCTCTTCCCAGAATTTTCATCTTTGCTCTTCTCTTATCAACATCTCTGCTTTAATCTTTGTGTGTGTAAATCTGCACAGAACCAACTCAGTTCAAGGGAACTGAGTCAGCATCAGATCAGACAGGTCTCGCCCATGTTAATAAGTCCTTAAAGGACAAGAAACATCAAAGATTTTTACCTCCAGATTTTGCATTTGTTTCTTGCCTTGGCCAAGGCCAAAACCCTCTATCAAAAGACTGTTCAGCCTGGCGAGGGAAAGCCTCAGGAGGACCTTACCAGTGTGTATAAAAACCCTGATGGGGGAGGATGTAAAGAAGACAGTCAGACACTTCTCAGTGGCACCCAGCTACAGGACAAGAGACAAGGGACACAAATTGAACCACGAGAAATTCCACCTGAACAAAAGAAAACCACTGTTTTTCAACGTGAAGGTGATGGATCTGAGGAACACATTGCTCAGAGAGCTTGTGAAGTCTCCACCCTTGGAGGTATTCAGAACGCAACCAGACACAGTCCTTTGCAAGCGGCTCTAGGAGACCCTGCTCGTAGCATGGAGGTTGGACTAGATGATCACCAGAGATTTCTTCCAAACTCAGCATTTCTGTGGTTCTGTACTACTGCTGAGCACAAAATAATGGCTTTCAGTATCTGACCCAGCACAAATGAAAACAACACTGCTCCTCATCCCTGAGAACTGCTCTTGCTCGTTGTTGAAGGGTGGCCAGTATCCCTTTGTGGGTCAGTATATTAATTCCCCCTCTATCCTAAGGCTGCAAATACAGATGACCATGTCCTTGGATAGCCAATGTGAGGAAGCACAAACCAGCTATGCCTTCCCAACATTAAACTTCCCTGCCCTGCTTCCTGCCACGCTACTGAGCTGCATCACTCCAGAGCAACAATCCCTCTCCTCTAACTTGGACATGGCCATGACCCAAACCAGCTGCAAATCAGTGAACAGGATCAGACTGCAGGTGGAAAAAGCACATTTTGCCCTCTGAGAAAGGGTAACTACCACAGACTGTGGAAATATTTGTAGAAAACATCAATTCTGAAACGGAAGACACAAGGAATGAGGAGGGAAACAGTGAGGAGGCAAGGGGAAGGGCAAGGGGCCAGGATGTCCTACACAATCGCTCTTTATACTGTAGCACTTCTCCACCTTCCTGAGAGGACAAAACTCTGTCGATCCCACGAGCCGCACACCAAAATATGCCCAGAGCTGTAAGGCAAGGACCATATTCCCAGGAGAACTGCAAGGAGGCAGAGTGCTAGGAGGGGTTTCCATCCACCTCTCCTCTCCACTACACGAGGATGGGGCACAGCATTCAGCTTTCCTGTCCCGCTCGTCTTGCCACGGGAAGGAGAGACAGATTCCACAGCCCTGCCGCCTGCCACGTGATGCAGTCCCACGACAAGATGCAGGCCCGCACTCCCTGTCAGCTGCATGTGACTAAAGAGCCAACCAGCGGCAAAACTTTGCCTCAGCAGTGAGGGCAGCCTGATCACTTACCCCTGGTGGTGATTCTGCTCCGTGGGCTGCAGTTCAGGAGACCGCACGGACCACAAGAAAACTCCCACGTGCCCCAGAGCCCAACACATCAGAAATTTTCTGTATCTCTAAGGGCAAGGACTCTGAAGAGTCCAGGTCATCAGCTGTGAGCACCCAAGTTTTCTCAGAGCAAACTGTCCTGTGTGTTGCACAGTGTATTTACAGACAGGGCTTTTTTTATGTGGCTGTTTACGCTACAGACTGGGAAGGCTTAAACAATTACTTGGTAGGCTGTACCTTGGTCACATTATCAATAGATTACAGTGTCTCTGCACAGTATTTATGAGCAGAGAGAAATTCACCAAATCCATTTCCTAGCACACCCATAAAACAACTAGAATCTTACTGCTTCTACTGAGCTTTACTTCAGGTTACTCTACACAAACGCTGAAAGAAAGAGTGCAGCAAAGAATATACCAGTCTTCTCTTCATCCAATAAAAAGTGTTACCTGGAAAAGTTCAAATAAAGGAGAAATAGCATGACCTTTTTTATCTCAGTTTCCCCATCAGTCACAATCTCAGCTCCCACAGAGATGCTGCTCACACAGGTTGTAAATCAAATGAGTCAGAGAGCTTTTCTCCCATTTATCCATAAAACACCTGCCTCACTCCAGATGTTACTGAATAGTAATAATCAGAGAGGGCTTTATTTGAAACACTAATCACCAAGATTATATTTTTTAAAAAATAGAAATCCTTGTTTTAACCCATGTTTTTAGTGTAGTCCCACTGTGGGATCCAGGGCTCCATTTTAGCAAGTGCTTCACACCAACAGTTCTGATCTTGAGTGGGTAGCAAAGCACACAGATTTCATCTGGGCTGACTACAAAACACCACTCAAACAACAACATCCACTGCTTTTCTGCATGTCATTGTTAATGTAATTCCTGCCCAGCAACATATTAAGAGGTGATGAACTCAACAGGAATTTAGGGCACTTGGAAAGATCAGCTTGGAAATGCACGGGCATCCACAGACAAATGCCCTCAACTGCTCCCTGCTGCCATAAGCTGCTTTTGTACTACGATTTCATGGCTGATTCGTGCTCATTCACTTCAAACTGGTAATCACACAGGGCCACTGGCTTCCCTGGAACTCAACCCAGTTAAACCACTTGAGCATCTAAGTGGTTCTTTGTCTGCCTCCCTGCTCCAGAGCTGGTGGCTTCATTCCCTTCCTTGGCACCTCCTGTAAGGGCCTGGAGCGACAGGACAAGGGGCAATGGCTTCAAACTGAAAGACAGTAGATTTAGTTTGGCTTTTAGGAAAAAATTCTTCCCTGTGAGGGTGGGAGGCCCTGGCACAGGTTGCCCAGAGAAGCTGTGGCTGCCCCATCCCTGGAAGTGTCCCAGGCCAGGC
>JAYRBT010000042.1:55805244-55838518 GCA_036023395.1 Myiotriccus ornatus
GAGCAACCTGGGCTGGTGGAAGGTGTCCCTGCCCATGGCAGGGGGTGGCACTGGATGATCTTTAAGGTCCCTTCCAACCCAGGCCATTCTATGATTCTATGGTTCTGTGATCCTCCCCCACCCTGAAACAAACAAACAAAAAATTCCCTGAGATGTATCCAAAAACTTCCTGTGAGATGTAGAGGAGTCAAGTCACACCCTACCAGCCATGATGCTCTGAAAAGACCCAGCTGGTTTAATTCCTTTATCATCATCACTGCTCATCAGTGTTTCACCATGGACTGCAAGAAGTCCTGAAGCTGGGTGTCACTTTTAGTACAGTTTAGACTGCATTTGAGAAGATTCACCTCCAAAGTGGTTATGCTTGTAGAAAAAAATCTGGTATATGGTTTTAACAATGTCCTGCACAAAGGAAGATACACAAGCAGATTTAAAGTATCACAGCAGAGATCTGCTGTGAGAGAAAGTTACTTTCCTCCATTACACTTCCAGATAATATTAATCTATAGGATGTTTTAGGTTCTCTTGTAAAAGCAAATAAAGCCTGGAGCACATTAACTTCCACAACAGTAAATCGTATTTTTTGATACTGCTACACCAGCTTTATCATGGGAGTGTTAAAAAATTCTGGAGAAGAGTAGGAATTAACAAGTTAGCTTTCTCTGTAGATGTCCTCACGAAAGCTGACATTTTCCATGTATCTTAGATAATATCAAATTAGTTCTCCAGCTATCACTCATGTTTTTCATAAACTGTTCCAAGTTAAATTCAAATCTATGCACAGTGAAAGAGAAGAATTTAAATCATCACTAAAACAGCACCATGGTTTGGAGGCCTATGGGCAAAACAAAGGATGTTCATGTATATATTTCATTGCCTCCAATTTTTAATTTTATTATCTTAAGCACACATTCTCTGTGATCACAGAACACTGTCCAGAGTCCCAAAACACCAACAGAGAAAAATACATTTGGTGTCACTTTAACTCATCTCTCCTTTAAAAGAGGGGGAATTTTTTTCCCTGCTTATTGAATTACAGTGGAACTTGATGGGCAGGATTCTTCCCTATTGGCCAGATAAAAGCTCTTGTTTATGTAAAACTTTATCAGATGTGAATAGAAAAGAAAGACCCTCAGCTAGTTAGTTCAGAAGAAATGAGTTATGTTGACTTGCACCGGGGCATTTTTCATTTTATACAGGAGCAATGAGCTGCACAAGATGCTGGCAGTGAAGTCCCAGTTCCCACGTTCTTCACATTCCTTTTGGAACCCAAGTCATAGGAGTAAGAACCTAATGAGCATTTCCAAAGAGGAACACAGAAACCAAGCGACCAACCCTCTGCTGCCTGTCTCCCCATCACAAGTATTCCAGCCACGATGTGGGACTGTGTGGACATACCAATCTGCTCTGAAGCAGGACTGAGCTGCTGCTGGTGGATTTCAGCAGCCTTTTCAAAGTGTCCTAAACAGATGAGATCACAGACATTTGAAGATCGGGAGGAGTACATCACAGTCCTGTCAGACAGAATGCATGCCTTGAATATGCATTAGCAATAGTGGCTCCACACTATGCAGTGATACCCAGCTTCCATTTGCTACCTTTAATTAATAATTGAAGGTATTGACTACCATGGTTTCCGACTGCTGTTTCGCATCCTCTGATACGTAGATTGATACCCTGTATTAACACAGCACATCCTGAGCAGTCCCCAAACCCTTCACTGATTTAAGGGACTGACACACAACGCTCCCTTCCCACTTCTGAGACTCAGCAACTCCCGAGACAAAACACAGCACACTGGAATGCTACCAAAGGATGAGAACAGCACATGAAATATTCACAGGGCAAACACACACACAGCCAAAGCAGACCAGAGCAGAACTCCAGTTCTGCCCAGACATCAGGAAGGCCTCTCAGCTTATAATGACACCAAGGTCTTACTGCATTCCTTGTCCCAAGTACTGACAAGACGCCCCTCACTGCCATGCTGGAGAGCAATTCAGCAGTACCCCAGGAGGACTGAACCAGTGGCTTCACAGTCTCCACACCAAACACAGAGACTTGCTGGAGCATTCAGCAAGAAGTGCACACAACAGTGTCTCTGACAGAGTGGCCACAGCACATAAAACATGGCAGTGCTCTCACTTCTTTGTCTCAAACAAACACAGGAGGATACACAAAAGCATAAAGGAAAAAGGTGCCAAACGTTAAGAGCCCAAGGGCCAGAAGCCAGTGTGGTAGGAAGTCCACAGGAAGAGGTTAGCCCGTCAATTTATTGCACGAATTTGTTCAGGACAAGCAACTTTACATCAGATCAGTGTTTTCCTCGGAGGCATAAAGATTTCTCATGTAGTATTTGGAGCCTTAAAATGAACCCATTCTTTTGTTGAGCCGTTCCTGCTGCCCTTGAACACCACGCTGTCGCTGTTCACACCCAGCAGCAGCTCCTGCAACACTCCAGTCTCACCCTCCGCAGGGTTTAAATATTAAGTATCACAGGAGTTTACATTAAAGTCCCATTAGCAGTAAATGCTCTTCCCCTGGAACGCCAGCCATTTTTATCATCTAAATAATCATAGCAAAGGTATGCACCCCAAGTAACAGAGATCCTTTTAACGGTGTGGGGTTTTTATTCTTTCCCAAATAATTAATGACAAGATTAACTCGATTTAAGCCCCCCCCCCAAAAAAAAAAAAAAACACAACCAAAACAAAAAAGACAATCAAAAAATTCCCCCTCTTTGGGAGGAAACCTCCCAGAGTACATTTTTGGAAACATTCATTTACACTTTTATCTTTTCTGATTCCTACAGAAAAAAAGTCTGCAACTGAAACAAACAAATTTAGTGACACTAATTGAAGGTGCCTCTATCAGGTTTGAGAAAAATAAGTGTATCCATGAGTATTTCAGGAACATTTGCAAGTGATTTATTTGCATCAGAAGCCACGGCAAGAGTCAAGGTTCAGCAATCTGAGTTCATAACAATAGATAGATAATTAGATAGGATTAATTAATTAATAGATAACTAGAAAAGGAACCAAAGGAAAGGTACCTCCCTTGTAAGCTGAGATTGGCTCCTTTTTTCAGCTGAAGATCAACAGTGCACACTGAAAAAAGAGTGGAAGGCTCAAAGAAGAAAGGAAGACACACCTAAACACCTACCATTGCCTGAGTGATTCCTCTTGAAGGCAGGACCCTGTTGGCAGTGCCAGCTCCCACCATCAATCCACAATGTGTAAGGAACAAAGTGCCATAAGAATCTAGAAGACCATTCAGAATGTAGTGCAGAACTTTGCATGTAGATTTGTGTTCAGAATGGCTAGGCAGCAATGAGCTAAACATTCAATAAATTAAATTTATTTTTTTCCCAACCTGAAAAATAGTTTAAGTCTATACTGTGTTACCAGTATTCATGGAAAAGTACCTGGAGAATCTTTCCATGGCTTGTCTGGAAAGCTAGGGGTTTGGATGGCTGCTTTTTTCTTTTTCTTCCTTGCTCACCACTGAATTATTCATAACAAAGTTCAGCCTTGTACTGAGCTATGGGCTTGATGTATTCCTTGCCGTACAGAAACAGCTCTGCTGGAGAAGCAGGATGTGACTCCGTGGATGTGGATGTGTGCACCACCCCGGAGCGTAACTGGGGGCTCAGCCACTCCTCTCCCCGCTGAACGTGACTGTACCTACCGAGAGGAGAAACGTGAGGTATTTCTTACACCAGGGACTGGAATGCCGAAGGAAACTCCCCACAGATGCAGGTGCCTTGGGACTGCCAAGCCCTCTTATCGTTTGTACACACCAAAGATGTTCAGATCCCCTGCGGTGACCGTGGGCTGTATGGATGGTGGCAGTCCGGGGCACTGGGGGACTCCAAAGCCACTTCCCACTGCACCTGGATTTCCCCACAGCAGGGAAACTGGACGTGGGTGAGCCACACATTCCCCACGCTCTGCTGCTGGCCAGGCAGGATGGGAATGGTGACCCACAAAACACGTCCGTCCTTGACCTGTCCTCCTTCCAAGGATCAACCAGCCTTTTTTATGCATCTCTCTCTCTCACAGTCAGTGCTCCCCTGCTCAAAAGCCAAATGTGCCACTGTTCCTACCTAGTGAGAGGAGGTCACCAAATATACCATCTACAATTGCATTTTCATCTTCTAGCTGCAAAAGGTTTCTATTCAAGAGTCATAATTGTCTTCTCGTTGGAATAAAGTGTGAGGTATTTTAGGAACTCTTAGAGAAGCCGAGTGGATTGAAGTATTGTTGTGCTAATTAAAGCTTCTTTGATTTTCCAGCTCTGAATCTCAACACTCTGTGAAGTGAGCATTTTTTATGGCAAGCCCAACCGTGGGATACAGTGCAACTCTGAAAGTACCTGTGAGAAGCCTCGAGTACAGAATGTTTCTCTTCTTCTTTTCTCAGCAGACTGAAAAGGAGCATGAAATCATGGTCTCTCTACAGACTTCTGAGGGGAAAAGAGACAATCCCATTCACTTCTGTGGGCTCTGGCTTACTCCAGGAGCACACATTTGCAGAGCTGGGCTGTGGCAGTTCGTAGCAGCTGCTCTCGGGGACAGCACTAAATCAGATGGTCTGATTTTCTTTGGCAGTCAGACCATCTGACTTAAACTGTGAGCCCTGAAGGCACCTCCTCCAGATGCTTTGGAGGATGGATAAAACTCTAACAGTGGCTAGGAGTGCACCTATGCAAATGTTTACTTTTGCTTGCAGAGGTAAGACTCATTTTATGCTTTGGAGTATCAGGATTCTCATTCACTGAGGTGGAAATACCTCAGTGAAACACCATGTTTTCTGCATGGCAAGGGAGTACATATTCACACCTGAGATTCCTGTGTTTCCATAAAGCAGTTCTTTTGTACCCATTAATCAAACAGTGCATGCAAGTTGAGTGACCTCCAAGACTTAACTTTTAGGTAAACCAAATTTATGTTGAAATCATCTATAATGTATCAAGAAGGTAACATATAAAAATAGCACCTTGTTACTGAACAGGCTGTCCCCTCTCTGTGTTGAAAGTCTGTTGAATTACTGCTCCCCTTATAACCCAAGTGTCAGTGCAGCTGAAGAAGAAAGAGGAGCCTTTTCCAGGGATCATCATGTCTGTTATCTAAGCTATACCTGCAGAGCCACAGTTTTTGTCTCTGTATTGGATGCTTCAGAGAAAACCTACAAGACAAAGAGGTTGCCTGGAGTAACCAAAGGGAACATTTTTGTAATTGATGAAATATAAAAGATAGCATAGGAGGATTTGCATTTTGGGGGAAAAAACCTCACACACATTTGCTTCTGAGATTGAGTAAGGAATTAACTCAGAGACTCAACCAACCCAATACACAATCCTGATTTTTTTTATATATATATATTTTTTTTAATGAAGTCATTTTAGAGGGCAAAACCCATGTCCTAGGACCGGGACCTGAATGCACCAAGTTTTGCCTGAAAACCTCCACCTAGCAAAACTGACCACACCCCAGCAAGCAGTGACTGCACAGACTGTGGGAAAGGTGATGAATGACACAGGATGAGATGCCATCTTACCAGCATCAGGGCCAAAAGAACCTAGTGGGAGCACTTTCCACACTGAGGAGGCAGCACAGATAAAAACAGGCAAGGTCTTTCTTAAAAAAAAAACCAAAACAAACAAAACAAACAAAAAAAACCCACCCCAAAACCTGATTGTGATACAAGAATTGTATTTCCAGCCCTAAAGAAAATGAACGTTTGATCGAGATCCATGTATGGTGAGACAGACCGTGCAGGAACCCGGCAGTGAAGGCTCTGGGGTCAGAATTTCACAAGATGAAGCTTGGCCACAATGGGAAAAAACTAGTAGGGGGATATAGGAATAGGTTATACAGCAAGGGAATTGGAGATCCAGGGAAACAGGTTATTGAGCAACATTACAATCTGATCTAAACAACACACCAGGAGCTTGAACAAAGGGGAGAAGATTCCTACCACAGACATGATTAACAAGCTTTTCTTCTGCACAAGAAAGAGAAAAGGATGAAGCAGTGAGACTTTGGACACACCTAGAGCCAACCAAACTCAGTGACAGCGATCACATCCCAGAAGTGAGGCGTGGACACGAGCACCTCGTTGAATGAAGACCACCACCACAGAGCAGCCAACAGACAAACGTCTTGGACTGCACCCATTTAAGACTGAAAACTGCAAATCCGCACTGACAGCTCAACAAAACAATCTTTGACAATCTGTAAGTGACATTCAATCACACCAACTAAATACTTGAAGCTACTGAGGAATGAGGGTTTCACTGACGGAAGGTTTTCTCGACCAAGAAAGCAAAACAAGCAAGTAAATTAAATCACATGACAGGCCACATAAAATGTTCTGCCTCACGTAGAGGTCAGGGTGTTTTCACTTCATTTCCCCCATGTGTGAATCAGCATTCATCCCACTGTTACAAACTGCGCCTACCTATGGAAAGACCTCTGTAGACGGACCCCCAACACACAACAGCTTTGGCAGAAAATAATTAGCATTCATGTCATTGCCCTCTCTGCACGTGACACAACACTGAGACACGGCACACGTGGCACATTCAGACCAGTTTGCACGAAACACACCTTGAGAAACCAACTTTCAAAAGAAAACAAGGCCAAGTCCATTTGACTTGCTGACGTTCAACCCGACCTAAAACCCGTGATCAGTCTCACAGTTGGCTGAAACCCGATTTCAAGTCTGCACTTAGATGATAATGCTACAGGCAGTGATTGATACCCACAAGCCTTTGGAGAACACAGTGCTCACACAGTCAGGAGGCTTAATCTTACTTGCACTTTTTTTGGTGGAACTGGGTGATGTCTCAGCAGTGAAGGCAGCAGAGTTTGGCCCCAGAATGTTACTCCCTGAAGGCTAGATCCAAAGCCTGTGGAAGCCAAACCTTTGGCTTAAAATTGCACTGTAAAGCTTGAGTTGACATTTACAAGCCTCTCAAAGCCCACAGCCACATTTCCCACTCACTGCATTGTCACTTCTTATGCCATTCAGTAAGAAAACCATCAATAAACCAACCATTCATTTCAGATGGAACTGGGCAATAGTGAGAGTAGAGAAACCAGACTCCAGAAAATAACCAGACAGAATAAACCTGGGTAAGATCCTTAAAAATTATCTTTAATTGATGCCAAGTATGAACAGATGAACGAGTACAGAAGCAGGTAAAACTGCATAGATGAAAACTATGCATTTCAAATAGTTCAAGAACTCATAACATCAGATGTTCTAAAAATGGTAAGTCAAACAATTTCACTACTGGAAGTAAAATGAGCTGTAATGTGACAATGAAGTACATACTTGACCAAAGTATAAGCGATTTGTAAATGGTGGAAATAAGTACAGCTGTGTCAGCTTAAATGGTTTGTTGCCCTGATGGTGCACTTTCATATGGAGACTATTCAGTTTATATATTTCACATCGGCAATATTTGATCTTTAAAGTCAGAGGTATGTCTGAGAGGCCATTTACAGTTCTATTGACAGCTGTTATTTATTCATTTCAAACCGACATACTGCAAAAAACAATGTTTTACATGTAAAGGAAAGGAAAAAAAAAAAAAGATTTCATCTTAGCAGGTTATAGGTAAGGGTTTGCTGAATTTAGTCATAAAAATATCATTTTTACTTTTGTACAAAAGTAAAATATACATTTGATCCCAATTACATTTATAGAAATGTCACTGAAACCATAACATGGATCAAAGACTGATGCACCTAAAGGAACTGAATGCAGCGTCTTCATTTTATTATAGAAACTAGAAATGGAAGATGATTTTTTTTTTGTAACTTGTAGTGACATTTGCTAGAGCCTGTGAACAGGTGAAATATACAGAATTACACAGATATTAACAGAAACTTTGAGACAAATTTCAGTTAAGACCTCAGTTTCGTTTTATTTCCTTTGAAAATATCAAAGCATGCTATGCCTTGACAGCATAAGTTGTTGACCTCACCAGTGGCAAGTTCACCTGTACTGAGTGAAACAGTAGAACACCCTGAAGTTTCTTTTTTTTTTTTTTTTGCAGATACAAATACTGACACCTTTAAGAATACTTGATAAGCATTTCAGGAAAAATAAATTCCCTACACCTGATTAGGTAAAGCCAGAACAACAGAAAACAGAAAAGAAAAAGGAACTCAGCCTGAAGTAAGTCCAACCAAAATCGAAGTGCAGGTCCCTGGTTAAAGCATCTCAGGGAAGGAGCCTGTTTCAGACTTGCAGAGGGCAGGTCTGGAACAAACTTGCCACGCTGTGCAATTGCAAGCACGGTTTTCCAGTTCCGTCCAGCCCTCTGGCCACGGAGGGTAAATCACACCTTGGAGCTGGTTCTGCATCCCTGTGGGTCTGAAATTACTGGGAGTATCACTGGCATCAGGCTGCTGGAAGCCTACAGGATCAGACCATTCCTGGAAAAGCTGCAGTACCTCCCTCTTCTTCGTGTTAGGGGAAAAGATTAACCCAGAATGGCACCCCTCCAGTAAGAGTTATCCAGCTAATATTTGGAAAGGAATATATTCTCTCCTCAGATTGCATATGTACGCAGAAGATTTTGTTCTAAAATACAACTTTACGCCTTTCTCTAAATAATTTCAGATGTTCCTGTCCTACTGTTCACTGTGTTTTGTTTAATATTTGAGCATATAAGAAACTGCACCGTTCCAGTGTGAACTATGGGAAAGTGAAACTTGCCCTCAGTTCCTCATGCTTAGAGATAAACAGGTTACACTTGGGCTTCAGCTCTCCCCTAACAGAAACTAACTTTCTGTACTTCTGCCTAACTAAAACAATTGTCCTTTAGGAAAAGAAAAAAAAAAATAAATAAACCTGTCAATAAAGTTGCCACTGCTCAGTCAGTTGTCGATTTGGACCAATGCAGCCTCCAACGAATGATTTGCCAAGAAGGGTCTGATCCCTGAAACCTCCCTTTGGGCAAAATCACTGCTGCGAACAAGAGGACATTTGCTGAATTCTGTCCTATCCCTGGTGCTTCATACCACCTTTCAAGTGCTTGTCCACATGATCAGCAGTAAATCAGGTTTAGCACGAGCGCAGTTCAGAGACTTTGTAAGTGGAAATTAATTTCCTTGGGCCACGATCGTTGCCAGCACTGACCCTCCTCACGCCTACAAATGTGTAAACCGGGAACGAAGGAAGGAAATCACCAGAACCCTCAGCAGGATCAACGTGCTATCCCCTCAGTAAGCCAGGCTGTGAATTTTCCAGCACTCACGTACTAGAAGAGTTTTGTCGCACGTGGGCACGCTCTGCCCAGCCACCCCCTGCCAAGCAGGGTCAGTTCCAGTACATCTCATGATTACTAAGGGCTTATCTGTCTGAATGAACTTGTGAGGCAGATGAGGTAAACTGCATTAAGCCCCATTGTGTTCGGAATTAAAGCAGCCTTAATTCAATTCAGGTTACTTTCCTTCAAAAAGAATGACTCCAAATCAGATTAAGGTTGCTTTAATACTGCAACAGAATGTCCATGCTGGGCTTTAAAGCAGTTTAACAAATCTACTTTGAATGCACACCTTTCATTAATTCGGATTAGCTTTCCTCAAGTCCCCAGTGGAGATAAGGCTTAGGAGACTCCACGCAGGGAGTCTGTGTGGGTTTGCTGGGATGCTGGGAACTCACACCCTGGCTTACTGCACGCTAACTTCCTCATGAGGGCAGGTAAATCCAGTTCACTGTCTGTGCTGGAGCTGCCACACAGAGGGTCTGAGCTCTTGGCAGTCTGGCAGCAACCCCTCGGCTCTGCGAAGGAACGGGGGAGCCTTTCATTTTCACTCTCCTCTGCCTGTTCCCCAGTGCTCTGGAGCTAAGGGTGGTAGGACCAGATGGGGAATTCTGGCAGTGATTCCAGCCTACAGGATTCCTGCCTCTGCACTGCAGTGCACTGCTGCCTTGCTCCTGCCAGGTAAGCTCCCTCATCCCCTTCCCCAAGCGGAGGAAAGCAAAGCTCTTTGGGGGCAGCGGGGAAGCACAGAGAGGCACGGAGCAGAGGCTGGGGAAGGAGGCTTGTGGAGAGATTCCTTATGATGGAATAGCTGCTTTCCCTCACCAAACTACAGCCCAGCTTGCGACTGCCACACCTACTGGTTCCTCTGTCCACCTTAACGTGGTCGTCGCTTCTGGGAGGTCCCTACCAAAGCGATTCTCCCTACCAAGTGAATTCTCTTGACTCTTTCGGAGAAGCACTAATAAAAACTGGCCCTCAGCTCATTTCCAGTCCTCTTCCAACTACATAAACAATCCCACAGAGTCCATGTGTGGCAAAAAAAGAAATATATAAGGCCCAAAAGAGGAAGAAAAAAAAGAGAAGAAAAAAGAAAAAAAAAAGAAAGAGAGAAAGAGAGAAAGAAAGAAAGAAAAGGATGCTAACTGGTAAGAACAGGCAGTTTTTTAAGTGCACCTTCAGGCCCACAAAGACATTTCAGCACTCCTGTGTATAGAGAGTAAGAGCCTTTGTTGTTGTTGTTGTTATTTTTCTGTGTCAAACTTGTTGAAAATGCATGCCTATGCTACATGAGGGTAATTCCTGTATTCCATATGTATTGAGATCCTTTGCAGTGAGCTATAAATGGACAAAGCAACATTCAGGCTCCCCAAACCACCCTGGGCCCTGAAGACCTGTCCTGGTCTCCTGACAAAGAAGAATTGCTGCATGCAGCACTTTCCTCTGCACACATGCAGAATGATTATCACTCTGCACATTGAACTAAGGTGTGCAATACCCAGCTGGGTTAGAAGTTACCAAAGTGAGGCCTCGTCTCCCACATGCATCTTTCTGATCATCAGTCCCGTAGCACTGAAATGATTATTGCTGTTTAGTTTAGTCAGTTGGTGGTTTTATAAGCTGAGTGCAGCATTCAAGTCCATTTTGACATCAGAAGTCATATCCTAGAATTCAAGAGTTTGGGAAGATCAGGACCACTAGAATTTAACGGGGAGAGAGGTGTACAATGGGCAGGGGTGTGAGCAGGGGACAGGAAAGAAGCTTAACAACATCTACCTAGAGGATGTAATGCCCTGTTGTATCTGATGCTTTGCATTTCTTGCAGGAGTTGGAGCTCCCTCAGTTCTTAATCACTTTCTCATCGCTAAGATTGACAGAATTCACACAGTGAGAAATAAAGTCAAGTCTTTCTGGAAACCTGGCAGGTCGAGCTTGTGCGTAACTGCAGAGTTAGGGTTGTTTTTTAAGTTAACTCTAAGTGCCTTGATTTTATATATACATGTGTCTGCATATGTATGTGACACACACAGGAGCAGACATACATATATATATATATTTATACACATATGTACATACATCTGAAAGGCAGGGGAAAGAAAGGATCTGTACAATGTGGAAGGAGAAGTGTTCAACAGCAGTTGGCCACATGCTAAGTGCAGAACGAAGATCCTCAACTTTGTCCATTTTAAAAAGAAAAGATCAGTGCCTACATTATTTCAGGTCAAAGGTTATTCTCTTCCAGGGCCTAGCAGTCAAGGTGGGCATATTGCAGAAGATACCTTCTCCTAGCATGGCTTCCTTCGCCAGATGATGGTGGGAATAAGAACAGGCACCAGAAAGAAGAATAGGGCTCAAAGAATGGGTGATGGGATTTAAGATCTGACAGCCTGCCAAAAGGGGATGGAGGAGACAGGGATGGGAGGGCACTGGAAAGCCTTTCCCACCCACTCACCTGGGAACTCTGTGGGAAAAAAAAAGCACAGTCCTCCAGTCTGGTTGCCTGACTGGGTGACGCAGTAGCTCACGCTGGTCCCTAATTCCTCCTGAGCCCTGCCATGAAGGGACAGGCTGCCAAAAAGCCATCTCAGGGACAGGAAGGGCAGATACAATGATGCCTATAAACAACCAAGGGAAACCTGAAGCCTTGCACAAACACAACTGTGAGTTACTCGGCAGAAGCAGATGCTGAGCCCTGCAGCATCAGACTGGCTGGGGAAGGAAGGTATCCCACGGGCACTGGTGGTCTCTGCCCACCTCTTCTGCATCCCTCTCACTCACACTTGGTCCTTCTCTCTTTACCTCCTCCTGTGCCGTGCCAGGAGACAGCACAGAACACCCCTGACAACGTGCTGACGCCTCGCCCTTTCCTTCAGCATCTCTGATCAGCTCAGTTCCTGGAGGCACTTTCAGCAATTTAGGGGATGTAAGATAAAGGCACTGCAACTATCTAAATCAGTCTGTTGAGTCTCTTCAGTGAGTTTTAGGGGAATACAAAAAAGTCTCAACTGATGGCTGCAAAAGAAACCAGCTGCTGCAATTTGGATGCATGTAGTAGATAAGTTTCATTTACATTCTGAGAATGCACCAAAAAGCATGCACCTGCACCTTTCGGCTATGAAGGATACTAGGTTTTAGGTGTTGCTATATATAACTGGACTTCTTAATTTTCCATATAGCTTTCCCTTTAAGGGATGGGATATGTTCCTTTCCGACAACGCCTGGACAAAGCCAACACACTTCCCTGAGCAATGCAGGAAAATCAGGTTTCTCTAATCAGTTCATTCAGGCCTTCAGTCTATCAAGCACATTTTTTTTTTATTTTTATTCTTATCATTATTGTTGTTATTATTATTATTACCATTGAATTCATGCATTAATTAGTTCAAGTTACATTTTAATCAAATAGGCCATAATGCTGAATATTTGAACATGCTTTGATCTCCAAAAGTTATTGTTCCCATTTGACTAACATACGCACTTAAATACAGTACTTTAAATTACTAGTCAACGATTTAATAAATTAAGGAGTGCACTTCTGGTGAATGCAAATCAAAAAGAAAGAAAGAAAAAAAAAAGAAAAGAAAAAAAAACAGAGATAAAGGACCTATTTTTAGAAGATTCAGTTCAAACGAAAGCTTATCCGCTATTGTCTGAGGTAACGTTTCAAGCATGCGATTATAAAATAAATAGTATCAAATTCAAACATGCTTATATTAAACTCCATTGTGCTATCTTGCAACAGAGGGGCTTAAAGTTTTGTATCCAGTTCCAAACGGGGCGGGGTGGGGAAGAAAGAAAAGTGTGTTTCTACCATCTGCATGTAAGAGAACTTAGCAGCACTGCAGATGTTTTGTCTTCGGTTTCGCTTGTTATTTTCCTTTTAGAATAGTTCTCCTATGGACAGCAAAAGAGACCAGGCTTAAGTACGTTTTTAATAAGGTGCTGTGTGGATCTGTAGGTTGGAAATATGAAATCCTTCACAGAGGGGGTGGAAGGAAAAATTCACGCTCCTTCATAAAAGCCACGGCAAATGTTTGCCACAGGTTTTGGGTAATCTTTTTTTTTACTATTATTATCTGATGCACTTTCTTGCAACTGTGCAGTGTTTCGCAGAATATTTTTACTGGAATCCATGCATATGCTTTATAGCTCTAAAAACTGTCTTGCTTAGTTTTAAGTTAACTTTTATCAAAAAAAAAAAAAGGGGGCGATGGGAGAGGAAAAGTTTAGGTCTAACGTCATACGGCTTAAAACTAAACTAGCTCAAATGGTTATCAATTGCCAGGTGGAAAATGCTTTTTTGAAAACAAACGAAAATTTTATCTTTCATGGATCCTGGAAGCTTCTTTATCGCAGAGCAAAGATTCGCAATGCAACAACGCATTTACGAGGTAAATAAAGCATTCAAAGACTATCAGTAAAGCATCTACAAAGTGTGACTGTGTCACTAAAGTCTTCAAGCTGTGAGTGGGGATTTTGGTTTTTGTTTTGTTTGTTTTTGTTTTTGTTTACACATCAGTCAGCAGCTTGCTTTTATTAACGCAGTTTTGGTTGGCTACAGTGCAGTTGCCAGTTCTGAGATTAGCCTCTCTAAAATTGTCTATGCTATTATTCATATCCTCTTCGATTTCCATGTACTCAGATTTGCTGATTGTGGAGGAGCTGCGGCGACTGAGATCACTGTCAGATGCTAAATTAGGGGAGCTAACGTGAAGTAACTGAGCCTGTTCTTCCCCTTCTGTTTCTCGGTGGTAGAAGTAGTTGAAGTTGGACACGATGACAGGTACAGGCAGGGCAATTGTCAGCACACCAGCGATGGCACACAAGGAGCCTACGATTTTGCCTCCAATTGTCACAGGGTACATGTCACCATAGCCCACAGTGGTCATGGATACCACCGCCCACCAGAAAGCATCAGGGATACTTGTGAAATGAGACTCAGGTTCTTCAGCCTCAGCAAAATATACCGCACTAGAGAACAAAATCACCCCAATGAAGAGGAAGAAGATTAGTAAACCTAGCTCTCTCATACTTGCTTTGAGGGTCTGTCCCAATATCTGGAGGCCCTTAGAGTGCCGGGAGAGTTTGAAGATTCGAAAGACTCTTACCAGTCTGATGACTCTCAGGATGGCCAAGGAGGTGGCCTGCTCTCCTTTCTGAGTCCCCTCCCGCTCGGCCATCTCGGTGCCCAGGGTGATGAAGTAAGGGATGATGGCCACAATGTCAATGAAGTTCATTATGTTCTTGAAGAAATCAGTCTTGCTGGGGCAAGCAAAGAAGCGCACCACCAGCTCGAAGGAGAACCAGATGATGCACAGGGTCTCCACAACAAAGAAGGGATCTGTGAAGATGTTGGATTTGTAGACCTGGGTGGTGTTGTCAGTGCGATGCACTGTGTACTCCTTGTCCTCCTTAAGCTCAGGTAACGTCTCTAGGCAGAAGATGACGATGGAGATGAGGATGACCATGACAGAGACTATCGCAATAACCCTTGCCGGCCCAGAGCTCTCTGGGTACTCAAAGAGGAGCCACACCTGGCGCTGGTACTCCCCCTCCGGCAAGGGCCTCTCCTCATCCTTGATGAACCCTTCGTCCTCCCGGAACTTCTCCATGGCCTCCTCACCCAGCTCATAAAATTTGATCTCCTCAGAGAACATGTCCAGGGGGACGTTGACCGGCCGGCGCAGCCGCCCCCCGGACTGGTAGTAGTAGAGGATGGCGTCGAAGCTGGGCCGGTTGCGGTCGAAGAAGTACTCGTTGCGCAAGGGGTCAAAGTACCGCATGCGCTTCTTGGGGTTGCCCAGCAGCGTGTTGGGGAACTGGGCCAAGGTCTTGAGCTGCGTCTCGAAGCGCAGTCCGGCAATGTTTATCACCACGCGCTCACAGCACTCGTGGTCGTCGTGGGCAGCGGGCTGGTAGCTATCCTGGGGGTGGCCAGGCAGCGCCGAAGTCTCGTCCATGTTCTCTCCAGCCATCACGGTCATGGTGGCACACGGGGACGGGGGCCACGGGGCAGGGGAGGAGTGAGGGAAAGGGAGGAGGAGGAGGAGGAGGAGGAGGAGGAGGATGGAGGAGAGCAGAGAGACCCAGGGCAGTTCAGGGATGGGGGGGCTCACAAACTGCAGGGAGGGATGGTGAGGTGGGATGGGGAGCCTGAGGAAGGGATGGGTGAGGAGCCTAAAGCATGGAAATACCCAAAAGGGGACAGGAGGGGCGGGATGAAGGGAGGGGCATCAGGGATGATGGGAGGGTGAAGAAAGAGGGAAGAAGTACCTTTAGGGGGGGAAGAGGGCAGGTAAGGTGAGGGGTCCTGTCCCGTCCCCCAGGCTGGGAGGCTGAAGGTCTATGGAATGCACCCCGGGCCGGGGTCCCCTCCCCAGCCGTCTCCTTTAGCCTTTAACTCGATCCGTCCACATTTCTCACCGGCTCGACCATCGCCGCAGCTGCTGGCACGAAGCTTACACACACACACACACTACACACACACACACACGTACATACATACACATAAAATAAATAAATATATAAATAAATAAATAAATCACGGGCCGGCTGGGAGGCGAGTCCTTGCAATGCCAACTCAGCAAATTTCCATCACCTGCACCCCCCTCCCTTTCCTTTCTCCTCCCCCTCCTCACCACTGCCCTGGTCCTCTCCTGGGAAGGAGCGAGGGATGGAAATACTCTGCTTTTTGAAGGCATAAAGCTCACTTGAAGGATGGAGGCTGCCAGGGAGGAGAGAAACAGAACAAACCAGCCCCCGAGCCCCACCACACACACACACGCTCAGGCGCAATGGATTGGCTTTCACACGAGCAAGAACATCCCGCTCTGCCCACTACGGCAGCACATGCGGAGCCCTACGCGTTCCTACACATCCCCGGACATGCACCAGGGCCTCCGAGGCGGGGATGCGCCCTGAGCTCTTCGGGAGAGCTTCCCAAGCAACTTCAGCGGGGTCAGATCCTGCAAGGAGTCTCCTGAGTACCTCGCTCCCCCTCTTCACAGGCTGTGCGGAGAATTAGCTGAGCTCTGACAACTTCATCGCACCAGTTAGGGGGGATCAGGGCAGGGAGAGCAAAGCATCTCCTGCCTGGCTTTGCAGGAGCTAAACACAACTCCGAGAGAGACGAGGGGAGGGAGGTCGACATCCCAGACCCAAACCGTCCAAAATAGAGTGTAACAGCGCGGGGGCGGGGGGCGAGCAGGGGCTTTTCCTTACCTGCTCCGAGGGAGATGCGCTGGTCAGGAGTAGGAGCCAGTGCCGGAATGCGTCAAGTCGCCTTGCAGCAGCATCCAAAAAAAACCCAAAAAACACCAAAACAAAACAAAAACCGCAGCGGCAAACTTAACCCTCCTCCTCCTCCTCTTACGCCCCTCTTTATAACACAGCGATCGCTTTACAGGGCTGCCTGCGAGACACTGAAATATTCATACACTGTCTTAGGCTGCACCAAGGGCGAGTGGGTTTAATTAGTTTCTGCTGAGAACCGCAGTGGGGGGTGGGAGGGTAGTGCGCGGAAAAGAGCGCAAAGTACCTTTTCCAAAAGGCTCGAGTTAGTAAATAAAATCAAGGAGTCCTGGGTAGCCGCGGGCTCTCCCGCTCTCTGCCCTTAGGACAGCTGGAAAAGGAGCCGGGCGCTGGGCAGCGGCGGCTGGGGAGATGTCAGAGCGCCGCAGCCCTGCAGCCGCATCCCCGGAGTCGGTCTTGGCTCGTCCCAGCAGCAGAGGCAGCAGGAGGAGGCAGGAGCTGGGCGCGTGTGGCAGGAGCGAGAGGGCTGCTGAATGCATAAGAAGAGCGAGGAGCAAACTCGAGCCATTTCTTGACGCTGCAGTATCAGCAGAAACCTGAGAGCTGTTTGGTGCAGCTCGGGGAGCGGGAGGGCGGGGGGAGCCGGGGGGGCCGGGACCGGCGGGAGGAGGGAAGGAGGCAGGGAGGGAGGGATGCGCGCTGCCCCCGGGCCGGCCGCCCCCGCACGCTGCGCGCCGCGCCCCCGACGCAATGCGGGCGGCCCCGGCCCCTGCCCGCTGCGGGGTGGGCTGCGGGGAGCCGGCGGGATCCCGGGGAACGCGGAGGGGATGCACGAGCAGCCCCGCACAGGTGCGCGGAGCAGCCGCCCCCCGGCGCGCAGAGGGGCGGCGGGACCGCGCTTTTGTCCTGCAGATCCCCCGCAGCCCGAACGGGGCTGCCCGCAGGTCCCCCCGCAGCACTTGCGGCGGTGCGGGGCTGAGCATCCCGCACGGAGCGGGGCTGGGGAGCTGGGCATCCCGCACGGAGCGGGGCTGGGGAGCTCGGCATCCCGCAGGGAGCGGGGCTGCGGGGCTGAGCATCCCGCAGGGAGCGGGGCTGCGGGGCTGAGCATCCCGCACGGAGCGGGGCTGGGGAGCTGGGCATCCCGCACGGAGCGGGGCTGCGGGGCTGAGCATCCCGCACGGAGCGGGGCTGGGGAGCTGAGCATCCCACACGGAGCGGGGCTGCGGGGCTCAGCATCCCGCACGGAGCGGGGCTGCGGGGCTCAGCATCCCGCACGGAGCGGGGCTGCGGGGCTGAGAATCCCGCACAGAGCGGGGCTGGGGAGCTGAGCATCCCGCACGGAGCGGGGCTGCGGGGCTCAGCATCCCGCACGGAGCGGGGCTGCGGGGCTGAGAATCCCGCACGGAGCGGGGCTGGGGAGCTGAGCATCCCGCACGGAGCGGGGCTGCGGGGCTCAGCATCCCGCACGGAGCGGGGCTGCAGCCGCGGAGCGCGGCGGCTGCGCCCGCAGTGCCCAGAGCTCTCCTGGTCCCGGACCTCAGTCCCGGACCCCGGCCCGCCTCGGGATTGAAGGGGCTGCGCATCCCGAGCCTCCTGGACACACCGGTGGAGGGTAAATCCCGAGCGGAGCGGCTGGAATTGGGAGGGAAGAGTTAATCGTCAGGCAGCGTATTACGGGGAAACTGCCCTTTCATGCGGCTTTATCCCACTGAATTCATTTAATTGATGAATCACATAACTTCGAGATGGAGGAGACCCATTATGTCATCAGCTTCCCTCCGCTGCCGCTGCAGGATCGTTCCCCACAGTGTATGAGCGCTTACATTATATAAAAGCCTGCTGCTCACTTTGTCAGGGCGGCAGCGGTGATCAAATACAACCTGGGCCTGTGTAATTTGAAGCACTTCAGAGCTAAGTAACACCAAGTCCATGTTTAACAGACCTGGTCTCATTAGCTTTCCACTGCATAATACATTATCTTCACTTAAGATCACCACCTTGGCAGTCCAAAAATACTTAATCACCTGACCTCACAGATGGTTTCTGTCTCTTCTTCCCTTCCCCTTACTTATCCCGATGTTTTGTTGATTTGGGATCAGAGGGTTTTTTTGATGATGTTTTGTTTTTGTGGTTGTGTTTTGTTGGTTTTTTGTGTGGGTTTTTTGTGTGGTTGTTTTTTTCTCTCTCTAGGGTAAAAACCATTCTAAAATCCTCTAGACTTAGCAGTGCTGCAGTCTCAGCTACTTTGAATGCTGCATTCACCAACCCTGTGGAAATATAAGTGCAAAGAAACAAACAGATTTCCTGTCAAGCCCCTGACAGGTTTTTGTTGGGTTTTTTTGTTGTTTTGCTTTTTTGTTTGGTTTTGGTGGGGTTTTTTGTTTGTTTGTTTGAGGTTTTTTGTTTTGGTTTTGTTGTTGATGTTGTTTTGGGATTTTTTTTTCAGTGAATGTCACATATGATGAAAGTTCTGTGAGAAACTTTTGGTGAAGTTCCCAGCAAGGGAAAAGTCTCTTTCTGCCACTCTTGGGCAAAACAATCAAAACACTAAATAAAAAGAGAGAGACTTCTTCTAGTGGAAGAAAAAAAAAAAACACACCACAATCACTAATTTTCTGTCTGGCAGTTCAGTAGGTCCACATCAGCACCCAGTTTTGGACTCAGCAGCCCTAACCTCCCTCCCAAAAAAAAAAAAAAAAAGAGAAAGGCAGTCCCGTCACCTCAGCTAACCAGGCTGTTTTTCAACCCTTCAAGAAACTCAGTTACAGCCTTTGACTCAACATCCTCTTATGGCAGTGAATTCCATGCCTGGATGACATGCTGCACAGAGCTGACTGCAAAGTATTCCGAGAGAGAGCTCTGCGTTCGGAGGGAGCTGCTTCGCAGAAGGAGCTCTGTGAGCGAGCGCTCACCCGCCCCTGGTGCAGTGTTGTATCGCCCTGGACGAGTTCAAAGACGAACAGGGATGCTCAGGAGTGTGAGGAAAATGCAGATCTGACAGTCAGAGGCCTGGGTTCACGGTGCTGCTCTGCCCTTGGTTTCCTGCTTGATTGCAGGCGAGTCTATATGTTCTGCTTTTATGTCTGGAAAACAGGACTAAAAGTGCTTCCTTTGCCTGTCACAACTCCTTAGGCTGCTTGTTTCTGAGAGCTGCCTTAGCACAGCAGAACCCAAATCCTCACTGGAAGCAAGAAGGAGAAAAACCAAGTAGTAGTAGCACCCCTTGTTTTTACATCCCAGGGTAGCAGAAGGACAAGCTGGGATATTGCTCTCCCCTTCCTCTTTTGGATTAGCTTTGAACTCGGTGATTTCTCTTTGCAATCCAGCCAACATTACTGACAAGCACTTGTGCTGGCAGGCAAGGATCTCTCTAAGAATAGTGGGCCATTAGCCATGGGGTCACTGAAAATCTTGTTAAACTGCACAGACTAATGAGCAATATAACTAGGGCATGCAAGGAGGTCATATGTTACACTTCACAGTGCTAAGTAGCTTGAATTAAATGTTGAGGAATGGAAGGAGAATCCAACTTGGTGCTAAATTTGAAATCAGGCTGCTATTTCCTACCTTCTGTATGACAGGAGACGGCCAAAAGCAGTTGAATGGGTGACTTCCCCAAAGAGTCAGACTGAGAAGTCCTCTTCAGGAATGAGATTTGTTTTTATAGGGAAACTGCAAATTGGGGGGAAAAAAAAAAAATAAAAGAAAAACCCCACCTTTGTGTGGTGATACAACATAAATGGCGTTGTCCCTTGCTGTGTTTCAGTCTGGCAAGTGAAAGATTTCCCCCGACGAGAAAGAACCGAATTTATTTATTTTATCTTTTTTTTTTTTTAGAGAGAAAGAATCGAGTTGATTGGAAGTCCTTGTGTATTGTAAGGATCACAGGAAAAAAAAATTGTATTGAACGACCGTAAATCTGAAAGTGGATTGAAAAATAACCACTGGCTTTACACAGTGAAATAGGCTTTAAACACTGTCACCAGGGAACCTGGAAACTCCTGATTGAAATCAAAAGAGGCAGAGAGGATTTCCCAGAATGACATCATTCATGGAGGTGTCAGCAGTGACCCTCTCAGTGTGCTAAATTTCCTCACCATGAAGAGACAGTTCATGTGACAGAAACCACTGCAAAATCCGAAGTGGCAAGGGGTGTTCTGATCGTTTGAACGCTCTGGATTCTCACAGGCCTTGTAATCCCAACTCAACTGAGCCTGGAAAACAACCTAGTAACATTATTGCTCCATTTAGAGCTGCCTAAACCCACAAATGAATTGTGCAGGTGTCACCACAAACATAATTTTATGGCCTTGGAAGTGGGATGTTTTGGCCTAAATTTGCCTTGCAGAAGAATCCCTGTCAGTTGTTATGGTTGATGACACGGAAAGAGTCAACAGACAGAACCGAAGGTGAGCTTGTGTTGTTGACAGTTGGATTTTATTCCTTAGGGGTACAAAGGATCTTCTAAAAGGTTTTAATCTTTAACACTGATTTATGAGCCTTGCTACCATCTTTCAGTATTATTAGGCGTTGTTATGACTGGGATAATCAAATCTCATGCTTCAAAGCATACTGATAGCTCATGGGAGATGACAATGACTTTTGTTCCCTCTTGTCATATCATTTCATTGTTTATCCTGCTCCTTTTTAGAGCCTTAAATATGGGCCCTCTGTGATGGAAAGAGGCAAGGAGTAGACCAGTCCTGTTGCTGCACAGAGGGAAGGGGAGAGTTTGGGATTCATCCCTGTGAAGAAGGAAGCAGAAACTGCCCTCACTCATAGGACTGTTTTTCTGTAGGACCAGCCTGGAGAGAAAAGATGCCACTCAGGCAGGGATACCTTCCACTAGGACCAGGTTGCTCCAAACCCCATCCAACCTGCCCTGGAACATTTCCAGGGATGGGGCAGCCACAGCTTCTCTGGGCAACCTGTGCCAGGGCCTCCCCACCCTCACAGGCAAGAATTTTTCTCTAATATCCAATCTAAACCTACTCTGTCAGTTTGAAGCCATTCCCCCTTGTCCTGTCACTCCAGGCCCTTGGAAATAGTCTCTCTCCATCTTTACTGTAGCCCCTTCAGGTCCTGGAAGGCCCCAGTTAGGTCACCCCAAAGCCTTCTCTCCTCCAGGCTGAACACAAGCATCATCACTTAGTTGATTTTTCTAAGAAATCAAGGAGTGGTTTAGGAAATCAAGGAATTTCAGGATACTCACAATGCTCAAATAATCTACCATAGCCATAACCACAACTAACCCACTGAACCAGAGCCAGATTTAGTCCTGGCTGGGCTGCAAGGTCACCTGCAACAGAGCTCCAGGAACACTCATTAACAGCAACCTTAGACTGCAGCGATGGGGCTTACAATTCACAGCAGTGACTCAGAGTTGAGGCTATTTTGAGGCCAGTGGACGGTTGCAAGCTCTCGGCAGGTTGCCATGAAATATGGCACATTATCACTTGGTCTTATGACAAAGGGCACTCAGAAAGATCATCCACTGCTAAGCAAGCCGTGTGGTAAGTGTAGTACACCACCAGGATATCTTCAGTCTGAGGGAGCAGAGGGACAAGTCCCCAGGGCCCCTGTTTTAGCCTTCCAAAAAAAAATGTCGCCTCACAGTGTAGGGAGGCTGGAGCCTGCTTCAAAAGGCTGACTACAAACCTGAAATTCGGGCTGCCAAAACATGAAAGGCTGTTGGCACTCCCAGTGTTACTGAGAGAAAATTTTGTAAAGGAGAGATGGCAAGAGACCTGCAGAGAAAGGAGCAGAGAATACATCAGTGGCAGTGGAAAAACAAAATCTACAAGTATCTGCATAAAATGAGAAGCTGCACTGATGCCAAACTGGTGTCTAGAGGGTTGGAGAGAAGTCACCAGTGTTTAGCAGCAACAGAAGTCAGGCTCAATTTGATGCATCAAATTCATCCAGTGTTTCTTATGAGTCAGGACAGGATTTTAAACTGGATTCATGATCGTCTTTATCACAGCTGGCAGAATGTGAGTGCTGGGATCATGATCATGATTACAGTGTTCCCAGCAGAACACTGGGACACACAGTGGAGGGACTCCCAAGGCACCAAGGTGGTGGCTGATGACAGTTTCTCCTGTAACTGGAAGTGTTGAAGATGAGAGAGCCCCAGCCATGATTCCAGACTGTGAATGGCCCCAAGGAGATGCTGCGAACAGGATATCAGCTGAAGCTTGCAGAGAAAAATGTCCTGGACATCTGTGAACATATGAGCGCTTCAGATTATACCTGAGAAACCTTAGAGCTACTGAGGAAATCAGAGAATCACAGAATCATTAAGTTTGCAAAAGACCTCTAAGACCATTGAGTCCAACCTGTGACTGACTCCCACCTCATCCACCAGAGCAGAGCCCTGCGAGCCATGTCCACTCATTCCTTGGACACCTCCAGGGGTGGGGACTCCACCACCTCCCTGGGCAGCTCCTTCCAATGCCTGACTACCCTTTCAGTGAAGAAATTCTTCCCAATGTCCAACCTGAGCCTCTCCTGACACAGTCTGAGGCCATTTCCTCTTGTCCTGTCACTTGTTACCTGGGAGAACGGACTGACCCCCACCTGGCCACAACCTCCTGTCAGGGAGTTTTAGGGAGCAACAGGGTCTCTCTCTGAGCCTCCTTTTCTCCAGTCCAAACACTTTCAGCTGCCTCTCCTAGGACTTCTGCTCCAGATCTTTCCCCAGCTCCATTGCCCTTCTCTGGACTCTCTCCAGCATCTCAAGAAATGCTCCAGCAACTGAAATGTTCAGAGCAAAAGTGGTGAAGGATTTCTAGTGGTTCACGGAGAAGACAAAAAGATAAACCACTCAATTCTTCTTGTTTATGCTCCGACCTCTCAAGAGACAAGAATCATCGATGCAGTTATCACACAGAGACAAAATCTGGCAGCAATCAGGGCCCCAGGTGATGGGGTGAAGGCAATCCAATGCAGGGAACCAGTCCCAAATTGATATAAACCCCTGGAACGGGCAGAGCCACAGAGAGCTTGGACCCAAACTGCTGCAAAGTCAGCACCTGGAGCACTTACTGGAGGAGCCCTGGCACAGCCAGGATGGTGTGAGATAAACAAGGAGCCACTGCCCCTCCGGGGGACAGGACAATCCCCTTGTGTCACTTTGGGCCACGGCACAAAGATGCAGCGTGAGCTGCAGCACAAAGAAAGCAGCTGAGGAAGTGCTGAGTGCTCCTGAGAGCTGTCTGGGTGGGATGGTAAAAGCATTAAAACGGTTTGTGTGCAGTGTGTGGCCCTGCTGGGAGGATGAGGGACCACAGGCATCTCCCCCCTCATTACCAGGCAAAGGATTGAGTGTTTGTGTGTGCACCATGTGCAAGATGGGATTTTGTTTAAAGCAGGACAAGCACTAATCCCTGTGGATATAAGAGGAAATGAATAACTTCCTACCTAGGGATAGAGGGTGCTTTATTTGAGCCAGACTGTTCAGCTGGCCAGGCACCAGTGTGTGACCCAGCGTGACACTTGTGCAGGGCAAACCGATCAGTTGGGACCTTCCTGCCCTTCCAAGATGCCTTCCCAAATGGTCGTTTTTGAGGACGGGAAGATGGATGTCCTGCTCTCTGAGAGGTGGCTGTGGAGGAAGCTCTGGCCAGGGCTGATCAGGAGGCAGGCAGTGCCTTCCCACAGCGTGACATGCCGAACATGCTCTGCCCTGACACGGCTCGGAGCATCCTGCAGTGGATTTAAGTGATTCAGCACTTCACAGGCCAGACTTGAGCACCAGATGTCTTGCCCTGGGTATCAAAAATGAAGAAGAGCAAGAGCAAACAAAGCTAGCAGCACAAACAGTGGAGGGGCTGATAGCAAAAAAGCAAGACCTTCAGGAAAGGGATCCTTGCCTGCCAAAGCTGGGCCACAGCAATGCTCCTTCCCTAAACAGGGAGCAAGAGTGCCTCGGCTGAAGAGAAGGTGTGGAGGGGGGTAGTTGCAATCCAGCAGCCAGGCTTTAGTAGCAGTTACGCTAAACAAGCCACTCACACTGAAAAAAGGGAGAAAAGAGGCAGTCCTTTGTGGCTGCTGCTCGGGGTGGAGCAGGTATGAGGACAGACAGAGAGCAGCAGCATGGGAAAGCAGCTGCAGCCTGGCGGGATCATGGGTGACAGCTACAGTGACAGGACAGTGCTAAAGGAGAACCAAAGGGAGCTGCAGAGCCGGGAGAAAAGTCCTTACACAACTTGGGCAAAGACCAAGCAAGTGCAGGACATCCCAGAGGACATCAGCACCAAACTGCTTGTGCAGGGGAGCTGCACCAGTGGGGAACTGGGGATTACTGGAAAGGCCCGAGGGAAACCAAAAGCTTTACAGTGAGGAGCCCCATCCCTCTTGGAGGAATTCAGGATCTGCAGCATCAGCTCTAAGTCTACAAAAAGCTTGAAAGAACCACACAAGGGTAGAAAATGCTGAGCAGGTAATTCAAGTGTCTGTGCCTCTGGTACAGGATTGGAAATGCTCCCTTCCTGCTGTTGTCCTTCCATGGTGAAAATTCCCAGTGCAGGTTGCTTTGTGGAGCTGCTTTGGCAGCAAGGCTTCCACTTGCATTATTATCAGCGGGCAGGAGAGGCAGAAATGCTTAGCAGGGTGTGCTTCAAATGTATACTTACCTTACAGCCCCAATTTAGAGTCACAGTCGTATGTCCTGTGCCAGGAATAGGGTGCTTGCTGACCTGCCTGGCCAGAGTGCTTGTTGTCTGCTGGAGAGACAGCTGAAGTGAAGCAGAAGCAATTATCTATATAAAAAGAAGGAACTTGAATAAACAAAAATACTGGCGGCTACTGCGTATTAAAGTGAAAGACCCAGATGCTTTGAAGCCTTGTCCTCAGGTGATTTTAAGTGCTTCAGAATAATTCTAAGTCTTACCCAAAATGAAGGCAGATAGGCACCCCTCAGACACTATCAGGCCATCAGTGTCCAATCTTTCCTGTGCCTTGGGCACTGCTGTTTTTCTGGCTCCTCAGTCTTGCTTTTCTCTGTCTCATCCTACTTTTATATCTGGGCCAGGGTCCGTTCTGGACTCGAGAAGTTTGCGACCTCTTCCCTTTCTGGAGGACTGGAGCCCCCCCTCTTCTCTGCTGTCCATGGCAGAAGGGAATGGTCTGCTTGCTGCTGGTTGTATTTCTTAAGTGCTCTGTTAGATCTTTGCTCTTGAGTTCTGAGCACCACTTTTTGTGATTTATTTTCACTTGAAGTCTCAAAATCAAGTCCCATGATGTTTAAAATGCCACTGAGTGCTCGGTGAGCACACTGCAGTAGGGCCATTACACTTCAGACAAATCTTTCCCTCCCTGCGTGGAAACTTGCTGATTTATTTACAGATTGCTTGCCTTTTGAATTTCTAAAGCTTTTGCCCCCTTTTGTCCCAGATTTCAAATCCTTTTGCATTATCTAGAGACAGAGAAGGGACGTTCAGCTGCGTTACCTCCTGTCTGTGTGCCATTGCCTCAGAGCAATAGTTGGTGACTTAGTATTCAACACTTTACAGCAGTATTTTCTGACTTTAATAGTGTCTGAGGACTGATCCCAGGATAATGATCCCGTTGTACTGTGCAGCAGAGAGACATATTGCTAATGCAAGACATGCCAGGAAGAGCCTTTCAACAAGGTACAGAGAGCAGTGAGTGTGGCAAGATGGATGTTGCAGGGCAAACATAACAGCACAGTGCAAAACGACTTGCCAGCAGCTACTTCAAAACGCTCTGCTAATAACAGTGTGTTATAAGAGGCCAAGACACACACTGGGATGCTCCAAATCTGAGTCAGAATATCAAACAGCTGTTCTCACTCAGCGTCTCACTGGGTATCTCCTTCTCCTGCACCCCGAGGTGTGCTTTGGGAAAGGTGACCTGCTGGTCAGAGCCAGTTCCCCGGTGTGGCACAGGCCTCCTGTGTCTTGGCACGTTTTAAACGTGGCAAATCCATCTCTTTCCCCCCCGTGAGTGAATATGCGGTTATTTTACCCATTCACTTACAATTTTACAGGGTTCACAAACTACCACTTACACGTCTATGGACACATTTCAGGTTTCCTCATGAAAATTTTACCTAGACCTTTAGGAGGTCACTTTGTGTAATTCAATGAGGCCATTTTCCTACAAGAACGAAGCAGTAGAAAAGTAATTACTTTTCTATTAATCAAACATTTTGTTTGATTAATAAAAATGAAATAGAAATATAATCATTAAGATGTAATGTTAGGTGATGCCTTTATCCTTAACACTGTGCCTGGGAAAAAGCAGAAATTGAAAATGAATATAGCAACTGAAGGTGGTGAATGATATAGAAAAAAAGCCAAAAAGAAAATGTGTAAAAATAAAGTATTTCAGCATAAACCAAATCCTTCTTTAACCGGTCACTGAAATTTATTAAATTTATCACAGGTCAGATTATCCACAGCTGTAAATATTCAGAGTTAACTTTGTTTAAAAAGTCACCCTTTAACACAGGGGCACTTGTGACTGCACATATCTCATTGGATTGCTACTAGCTGGAGAATCAGCGAGTGGAGCAGAACTCTGACCTCTGTGCTGCAAAATCAGAGGAAACAATCAGCTGAAGGAGATAAAGGAGAATCCTCATTAAAGAGGAAGTGGTACAGAAATCAAATTCACTTGTGCAAAGATACGCTTTGCCAAGTGATCCGCCACGGCAAAGAACTCCACTTATCCCTCCAGCAGCATGAAAGATCTGCCAGCTATACCTTGGAGCATTCAATTAATCAGAATACTTTTAGATGTTAGTACAGCAGGGGTTGGGGGGCCCATTTGGGTGTGGAATCCTGCTTTGGAAAAGGGCTCTAGGAGCAGACCAGGCTGCCCTTTCATTCCAGCCAGGGGAACAACAAAGACACCCAGTGACATTATCACCGAGTAAACACAGAACAATCAAAGGAGCTACTTCCTCCCATAATATGAAAGTCACCACTGTATTGAGGACAAGCACCAGTCATATGTTCCTCTTAAGTCCTACTTAATCCCTGCTTTGAGGATTTACAGGACATTCAAGTGATTCATAAACCCCGTGCGTGTTCTCTGCACAAGAATGATTTTTACCCACCGTAGAGACAGCTGAGCCATGGAAAATTCTGCAGTGGTTCACACCAGTGGAATAACGCTGCTGTGCTCAGGGAGGCCTGGCTGATGCCCTGTCTGACTGCTGCAGCTGTAGCTTTAACATCTGACATACTGATAATCAAAACTCCTGGTTCACGGCGTGCGCTGATTCCCCACAGGATTCTGGAAGTGATGTATGTCTCTTACCGGCATCATTACATATCTGGCTGGGAAAGCAAGTCAAGGAGGAGCTTTGCATCAGGCACAAGCCAGGAACACGGGCAGGAGGTCTCTTCTGACAGTTCATTGATCTGACAGAGCATGGCAAACGTTCTGGTTTCTGGAAGAAATAAAAAAAAAAATATGAAAAAAAAAGATAGAAAAATGTCTGTTTGTTTTTGTTTGTTTTCAGAGAGTATGTCCAATTAGAATATGGGCTGAAATCAGTGAGATAGTGCCTAAATGCTGCTGCATTTGAAAGTAACAACCAAACTGCGAAAGATGGGCTTCAGATACCTTTTGCACACTGTGCGGGCATTTATTTTGCTTGGGTTTCTGGCTTGTGCATCGTTGTGGTGATCTGTTATTGTTCCTCTTGCATATTTTTTTCCAGGTCCTTTGGCAGTGACTCCTGCATCTATCACAGCTCAGTTCTGCAGGATGCAGCGGAAAGGAGATTATTCAGATCTATAATTCTGTCAAATGACACTCCTTAAGATACTGTATAAGCTTATAAAGGTGAATTTAAGTTTATGGCTTTTATTTCTCTTTGTGCCCGAGCCACTTTGATGTACAAGACTGTTTCAATAAAAGGAAATAAACAAGCCCACCCACCACTTGCTGGGGCCACGAGCGCTGAGAATTTCTTTGCGGGGGGGACTGACACATTCATTTCTCTCTTAAAAGGAAAAAAACCCCAACACCTGAAGAATGTACGTCTGACTTGAACGCTGCATCCCGACTTTGGTAATGGCTTAACCAGCAGGGGAACAGAAATCAGGTGTACAAGGTTTAACAAGACCAAGTGCAAGGTGCTGCACCTGGGCTGGGGCAACCCCTGCAACCAATCCAGGCAACCTACCGAGAGATTGCAACCATCCACTGGCCTCAAAATAGCCTCAACTCTGAGTCACTGCTGTGAATTGTAAGCCCCATCGCTGCAGTCTAAGGTTGCTGTTAATGAGTGTTCCTGGAGCTCTGTTGCAGGTGACCTTGCAGCCCAGCCAGGACTAAATCTGGCTCTGGTTCAGTGGGTTAGTTGTGGTTATGGCTATGGTAGCATTCCTTGATTTCCTAAACCACTCCTTGATTTCTTAGAAAATCAACTAAGTGATGATGCTTGCGTTCAGCCTGGAGAAGAGAAGCTTTGGGGTGACCTAATTGTGGCCTTCCAGGACCTGAAGGGGCTACAGTAAAGATGGAGAGAGACTATTTCCAAGGGCCTGGAGTGACAGGACAAGGGGGAATGGCTTCAAACTGGCAGAGAGCAGGTTTAGATTGGATATTAGGGAGAAATTCTTGCCTGTGAGGGTGGGGAGGCCCTGGCACAGGTTGCCCAGAGAAGCTGTGGCTGCCCCATCCCTGGAAGTGTCCCAGGCCAGGTTGGATGGTGTTTGGAACAACCTGGTTCTAGTGGAAGGTGTCCCTGCCCATGGCAGGGGGAGTTTGGAACTGGATGGTCTTTAAAGTCCCTTCCAACCCAGTCTGTTCTATGATTCTATGAAATCCAAACACATTGAGAGTTGCAGAGAAAAACTGGTAATGAAAAAGTGTCAGAAACAAACCCTGGACAGGACAATCTTTTTTTCATCCACGGAATAAATCCAAAAGTGAGTGCAGTGCAAGCTCACAGAGTGACTACTTTTCTCTGTAAGAGACACAGTGTGGTCCTTGAGAATTTGGAGGGATGGCGACCTGTCTGACATCACAAAGCACTAGACCTTGAAGTCCAGATAAAGTTCTCAATGTCTGATACTTGTGCTAAAATCCTGCTTTCCACTTCTGACCCTCAGCAGCAGCATCACCTTGGTCCAGACACTTTCCTTTCTCTTCCTGTCTTTCCTCTTGTCTTTTCTGTGCAGATTGCAGTCTCCCTGGAGCAAGAGTTTGCATGTCCATGCAATATCTAACTCGGGTGACCCTGGTCCTTTGCAGGTAGAAGAATACAAATATCTCCAGCTTGACACTCTGGGAAGCTGGAGAGCTGGAGAAGGACTAACGTTACTGTTTGTTCCTAATGGAGTGTGACCTCTGGCTCTGCCCAACTTTGATCACTTAAGAAAAGAAATCTTTCCTAGATCCTATTGTACTATCCTCCCCCCACTGTGCTGTTCTCTTTTGCTACTGGACAGTTCCCCAGCTGTGGCAGAACCTCCCAGCTCTCTTGTCCCTGCTGGGATCAAATGGAGCTCCCCACCAGCAGAGGTGTTCTGGATGCAATTATAAACCAGAGGGATCTCCTGTGGGACAGGAGGCTTATTGCACTGGGTTATTTAGCAAGAAGTGGTGATCCAAAGATTGACAGTGCCACTGCAGCCCTCCTTTCCTTCAACACCTCTCAGAAGCCCTCTCCTAGAATTTCATCTCCATGCTGGAGCACCCTTTGGCTTTGCAGCAGATGGCAATGCAGTGCTGCCCGCTGCCAAGTTGAGCCAGTTCATTTTTCCATCATCTGCATCCTGCTATGAAACAGCAGAAAAAGAGGGGGGGGGAAAAAAAAGAAACCCACTTGGCAGATGATCTGTGGCAAGTTATCTCCCGTTGTGGGGCTCTCAGCAATATGAGCACATCGATTCAAATAACTAAGGGATAAGCAAATGAAGAAGTCTTGAGACAGGGTGCAGCTGGCCCTGAAAGGATTGACATAGTCCTAAAGATAATCTACAGTTAACTAAAATTCCAACCCCTGATTCTTAAACAGCTTGTATTTTCCCATGCTCCTGACAGGGGAGGGGCAGAGAGTGTGCCCTCAATGCAGTATTTAAATGGAACATTTTCTTGGCATTGTACCTTCTGTATCTCCTCTCTCCACCCGCTTTCATTGCATTGTGTCTCAGCATTAGCCTGACTTTTGCTGAGCGACTGCACATGGTCTTGTAGAATTAAAAACTCGAGTTTTTAGTAAACATTTTAGTTTCTTAATGGAACTTTGTAATCATGGCAAAAACAAAAGCAAATTCAAATGGGGAACCAGGTATCACAGCAAGAAGGGCAGGAGATATCTATGGGTAGCGTTAGTTCCATCAAAAGTATCAAGTAGGATTTTATCTCTCATTCCCCCTAAGTGTTTTTAATCACTTAAATGATGCTCAGGCCCCCACTGATTTAAAACTCATGTTTTCTGAAGACAGGAGATCTGCTGCACAAAGCAGCACATTCCAACTTCTTTAGAATCATCATTTTCCAGGGAGTTCAACAAAGTTTTCAAAGCAAACAGCATTTCTGCTACCACATACAGTAAATGCAATACTCTATTGTATGTTAAATTAGACAGGAGATAGCTTTGTTTCAGCATGTAAAATAAATATTCATTCATTCCAAACAAACAAACAACTGTAAAAAAAAAAGGGAAACGTAAACGTCACTGCTAAAATGTGTTTCATCTTCTCGTGCCAGGATCTTCAATTTGATTATTACAGATCAGCAATATGCTAATTACTATAATATGCTGCTGTATATTTGTGAAACATCCATAAGGACTTTTCGGCTTGTCTTGAAAACAGCAGCAACAAAAAAGACCATTCAAACTATTTCAGCAAAGTCTGAGGGATCATTTTGTGTTTCCAAATACACGGAAAACTGAAGCCACTTGCAGTCTGAAGTACTTCTCCCAGAATGATGGGATTCCTATAAGCTCTGCAATATTTTTGCTGAGCTGTGCTGGAGTTTTGACTCGTGTAAACCAGGGTTGTGGTGCCTGTGCAGCAGAAATAGCAGGCAGAAGTGTGTACCCGGAGCAAACTGACCTACCTTAGCTGACCTGGCTTAGTTTAAGTTGAGATCTTGGAGTACAAACCTGAAAAGTTAAGGAGAGAGTGTTTTCCTCTGCTGCTCTTACTATGGGTGAAGCAACAGCAGGAATTTGGGGTGGACAGCTGGAGGCATATTTCATAGCACAGCAATTAGACCCTCCAATGCTTCCAGAGTCAAAAAAAAGACCCATTTTATTTTCCTGAACTGCAAGAAAGTGATGGACATAGATGTCTCTGCATGGGGTGAGCACAAGCACTGGCCATCTGGATATAGATAAATTGAAAATTACAGGGTACCAGGCTTTGGTAACGGCGTCTGAGACAAGACTCCATGAAAACAGCAAAGCATGGACAGAAATGTGATGACTTAATTCTAAAGATTTATCAATTCAGTGCATCATAGTTTAACACACTCCAGGTATTTGGGATTCTTGCAGACAGGTATTTTCCTAAATATCTATTGGCTTCCAGACACCGAAATTGTGTCTTTAACAGCCCCTAGAGGCCCCTGCTACCAAAACCCTGCCACGCAAAACGCACCCCAAAATGCAAATAACCACACTGAATTGCTGTGCTTCTGGGTCTGTTTTCCTCAAACCTCCTCTGTGTAATTTTTCAGGCTTAAATGAAGGCGACTTTAAAATACTGGCTGTTAAAGGTAAAGCTGGTAAATAGCTTCCCTGCCAGAAGCAATTCGTGCTGACTGCATGCTCGGAATGCAGGGCTGTCCTTCAGGGCTACGTATATGCAATGCAAATTCACAGAGGTGGATGTGGAAATAGTAAAGCATTCTTCCAAACAAGCTCTTCATTTGAACTGTGCTGTCCACTGAGGGCAGGGGTGGAAAGTTCAGTGCCCTAAACTTCGGTTGTCCCTGCAATACTGAGCAGTGGTTTGACACGTTACTTTTTCTCTCTGTGACTTTCCCAAGTAGATGCCCTATGTCAAAATGTAATTTCAAACAGGCTTATTTGCTTCACAGTGTTACCTTTTCCGAGTCAACATTTGTTGTGCTACAAGAGCATCAAGGCTATCAGCACATTTCAAGCCAACATGAGTCAAGATAGTCCTACATAACTGATAACTCAGTCACTTCATTGCCAGATCTACATGAACTCTGGGCAACAACCAGAAGAACCAGCTCCTCTTGGCAACCTGTGCCAGGGCCTCCAGTAAAGAATTTCTTCTCAATATCCATCCTAAACCTACTCTCTGTCTGTTTGAAGCCATTCCCCCTTGTCTTGTTACTACAGTTCCTGATGAGGAGCCCCTCTCTGAGGGACTAACTTCATATCACTGTTCTCAGGGTGTATAAAACATCATGGATAGACATGAAACGATAGGATTCATGACTGTGTGCCCAAGCAGGGCACTAGTCAAGCCACGTTTTCGTGGCACCACAAAATGAAAGTCATGCCAGGGCATCCCACGTAAGAGAGGATTACAAAATGCATCAAATAATGTTCATGCAGTCATAGCCAAAATAACATGCTTTAATTTACAGAGCAACTCACAGCACCCCTATGGGATGACACATAAATGGTGAAGATGGTAACTCCAGAAAATGCATGCTGGTTTACTGGGAGAGAAAAATGGAAGAGGGACTTTTTACAAGGGCATGGAATGACAAGACAAGGGGGAATGGCTTCAAACTGACAGAGAGCAGGTTTAGATTGGATATTAGG
>JAYRBT010000042.1:55849544-55864090 GCA_036023395.1 Myiotriccus ornatus
TGTCCCTGCTCTGGACTCTCTCCCACAGCTCCCTGTCCTTGCTGTGCTTTCCCCAGAGCTGGAGGCAGCTCTGCAGGGGGGTCCCACGTGGATGGAGTAGAGGAGCAGAATTCCCCCTTCTCACTGTAGAGGATGACAGGGAAAAGCAACCCCCCAGACAGTGCTCCTTGTGAGCTGGTTTCCCCCAGTACGGGGATCTGTGGTTCCCCCCTCTCCCAAAAACGTCCAAACACTGTCCTGGGATGCGAAAGGGGAGACTGGACACATTCCCATGCACCTTGTTTCTCTGGCAGAAGGAGCAGCAATCAGGGTTCTAAGTGGCAATTTGGGACAAGGCTCCGCAGAGGGATACAGGACAGGGATAGGTTAGTCATGAGAACAGATGAAGAGTAATCCTGCATTAGTCACACTACAGATAATAAGAGCTGGAAAATGATGACACGTGAGCCTCACGTTAAACCCACTTATGCTTAATTCTCTGTGCTGAATATAAATTGTTCTGAAGAACAACGCATTCCTACAGAACAATTCCTCACATCATGCCACTAACATCTCTGTCACCTTGATTTAGGCCATTTAAATGTCAGTAAGACAAGCTAACAGTGCCTAAGGGCAGCTTTGTCCTATGCACCAGAAATCTTGTTCCATCATATTCTATTTTCCTGCAGCGCCTCATGAGAAGATCCAACTTTCGCACGCAGGGAGAGATTTCCAGTGGGGGACACGGGAGCCAGGGATGGTCATTCCCCTTTCCCTCCCCAGTATTCCCAGCCAATTCACTTTGCAATGTAAAGAACTGAGATCTGACGTGACTTTGTGCATCTCTGCCACTGCCCTCCCCCTGCTGCAGCCAGCCTGCCATGTGCAAGTGCTTCCCTTCTATTAATTCCAGCCCTGAATGCCAAAAGATCCACAGTTTCTACCATCAGACAGGGTTATCAGGAATTGAAAACACAGAAAATACTTCAAGCATTTTAAAAAAAAAAAGAAGCTGTAATGAATTTTTCTTTCGGCAAAAGTGGGTGTAGAACCTGACAGTACTAAAACCTCAGAGGTAAAGTTTTAAAATGTTGCAGGTTATTAGCAGCGTTAAACATGTGCAGAAAGCTTCTCTGTTGAATTACTGAAGCGCTGCCCTCCCAGCCACTTGCAGCCTATTTGAAGAGAGGCCCTGAACCACCTGCCACTCAGTCTTCTCACCTACAGCTATAGGTCTGCACCGTCCAGACAACCCTTGAGCAGGTACCTTCCACTTGCTGAGGTTGTGAGTTTGTCCCACCTGCAGGAGAATTTCAAAGCAGCTGCTCAAAGACACCTTTGAAGTTCAAAGCCCCAAGGAGAGTTAAAACACATTTTATGAACAAATTACCTTTGGGTCCTGGGAGAGCTGTACCTGCTTCTGCAGCTTTCTCTGAAGGTAACATGTAGCCTGAGACTCACAGAAAATACACTTTTACCCAGTCTTCTGGAGACTGAACTTCTGAAGCACTGCTACAGCATTTTTTTCCTGATGACTTTGTGTATTTGTCCTTGAAGGAGAACAAGAGCTTTGTGGCTGAGAAAAACATTCTCTGGAGATGCTGTTTCTGGAGGTTGCTCTTAGAAAGCCTGGAGTCTGCTCCCACTAAAATCAGCAAGAAAGTTATCACTGGCATCAGTGGGAACAAGACTACGTGCAGCAGCTTTACATTTAGACTGGATTAGGAAGCCTTTTGTTCTGGTCTCTGGTTTGCATGTCTTGTTTACACAAGGCAGTCAATGCCAATAAAGGGACTAACCACTACTAACAAACAGCTGTAACAGATAACCCGGTAAGTAAGGGGGTGGATTGTGTTACAGCAGGGAAGGGGATATTTGTAGCTTCATGTTATATTAGGATGCTGGTTTCCCACAAGGGGAGCAAATTCTCCAGAGGATAAATCGAAGCAGGGTTCTAATTTATTTGTACTGAATCACTTCTTCTGCCCTCACCCCAGAGGACCCTCTCTCTGGGAACAAAGAAGATACTCATCTCCTACCACCCATGCCCAGATGGTGAACACAGGAGGTTTCAAAGGCATTTCCCTGCAGCAGAGAGCTGATAAAACTTCTGTCTCTCAGCTGTTGTTCAGTCTCATGGAGGTAAAACCTCTGTGACTGATACTTGGTGGTGAGCATCCACCCCTTCCCTGCAACCCTCTTGCCCCACGGGCTTCAGCGTTGCCATCTTTCCTTTGCACACCCTGGATTTCTCTTTGGGTCCTTCCTCTGAGTCCCAGGCTCTCCACTGAGCCATAGAAAGGTTCAGCTCTGCACACTGTCTGCACCCTTGTCTGCTGCCTTCTCTCTCCATCTGTTCTCAAACCCAGCCTTTCCCTTCCGTTTTCCGGTGTCTTTACCCAAGTTCACGTTCCTGCAGCGTTATTTGTGATCAATGAAGCTTTCGGTCCAAGCCAGTTATTTTATTTCTGAACCTCATAAGAGTAAGCTGGGAATACTGTGCTTCCATGGCATTCCTCCCTTCTCCCTGTGCCACCCTCGACTCCTGCCTCAGCTACACCCCGTCCTAATTCATGCCCAAGCCCTAACAATTGTCACTCCCTGCACTCTCCTGGCCCCACACACCAGTACAGCTGCTGCTGCCACCTTCCTCCTCATGCCCTGCTCCCCCAGTTCTGCTGTTCCCTGCAGCAGTGCCAGTGCTGAGGCTGAGCAAACCCAGCAAGAGCCCCTCTGCTTCTTGCTGCTTTGCTGCCTCTTGGATCTGGGGTCTTGTAGTGTGCTCCTGCCTCACTCCTGGGCTCCCTCATGGAAAAGGGTGGGGGCTCCAGGCTGCACAGGCAGAAGGGGAACTCAAACCTGTGCCGTGGGATCTCTGGGCACGGTGGGGAGGGAGGGTGGGTGCTGAGGAGTCCAGGTGTGGATCCCTCTGAGGCACGGCCAAAAGGTGGGTTGGAATGTGCCCTCTGCTGCTGCCTAACACGTGGCTTTCATTCCCAGTCTTTTTTTTTTTTTCCAACAGAAAAGCCATAAAAGAATTTAATTCTGTTTGCTAAAAGATTTCTATTCTTTTCTGTCATCCCACGTGAAATGCCTTTCATTCGAAGTGTCCCTCTGTGTTATGAGTGTATCTTTCACTAATAACTCCTCTCACTAAGAATTTTTCATTTCTCCACTTTCCTCTCTTCCTTCCAGCCCATTTACAAACCCCGTGGCCATGGCAGAACCCATGAATCTTTAAGATTAGGCATGAGAGAGACACAGCTACAGTCAGACAGAAGCCAAAGTTGAAACAGAGATTGTTCTTAGATAGAGATGAAACACTTTCATCTCTTCTCCTAAGTAGCTTGAATTAACTCAAAATGAGAAACTCTTTACAAGGACCAAGAGTGACAGGACAAAGAGGAATGGGTTCAAACTGACAGACAGTAGGTTTAGATTGGATATTAGGGAGAAATTCTTCCCTGTGAGGGTGGTAAGGCACTGAAACATGTTGCCCAGAGAAGCTGTGGCTGCCTCATCCCTGAAAGTGCTCAAGGCCAGGCTGGATGGGGCTCTGAGCAGCCTGGGCTAGTGGAAGGTGTCCCTGCCCATGGCAGGGGTGGTGTCAAAAAATGATCTTTAGGGTCCATTCCAGCCCAAATCATTCTGTGACTCCATGGAGGGGTCAGGGAGGCAGCATCCTGCCTGTAAGGGAGGTCATTACAGGCAAAGCTGGAAATTCAATGCAGTCACTGATAGGACTGGGCTGACTCCCATCTGTTTTGTTTCTCAGGATACACCCAGTCTGTGTTTAGTCGTTCCATCTGCAACCACAGCTCCAACTCTTAAGCCCTGCTCTCCTTCCAGGCACAGACATGAAATCCAGGAGATAAAAACTGGGATTCTCTCCCTGTGCTTCTCTCAGTAAAGGGTGAATTTCTGTTCCCTGCAGAAGGCTGGTTAGTCCGTGTGTGCTGCTTGTTGCTCATTTAGCTGGAGTGCAACAAGCCCAGTTTTGTGTTGTCTGTTAAGGAGTTTTCAGCAAGGGGTTCACTGCTGGAAAACGTGGCCATGAGAAAAAGAAACCTGTCATGGCGATGGTTCCATTCAGTGAAAGCTCTGGGCAGACAGAGCTCTTGGATCCAAGAGGAAAACCCTGATAAAAGGAGCAAAAAAAAGTCTGTTTTCCTTGACTAACCACTCACATAACAACGGGTTTATTCCCCAACACCTGGACTAGGCAGGGAACTTCAGCCTGAGTCTTGTTTTCCCCCCTCTCCCCACCCAAAGCGATCTTTCTACCCCAGGGCAGGTCTTTCACAGTTTCCCCTGCTGGAGTGGATCTAACCTGCATAAATACTTAAACACCTGCTGAGAGAGGAGGGCGTTTTGCGGGAGATCGGTTTGACGGAGCTGTTGCTCGGGCGTTCTCACAGGATGTGGGAAACTGAGGTTCAGGTCCCTGCCTCAATGAATATTCCATTATTTATGGAAAGTGGAGCAGCTGCAGGAGGAAGGAAGGAGTGAGAGACACTTACAAGGAGTTAAGGCACTTAGAGGGATTGTTGGAGAAGGCAGAGCAGACCTCATTCCCAGGTGTCCAGCATTCCTGGTGACTGTCCCAGCCACTGCTGCCTCACTTGCTCTGGAGCTTCAGGGGAAACTTGAGAGCTTGATTCTGTGCCACTGCAAAGCTTTTGTGACCCTGGTGCATCAAATATGACTCCAGTTCTGGCACGTCTCAACTTTTCAGACCTCTTTTTTTCCAGCGTTAATATTCGTTTAAGTTTCACGCTTTAAAAAATATTTAAAATACAAAATAAAAGTTCTCTGTCTTCCCTGTGACTGTCAAGGAATCAGTCTGAATAGTTTGCTGTATTTTCAGCCTGATTTCCAGGGCTTATTTATCTAGCCTCCTGAGTACTTCTGTGGCTGAGAAAAAAATAATTAAAAAATAAATTAATGGGTTTTATATTCACTTTGGACAGTGATAAGGCTTGAGGTCAGGCTTGCAGGAGCAATTTCCATGGACTAACACTTCCATGTGGAATTTAAGCATCTAAGACCTAACTTTGCTGCCAACATACTCAATCCCCTCAAACAGAGGTGTCTCTGGCTGCCTGACTTCAGTAAACACAGTTTTTCTTCAAAGCTTCCACCAACTAAAGGCCTTCAAACCATAGAATTCTCCTCAGAGCAAATAGATTGTACAAGCTCCCCCAGCTTTCAGAACTAACTTGGAGCTCACATTCATCACTCTGATCCATCACCTCCCTGTTATCTTTCTCCCTGAACTCTATTTTTGCCCCCTTTTGTTTTGCCTGCAGAGCTCCCTGTCACCATCACCACAACAAGATATCCATATCACTGCTGCCTCATCTTTCCAGTTGCTCAAATCCTCTTTAACTACCTTGGTAAGGGGTGTAAAACTGAAGGTGCTGCATCAGGGACACTTGGCAGGCAGGGCTAATTCTACTTTGAGGTGGGGAAAGGACACGAGCCAGGTGTGGTACCCACACACTTCCCATCTGATCCGTGACTGGAACAGCAGAGGAGCAGCTCTGCCTCAAAGTACCTTCCCAGTGCTAAAGAAAGGCCAAGATCAGATGAACAACTTGCTGTCCATCGAGAGGGGATGACTGCAAACTGGAGTTAGGACTAGTTAGGACAGGTCAAGCCCATGCCAGGGCTTTCCCAGCGCAGGCAGTCACATTCCAGCTCCCAGGAACGCTCCCAGACACTCACAGCTTTAATGCAGCAGACACAGCCTTGCTGTCAGGTCCAGGAGGATAAAGGGCCTCGTTTGTTATCTTGTCTCAGTTCAGAAAACCTCTAGCTCGTGGGGAAGGGTAAGATATGTCCTATTTTGCTGTTTTGTGAAAGGCCATTTAGAAATAAACATGTAGCAGAGGAGGTAAAATTTGTTGCACAATCCATCACCCTGACCTTTGCAGGAAATAAAGCTCTGCCTCAGAGCTCATCAACAGCAGCTCATGCCTTGATTTACTGCTGGGGCTCCCTAATTTTATGCTAATGTAACTCCATTGATTTCTGTGGATTTGCAGTAGTATTACAGCAGAGTAACACAAAAATAAACATAGCACTCAGTTTGATGAAGACAGAAAGCTTGCCTGTGTTTTCCAGTTTTATCAGCTGGCCTAATAAAAGCTACTGTTTCTCCATACAGTCCTCAATGCAATCAGTCTAAGCATGGTGCTGGTTTTTAAAAAAGAGGTAAATTACTGTCTGCTACTGATATCTGAACCTAAATGTATTTGTGAATTACTGCCAGTAGGTATTTCAAGAGAAAAAAAATAAGAAGAAATTAAAATCAATTCAGCAAACCAGTTCAGCAAATCCCCCTAAGCAGCATAAATGAAGGAAGATTTGTAAATGCCCTGTCCAGTGCTCAGCATATCTGTCACCAACAGGGATGCTCCACATGAAAAATGTTTGGCTGTATTTTTCCAGTTGATTTGTGACTACCTTGGGGAACAGTGAAAGTTGGCTGAAATTCTTGTACTGCCACTTATTTCTCTATTTGTCGAGGGTTTTTTGTCTCTGTGATGTACACAAGCGTCGGCTGGCACCCAGCGGGGTGAAGTGAGCCCCACATCGGTGCCTCGGGGGGCTGTGACAGGAGCAGGGCTGGGGGAACTGCCCTTTTTCTCAGGCTGAAAGGCGAGGAGCTGCTGGTGATGAGCACAGCAGCACGGCTGGGAAGCTGGGAGATGGTCTCAGGGTGGGAGAGCAGAGGAATTCGGGACGGGAGGCTCTTGGTGTAGGTGTTGGAAGCACAAGAGCTGTGCAGCCGTGAGTGCAGTGCTGACAGAGGGCACGGCAGGCCTGTCACGTTCCCCACTCTGCTTTCATTACCTCACCACCAGCATCTACTCCACAAAAGCTGTTTCACACCTTCTACAAATGTGTAACAGTAAACAAACTCCTACTACGGATAAGAGAGCTCTGCCAGCGTAAGAAACCGCAAACAGGTTTTCTTAAGCTGAGGAAAAGCGCACAGAGGTTCTGCTGGCCTGTTAAACTGTGTGTACACAAGGACTTAGTGACCTGCTCCCACCTTTCACAAGACTTATCCTGGCTTCCCATAGGTTTTCACAGGAATATTGCAAAATATCCCTTTTACTCCCTTCAAAGTGAAACATCTTTTCTTCACCACTGTTTGCTCTGCAATGGGTCAAGCTCATCCTTCATGTTCTACTTACAGCCTCTGCAAAACTGAATGGAGAATTAGACAACACCATGCCTGGGTATACGCTGAGATTTGGTGGGTACGGTGGCATGTCCACAGGATGACCCAAGTTCTATTTGTCCTTTGATGCATTTCCCGCCACGTAGAGTTAGGCAGTTAAACATGCGAACACAGCTGTGATTTTAATCCTACTATTACACTGAAAATTTTCATCGTTTAAAATCATATCTTTGCTAAAACAGTAACATGCAATAAAGTACAACACGTGTCCCCTGCCACTAAGCAAAAAACAAAGCCTACAAGAACCTCTGTGTTTTCAGCAACTCAAACACTGGGAGGCCTCGGGTCCAGCATAAGCAACGTGCACTTTGGTTTGCCTCCTGATCCTCAGGGTGTTTATTTCTGAGTGTTAATGCTCAGGGGGAGTTAGAACATGAAATAAGATGAGAGGAAGGTCAGAGCATCAAGGTGTATATATACACTGAAAAGTGGAAGAGAAACTGCTGCCATCAGAAAGCACCTTGGCCTTACAGCTGGAGTAGAAAACAAGAAAAAAAAAGTTTCTCAAAGCTCCAGGAAGGTCCTTTACTGCCTAAACAGCTGATGCTGATCTGAAGAGGGCGGAAGGGCTCGGCCAAGAGGTGCGCACAGGAACACCACTTGCACCACGTGGTGGTTGTATCACCCCTGCTCTGCACTGCAGAGAACCAGAGTCATGGACCGGCCTGGGTTAGATGAAAACTGGTTGCAAATACAGATGGCCCTGCCTGGCACGACGGGTGCTGACAAAGGGACTCCTTGGAGCCAGGCCTTGCTTTTTCCAACAAGCTGTCAAGACAAGGGCAAGACACGTAAAATCACTGCTTCCAAAAGGAGATGTAAGCTTCCAGAAACAGAAAGTGGGGCCACTTTCCTGAAGATTTTGGCGATCCTCTCTGGGAGCAATCCTGATATAAACCCACTCACAAGTACAAAGAAGAAGAACCGCTTATTTCGCATTTGAAAAGACACCTTCATTTGTCAGAGAGGAGCAGAAGGGGTAGAAACTGTTCAAGAAGAAAATATCTTTGTTGCTCTGAAGGACACTGGGGAACACTAGAGCTGGGGCACTGTTTCAGGTTTTGAAAAGCAGGTGTGAGGAAAAGGAGGAAAGTTTGTTTTATCTAGATGGGACTGACCATGACCTTCAGTAAAAAAAAACCAAAAATCTCATTTGTGTTTTAACTAATGGCTCTTCCTTAGACAGAGCTTAGCAGAGACCAATGGGAGGCATAAAATCCCTCAAAGGCAGGGAGGCACTGCAGGGAGACATGGACAGATTAGACTGGGGAATGAGAGGATGGAAAGCAGCACCAGGAAAGGGCCCTGGGGGTCCTGGTCAGTGGCCAGTTGAATATGAGTCAGCAGTGCCCTGGAAGCCAGGAGGACCAACCAGGGAATGACATGAAGCTGTTTCAGGGGAGGTTTAGGTTGGATACTGGGAAAAGGTTCCTCACCCAGAGGGTGGTTAGTCACTGGAACAGGCTCCCCAGGGAAGTGGTCATGGCTTCACAGAACTCCAGAAACATTTGAACAACACTCTCAGGCACAGGGTGGGATTCTTGGAGCTGTCCTGTGCAGGGCCAGGAATTGGACTTTGATGATCCTTGTGAGGCCCTTCCAGGTCAGGATATTCTGTGATTCTGTGAAACCTTCCCCAGTGAATCTTCAGCAGATTACCACGTGAAATGAGTCCTCCAATTCCATTTATTGCTTCATTTCCTCGATCTCTCTAGCACTACGTGATCACAACCGTGCCATGCAGGTCCAGGTTACAGCAGCAGTTCCAGGTAAGAGAAGGATGCTGTTGCAACAGTGGGAAGAGTTTGGTTTCTCGGGCAGCCACAGCGAGTTAAGCGGGTGCACTGCTCAGGGGGCAGCACTCCCGTTTGTGCGCACAGATGGGGACGTGCTGCCGATCCCCTGCAGATGGTGAGCTGTGTAAACAAGAAGTTCCTGTTCTGCATCAGCCTGCTGGTGTGCCACTCGCCAACGGGCATCTGCAGGCTGATCGCTGCCAGCTTGCAGCCCGGCCGCTCCCACCGTTCCATCAGCACTGCTTGTATAAACAGGGAAAAGGCGCCGCATCCCACCGGCCTCCTCTGCTCCTCCAGGCCCGGGGAAGCAGGAAATCTACGCATTTATCACTCCCAAAGGCGCTTCGGCGACAGCGGAAAATATTACACAGAGCCATAAAAATAGTCGTGTCTCCTACCCAACAACAGCCTTATTTCAACGTGATGGATGGCTTAAACCAAATAAAGTTATGTTCAGGGACCAGCCTCGACCTTCAGGGAGCTGCATTAGATATGTAAAGCTTCATCCAGCAGGGCTCTCAAGCAGCTGTTTAAACATGCACACAGTCCTAAGGAAGCCAGCAGTTCTCCTGATGTGCCCCACGCACTCTTTGCTGGATCCACGCCCACACAGCAACTCTGTTGCCCTTAACCATGGGGGTATTTAGTGGCCCACCTGCAGCCACAGGTGCCACACAGTGGAAGTGGTCACCATTCCTGTCACCCAAAGGAGGTGGGGCATGCTGTGAACCAAGTTCAGACAGGATTTTGATCAGCTTCAGTGGAGCTACTTCCACTCCAAGTATTAAGACCAGCGTCAAAGAGTTGTGCCTCTTCTCAAAAGTTAAACGAGCTTAGTTATTGTTGATGTGTTGTGGATTATCCATCCAACAGCCCTTCACAATGCAGAGTACCTTTTAGCCCTAAAAAGGTCTGCTACAGCTGGCTTTATTATATACATGCAATTCCACAGTACTAAGCAGCACCTTCTCGGGATGCTCAGCAGTGATATTCCAAAGCACCAGCTGGTATCTGCCTGGGATGCCCAGCAGCAATGTTCCCAAACATCTCCCTCACACTGCCTGTGCAGCTCAGTCTTCCTTCTTTTCATTCTTCCATCTCTTACCAGTGAAAACATGGGCTTGCTTATATTTACCCAGCCCCATTTGGCATCTCAGCTGGGGAGAGGCTGAGCCCAAGACGACAGCGATGCCTGTGACAGTGTCTGCATTGCAGGCTGGTTGTTTGAGCTGGGTCTGCAGCCAGGGGAAATCCAGACAGTGCAGGTTCCTGGAGCCCAGTGACACAGCCAGTGCCTCCTTCAGACAAGCAGAAGATCTCTCTTGGCTCCACTGGCTATCAATGGGATCAGATCAGTGCTTAATCATGGACATCTGATGCCATCTGAGACTGATGAGGATGTCCCTGCTCTGGCTTTCAGCTATTGTTGCTGGAGAGTGGCACATGCCATGCCTGTACGTCCCCAGGCTTGTCTGGGATGCCCTAGGAAGCTCACTGCTCATTTATTTCAAACCTCATTGCTCCAGAAGAGCTGGTTGTGTCAAGGACCACGGAGTTTTACTCTGTCCTCTCAAGAGAGAAGGGCCCAGTGAGACACATTTACCAGTGACATTGACACAAGTAAGAGTGGTGTTTGCTTTGAAACCAAAAATCCTATACCAAAAAGCCCCATCACTTTTGAAAGCTTTTAGTCAAGCTCTGGTTTTAAACCTTGTGAATTAACTAACCTATTATTTAAAAAAAAAATAAAAATAATTCTAGTGGTCAGACAATTCAAAGAAGCAGTATATATTCAAAGTCAGTTATTCAAAGTATCCAAAGGAAGTCCATTTTAAAGGTACTGATGAGACCTTTTCTTTCAGACCAGCAAGAGTCTGAGACATTCAGATATCCAGAAACAGAATAGACTGTGCAATTTATTTGATCTATTCAAGCTAACATGATCAGGGTTTTAAATAGCAATTTATTGATAGCCACCTATTAGTGAGCACCATATAATCCCCTGAGACTGGCACATTTCTTCAGACACAAGCTGTCAAACAGTTCAGACAGTCTGAGAGCAGAGAGGATGCAAACACAACCAGTTTTTCACATGATTCTTGCACAGCAATATAGAATTAACACTGAATTAATGAGATCTTCACTTCTGCACACAGTGCAGTCACTGTTCCTGGATGTACGACTGACCTCTGAAAAGCATTTTGATTTGCTCAGTTTCTCCCATGGAAAATGGCCACTCCAATGCTACAAACAAGAAGTGCAGTGTGAATTAAGCTGATGATGTGTCATCCCTGATTCTGTTTACAGCTGGTGAGGTTTGTTGGCACGGCAGGAACGTGTGGGTCAGGCAGGCATTCTGTTTTCCACGGGGTGCTGGAACGCTGGTTAGCGGAGGTGGGTGCGTGGGTTTGCAATTATGGTGCTGTTGACTCTAAGCCATCCAAGGGAAGATGGAATCATTTGTACACAGCTCTGAGAAGAGTCCTTGTCAGGCTTGCCACCATCTGGGAAGAGAGTCATTCCCTGAACAGAGCCAGCCTGGATGTGTGGATAGACTGGGGAATGAGAGGTCAAATGGATCCCATCCCAATCTGCAGCTTCCTCCCAAGGGGCAGGGGAGGGGCAGGCACTGACCCCTACTCTCTGCTGACCAGTGACAGGGCCTGAGGGAACAGCTGGAGCTGTGTCAGAGGAAGGTTAGGTGGGACATTAGGAAAAGGTTCTTCACCCAGAGGATGGCTGGCACTGGAACTCCCCAGGGTCACGGCCCCAAGCCTGACAGATTCCAAGGAGAGTTTGGACAACACTCTCAGGCACATGGTGGGATTCTTGGGCTTGTCCTGTGCAGGGCCTGTGCTTGTCCTGTGTTGGTCCTTGTGGGTCCCTTCCAGCTCAGGATATTCTGTGGCTCTGTGGCCATGTCAGCTGCAGAGAGCACTAACCAGAAGCAGCTGATTTTATGAGGACGAAGCACAAACAGGTGGGTTACCAGTTTGAGGACGAGGAAGGTGATTATATACCCTGAAAGGCTAATGATGGTCTGCAAGGAGATACCTGGATGTGCCACTGCCTTGTCAAGGTGAAGACAGGTAGGAAAGGTGGGTACCTTCTTATGTGAAACTAAAACCCAGGCAAAACTGATCCATGTTTGGGCTTGATTACAAGCACGAATCTCAGGTTGGGTTCATGAAAGTTCCCGGACAGGATTGAGTGAAATGACTGCTCAGATTTCCAGCAGGTCCAACTCATGTTAAGGCTCAGTGTCAGCCCTCGAGCTGAGGATCTGAGGTTGCAGAAAGGAAGGTTATGAACCCAAGTGGTTTTAATTGGAGACCTCTCCAAAAAAAAAAAAAAAAGATTTGGAAAAATGCTGCTTTCTGTTCTCTGTCTGGTTGTATGAAGAATAAAATGGTGACAAAATGAAAAGAAAAAAGGTTTTCTAGTAGAACTGTAGTAGACCTACACTATTTTCCTCAGCCTTTCCACAGGTTTTGGGTATGTGTTCAAGCCTTTTTTAGCATACACTAAAAACTGGAGAGGAGTTCTGATTTGTTTTGGTTTTTGGGCATCATTATGTTGGCATTTATTTGGCTGGTATCCACTCTCCAAGTTAGGAAATCCCATCAACATGTGCATTTTTTCTTCTTGTTTTATGCCATTCTGCTTGTAAACTCGGGCTCACCTTCAAGACGAGGGCTTTGAGATCCCGAGTGTATTTCAAACCCAAGATTTTTTTTCTTTGATGGAGTGGATTTCCCTTTTTATTGTCTCTATTTACAAGAGAAAAACCAGAATAGCTGTCACTTTAACAAATTCTTCCTAACCACATGTACCTGGGCAGGTAAGGGCCCAGAAAGGATCACGCAGGTCTAGTTCCATCGGGATTAAACACACCAGGAGGGAAAGCATAGGAGTCAGTGTGCCAGGCATGTTCATGCTGTGTCTTACCCTGTTTATAGGTATGTTCTTATGTTGACATCTATATCTCTAGCAACTGAAATAATAAACTGAGTCAGCAGTGCCCCCCTACAGAGATCAGCATGAATCCCACCTCTTCATTGCATCCTGCTGCATGACAGGGTATTATCAGCACACAAGGGGTGCTATCTGTATCCGTGTACTGCTGCTCCCTTTTCCTCTCCAGCCTGTGCTCCAAGGCTTTTCCACCGTCTCTGCAGCCAACCTTACCAGGACAAAGGCTTTGAAACAACCTTACAAACTCTGCAGGACTGCTCTTGGTGTGAAGGATGAGAATGCTTCTGCTCTGGACCTCATCTGGACCTCCACCAGTTCTCAGATTGCTCTTGCTGTGCTTCTCATCATGTGTAGCTTAAAAACCCTTTCCCACAGAGCTGTAGGAGTGGAATCTGGGAATATTGCTTGGCTCCACTCACCTTCAAGGTCTCATTTGAACAGAAATCCATCTTGGTCCTGAACATGCCTTCCTGCTTTTTCCTTAACTGTGGGAATGGCTCCAGCGAGCTGCAGGGATGTCACGTGCACCTCCCCAGCTCTCTGTGGGGTTGTTTTGTGGTTTCATACCACAGTACCCTCCAAGTCAGGAGACTTGCTGAAGTAGGAATGGGGCATGTAAAGAGAAGGAGTCCAGCCCAGGCTGTGCCATATCCCAGCTCACCTTCTGCTCAGCTGCTGGAGGGCAGGAGGACCGGGTGAGCAGCCCCAGCTTCGCTCACCCTCCCTTTGTGTGTGGTGCTTCCTCCAGCTCCTGGTGGCGGTGACACACAGCCCGCACTTGGCAGGCTCTGACTAACTGCTCTTATACAACAGTCCTAGCCTGGCCTATTCCCAGCCACATGCCAGTTCCCCTCTTTGGTGGATGGCCCTGCTGGTGTGCTGGCACTGTGTTCTCCGTGTCTGCAAACCCATTTCCACGCACACGGGACCAGGAAGGCTCTCCAGTGCCACACCCGAATGGACAGAGCCTCCCTGTCAGCCCCACTCCCACCCACTCTGCGGATGTGGGCTGGTGCTTCCTGCCAGCAAGAGGCAAACTGTGGCACAGGAGAAGACCTGAATCACAGAATCACAGAATTAATGAGACTGGAAAAGACCTCTGAGATCATCGAGCCCATCCGGTGACCAATCACCACATTGTCAACTAGACCAGAGCGCTGAGGACCACGACTCGTCTTTCCTTAAACACCTCCAGGGATGGGGACTCCACCACCTCCATGGGCAGCCCCTTCCAATGCCTGACCACCCTTTCTGCAAAGAATTTCTTCCTAATGCCCAACCTGGACATGCCCTGCTGAAGCTTAAGATTATGTCCTCTTGTCCAGTCCCTTGTTCCCCGGGAGCAGAGCCCGACCCCCACCCGGCTACAACCTCCTGTCAGGGAGCTGTAGAGAGTGAGAAGGTCCCCCATGAGCCTCCTTTTCTTCAGGCCAAACATCTCCTCCAGCTGCTCCTCCCTGGACCTGAGCTCCAGCCCCTTCCCCAGCTCTGTTCCCTTCCCTGGACACGCTCCAGCCCCTCAATGTCCTTCCTGCAGGAAGGGG
>JAYRBT010000042.1:55878482-55897532 GCA_036023395.1 Myiotriccus ornatus
TTAAAGATCATCTTGTTCCAACCCCACTGCCGTGGGCCTGGACATCTTCCACCTTCCTCAGAGCCCCATCCAACCTGGCCTTGGACACTGCCAGGGATGGGGCAGCCACAGCTTCTCTGGGCAACCTGTGCCAGGGCCTCCCCACCCTCACAGGAGAGAATTTCTCCCCAGTTTTGGCATGGAATCCTCTTGCTGTGTTCCTGAGCAGCCCCTGAGAAAGAAGTTACCTCCAGTCTCTAGGGGAAACTTTTTCTGGCACATATCCCATCCAGACTACTGCAGTCTTTAAAGGTAAGGCCCAGGCTTGAAAAGATAGCCCCAGGATGACATAAATCCTGCATGTGTTGGATAAGACTGCTGGAGACTGACTTTACCAAGACAGAGCTCTGCCATGGGTCGTAAGAAGAGTAGTTTCATGTGCCCTTAAAAGAAGTCTTTCATTAGTAGCAAAGAACTTTGTGTTGCTCTAATTGGCAGATTAAGCACCTCTGTCAGCTTAACCATCCCCAAAAGATGCAGATCAGAAGTAACAGGATAACCATCCTCATCACAGTCCTCCTGGAAGAACTGAGACACTGCTCAGCAAGGAATTTTACTAGAGGTCAGGCAGGGATGTGTTTCCTGCATCCACCCCAATACAAGGATTTGTGCTGAGACTTTTGGAGTAAAACAGTAGTAATTTTTTGTTAGCTCCTTGAGAAGTTCATCACTTCACGGGACTCCTCCCTGTCTCTGCTTTTTCTGGAGGGGTTAAATGATACATGGATGACCCCACGAGGCCACCGTTGCTATCAGACATCCCCAGCACACCTCAGAAGTGAGCTCTTCAGGGAATTTTCCGGGCTTGTTCTGTTCCCTCTGACTGTGCACCAGTGTTAAACTGGAATCAAGACTTGCACCAGATCCCATCTATCCAGCCAGAATAAAATCTAGAGATATCCTACCGTCCCCTTCTCTAAGCCTCTCTATCCGTCCTTCTCTCTCCCACAACACCTTGGCTTTTCCAGCCTGTCACAACAGGATGTGCCTGCTCCACCAGCCAGACACTGGTTCCGTCTCCCAGGAACCAGCCACTCTCTGACACAGGGGAAGCTGCAGCTTTCAGGTGCAGGGAGCTCACTGCTTCAGCCTGTGTGCTCGTGATTCTGCTCCCTGAGCTGCCACTGTAACCCGAGAGAAAGACTGTAGATGTTCCCAAATATCTACCTGCTTTATTCACCCCTAATGCATCTCCTTCTCCTAGCAACTGATTTCCAAGGAAGCCGAGATTAAGGAGCTGTCTCTCACATGCTGGCAACGGTTTGGGTATCCTCTAGTGGCACTAAATAGAATTTCAGTCGCTAAAACCTGGATCCCTGTAGCAGCTCACACCCTTCCCATGTCAGCAAACACCCTCCCCTGAATCTGCTTTGCTGTGGTCCCCAGCACCCCCAGCCACGGGCCACAGTACCAAATTCGGGATAACTTCAGCTGTGCTGGCCACAAGAAAAGAAAAGGAGTCTCTTTTGGCACCACATAAGTTAAGACATGAAAGTTCTGGTTATATCATGCTGCAGCCTTTAAATTAGAACAGCACCCCTGCCAACAAATTCAGTGGGATCGGTTTTTTATGAGACTGGGGGAGTACACCTGCCATCAGTTTTAAAGCCAGAGAGGATGGCTATGGGTGTGTAACGTAGTGAGAAAAGGGAAGGGAGCAGGGGAATCCCAACCTCCTGGCAGAGCAGCCCTGTGATGCAACTAGCTCTTCTCCCACTGTCATCTTTGCACCTTTCCTGTCCTCTAGATTGACAAGTTAAAAATTGGTCAGAGGTTGATTCCATGATCTTGGATGTGCTTTCTAACCTTAATGATTCTTTTATTCAATGATTCTATGATTCTAAGTTGCCCTAAAGGGTCTACCTCAGCAGGCAGACACCCCACACTTCCATCACTGATGGCTTCACACCCCACACTAGAGAGGCACCTGAAATGGAGTTAGTACAGAACTGAACAGTCAAAGCCTAAAGCCACCAACACTGCCATGTCAACAAACCTGTCTCTCGGGGAGTTCTAAAACAGCTGTGCCCCATGAAGACAGATGCAGAGGCAGCTCCACAGACACTGCCTAACTCATGACCAGGAAAGAAAAAAAAAAGGGGGGGGTAAAAAAGGGAAACAGCTACTTAAACTGTGCTAGAAAAGGGCGGGAGAAAAATCTAGAGACTGTCCTACAGGCAGAGTCTGTAGGGGCAAGTATTTACATACCTGAACCAGCACTGCTCCAGCTCATTCCCGAATGGATCCCGCGCCCTCTGCTGGAGCGCTGTGCTCATCCCAGCCAAGCCGGGGTGGAGAGACGGGAACGCGAGAGATGGGAAGGATCAGAGCTGGGAGGGAGCAGGGACCGCTTAGCAGGGAGAAAGCTCAAGGGATATAATGTCATTTAAGGGTTATACATAAGAGAAAAACGAAGCATTACACAGCAGGTGAAGAGGGTGATCTTGCTCCCTACAGGGAGACCAGAGGGGGAAGAGATGGACTTCTCCAGGTCTCTGACTTGAGGCTGACTCAGAAGAACAGATCAGCAATGCAGGAGAGCAGATCCTGGAGCGGTCCTTCCTGCAGCTCACTCAGGAGTATGGAGGACACTCTCCAAGAAGCTGGGATTTGCCTGGGAAACATCTAATGCTACACATCTGTGGAGGTTTGACCTTGGGTAGATGCTCAGTGCCCACCAAGCTGATCTATCACTCCCCCTCCTCAGCTGGATAGCGGGGAGAAAAATATACCAAGAAGCTCATGGATCCAGACAAGGGCAGGAAAAGATCAGTCACCAATTACTGTCATGGGCAAAACAGATCCTACTTGGGAAAAGGAGCTGAATTTATTACCAACCAAATCAGAGGACAATGAGAAGGCAAGGAGGGTAATGGAGCAGTTCTGCAAAGGCAGGGAAGTCATCCCTACCTATCTAGACTCCACCCACAGTGCAAGGTGTGATTGAGACTCAGTCCTCTACCCCACCTCAGACGTTTGGTGCTGCCTCCACTCTGAAACTGCAGCTTGGTCACCGCCAGGAGCGCATGGTATGGATGAAAGCCTTGGAAGCCTCCTTCCCTCCTTCTGTGGCACCCAGCTTTCACTCCCACACGGACACAGGAAGCAACGGAAGGACTACAGTGGGTGTACAGAGCAATGAGAAGACACAAAGTGAGCAGCTGCAGGAGGCAAACAGCACCCTGTTGATTTGGAAGAAGCTACAGCTCCACATCCCTATATAACGAAGCAGTTTAGGGTGAGAGGTGACCTCCTGAAACACAGCACCTCCTCAGCACCCTCCCCAGATCATCACCAAGCCACTCCCAACCCAGGGACGACCCTGTTTGAAAAGGATGTGTACACAGACACCTCCAGCTCCCAAACGGCACTCAGGAGCAAATGTAAAAGCATATTTGGCTCTACTGAGCACTGGGGCTTGGATCATCACTGTCCCCAAGCTGCCGGGAAACAAGCCACTGGGAAAGGGGCCCTGCTGTTCTGCACCCTCACAATTCCATGCTGAGAGAGGAAGGTCAAGTGTTCACAGCACGAGAAGTCTTATATGAGCATTTTCTTGTCCCACAGGACTGGCTGGACTTGCTGGACACCAGGCTGGGCTCACAGCCACCCCACTGCTCGTTGACTGGGAGCGCCACAGAGATCATGGTTACATGATCTATCTTTGACTACTACAAAGTGGCCTGAAATGGTCTTCTTCTGGTCAAAACATACACCAAAGGGTGAATTTTTCTAACAATAAACAAGGAAATTATTCCCCTATGAGCATGCAAATTGCTACTCAGGAAACAGTCTGGGCTGTTAGGAGCTATTAATGTGCACAAAATCAATACCCAGGCAGTTTGTCTGCTCCAGTCAGAGACAAATATGAGCTCTACCCAGTATAGCTGGTGTCCATCAAGCTATTGTTCAAGACTCTTTCAGGGTCTGTGGACAAGTTTTAAGGAGTCCATAAAGGTTATTAGTAAGCTGGTATTTACTGTACTGTAACTCCACCACCAATATTTAGAAGATCTGCAAGTCAGAAGAGACTGAAAAACAGTTATCTAACTCCATCCAAGCTTGGGAAAGGTCACATCTAGGTATCTTCAGAGGGTTAAATCTACGTAACACCATTTAATGTCATTTACTGTTAAAGTTGAACTGACTTTGGTCTAGATACAGGTTTCCTGTTTCTGCCAATCTTCTGTAAGGAATACTAGGAAGTCTTAAGGATGATGACAAACAAACATCTAAAGGAGAATAAGAACAGAACAAACATATGATACTTTCCCATCTTTTAACCATTTCCGGGTCATCTTGGGGTCTACGGAATCAGCTGTGTTTTGTTTATTTAGTAATCTGCAATCAATCTCTCTTTTACTTCACCAGACCTCCCCTTATTTCCATTCAAATTTCTTACATCTCCACCCCCCTTTGTCACCCATCTCCCCAGTTCTGCTTTTCCTTGCCTGAAGTGCCTCCTCCTCCTCTGTGTTTTGAACCTGTATCACAACAGTCTCATTGGATTACTCCAAGTCCAGGTACCCAACAAGACACAGGTAATGCTTAATCCCTGCTCAAGCTCTCCATGCATTTCATAATTAGATCTCCTGTCACACTTTTTTTGGTGTCACTGATGATCCTCCTTGCTTTCTCCAAACATATTCCAGCTCTAGTCTGAAGAAGTGCTTGAGCTCTGAGCAGAGGCTAATGTTTGATTTGCTATTTAAATTGCTACTGAGCACTGAGAAGAATTTTTAACTGATTTCTTTCCATTCTATCAGCTGGCCAGAGACTCTGCCCACTGTTTCCCCTTTTTACCATGCCAGGACTTTCTCTTTTATCCCATGAGTGTACAGTTCCCTCTAAAGCGTTCTGACCTAATCAAAGAGACTCACCATTATCATTGTGCTCATTTATCCCTTCAAAGAAATCAGTTTCCTAAAGCAAAACCTTTCTTAACAGAAACCTTGCTGACTTAGAAACTAGAAGAAGGTTCTTGCCCCAGAGGGTGGTTGGCACTGAACAGGCTCCCCAGGGCAGTGGGCACAGCACCAAGGCTGACAGAGCTCCAGGAGTGCTTGGACAACACTCTCAGGCCCATGGTGTGACTCTTGGGGATGGTCCTGTGCAGGGCCAGGAGCTGGACTTGATGATCCCTGTGGATCCCTTCCAACTTGGCATATTTTGTGTTATTCTGTGAAATTTTTGTATTTATCGATTTATATTCAATTCCTTGTTTTACTATTAATTGGCCTAATACAAATGTCGAATTTACCAGACTGCAGTGCCTTAGATACACTTGTGGAAACTGTTTTAAAGAAAGGCACCGTGCTCACTACTCCCCAGACTTCAGGCACCAACGGAGGATTAAGTTAATTATACAGTGCCATAAGTAATTCCACTATTTCCCCTGGAAGTCATGAGTAAATACCACTCATTTCTGGTGATTTGTGAGCATTCATTCCATATGCCTGCAACCCAATTTCTGCCACACTTATTTAATAGGAGAGATGCTAGTCTGTCTTTGATTTCATTTCCTCTAATTCAGTGACTCTCCAAATTGTATTCTCTGCTGGGACCACTAATTCACTTCCAGGAAAATCGTTACAACAGACCAATTACAACAGCAAATACAAATGCTGTACTCGAAATTAATACATTTATACTCCTCCCTGCTGCTCCCTCTTCCTGCCATTTCTTTCACACCTGTCCTGTCCATGAATTCTCCCTAATGCACAAAGCCTCTTACAGACCTTTATGGTAAACAGGGCTCAACTGGTCAGTCAGCCTTGCACAGCTTCCATCAATCCATCCTGAAAAACAGACTGCCAAACTTACCCCAAACCTGACTGGATTAAAAAACCCTCTTTTTTTCTCCCCCCCGCCCCAGCAGATGATTCATCTGGTACTATTGCCTATAACATACCTTGACGTAACACATCCACCTGTACAGCGTTTTGGCAGTCGTGAGTAATCCCGTTTCTACACGTTGCTGCAGGTTTTGAGCACTGCTGATGAAGAGCTTCAGTGACGGTATCTGTAATGAGAGTGTTTTGGGACAGCAACTTCCCTCCAAAGGAGGAGTCAAGGATCATCTGGGCTCAACGAAGAAGGGATGAATTTAGTAGGCAAGTGGGGCCAGGCTGACTCTGTGGTTTGAAATACAGCAGGTGAGACAACCAAGGCTTTGTAAGATTAAAAAAAGATGGGTGTGAACCCAAATGTGACAGTGAGAGGGTGCGGGGCTCAAGGATTAGAGACAGTCATGGCTTTGGACAAGCGGCAGGGAGCAGACAAGCACGTGTAACAGTGCTGTCACAGCGTCAAGGTAAAAGAAAACAGATTCTGTGCATGAACCATTGCCCTTGATTCCTTCAGCACGACACACCCCGGTGCATCCAGTGGGGGGAAACAGGGCCTGGCTTTTTCCTTGACTCGTCTCATTGGCCTCTTCCAGTGTGACTGCGTGGCAGACAGAACGTCTCCCCAGCGGATAAATGCCACACACACGGACTTACCTCTGTCGCTTGCAAGTCAAGAAGCAAGAAAAAGATGTCAGGAGTTAATTTGGAGATTGCCACTGAGCATTCCCAGAGGACGTGAACCTGCTGGAGCGAGACAGCTCTCTTGGAAGGTGGGAACACTTTGCAGAGTGCCCAGGCCAGCTCAGTGGCAGGAGGACAGTGCAGAGCAGTCACCTCTGAGGAAGAAAAGGTGCACTTCTGCAAGTGGACATGGACCATCCTAATTAATTCCACATCAAATATTTCACATGAGCATAATAAAGTCCAAGAGAGCAGCCAGTATTTGTGGCAAAGAAAACACAGCACGCTTTAAAAAATACTGATTTTATTCATATGTTCTAGCCTATTCAACACTGGATCACACTGGTAGGAACAACCACAGATATCTAATTACATGACTTAACAGGGTCTTGCCTGTGCAAGGTTGGGTTTGAGTCAAGCACATATTATGGCACCATCAATAGGGACAATGATTGCTGTTCAAAGCTCAGTTGAGTCCCATCTCCCTGGTCAACTTCCAAGCCCAATAACCTCTTCTCCCTCCGTGTGTGGGACTGCCCACCAAGAACTGGGATTCTCAAAGCCTGAACCCAGCAAACAGCCTGAATCACGTGCTCCATCTAAAAGTTCTCTGCACCTCACGTTCTCTATTGGAAAGGCTTCAGGTTTTCATCGAAACAAACAAAAAAACCCCACCATCAACAATTTATCAGAAATGTTGACACCAGATTTGTATCAAGCAGCTCCAATAAGGGAGCTGGAATTACTTATCTCACCACATGGTCTGGCCTGCAAATTCCAACTGTCTTCCTTGAAATAATCCATCAGAACCAGGTTCCACAGCAAAAGCAAAGCAATCCTGTAACTCTCACCCCTGCTGACTGCGGGGGCACACAGCATGGCCTAAAGTCTCTGACCTGTGTGCCATGTGTCTGAAGGGTATCCATGCACTCCTGCAGGACAGTCATGCTTTTCCAAAGGCAGCCTGCACCTAGGCTGACTCTGAAGACAACTGCCCTTGCTGTCCATGGCAGCTCTGGTCACTCATGGTCAGCCACGTGGCAAGATCAGGGTACACAGGGACTCCGAGAAGTCCCACAGTGCCAGCTGGCCTGCGGGACACAGAGCAGGTCTCTTGGGAACATGGAGTACACACTGCCTAAGGACTGCAGCCTCACATCCATGCTCAGGACGACTAAGAAGACCTGCTCCAGAAGCAGCTTCCAATCTGGCAGCTCAGGGTTTCTTTTGTGAGCCTCTGTGAGCCTGACAGGTAGTCAGGATGTCACAGCTTATCAGAGTTCAGACCCTCAGGTATTACAGCCCAGCCTGGTACAGCTGCCAAGGCAGAGTAAGCCGCCTTCTACCTCTTTTCCCTCACACACTGACTGTGAAAACTGCCAGACAGGCTAAAAGTCACTCATGAAAATAGAGAAAGTGTCATTAATAAACAGTTCAAGGGAACTGGGTGCCCAGCATCAGCATCCCTCAGACTAACTTTTGACTGCTCACTCCACTCCTCAGTCTCCCCCCTTCCAGAATCAATTCTTTCTTCCCACCCTCTCCCTCTCCTGTGCAGAGAACTGGCAACACACACACGGTGGATCCACTCGTGGTTATGGAAATTCGGCTGCACGACTGACCTTTGGCGCTGCCAAAGGGAGGGAATTCCAGGCCAGAGCATCCCTCCCTGCCCTTCACTTTGCAGTGCTAATTGGGTATTCAAGCAGTTTCAGCACAGCACAGCATGGACTTTTGGAGCTTGAAAAGCAACAGAGGATTTTATCACAATGGTGCAACAGGAGAAAACTTCAGAGCATTTTCTGGGAATGCTGAGTACAATTATACCATAATTTCAGAACTGTCTGGCTATTGTGTCTTCTAAATCACACAAAAGACTACAGAAACAGCGGTATTTCAGTGAAAATCTCTATGACCACTGAAACTAAGCCACTAACTCCTTTAGAGCAGGCAATGGACTCACAAGTTCACAAGAACTGACTGTACACACACTAAGCAAGACGTCTTGTAGGTAAATGAGAAACACCTCTAGTCTGGGCCCATCCCTTACACAGCAGATATTTTCCATGAACAGGATGATTGCTACCTGCAGAGCTATGTGAAACACCTACCTTTTATCTGAGCTATGAAATCACAGTTTTAAAAAAAGCACAGTAACCCAAGGCCAAAAGAGAGGCAGACAAACAGACAGACTTCGGCGCCTTGTTCAATTCTCTGGAGAGAGCTATTTGCTCTTCTAAATGATGACCTTACCCATTTGCCAGCTCTGGATCTTCCACTTGAGAAAAGGTTTAAAGGAAGTTTCAACAACAGAGTCTTTTGGAGGTGTCCTGTGTCATTTCCAGCTTCCCACAGGACTCGGTGCTTGTCTGGGGTTTTTGATGAACAGCTCATAGATTGCTGCAGTTGAATCCTGTTTTACTTGGTTTTCCCAGGAGTGAGACACGTTTGAATGTTGTAGGGGATTCTCCCTGCCTCCTTCCTCCAATCCCTGCTCACATCTAGTTTCAGTTTCTTTGAACTGAGAGTGTTGATCCCTTTAAAGGCACCAAGAAAACTGCAAAGGAAAACAGTTTCTTGTCCGTAAGGGCTGGATTCCCTGCACACAGGGAAACGTCACCAACTCTACAGTAAGAAGATGCAACCACCTCTTTTGCAGCATCCTGACATGACAGCCTTGCAGCATCCAGAATCCAGCCTAGCAAGGAAAGATAAAAAAAAAGCATCGTGTTTAAAAAAAAATGCCCAAGACAGAGGTGTTATTTCACACGATCACAATCAAGACACTTCAACCTAAGGGTTCATTTCCTAAGGAGAACGTTTGAAGGCACTGAATTTGAGATATGCTGTCAAGATTACTGCAGCTGGCGAAAACAGAAAGTGCTGCATTTCTTTGATGCCTAGAGGGATTGGATTTGGGGGGTGAATTTTCCTTACAGCTGCTGGGAATTATACACATCTCTTCTTGCAGGAGATGAAAATACCTTTTTAATACATCAGAAGGATGCAAAGTTTGTTAGGATGCATTGCAGTGCTGTGCTCTCCAAGCATGGAGACACAAGGTCTGACTTCTACTGTAACTGGGACTTTGGGCATCCCCAAAACCATTTTCTTGGTGTCTAATTTTAAGTCCTTTTAAGACAGATCTATATGAACACTGACTCATAAGCCCCTTCCATGCCAGGGGCAGGGAACTCTCTTGGAGCAAGAGAGGGAATTTAAAATTGAAAATGTTTATTTTATTATTTCAAATCAGATCTGAAACAATTTATTAGGCAACAGATGGAAAACAGGTTGGGTGTGCAAGAACTTTTCTCGCTTTAGAAAGAGAAGTTGTCTACAGAGACAATTCCATTCCCCACTCAGTGCAGGAGTGTCAAAGCAGCTCATTCCACTATGGAAATCATGCGCTTTCTGGTCCCTGTGCTGCTGCAGCTCCTGCTACTGCTTGACAAGGACTCGAGTAGCCAGAAAAAGAACAAGAACAGGCTATAAAAAGTGTACCCTGGGCCAGAAGGTTGGTTGTAACATTGCCAAAGCCCAAAGGAGCAGAAAGAAGTGGGAGAAGCATCAGAGGCTGGAGAAGGCTTCTAAGTGAACGAGATTTGTCAAAAGCTCTACCTAGATCCAGAAGGAGAAAATGTCAGCAGCACATGAAATATATAAATATGCATCCTTACATAAATATATATTAACATATTCACGCTCACACAGAAGGGACTTATTTAAGCAGTGATTACAGATACACAGAGATGAGCAAGATATTACAAGTAATAATGTATAATAAAGAATTTGTAAAATGCATTCGCTCCTCACAAAGTTTTCTCAGGGGGAAAAAAAAGAAAAGTAAAAAAGCCAGGTCTACCAACAAAATGTATGGCCTGCTTGCTCTGAGCTCACCAAAGCTGTGAGAAATCTCTGCTTTACAGGCTAAATAGAATGCTGATCTTCAAAGCAAAATTCCCTCGGCGAGTTCTCTTTCACATGAGCTTTTTCCTGTGGATTTATATGCTGGAAAGTTTTCAATCCAGGGATTACAGAGAGTGAACAAATTGAGGTGCTAAGGCTAGTTCACAGTTCTCAGAAGATTCAGAGCAGCAGTAACTCTGGATCCCAGTGATTGCTTGGAGTTTGGTAAGTCAGAGACCCCATCACATAACTCAGGGGCAGAGAGAGGTGTCTGCAACAGCTACATTAATTGAACCTATGACAAATCCCTGGATTTTCCTGCAGAGGGAACAATCCCAGTGGTGTTTGGTCTGATTCTAGTTTTAGTTTTACACTGATGGATCTGATGTGGATCTCCCCAAAGTCAGTAGAGATGTTCCACTGGTAAAGGGGAGAGGAAGAGAGTTTAAATATTCGATGTTTGATATCTAGGATCTCCTTTTATCCATCGTGGATATTAATAACCCAACAGATGCTTAGAAATTGTAAAATCCTGCTCTGCAGGGAGAGCATTCCTGCTCCTTTATGGTTTCTAAATGCATTTAGTAAAGCTCCTTGGCAGCAAACAAGACTCCTCTTGCCCTGCAAGTATTGCATGTAATGTCATCTGGCTGTCCGAAGTAAGGGTTGTGCAAAACTTAAAACCAATAGCAAAAGAAATGGGGTCTCAGCAGATAAAAAGATGAATGACATATAAAGGTTTTTGGGTTAGACATGAAAAGAAAAATTTCTTGTAAATTTGTACATTTGTAAGCCCAAATTTTTCTGTACCATCTTTCATCATCCGTTCTATAAACAAAGGAACTGCAGGGATCAAACACTCCAGCATCAAGCAGATGTCTGCAAACAGCTTAGAAAGTATGAAAGAGCTGTTATACTCAGTTATAGTATAACACATAATCATTTAACAATGCAAATACTGGGAAAAACCCAACAGTGTAGCCACAGGACAGAAAAACTCACATTTTAAATCTGTCAGATAAGCAAGGGTTTAGCTTACACACCACAGCAGTGAAGGACTGACATAAACCAGGGACTAGATGCAAGTTTATAATGGTGTTTCAAAGAAGGCACCATTAAAATAATGACTGAAATAATGATTACCATCACTCACACAGAGAAAGGGATAGTAAAGACTTTGACTGGGTCAAAGGAATGGCAGGTGGACCAAAGAAGATTTTTCTATGTCTGTAATTCTAAAAATGTAAAAGCAAACACGTACTTTAAAGGAATGGACACGAAGAAAAACAGGAAGCATAAGATAAATGAAACACCAAAGTACTCCTTGCCAGCCTATGACTTACTCATCACTCAGTTATTGCTTACTTACTTTTAAATACTATTTTAATGAAAAGTACAGATCTAAACCAAGAATTTCCAAAGTGGCCAGTGATGTTGGATGCTCAGCTTGAACTATAAAGGGACTGAATTTCAGAAAGCAGGTCTTGTACAGAAACAAAACCTACTACATTGCTGTCATTTTTTACAAGGTGGACCTCATAAAAACGTAAAGGGATGCAAGGGATTAATTTTGGGGACCCATTTCTCTATCCCTTATTGCCCTTAATTTTGAGAGTCTGCTACTGATGCCTGAATTCACAGCAAATGGCTCCCCACTCCTCAGTGAGGCTTTCTGGGACCAGTCACATGAAACAATGGATGATGTTCTGGAACGGGATGTAAACTCACCTGGGCAACTTTTCAGCCCCCTTCCACCTTTATGATTTGAAAAGACCCGTGTTTAAAACAGAACTGACGCCTCCTGCTAACGTGGAAGATCCCTGAATCCTTCTCAGTGATGATGGATCCAATCCCCTTCAAATTCTATGTGCAAGTAAGAAGCAGATCTCCAGATAGGAACAATTCCTAGCAAGTTAATTGAGAATCATTTCAGGCTTTGAGTGTCTCTGGGGATAGCAAAGATGTAGGGAAAGTTATTTCAAGTGGATATAGCTCCACTGAAGCAAATCTTACTTGCTTTCATTGTGACAGACCCATGTGGCAGTCAGGTTATTACACTGTGCAAAGATAAGGGAGAGATGATTAAACAGACCAGATCCAATGTATTTATAGTGCCCATCTTAAAACAGAAAGGCAGAAAAGACCAACAGAGTTGTGGCTTGAGCAGTTTCTAATGAGAGGATGAACTCCTTTCATGTCCTGCTACAGTAAAGGACACTGATGCAGTGGACTTATAAAATCAGCTGGTGTTACTAAGTGGAAAGATGCAGAACTGCCTCATGTGAGATTGGTAGTTTTAGCTTGACTGAGTGAATCAAAATACTCAGGGAAATCCCCAGTACTCCATCATCCCTCCCCAGACTAAATCTCCAGTGTAACCCCAACACAGTGCTGGCCACACGCAGCTCACACTTCTCTCCCTGGGAGCCAGCTGGAACTCCCTGAACTCCTTCTCGACTTTCGAGCACATGTTGTGTTTAATTCTGACACTGACAGCCAAAAAGGACATTGCTGGATTTAATGACATTGTGCAAAGACTATATTGATTTTCTCCAAAAAATGGGTGATGTGCCCAAGTCCCACCTCCATTCCATTTTACGTGTCTAAATCCAATCCAAGCCTAAAAGCTTGTCCTCAGCTGCCACTGGAGCAGCTCTCATCTCCCAACCTCTGGAGACAAAAGAATGCTGGCAGAACGACAAAACAAGGCAGATCCACCAGGCTGCTGGTGGGAAAACTCTCACCCAGGAAAGAAGGAAGCAGTGAAGAGCAGGAGGTCTCATTCTATTCTCCAAGGAGTACTCTGGAGCCAGACTTCCTCTTCTGCATCATTAATCCTGTGTCCCACAGAGCTTCAGCAGCAAGGACAGCATCCTTGTTGTGCTTGCCTTGTGTGCACGGCTTTTCCTTTCCCTACTAAACTGTCTTTATCTCAACCCAGGAGCTTTCTGGCTTTAAGCCTTCCAGTTCTCTCCCTGATCCTGCTGGTAGGGCAGTGAGGGAGCGGCCGTGAGGGGCTTGACTGCTGGGTGGGGTGACACCACGACAATGGTCAAACTCACCACTGCCAACACCCTGTCCCATTGCACAGGTCACACATCCAGGGATGCCTTGTCTCATACCTGCCTGGCCCACAGGATGGCACTGTGACACCCCACAAACTCCTCACGGGCTCTCCGTGCCACTTCCTGACAGCATCAGTCAGTACAAGGCAGACTCTTTCACGCCGCACCCTTTTCCCTTGAATTTTCAGGCTTTCCAGAATTCAGGGTAGTTCTACAGATTCTCCCACGGCTGGCGCTTCGTTTTGCCCAGAAATATCACCCCCCTTCCAGTGGGCATTTTGCTTGAATAAACAACAGTGATCTTATCCCCAGAAACGGGTTAGCTTGGAGGAAAGGAGGCTCAGGGGGCTCAACCCCCTGACAGGAGGTTGTAGCCAGGTGGGGGTCGGGCTCTGCTCCCAGGGAACAAGGGACAGGACAAGAGGAATTGGCCTCAAGCAGTGCCAGGGGAGGCTCAGGTTGGACATCAGGAGGAATCTCTTCACTGAAGGGATTGTCAGGCACTGGAAGGGGCTGCCCAGGGAGGTGGTGGAGTGCCCATCCCTGGAGGTGTTCAAGGAATGACTGGATGTGGCACTCAGTGCTCTGGGCTGGGGGACAAGGTGACCTGTCAAAGGTTGGACTTTATGACCTTGGAGGTCTTTTCCAGCCTTAATTATTCCACGACTCTATGAAGAGCTGCTGCTCACAACACGCTTGGTACGTTCAAAGCACTGTACAAAACCAACTTCAGGTCACAATCTTGCCATTTACCACATCGTTTGCATTTCACTTCAGATCACTGCCAGAACTTGTAGTTTCTGTAGCCTACAGCTCTCCAGCACCAACTGTCCACCAAGCCTCTACACACACACTCGTGGACACACCTGGCACACCTGCTCTTGTTCAAGTTTCCCAGTCCTTTCCTGTTTATGCAGCCAAACCAGAGATGTTAAAATTTGGGATGTGTGTCAGATTTCAGAGCCTTCTCATCGGCGTTTGACGAGCCTATGACACAGGGCTTAGATTTTTTCCCTTGACTCACAGAGCATCCCTTCAAGAGAAATGTTCTGGGAGAACTGCAGAGTCAATGAATTTAAACTAAAATTCAACAAGACATGCTTGTCCATATTAAAATTTTTGAAAAAGATCACAAAGGTCAATTATTTCAGCTTAAAGCAGCTGAGAAGATGAAGCAACCTGAGCTTTACTCAGCTTGAATCCAACCTTATCAGCCTTAACTTCAGTTTCTAGCCCTCGTTAAATCCTCATCTGTTTTATCTTCACTGCTGTTTTAAATGCTTTTTTTTTCAGTGTACCCAGGGAACCAGCGCACAAAAACCCACCAAAACATTACGGCTGGGTCTGCAGCAGAGGCAAAGACAACACTTGCTAAGGATGACAGCCTGCCGGGGGACAGCGAAACAGCCGTGGTCCTGCCTTCTCTGCAAGTCTTGGGAAGCCAGGACTGGACGATGAGAAATGTGGAAAAGGGGCTCGGGGACGAGGAAACTTCTTGCCATGGTTGTGGCAGTGGAAATAGTCAAGTCCACCCCTTACTTCTCCCCTCCTCCCAAGGGTCTCCGGGGTTCCTCTGGCTCAGCTTGGCTTTCTCTCTCACTCTATTCCTCCCCACGGCTTAACTCTGGCACCACATGTCCAGCAATATTTAATTTTGCCCTTGCAGCTGAGACACACAGGGCTGGCACCACAAAACATTCACAAACCCAAAGCAACTGCACGAATTTATGGGAAAGCTGCCACCCTTTGATGGAGTCATGGAGTTAAAAGCAATCACCACGAGGGGAAGGCATTGCTTTCCAACCCCCTGCCATGGGCAGGGACACCTTCCACCAGCCCAGGTTGCTCAGAGCCCCATCCAACCTGGCCTTGGACACTCCCAGGGATGGGGCAGCCACAGCTTCTCTGGGCAACCTGTGCCAGGGCCTTACAACGTTCACAGTAAAGAATTTCTTCCTAAAAAGATAATATTAACAGAGGCAATGTTACTGAAGCAATTAAAGACAACACTAAAGTCAACACCCCATTTATCCTGTTTCCGGCTGTGAAAATAATGATGCCCTTTGCAGAAGTTACAACCATGTGAAGTCAGAAACAGGTTTACAGAGAAGCTCCCTGAAGTTCCCACAGTAACCAGCTGCCCCAGCTGAACATCTAGGACACAGGTTGTCCAGGGACTGTGGGTGTTCCATCCCTGGAAGTGCTCAATACAAGGTTGGATGGGGCTCTGAGCAACCTGGGCTAGTGGAAGGTGTCCCTGCCCGTGGCAGGGGGGTTGGAACTGGATGATCTTTCAGGTCCCTTTCAACCCAGACCATTCCACGACTCTAATTTCACAAGCCTGCCTCACACCACCTGCTTGTGATTCCCTATAGGAAAAACATGGTAATTTGCATTACCTGAAGACAAGTTTACCAATGGATACACTAATTGTTCCTGTAGAACCTTATCACTGATGAACACTCGACTTCATGCTGAGAAGAGAAAGATTTTATTTCCCTTCTACACGTAGGGGAACAGAGGTACAGGAAGAATGAAATGCCACATCCATACCAGATCCAGACCCGGGATGTGCCAGAGAGCACCAGCCTGCCCACAGACTGGTGAGGTGCTGTGGCAGATCTGACAGTCAAAACTCAGAAACATTCAAACAGGAATTTCTGTTACGCTTTAAAACACTGAATTTTCAGGATAAATCGGTCTTGTTTCCTAACCATAATGAAAATTGGCCAGCTGAAAAAAAAACAATACAAAGGCTTCTGAAGCACCCTGTACCACACTGCCTCGTTGGCACCAGAAATAAAATGTGAGGATTTGGCTCCATTTGGCTGACACCAAGTCTCTGCATGAGCAGGGCTCTTAAAATATTTCAGCCATCAGGAAAAAAACCTCCTCGTGCATCATGGTGGGCACAAAGACATGGCAACAGTCCCTCTCCAAAAACATAAGGTTTTTTGTGAAACTCATGCCTCGCACGGAAAAGTCCGGCACCTAAATGTGCTTTGGGACAGAAAGCAATTTGCAAGAGGATTCATCTGGGCCTTTTTACATATGCTTGTCTCTGAATCACCGAGATATGACTAAACATAAACCGTGAAGAGCCATAATTGCCGTTCCATGTATCCTCCTATTCCTCCGAAAGATCATAAAGGAAGAAAAGCCAGCGAAGAATTTAGGAGGATTAGTTCCTAACAACGACAGTGAAAATCTGCGGGGAAAAAAACCAATCTTGCTGGATTCAAAGTGCAGATTTGACTGATCAGTACCAGCCCCTCACGCTTGGGGAGCTGATACAAATCTCTGAAAGAGATTGTGTGAGCTCCTCCCATCTCCAGGGTATTTTCTTCCTCTGGTTGGTCCCTGAGAGCAACTCATGGGGTCCAAGAGAAAAACTTGTCTGAATTTCCTTCTCTCGGACTAGCTGTGAGAAGCTGATGTCAGCCTCTTATCTCCACAGGGCATTCCCAGAGCTCTCAGTTTACCTCACAGTGAGTCAGCTCTGGGCTGTGCCACGCAGAAATACTCTGCACACTTTTAATTCGCGAGGAGGCCTGGGAGGGAACAGAGAGCCACAAATAAGGGGGTTGCACCAAGTGTTTTGTATTTGAAGTACTGGAAGAACAGAAATCAGAGCCAACAGAGCAGGACTTGTTAGCACTGGGGTATTCCATGGGTCTCACGCACGGGGCCAAACATTTTCCTGTGTTTCTTTGATCCTCACTGCCCATCTGCTCGTTGGTCCTGTTATGGCAATAACACAACGCCGTGTCCTGAAGGAGCAGGGGCTCCTGACCATGCCTGACGTTATCTGGGTGTTAGGGAAGAGATGGGACACATTCAGAAAGATCTCCATGCCTAAATGGTTGAGGAAAAAGAAGGAACTGAGTGGCCTAATACTGCCCTGTTCTATTGCCAAGGCACTGAGATGTGTGGGACACCCAAAGGCCCTGTGACAGCAGTGGGGACTGTCCCCAAATCCAGAATTTAATTACCAAGACCTTCCTCATTAGGTGGTCTCTTAACTAAAGAAAAGCCTCACACCCCCTTTTGCTGCAATTACTAATAAGCAGAAATGCCAGAGCCAGAAGTACCAGTGGGTGTTTTTTTTCTGCTACGTAGGTTCTGTGATTGGGGATGGAAAGATGCACCAGCCTCCAAAAGCCATCACAGCCCTGTCACAGCTGCAGCTGGCTTGATCAACATGTATTCAGGCATCTTCTATGGAAATGTTGATTAGTGGTTGCCATGCAAAGAACTCCCAGCTCATCTTCTCTGCAAACCCCTTAGTTAAGTGTTAATGGCACTTCACAAATCTGCACAGGTTTGGAGTTTTTTTTAAAGAGCCAAGAAAAAGGTAAATAAGGAGGGGACCTATAACACATTTCAGACAGCACCTTCTCCCTCCGTTCTCAATTCACCCAGAAAATTTTCAGTAATAATTTTTTGTGGGTTTTTTCCCCCCTTTCCTTCCACATCCCCCGCCCCCATTTACTCTCCAAGTAAAAGATCCTAAGAGATGGCCAGCTGAATGGAAACAGGAGGAGCTCGGGATTCAAAATGACACGTCCTAGCAAGTGTACCTTCTGTCCATACATCTTCCTTAAAAAAACAAACAAACAAAAACCACCCCTAGGACTTCTTTCTCTTCTCCCAGTCATATCAAGAAAAAATCCCTTCCAAGACTCACAGCTCCTCCCCTAGTTCTCCCTCCTACCCACAAACCCCAAGTATTAAATAATAAAATCACCAGCACTTGGTGTTTTGTAGGTAAATGGGTGCAGTATGGCAAACAAGCTGGAGGACACAAGAAATGTGGGAAGATCTTAAAATTTCTCAGCTCTTTCTTCTCTTTTGTTTACTTTGCCCCCAGAATTTCCCTGACTAGAGGAGTCTTGTCCATCTTTGGCTAGCCTAGAAAACTCAGCCTCCTCCAGCTTCCACTTGCAAAGCAATTTCCATTCACCTGACTGTTCCTGCTCTTCTTCACACGGCATTCCAGAGGATGCCTTACAAAATTAATACTTCCCCGGTGATACTAAACATGCTTGTGCTGAGATTTTCAAAGACTTGCACCTGCAATTTTTATGGCTGCATTACTCTGGTGGCTCAGTAAGTGACACTGGCTCTCTGGCTGATCTAAGCATCCCAAATCTTTCTTTCTGTCTGTCTTCCACCAAAATCCCTATGACATGAATTTCTGTGCTATTAAATATCTTTCCACTTCTTTAAAGTCAGTTATTCAGTCATCTAGTTCTGTGTCCTAATCCACAATCTTGAAGATGTCACTTGGGTTACTTCACTGCTAAATTTTGTAGTCTCAGCTCTACTGTTAATATTCTGAACAATCCCAGGACTAATCCTTGAGGAACATTTTTACTCTGTTTATTACTGACTCAGAGAATGGATCAACAGAGGTGATTCTGCCCCTCTGCTCTGGGGAGACCCCCCTGCAGAGCTGCCTCCAGCTCTGGGGACAGCACAGCAAGGACAGGGAGCTGTGGGAGAGT
>JAYRBT010000042.1:55905736-55919249 GCA_036023395.1 Myiotriccus ornatus
GTCGATGATGTTCATGATGTTGCGGGAGAACTCGGGCTTGCTGGGGCAGGCGAAGAAGCGCACGAGGAGCTCAAAGGAGAACCAGATGATGCACAGGGTCTCGATGAGGAAGAAGGGGTCCGTGAAGAAGGGGCCGGCGCCGGCGGCGGGGCGCAGGGGCGGCGGGGTCCCGCTCGGGGGCGGCGGCGGCGGCAGCAGCAGCGCCTCTTCGCCGAGCTGTGCCGCCTCCCCGAAGCCAGGCTGGGCGCCCTTGGGCTCCTGGCGGAACTCGGGCAGGGTCTCCAGGCAGAAGATGACGATGGAGATGAGGATGACCAGCACGGAGACGATGGCGATGGCGCGGGCCGGCCCGGAGCTCTCGGGGTACTCAAAGAGCAGCCAGACCTGGCGCTGGAAGTGGTGCTGGGGCAGGGGCTTCTCCTCCTCTTGGATGAAACCCTCGTCCTCCCGGAAGGTCTCGATGGCCTCCTGGCCCAGCTGGTAGAAGCGGATCTCCTCCAGGAAGATGTCGAGGGGCACATGGACCGGCCGGCGGAGCCGCCCCCCGGACTGGTAATAGTAGAGGATGGCGTCGAAGCTGGGCCGGTTGCGGTCGAAGAAGTACTCGTTGCGGAGCGGGTCGAAGTAGCGCACCCGGCGGCTGGGGTCGCCCAGCAGCGTGTCGGGGAAGATGGAGAGGGTCCGCAGCTGCGTCTCGAAGCGCAGCCCGGAGATGTTGATCACCAGCCGCTCGCTGCTGCAGCAGCTGCCGCCGCTCCGCTCCTCGCCCGGCGCCTCCGCCTCCGCCTCGCCCGCCCGCGGGGCCGCCAGCGCCAGCGGCTCCTCCGCCCGCATCCCGCCCGCTCCGCCTCGCCCCGCTCGCCTTCAGCGCCCGCCGCCCGCCGCCATCCGCCTGTTGCGCCCCGGGGCGGCCGCGGCTGCCGGAGCGGCTCCTCCCGGAGCGCGGCGGGGCTGTGCGCGGCTCTCACACACGCACACTCCCCGCGGGGACAGGGAGGGGCGCGAGCACACGGTGCGACACGCAGGGGCACGCGCAGACACGCACGGGCACACGCAGGGACACGGAGACACACGGACACGCGGACACAGAGCGATGCGCGCACACACACACACACGCGCGCACCCGCGGGCGGGGGATGCTCGGCCCCACCTCTCCCCGGCAGCAGACGGATTTTGGGGGGGGACCCCCGCGGGGACGGCGCAGCTCTCCTGTCGGGCGGCCTCGCAACAGCTCGTCCCAGGGGCGGCACCGCCCCCGCCCTTCTTCCCCCCACCTGCCCACCCTGGAAACCTGCCCCTCCGGCCAAAGCCCCGCGTGGGGGGCTGTCCGGCAGCGCTCAGGGCTCAGCCGTGGGAGCCGGCGGAGCTCGGCGCTGTTCCCGTCCCTGCCGCAGGCTGGGGTTGACCTTGAGCCAGGCGCTCCATGCCTGTGGCTCGCGGACCTCCATTTATAAATGTCACTGCCGTGATGCAAGCGCGGCGGTGGCACCGGACCATCCGCAGATGGAGACAACCTGTCACGGCGGACAGTGCAACTCCGGGAAAGACACGGGTCAGTGCAGTTTCCCTCCTCTTATTTCTAGGGGATGGAGTTTTCCCCTTCTCCCAGGTACCAAACAGGTGAGCTTGCTCTGTTTTTTCCTTTCTTTTCTTTTTTTTTTTTTTAAACCACCACACAGTCAGCACTAAGTCTCCTCGGGAGCCAAATCTGCATTTCAGAGGCAGACTACCAGCTCTTTTGGCTTTAGAAACCTGTGGCTTGCTCCATCCATGTCACACTTAGCTTCTGAAAGCATAGGGAAACTCACAACCGTGTACTTTCTCCTGAAATAACCCGAAAATGGGGCTAACAGGTGAGTTCTGCTTCCATCCTTCCCAGGGCAAGTGTCTGTCTTTCCCTTGAAAGCCCTTTGTCAGTGCTAAATATTATTAACCAGGCTTTTATCATCATAGTATCTGATGCCTTTGCTGGCTGCAAGCCATGTGCTTAGCCTACACTATCTCATAGCAGCACATATCTGGAGGAAAACATTCCCCTCTTCACCCCTCCTCCCAGTTCCTCCAAACTAGCTGGCACTACCCAGTTCAGGCTCTGGACATTTTGACCAGCTGACTGTGGCTGCCTTGTTTGGCTCTGTCCTCAGCAAGGAGGTGAATATGATTTAAATGTCACTTAATCCTTTTTCCTTTCTCACTCATTAGCACTGAAGATGGCTGTTGCAAAAGGAAGCATATTTTTTTCCTTTATGTGAAGATGGCTGTCGCCCAAAGAAGAGTGTTTTTGTTTCATATTATACGTAATTGGGGTAAGGAAAAACAATTGCCTGGAGAATACACCTTTTCTTTAAAAAAAAATAAAATAAAATCAATGAGTCGATGTTTGCCTTTGTAATAGTAAAATGCTTCTTGCTGAAATTTCTTTTTCAATTATTACAGTGAATTATCCTTCCCTGGGATTATTTGAAACATAATTATGATTTATTCATTTGCATGGTTAACTATTGAGAAACCCTTTTAAAACAGTTTTGAGAGGGATGGATGGAAAAGCTCCCAAGGTTTATAAGAGGATACAGGGCATGTCTACGCTGCTGTGACTGAGCTCACCCTGTGCTGGGTTTAAATGAGCAAGCTCCAAGCAGCATAGCAGGGACAACGTGGAGCTCCACCACCGTTAGCAGGATGATTTTCCAGCCCTCCCCACAGACATTTTTGCTGCCACAGCTCTGGTCTTCACGTTACCTGAGCGAGCAGTGTTACAGACTGCTGTGAATCTGTGAAAGACAGCTGAGGTGCAGTCCCACCCAGCCATCCCTTCCCACCACAGCCCACCCCTGAGCAGGCACTCAGGCTGCTCCACGCCGCCTCTGCTCGCTCCTGGAAGCCCCTCAGAAGCCACTGTCTTTCCCTCTGTGCCCTTACCCTGCACTTCAGTCTCAGTATTAAATCCAGAAGCCTTTGCAACGTGCAACTCAACTCTTTTTTAGCACGCAGGCTGTTCCCAAAGTGCTCTGCACCACAGTGCCTGTGCAGCCCCACCCTCACTTCTATATTAAGAGGAGATGCCAGCTGCCACCATTCAGCCTCCCTGCGGATCCTGCTGGGCCAGCAGCTCCCAGTGGCACACAGTTTGCAAAGCTGGAGAGGAGCAGCAATGGGAGATGTGGAGGGAGGGGCAAGAGGTGACCCCAGAGCAGCACTGCCGAAAGCCACAGTGCTGGACCATGACAGAGAGGTTTGGCTGCTGGGTCTGCAGCCAACTCCACAAGGCCACTGCCACCTGAAAACATGCCACTAGCTCACAGGAAAGCTTGATTCTGGGTTCCCATCCTACTCCAGAAGCTGGAGGGACACTGTCCTCCCAAGCCTGGTCCTTACAGCCACCTTCAATCTTTGGATTCTCTTTAGCTCCCTTTTGCAGGGTTTGATGTGCTCAGCACTGCAGCTGCCACAAAATTATGTCTGTGTAGGATTTTCTCAGGAAAGCCAAATTCAGAGACTCTCAGGATAAGCACTGCGAAACCGAGATACCCCAAGTGGGAATCTAGATTTGAGTCTTGCACATGCAGAGCTTCTTACCCACTTCCTGCCTTTTTGAGTTTCCCAGTCACCCCATCTTCTCCTGAACTTGCCGATTCTCTCCTTCATGGTTTCTGGGCTCCCCCTGTCTTCTGCTTTCCACAATCAGCTACTTTTCCCAGGTAATGGAGCTTCTCCCCTCTGACTTCTTCACTTCCTTGAAGGCCAGTGGCTCCCAGTATCAAAGTACTTTTTATATCCCTTTTCCAAGAATCCTGTCAGGACTGAAGCCTGCCCAGTAAGCACTGAAGGTGTTGCCTGACCATCTGGCTCACAAGGAGAAGGCACCAGGCAACCAGGAGAACAGTGAGAGATGCTTTGCTTGTGTAACATCTTGTAATACTCACCCACATCAAACGAAGAAACAAGAAGAAAACCAAACAGCCCTCCACACCTGTAGTAGATTTTGGTGATCAAAACACCTCTGAAATCATCCATCAACACCTTAACGTGCAGCCTGAGAGGCACAACATAACCTCCCACAGCCTGGGGGCCCTGAGGCAGAATTTACCTCCCAGGAGCCAAAATATTCCACGCTCACAAAATAAGTCCCCATGGTCTAAAAAGAGCAATAGGCAGGGAAATTAAAATAAAATAAAATAAAAAAATGTAATAGCTGGCAGAGCATCCCCATTTGAAATGGTAATTTACACTTATGCACAGTACCAATTACAGCCAACTTCATACTTCCCCACTTACTCAGAGCCATAAATCTATAAATGAGAGTGCTGAGCAGGGGAGGGAGGCAGAATCAGCTGAAGCTGCAAGGCACACCGCTCAGAAACAGGAGCTCCCCTGCTTTGTTTGGTGTCCAGAAAACAGGAGCAAAGCTGAAGGATGTTTGTTAACACCCTTCCAGCCATCAGAGCGGTCAACTGCTATCCTCATTCACTGCATCACCCCGGAGCACTCCTGGAACTTGGTCTTTTCTGGGCATTCAATAAGGACAGGTTCCTGCACTGGGGAAAACACGCCCCGGTGTAACTAAAGATTTTGCCACAATACTGGAAATAAAAGGAGAAGGGGAAGGGAAAGCAGGTTGTGCTGGAAACTTTCATGCAAGTATGTCCTAGCTTTCAATGATTTACCCTCTGTAAAGTGCCTTTAACACTGTGTGTGTTTTGGGTTTTCAAAAAGTAAAATTGAAAAAAAGTTCCTCAAGCCTTTATCTACAAATGAGTAACTTTTAAACCTTTTTTTTAAACCTCTATTTCTAAATCCCTTAAGTATTTTCCATGTAAATATGTTGGGGTTTTTTAAGATGCCTTTCACAGAGAGACCCTGTAGATATATGTCAGGGACTTAAGGTTTCTATTTATCACCATATGAAAAACTTCCTGGCCTGTCTGACAGCCATAGTTTTTAGGGTCACAGTTTTTAGGTTCACAGCACAACCCTGTGCTGTGTGAGCAAATGAATGAGTGTGATAGAAAATAACAACAGGATGCAGACCTATCACCAGAAACTGATGGAGGGTTTCACAACTACTTGTCAGGCACCTTAAGATTCCTGAGTTGTACAAACACCGTGTCAGGTCCTGCAGTATCAGATGGAACTGCTTTGAGATCCCTGTTCACCCTTCAGCTGGACTTTGTCCTCTTTGGGTCTGCTCGACCCCTTTTGCTCCTGCACTCTGTCACTCAATATCCATCCTGTAATTTATTGCCATCCTGCAGTCCTTGAGCTGGTCCCAAGTGTTTATCCTGCCATCCTGTGCCTTGGCTCCTGCCCACGTCCCATCCTCCTGTTCGCATTTTCTGTGTTCTCTCAGCCCTTGCAGTTCACTGTTTCCATCCTTCCTCATTTCCCATCCCCTCCCGCTCCTAATCCTTTTGTTTGGCTTCGGCTCATCCCGAACCCAAAATACTGCAGTGGAGCCCCACTTGCACACAAGGCAGGGGCATTATTTCCAAAATGACAAGTAATCATTGAAAACTCTGCTGTGGCATTTGGTCCATCTGCATTTGTGCCCAAGTGATGCTACACAGCCCCCCTGGTGCTTCCAAATGCACAGTGAGGAAAAGCATTTCAGCCCAAGTTCAGAAGGCCCTTGCCAGGAGTCCTGGGCTGAGATGAGGTTGCACATGCTGCTGGTGGCACCTCTAATATTTTTTAACCAGTGGTGTTTGCAACAGGAAATTTTGTAGTAGACTTGTGTTTGCGTGTATCTGATGCAATGGAGGTTTGAGGGACTAACGTCATACAACCCTTCAGCACTATCAGCAAGTATCGAGCTAATATTAACAAAGTGAGGATATGGAGCTGGACTTGTGAAAGACAAATAAGTGGTATTGGCCTTGTAAGAGATCCTATAATGTTTTCCTAAGTGGTCCAGTTAACGATCCACCTCAGTGCCTTGCATCCTGTGTAAGGGTATGTGGAAGAAGAAAGCATCTGTTTAATTAAAGTAACCCAACCAAAGACCCTTTCAGTGCAAAGAAAGACTGTTTAAAAGGACATGTAGTGACAGGACAAGAGGGAATGGCTTCAAACTGAAAGAGAGTAGCTTTAGATCGGATATTAGGAAGAAATTCTTTACTGGAGGCCCTGGCACAGGTTGCCCAGAGAAGCTGTGGCTGCCCCATCCCTGGAAGTGTCCCAGGCCAGGTTGGACGGGGCTCTGAGCAACCTGGGCTAGTGGAAGGTGTCCCTGCCCATGGCAGGGGGTTGGAATGAAATGATCTTTGAGGTCCCTTCCAACCCAGACTGTTCTATGATTCTACAAAAGGCCACATGCACTTGCAGCCTGTTTAAAGGTTATTAAAAACAAATAAACGAAAAAAAACAAAAACCAAACAAAACAAAATAACAAACAAAACCCCAAACAACTAGCAGCAACAAAACAAACAAGGAACACCCCAACTTTCTTACAGTTCCACGTTGCTTATTACAAATCATAACAAGTGAGATGTTGCCTGCATTATATCAGAGCTCCTTTATTTTATGCCACCACTGCATGTCACTATTGAGAGAGAAGAAAAAAAGGAAGATTTTAATGAGATTGGTGTTGCTCTGATGTGAAGGGAGCTCTGTGTCAAAGGTGAGCCCCCACCCCGTGGGTGTGTGTGGTGTCCATCCTCTCCCATAGACAGTGCCATAAGGAATATCCTATCTGCAGAGACCTTCTCCCCATTCCATGGTTCCACAGAACTCGTTTGTCCCCCACATTGCACATCTGTGTGTCTCTATAAAGGTCACACTTCCATTTTCTCAGCAGGCAGTGTTAGTGTGAGTGTAGGCAGCAGGCTGACCAGGTGCACCCAAGAGGGAAAGCAGAAGGGGATACCACTCCTTGGAGCAGCACAGCTCTTCCTGCTTGCTCCCCCTGCTCCCCATCCCGGCCATGAGGAGGAGGGAAAGAATTTGGCCTTTCTCTAACTTCTCATTGCCCTTCACAGCTGGCAGCGTTGTGCTCCTTCTCTCCCCTCGGGCTGCCCCTCCCTTCATCCCACTCTGTGAACTTCTTCAGCTGCCAACACACTTGGCACCTTCCCACTTCCCCGGTGTCCTGCCCGGGGGCACGAAGAGCCCCGGAGACACAGCTCTCAGGTCTGCCACCTGTGATCCCACCCGTCCATCCTGCACAGACAGGAGCAGCAACAAGGGCTTGGCCGGCCAAGATCCCTCCCTCTGATGTGGAAACATCTGGTCTAAGAAATCCTCAGGGATTTCAGTAGTAAATCTCTGACAAGTCTCCTAAAGAAATAAATCTTGGAGGAAGGCACTGAGCAAATTTCTTCAAGGATGGCAAAAAAGCAGCACACCATGACGTCAGAACAGCCTCCCTGCCAAATTTTCTGTCTCTGCTCAAGAAGTAGCAGAGCTTTGTAGCAAAATGAGTGTAATAGTTTCTGACAGGCAAAGCAAAACATTTTCCACCAACTTTGTTTCAGAGACAGCCAAATCATTTTTTCCCCCCTTTGTTTGTTTTAGCAGCAGCTTTCCAAATAAAAACAAGCAAGCAAATTAGCCCCGAGGTAGACAAGAAACATGAAAAAAAAATCTTATTTGAGCAATCTTAAGATCAATAAGAAACCTTCCAGCTAGGGCAGAGAAGGCTTTACCAGATTCCTTGAGGATAACAGTAGTATGATCACTGAGCTTAGTGACAGTATTTTGGGACTGTCATTACTGAATACAGACCAAACAGACACTAAACTTAATTAAAACTCAACAGAGGAGCCTGACATACAAAAACCAGCACACAGACTAATTCCATTCCCACAGTCCTCCCAACTTAATTGCTATAAAGGACAGAAATAACTTCCCCTCTTCTTGACCACTGGAGCAAGAAGTCAATCTTGAAATATGAAGCAATAAGGAGCAGATGTAACACAAGCCGCCCCCTCCCCTGCATGAAAACTGCTGAAAATCAGTGGGGCTTTGCAGAGAAGCTGAATGGAAACCATGAGGGTCACTGGTAAGGTGAGGATGAGAAATGTCGCACAGGAATTACCCATGCAAAGTCATCTGAGTTCTCTCCTGGACTTTCTGGAGACCACTGGAGAGCCACGAGTTCTGATTCTTGCAGTCTGAGACTTCAGGGCACTGGGAATGGGCTCCGTAAGTAAACAAGCAGAAAACACAAAGCTAATACACAAATGACCCCATTGCTCAATGAGACAGGGGAGATGGGGACAAAGGACAAGAAAAAGTCTGAGGTTCACTTGTTTTTTGGTGGGATTTTTTTTTTTTTTGGTTGGTTTGGGGTTTTTTGGATAAGTGTTCCCAGCAAAACTGGGGCCTCTTAGGACACAACCAAATAGCAGAGTCTGTGGCAGCAAAGCAATATCCACAGCAGAGGAATATCAAGTTAGGGAACCTGGAAGTCAACTGGTCACACACAGGGCTGTGGAATCAGCTTTTTATGGTGCTGGTGGAACTGCCAATGCCATTCAAAGGCCAGTGTCGATCATCTCTACAGGTCATGGTGAGCAAGGAGAGGTTCCTGAGGTCTGAGAGGCAAATCCAGACCCCATTTTCAAGACTAGAGATTGACAAGGCTACGGAGCTAATCCTGCTCAAAGCCATTCCCAGCCACAGGAGGGATACAAAAGGTGGCTGGGAGAAGCCAGCATGAATCTATCAAAGGCAAATCCCATCTGACCAACTTTATTCCCTTTTATGATGAAAAAGCTGGTTCACTGGAAGGGGAGAGAGCAGGGAATGTTGTCTACCTTGTCTTATCAGCTCTACAGTGTCACCTGGTGCTTAAAATGTACATTATATAGGAAACAAAAGCCTTTACACTTCCCCTCTATGGACTCACCACCACTGGGCTACAGCTTAGTGCATGTTCAGCATGGAATAGAGCTACACTGCAGATCTATCCTCCAGTTTTAGGCTTTTTCAAGATCTGGAGCTTGGCAGAGTCACAGTTTTAAGTGCTAGATGCAGCCTAAAGCCTTCTGTGTTAATCTGGGAAGCAGATCTGGGAAAACTTTGCTGTAAAACGACTTTGAGAGTAAGGAGCTCCAAGGAAAGGGGATTTCCTCCCAGCTCCAGCTGCTGCTTGCAGAACACATCCCCAGCACTGCTGTGCAGTTACCTCACTGGAACACGATCAACCTGAGACACGCAGGAAAGGCTCCTCAAAAGGGGAAGAAGAGTTTCGGGATCAGCAAGAGCAAAGGGACAAAAAGCACTCTCTCTTAAGTGTCAGACTATGGATACGAAGTTTGGCACCTAGCACCAAATTACACCAAGTACTGGAGCTCTGTGCACAGTTCAAAGCAATGAATCACACTTTTTCCATGACATCTCTCCTATTAGAGCTGTCTCATCCACTTACATCCAACAGCTTCCTAATGGCTGCCAAACCATTTTGTGAGGAGGAACAACAGCAGCACCACTCTTTTTAAAAATTTAAAAAAAAATAAAAAATAAAAAACCCCTCAAACCCTGAAGAGGCTCAAGCTGCCTATAAAATAAACCAGGGACACTCCTGAACCACCCTTCAGAATTTAATGTGATGTACATAAAATTAACCTTGTGCAGCCTTGCCAGGTCAAGGCTTGCTGTGAAGATGTCAACACTTAATGGGTTATGATTGTAAGGGACAAATATCACCCAATCTTGAGCTCAGGAGAAGCCTTATATAGTAACCTAGGTACTGTTGGAGGGACAGGCATGGGAGCAACTTTCCCTGGCTGGTGGAATCCCTCTAACCTCTTTCAGGATCACTTAGAGGGAGCCTGGCATGCCAGGCTCTAACTCTGCTGAGGGCTTTTCTGATGAACAGTCTTGTAAAATTCTGTTCCAGGAAATGTGCCCATAAAGGTGTCAAACAAAATTCCTTAATTATAATCTTGATTCTTATTTCCTTAGGGAAAAAAAAAAAAAAAGGAGTGGGAACATCTCCTTCAGGCTCTGTTCTCTCTCCCAAGACTGAAGAAATTTTAACTTTTTACTTTAATAACCAGAACTATAAAAGCCTTTTTCCTCTCAAAATATCGAACATCTTTTTAATAACACGTAATGAAGAGGATGTGGTTGAATAATGCAATTCTTTTGCCCCAGTTCTAATACTTTTTTTTTTATTGTGCTCATCTAAGTCACTAAAAGGAATTAATATTTTATTGCTCTCTATGAAAAATGCATAATGCCTTTCCCATAGCAGGGTTTCAAACTAGTTGCTGCAGTTCAGAATGACATTTCTTTCTGATTTTGTTCTAACTGGAGTCAATAAACCTCTGTGGGAAAATACCTACATTATTTGTTAAAAGATTAAGAGGAGCCTCAAAATTCTCATGGAGATCGGTTTTGAATTTTTACCATTAAGCTACTTTCCTGTTTCAGTTTCACAGCCCTGAAAAAAACAGAAATTACACTTTCTGCTTGTGCACATCATCACATATTAACCCTTTCTAGACCTCTGGTTTGAGTAGCCCCTGATTTGAGGAAAGAGGCTTTCTTTGCAAAAAAAAAGAAAAAAAAAAAAAATATATATATATATAACTTCCTAACCTTTTCCTGTTATATCCTGTCTGTGCAACAGGCAAGTCAAACCCTGAGAACTGAGTATTTGCAAACAAGCCTCTTATCAGACTAACACTGTCAATTAGGCAGGCACAACTGAGCTGACAGGTCTGTGTGATCAGAACTATTGTTGGCATCTTGACGTTGGAGGAGAAACAAGGAACCTCACTCGGTTCTACGAAGGGCTTAAGCATCCCTAAAGCAGCCAGAGTCCTTGCCAAACACCTAAAAATAAACCAAGTATTCTGGGCCCTTAAAAGCAAACAGAACCCCTCTCATTTCCAGTAGGTTCTCAGGAACAGCTTCTCTGGGATTTTTCCCCAAGGGAATCATTTCACCCAAGGAGAGTGGTCCCAATCCTGCAGGTTTTTACCCTCTTGAGAAGTGCTCTTCAGCCATTTTAAGCACACCTAGCACCTAATGTGAGCAATGGCTTGACTAATGATTGGGAAGTGTGGAATTCTGAACTTCATACCTTTTGTAGAGACATTGCTATTAATATTTAAGAATAATAATTAAAAAAAAAGATCAGCTCAGGACAGAAATAGCATTAACTGTATTTCATTTTGTAAGGCATTTTGAGCTGTCATCAGAGCCAAGCTATTGGAGTGGAGCCTTAAGGATCCCATCTATTTTTGTGAGCCCAAAGTGACCAATAATTCTGAGATAATTCTGCAAGCGCTGAGGTCTTTGCGGCACCTGTGGAGACCGCTGTAGCCCAGCAAAACGCTCTCTGTGTGCTCCCCAAACAAGAAAAACACCCCCCAAGCCTTCTGAGGAGGGCTCTTGCACAGACTAGTTCTTCTGCAGCCAGCTCTCTCCCAGGCAGGGATGCACATATCCCGCGGGAGCACCGGAGGGATCAGCTGCTTTCCCCTCCATTTGGCAGATGCTCCTGCAGGTGATGCAGGTGCATCTCCTGAGAAAGGCCTGCTGCTCCTCCAGCCTCCTGGACACCTTCTGTGGGGCAGCACTGAGCTGAGGGTCGTTCTCTGCCTGTGTTAGTAGAAGGACATCAGTGCTACCGAAAACCCCTTTCGTGGATTTGCTCCCAGCATTGCTCCGGTTACACGTAAGCCTATCCAGCTTCTACTGATAGACTCAGAGATATTCTTGGCCATGCATGTCCTGCTGTGAGGAGATGCCTTATCTGCTGTTTGTCTCTGAGTTCTGTGGAAGATTGCAGCTGGATCCAGCAGAGCAGAGAGCAACGCAGCACTATCAAACTGAATGGGCTTCAGCACCTGAAGGGAGCCCACAGAAAAAGTGGAGAAACACTGTGTTTCCAAGGGCCTGGAGTGACAGAGCAAGGGGGAATGGCTTCAAACTGACAGAGAGCAGGGTTATATTGGATATTCAAGAGAAATCCTTCCCTGTGAGGGTGGGGAGGCCCTGGCACAGGTTGCCCAGAGAAGCTGTGGCTGCCCCATCCCTGGGAGTGTCCAAGGCCAGGCTGGATGGGGCTCTGAGCGACCTGGGCTGGTGGGAGGTGTCCCTGCCCATGGCAATGGGTGGAACTAGATGGTCTTTTTGAGGTCCCTTGTAACCCTGACCCTTCTGTGATTCTGTGCCTCCCCTCTTGCCTCATGTCAGATGAATTCACTTGACCTATGAGATCCATGCAAATGATAACCTGAAGGAACAGCATGGGCCTGTCTCCCACTTTTTGTTACTTCACTGCACCAGAAATACTCTAGTGGAAACTCTGGATGCTTGTCATTAAGGGGTTTGGTGCCTTATCTATGTATTTATTTCCGCATTTTCCCTGTCTGCTTCTAAGGAGAAAGAATTCAACAGTAGTTCTGTGTGGGAACCAAAAAGGCCAAGCAACAGACTCCTGTGGTTTTCTGCTTCTCCCCTTTCCCAGGGCTTGGCTTCCAAGGATGCTGCTGAGTGGGACAGGCACCAGGGTGGTTACTTTTCATCCCCACTTTGCTTCTGAGTTTTACTGTTTCTCTGAAGCTGGAACCTTGTGAACAGGTAACCCAGGATTCCTCCTCTAGTCATCCAAGGGGAGAGAGGGAGAAATAAAAAGCTGTCTTCCCATAAAATCTTGGTGTTTGATTACATGGATTTCCATCGGAAAACTACCCTCACAGAAGATTCCCAGTCAGCCCTGGTTAAAATGTAATTCCCAAATCCTTGCAAATAAAGAAGGACTGCTGTCTTTGTTGTTTGAAAGAAGGTTTGTCTGATCCATGATTTTTTAATTCACAGGAAGACAAGGGAAGGAAACTCTAGGAAAGAATCACTCTGTTTCTGAACCCAAAGTGTTCTTGATTATCCCTGGGCATACATGCAGAACTTTGCTGGCAGTCATCAGGATTACACCAGGAGAACTGAGGTCCAAGAGACCTACAGGACACTGGGGATGACTCCTCAGTTCCCAAGTGGCATCTGTGTGCAGAATTTGATCATAGATCAGAAGGGGAAATGAATGGACTAGGACCTTCTAACAGACATAGATTTAAATTGAAAATATAAACTTGATAGCTATATAAAACCTGGCAGGGGGTTTTCTCCAGAGCCCAGCCACAGCAGCTGCTCTTTTGAAGGGTAGCACAACAGGTAGAATTCATGGCAAGGCTACCAAAAACCTAAACACTTCTGAGGGCCAGCATGTCTGTGCCCAGAAATTATCACAGTGGGGGTACCGCCCATAAAATCAGAGGCACAGACCAACGTCACAATTCAGATAATTGGGTGAGGAACAAAAAATTAGAGATTATAAAATGCCTTTCTTTCTCTGCTGTTCCCAAGTGATTGCCATTACCTGCAAAAGCAGAACCACATCAGGGAATTCCATGATGAGTTCCAAGAACTGCACGTTACCAAAACATCTCATTGATTTGAACCTGGGCCACCAAAGTGATCAGAGGGATCAGCTCTGCTGGGAGGAAAGGCTGGGAGAGCTGGGATTGTCCAGCTGGAGAAGAGAAGCTTTGGGGTGACCCAACTG
>JAYRBT010000042.1:55950665-56004352 GCA_036023395.1 Myiotriccus ornatus
CGAGGAGAAAAGACAACGCAGAAAGGATCGCGACTTGTCGATACCACCTGGAGAGTCTTTCTGCTGTGCCTTCTGCAGCCGGACTTGTCTATCTCGCACTGGCCTTTTTAGCCATCAGCGCGCTTGCAGCAAGCGTGGGTAGAGCCCTTCTCAAATCTTCGTTCGCGAAGCCCGGCCATGATGCCTTATACTTTGTGTTCTGGGGGAATGCTTTTTGGCTTTTGTAATCATAATTTCAAAATTCTCTTTTCCTGTAATTCAGCGTCAGAGGACATGACTCAATTTCTTCATTGTAATAAATCTCCATCTAACTGAAAAGTCTGGCAGAAATATGTGGTGCTTCCCTGCTCTAAACAAAGCAGGTGGTTCTGAGCTCACCTGTCCTTCATTATTTTCTTACCATTATTCATCTATATTAATCCAGAGGAGAAAGCTTTGAACAAAGCAATTTCAAGACCATGAGATGCCTCGCACATAAAAACAATTGGATCCAGCTGCAAACTGCCACTCAAGTCTCCCAGTATTTCAGGTTCCTAACAGATTAATTAGGAAGTCAATAGCTTGATATTTTTACCTGATGGTACCTTCCTGATCTGTTCGTACAGACTGTGCACCAGGAGTTTAAAACCACATCCCAGCCCCTTCCTCCTCCTCACTGACTCCACTGATATTTTGCCACCAGTGAGTGCTCAGTAAAACACAATAATTACTGAATTTCAGCCAGAAATCTATTTTACATCTTTTATGATCGCCATAGGGTTTTAAAAGCTAGTTTTCACAGCCCAACATAATTAGATAGATCATCTCCTTTTTACACATCGAGAGCAGACAGGAAAAAATTACGTAGATTGGAAGAACTCAGCAGAGTTTGATAGCAAAAACGAAAGTAGCAACAAAATTTACCAGTGATTGGGAGGTAATTTACTGCTGCTTACTCTACAGCAGAGGGGTCTATTAAGGGCAACCAATGTGACAGATCAGAGGTGGGACCCAAACCCAGGCAGTGGCACTGGGAGATGTTCACCCCAAAGCACAGAGAACCCAATATTAACACTGGACTCAGGCATTCTGCTTCCCACAGTCCAGGCTTTGTCACACACTGGGGTACAGTGGTGGATTTTTGTCAGGATTACAAACACCTTGCATTTAGATTTATTAAAAGCCATTTCCTGATGTCTGTCAGGGATGGTTTAAGACAATCTACAGCAAAAGGGTTCGCCACCCTAAGGCAAGCACACAATTTTTTCAGGAAAAGAGGAACAGGCACTATTTATAAGGGGTGTTTTTTTCAGTTATAGGTGGCTGAAAAATGAATTTAATATAAGGCCCTTCTTCCCACGTTTGCTCCTTGGCCACAGGAATCATTTTATTTCATTTCTACAAAATATGCTGGCTGACATTGTTTAGAAGGGATTTTATGTGATCATATTCTTGCCCCTGGCTTGTTCATTAACTGCCTCTGGCCAGCCTTGCTTTTGTCATTCTTTACGTACAATTTGCTGTTTCTACAGTGCTTGCTACCATCTTAAATCCCAGGGTGTTCATTTGGTTGTCTCCACCATCCAATCACACTTACAAGGGGAAGAAAAAGGACTTGAGTAAGTTTTACAGAAGCGAAAATTCATGCAGACAGAGTCATCTGAGAATTCACAACACTTCCAGGGCAAACACATATTGGCATGATTAATTTTAAGTTTCCAAATGAATGTTATTGCTAAAAAACTGCAGCTTGTATGAATATTCATGGGAGCAAATAAACTTTCAAATACCAGACTGAACTAATTTCATTAGAATGTATTTTCATAATGGCATTTGGAAGTAGTCTCACAGCTCTCATGTAAATTATTTCATTTTTTAGCGTTATTAGTTCCCTCCCCATCTGCCAGTACAATGATCTATCACTGATACTCTGAATAATAGTGAATAAATTTACCATGATAATGCTTAAAATACATATAAATAGGAAACATGCATATATCGTACAAGGATAGCTATGGATAACAGAATCATCAAGGCTGCAAGAGACCTTCAAGATCTAGTCAACCTACAAACATTTTACCCAGAAGTGATTAATTTGACCCAAATGAAACTACACAACAGCCTAAAAAGGGCATAAAGCTGCTTGCTTTAATTCTAAATTAATTAGACTTCTATGGTATATTTCCCAGAATAGGATTATAAAAAGTTACTTCTGCAAGTTAGTAACCAAAAAATATTGGTTACTCAAAAGGATGAGATAGCGAATCATCTAATCCCAAGATACAATCTGAGTTACAGAAGAGCTGCACTGTCAGAGATCATCCCCTTTACGGGGAATGAGAGAGAACAATGATAAAGAAACTAAATACATGCAGAGATTGGTGTAACCACAGATGAGAACTGAGCATTTCAGGAGGGTGATACTTATGAACATGGCATAAATTAGAGCCTCTTGGGAGATAATAATTTGCTGGCTTTGATATGCTAAAAATAATTGAAACTGCTCATCTAACCACATCCAACAAATGTTATCACAAAATTCTATCACCATCAAGATGATGTTGGCTCCTTAGGATATGGCATCTGGCAAATTAGGATGCCAGATGTTCTTTTGTTTTGGTAATGGCATTAAAGCTACTTTCTGAACAAAAATTCAGGGCAGAATTGTGCCATATTTGTGCAGAAAAATGCAGATTACAAAGATGGGAGAACTGACAGATCTGGGGGTGCCTTGTGGTATTTCTCAGTATCTGTTGTAAGGGTTTCTAGCAGTGCAGTGTGTTGTGTTCATGGGAATTGGGCACATGTTGGAAAAGAAACAGCAATGACAGCTCACAACAAGTGTTTTACTCCACTCCTTTCCTCAGGATGATGTGAAGGATTGTAGGGTGGGAAAAGGTTGGAGAGGACAAGAAAAGGAAAGAAGATTTGCCTTTGTCACCCTCTGTCAGAGGGGAAAGGCAGCTGTTTAGGTCACTCACATTGAAACTACAGCACGTGCAGGGGGTTTTCTGAAGAAAGCCCAGATATCTCTGGGGGGATAAAACACTAGGCAAGAATTCACTTAGGTCTTGTTATCTGAAAATATGCCTAACACTGCTGCTCCTACCTCTGAATAAGCAGTACTTTGGTTTAGGCAGGATCTTTAGCCGTGAGGCACCTCACTGGTCACAGGGAAAAATCGCCAGGACCAGAAATCCATTGGCTGATCGGAGTAAGGAGGGCAGAGACAAATCACTACATTTTGTTCGAAACTGTGTTCCTTTTTCATGTTTCTTTATCCCCTAACCCTCTGAAAAATATATTTGACTCTCTTGAGTCCTGATTTCACTAAACCCTCATTGAAGTGAAGAGAGCCAAAGTAAAATAGTCATAGAAATACACATGAATGACACTGTAGAAAATAAGGTGAAATGGTTTCCCTCTTCAATAGCCCATTCAACACTTTCACAGCGACTAAGAACAAGTCTCTGACTGAAATCTTTACATTAGTTCAGTGTGAACAGTCATTATTTAATCAGGCAGAAATGCAGTTCTGCTCTGACAGTGGAATTGATAAAAGCAGCATCCCAGGTTTCCATTCCCATTGTGGCTCCAGTTCATGTGAGCTGTTTAGAAGAGAAATACTTCATTACTGATCTCTTCTTACCTACCTTGCCAAATCCAGCTTGAATCTGAGAGCCAAGCTGTTCTCTTCCCTCATTTATCTCAATCTTAATGGCTTAAAGTTGTGCAAGCCACCTCTGCAACCCCTTTATTGCCTTCTCCGGGGTGATATCTCTGTTACCATCAAATGCTTAGTCAGCCCATCAGCTTCCACTCTTATCTGAGACTGACTTTGCCAGTGCAGCTGCCGGCAGCACCCTGGTGTCACCCTTCCCAGCCTCACACTGCACTTCAGAGACAGATTCATCCTGGGATTTTCACCCTGGAGGGTTGTAAGGAAGAGGAGAAGCCAGTTTTGTGTCTCAGTGCCTGCCGGGGCTGCAGACACGGTTCTGAACTGTGAGGAACAGCTCCTGGGGAGTCAGTGAGTCTGGGATAATGACTTAGGAGAGTACAATCCTACTTGGTTCAGAAGGGAATGAATTTGCACATGAACATGGCAGGGAGATGCACCATCAAGCATCAGAGGAGAGCTCTTGTGAAGGGGGAAGTAAGAATAGTACAAATCCAAAAAAAGAGTTGGAAAAACTTTACAGCAGGTTCCTCTCAGCAGACACAGAGATCCAAATAACACGGGGAGAGTGCCTGTGACAGCTTAAATATTTATGATGTAGCAGTGACAGTTCCATTCATGTCAATCGGACAGTTTCATTCCAGTCTCTGCATATATTTGATTAATACACATTGCAGTCATTTCACGGTTTTCCCCCTGTCATAGGTCTAACACATTTTTGTCCTTCCAAAAATGTTATTCCAGTCAGCAGAAGACTTCTGCCTGAATGGCTCAGCACTTGCTGACACAGTTTAGATAAAAAGCCCATGGTCTTTGTTTCAATTGCAAAACAAGAGTAGAAAACACTGCTGCTCAACAAACAATTCTAAGAAGAATTCAGAGGAGTTTTTTTAAAAGCTGCAAGAATCACCTCTTCGTGCAAACTAGCACATTCATAAAACCAAAGCTTTGCCTGCTTCGAAGTTCAGCATTGTTAACTTTATGACTGAGAATTTTTTAAATAATCCTATTTATCGTGTGGTAGTGGAGACACACAGAGAGCAGTAGAACAAATTCTCTACCCCCTGTGTTTCATTGAAGATACACTCAGGCAAAAATAATGGGCTACATCATACAATGCCCTCCTAAAAAGGAGTTTCACCCTAAATATGCAAACATCCTTCACTTTCCGTGACTACAGTGAAAACTGAGGAAGTGCTGTGTCCCTGCTCACCAGCTGGTGCTCCTTCTCTGAGCTCAAAGAATGGTACACACCAAAACGGACTTTAATTTATATAAAATGTTAAATCAGATGCTGTCCTAGGCAGCCTCCTCCAGCTGACCAGCTTGAACTACATCCCCAGAGTTCCCTTACAGCCACAACTACTCTGGGAGTCTGGAAAAACAACTCCCGGTTACCACCTGGGAATGATCACAGAGTGTTCGCTTAGCGTAGACTCTGGTCCTGGTGGTTTTCCAGGTGGGAAACATGAGGGCATGAGCTCCCCCTTGAATCAGTTTGGTCCTTGCTTTCCTGAGGCAGCTGGAAAGCCCAGCCTGCTGTTTGCTTCATGGCTGCCCCACAGTGTGAGAGTGTTCAAGGGTCTGTGATTGTTGCCCGATCACAGCCTCAGGGCCCCCCTTCCCACAGGCTACAACGAGTGCTGTGGGGGAGTTAATGTGAGTTCAGAGTCAGAAAACGCAGTTTCTATTTATTATGTACACCCTTGCTGGCTAAATAAGGTGTTGTATTTCAGGAGTATTCACTGACTTTGAGGAAAAGGACATCAAGGAGAAGCTGCCAGCTGTCCTGATGATTCAGGTATTACACTCATTTCAGAAGCTGAGAGCACTTAACCTTCTTGCATATCTGTGTGCTCCAGTACCAAGTACCAGTCATCTGTTTAGCAATTGAAGCCAATTATTTCCTGCTTGTTCCACTGCAAATACTGAAACCTATTATTGTCTTTCCTTTACAACAGCCTCTTCTATATCTCGGACTCCATCATGCCCTTGGTTCTTCAGGCTACCTGATCTCATGGACACTTTCTCTGCAAACCATCCTTTCCAGCTGCTGATCAATCCGGTTGCTCTTTACTACACTGTCCTCTGTCAAAGGACATCTTTCTTTGAAGTGTCATATCCAAAACTGGGCACTTCTCCACGTGAAACTTGCCCAGTTCTGCACACAAGGAAATACTTCACCTATTTTGCAGGCCCCACTTGTTTCTACAACAGCAGGTCACGTTTGCCCCCTTCTAAATAACTATCTCACAGATGCAGCTCCTGCTTGGAATCTACTGCATTCCACAGGTCCAGTTTTACACAACTGTTTCACTTCAGAAATTTCCCAGTCTAAATTTCTCCAGGTCATTATTTATTATTATTGATGCCTATTTATTTATTTATACTTTATATACTATTCTACTATTTATTTATACTTTGTAAATTTATATTTTTTTTATCAATTTGTCTGTATTATACTTTGTATTTGCCCCTGCTGACAGTACCTTCTATTTTTTTAATCAGCTCTTTTTTTTGTCACTTATTGGACTGCAGTCTCAGGCCCATGGAGTTTACAGTCAGAAAACAAAAAGGAATTCTCTAGGAAGCTGGTCACTATTTAGGTCGTGATACTACTCTGTAACAAATCAATACTTAAAATGAACTGATCTATTTAATTCAAGCTGGAATGGAACCAAAAGCTTTAAAACAGTATAACCCCCCCCATCACCACCTTCTAATCCTGGCTTTGCAGGGACCACACGATCCTGGGGGTTACTGATATTTCTAGCTGTAAGAAATAGTTGTGAATTATTAGCCAAGCCACTACAGATGTGAAGATCTTTGAGTAACGAGAAGCGAACTTATCAAACACTATTAAGTGTTTAAATAAACTTTCACTTTGGGGAAGGTTTCTCACTTCACTGACATTTCCCACTTGAAAATTATTAGTATATGTGGGTTTTTTTATTCTGTTTTTACTACTCTTTCCTTTAACAAACCCACCTTGTTGGCTCAGCTTTTCTCCCTAGCTTGCCTAAAAGATGGATCAAGGACACACAGTTACTTTTCCTCATGCAGGACCTGCCCACAGGGGGTGTTTGGCACTTAGACACCACGGGACTAAGATGTTAAACGAAATCAAAGGGCTGAGACCTTCCTCAGACTCATAAACACTTTAAATCAAAGACTGTCCAAAAAACGTGGCTGCTGTAAATATTTTTTACATCTTTAACACAGGCAAAATGAACTTGTTTGTCAGTACAAGTATTGCAAAGTAGCAGGAGAAATCACAGAGTGATGAGCAAGGTGGTTTCAAGAGGAAGATAAATCATGGTTCATAAAAATGCCAGGAGTGACACAAACATGCCAAAAGCAAGGGGGAATAGGATGAAATATGAGTGGGACACAGAAGAAGCCTATCAAGGGGGAAGGAAGACTGAATCAGGATTGTTTCTCAGAGCATTTACTTTGCATGACAATTACAAATTACCGTTTCAAAATAAAACAATTCATGTCAGTGCACACCTATAAATCATCATACAAGACGATCTCTCACTTTCAGATGTGCAAGAACTCAAGAGATGAACCTAATTGTTTCTTAAACAGAGATTGTCTCCCTCCCTGTCAGTGAGTATTTTTCATCCCAGGGCTTGCTCTCTTGCCTGGCAGTAGTACTGAGGTACAGCAAAGACATTCCTGGGGAATTTTAAACTTTTCCCCCAAGTATTAGTTCCCACAATGAAAACCAGAAAAACTAGGACAAGAGTGCAATTTCTTCTGTCCATAATAAATGACAATTGGAAGAGATGGCAAAGATGACAAAATATTCTAATAAGGATTAGTTTAATTTATTGGATGTGAAAGGACAAAACAGTTTAAAATGTATTTAAGAGTTTGCTCTCTATTGGCCACTAGGTTCCCAGCACAGTAAGTCTAAATAAAAGATAAAATGTATTTTAAAAAGCATAAAAGCAAGGTCATCTGTGAAGTTTATCCACATGAATTATGGAGAGGCAGCAAGTCACACACCTCAAGAGAAATTTGAACTCTTAACTGCAAAAGTATTTCCAGTGAGACAAATTAGCTTTATATCTCAAAAATGCACATGCACACATGTATTTTATACTCAGTGGCCTGCATAAATGTATCTGCACCAACACTTCTGAACAGCAAGGAAAACTTTTGGGATACCCCTTCCAAATCCCTAGTGTTGCATTTGTGTAGCAGTTCGTCCCTTCTGGTCATTCATTAGCATAAAAAAAGCAAAAATAAAGGAAGAGGGTGAGGAACATTAAATTGCCCTGATGTTTTACAACAATTCTATTTATTGTGAAATTATGTCTGAGGAATAAAGCTGATGATTTAGTAGCATTTATTAATTCTACAGCATACAGTTGAGCTCTGACCCAGGCTGTGATTCTCTAATATCATTTCCAAGGCTGCAAAATGATGAAAAGTACTCATAATCTTTCACAGAAGGCCTTCTGAAATCAAAGTTTACTGCTGACCAGAAAGGGAAGGGAAGATGCAGAGATGTCAACATACCAGTCTGAACAGTTAATCCAGAAGGCAATCACATGGATAAACTGACCTCAAGCAACAAATCATGAAGCAATGCCTTCCTAACACCATCCCATGATGCTTGAAGGAACTTCCTAAAAACGAAATCTTGTTACTGTCACTGATTTATTATTTTTTACTTTGGACACTTTCCTGAAGATTGATCTGATTTGTTCTTCTAGATTAGAAATTCCTCTGATAAGTCACTGCTTGTTTAAAAAAGCAGATGCCTGTTTTTCACTGTCACTGGGCTTTAGGCTGCCCCCATTTTACCGAGATTTCTAGTTCAGTTTGCAAGCAGATGCTGAGCTGGGGGTATTGCTCCTCATTTTCATCCAGCTCAGGTCACCATCGTTGCCTTAAAGCACCAAGATAGCCAAATCACAAGGAAAACCAAAGGTGTGTTCCCAAATGCTATTTAGCTGACAAAAGGGCAGGAGGAATTTGGGCACTTTTGGCTAATTCTTCTTCATCTGTGGCAGTTTGCCAGTTGAAATATTAAATACACCTCTTGCAAAGGTCTAAAGGCCATTTGTCAATATGCAAAAAGATGTTTTTATCTGGTCTTTTAATCTGCACAGACAACATAATCCAATGAGATGTACAGAAGTCTGGCATAAACCTTTTGCAGAAAAATAGGTCTATTTAATTTAAATTGATACACAAATAATTGACTTTAAGGATCATAGCTCGGGTCACAGAAACACGGCGATGACTTCTTTGGGATGAACAAGTTTTGCTAGAGATTTATTTTAAAAATGTATTAAAGAATCCCTGACATCTGTGTGGGTTAAGTGATAAAACAGATTACAGAATAAGAGAGTTTAAAAAAAGTGGCCTGAGAATGCCCTAGGGCAGGGCACTGACAGCATAATACACTGATTGTCACTGGAAACATCTGAGTAGGATGTTAATTACTTGAAACATTGTGTACTTAATTAGTCCCCTGGGTCTTCAGGCACTGCCTTTTGTCCCTAAGTCTGCAAGCTACTGCCTGAACACAGTGAACTGAACAGTTCATTACGGCTCTAATTAACAGATTCTATACATAAACCAAGATTATGGCCCTGACAGATGACAAATAAGCACAGACCCATCTTGTCATCTCCCAGGCTCAGTTCTTTCCCTCGGAGTTTTCCAGCCAGCAGATTCTCACTCCTGCCTATTTTCAGCCTCCACAGCAGCAGTGCCAAGTTTCCTTGACATCCCAAAGATGTCAAGGCGAGTCATTTCCCCGAGTATTTCCGATCTGTATCAACCCTTTAAGCCCTGTGATGTGTAGACAGCTGTGGGCTGCTTGTGCAAAGGAGCTGCTGAGCAGGTGAGGAATGTGTGTCAAACCACATTACTCAGCTTTCCTCTTGCTCACTGTGCACTGAAAGATTTGGGGGTTGTTCGGCCACTGACCTGTTTAGATTTTATTCAATAAAAAGGGTAAAATTCGAACAAAATAGGTATCCAGCTTTATGCACAGACAGGTCAATAAAAATGCTGCTGCTGCTGCTGATGGTTGATGATTAAACCTATTTTCAAAGTCCTAACTACAACACCACAATTGACTTCTTCCTGCTCATGCTTTTAAAAGCCACAGAAGGATACAGCTTTTTCTATTTGTTGATAAATTCAAAAGGTGTGCAGAGCTCCCTGTACAAACAGTGCTCTTCCTCGTCCCTTCCCTGCAAGTGGCATAAAAAGTATCTCTTATGAAAACGACTTCAAAGTACTGATTTCATCAGGCTTCCCTGATTTCTGTTAGAATCACGTTATTTTTACCAACAGAGAGATGAAGTTCACAACAGTTGTTCCCACAGATACTCTACCTTCCCTCTGTAGAATAATATATACTTTTAATATATTACATAGACCATACAGAGGAGTGAAAGAAGTTCTGCAAGGCTTTATCTGAGCTCAGTGACGTTCCATGGGTGAAATCAACCCCTTTTTTTGTAAATGTGCAACCCAAATTACCTCACACGTATAGATCAGACCATAAAACTTAGGAGCTGCACTCATTAATAGCTGTATTAGTCCCAAGAGACCAACAGGGTGAAACAAAGCCAATGCAAAAAAAGGCAAATGATAAATGAGAATTAAAAAAATATAATTCTTCTATTTTACCAGCTTTGTAACCTCTTATCAGAACCCTGAACAATTGATTGCTGCAGTCTCATTAGGAAAATCTTGATTTTGAATTACAGGAAGATAAGAGAATTATTCAGAGAGGACCTGCTATCAAAAGCAATGGGACAACTCATATCACAAAAGAGGAGAATGTGAGAATGTATTTAGCAAAAGGAAAATCAATTAAGCCAAAGTTCTTCCTAAGCATTTGTCTAGTCTCCTAAAAGATTAAACCTTTGTTTTGAATTCATACTTGTGTCAGGACTTGATTAAATAGAAACCCACAAAGTACTGTAATTTTGCAACAAATACCAAAACTTACAGTTTTAATTCCACGTGTTACAAAACGTCAACTCCACCAGAAAGTCAACTCCATTAGGTTTGGGGGTCTTAAACATTTCTTAAAACGAATTGATTTTGGCCACTTGGTGCCTGGTATTTTGGCCCTAAAACAAAAGTTTAAAAATACAAATCCTTTTTCCTTCCAAAAACTCAAATATTCACAAAAAAAAATCATTCCAGTAGGAAATTATTTTAAATTTCTCTTAGTGGGTGCTAAATCTGACTATTATCAGGTCCTCCCACCTTCCCTGGGAACCCATTCAAACAAACTTTCATTCTGCCACAGGGCACTGGAGGGAGATGCCTCAGATCCTAAAAAGGTGTCCTTTGGCACCTGCGCTGGGGGAAAAGCTTAACCACCTCTTAGTTAAATGTTTTGCTGCTTCCAGAAGGGCTTAATTTGGGATTAGGGGGTTAGAAGGAAGAAAGAATGTTACCACCATCACTAAAGAGTAATTTGTCTTTTATACCCTTAAAAAAGGATCAGGGAATGTTTATCCTTCTCTCTTTTCCTGAGGTGGAAGGACGTGACAGGATTATTGTTGGCTGTATTATTATACTCCACCACCCACCCCAGAGAACAAAGGCAATTCTGTTAATTGTTTTCCTTCCTAATTTTGTCTTTTCCCTTAAAGCAAAGTGCAAATTAAAGCACTCAAACGTTGAACATAATGAGGTCTCATTCTCTGCCACCTGAAGGACATAATCACCACTTCTTGGAAAGTCTTTCACTGACCAAGGTTTTGTTGCTATGGTGACTTCTGCCACCCCTTGCTTTGGTGTTTACAGTATGACAGTGTGTCAAAAGCTTTCACAAAAAGGAAAACACACGAGAAAAAACATCCAGTCTCTCACTTTCCTAAAGGAGGTTTTCATTCTCCTCTCCTCTCACTGCCCCTGTTTTCTAGGCAGCTTTTAAAGGAGGAAAATGATGAAAAAGTCATTCTGCAAATGTGATGATAAGGGTAGAAGTGGTTATATTGTTATACCACAAACACCTATTAGAAACACTTTTTATTTTCTGATCTACATAACTGATACTCACTGGGAGATGTAGGAATAGCAGTCAAAGATTTAAGGCACTGTAACTGTCTATCCTAAACCACATCACCCAGTGCCAGACCCAGACAACTCTTCAGCAACTCCAGGGATGGTGACTCCACCACTTCCCTGGGCAACTTATTCCAATGCCTGACCACTCTAAAGGGGGGAAAAAAGGCTTTCCAATATCTAATCTGTCTCATCTTAATTAAGTTCATTTCCTCTGGTCCTGTCACTGCAGGCACAGCAGAAGAGACAGCCCCCACCCCACACACCCTCCTGTCAGGGAGTTGTGGAGACCACGAGGTCCCTCCTGAGCCTCCTTTGCTCCAGGCCAAGCAACCCCAGCTCCCTCAGTGGTTCCTCAAACACATATTCTCAGATCCTTCATGAGCCTCATCGCCCTTCTGGACACACTCCAGCCTCTCAACATCCTTTCGAAAGAAAGGGACCCAAAACTGAACGTGGCACTCGAGGTTTGGCCTCACCAGTGCCAGCCCAGAGGGACAATCAGTGCCCTGCTGCTGCTGGACACACTATTCCTGGCACAGGGCAAGATGCCACTGGCTTTCTTGGCCACCTGGGCACACCCTGGCTCATGTTCAGCCCAGCCCAGCCTGTCCCCAAGGAGGTCCCTCTGCCTCACTCACTGCTTGTGCCCCCCCTTGAAGTCATTTCTGCTGCAGCAGAGTGCAGTGTGATGCTGTCAAAAGCCTGTCCCCCCTCCAAACTGCTGTGGCTGCTCTGACCAACTGCACCCTCAAAGCAGCTCCTCAGCTCAGCAGAATTTGATTTTTTTCCCCTCCCAGAGTACCTTTCAGCAGTCAGCAGCCAACTGAGAGACAGGGGTAAGAGAAAAAAGCCGGTACAAAAATCCAAATCATCACAGGCAAGACTCAGGCTGGGGATTTCTCTTCTTTCAAGACATTTATGTTTATGGGAAGATGGGAATTTTTAGGATCTGGACCAAGCCAGTGAGTACATCTAACACCAGGGGAATCTTCTCAGCTAGTCCTGGTGCAGACAAGAAAATCACCCATGTGGTGCCCACTGGCACAGACCATACTAGAGAATGTCCAAATTTATCCTTACACTCTTAATAAAAAGAGGAGGAGGAGTAAAAACCCCTCCATTCCTGTTCTGGAAAACCTGATGGAAAGTTATTAGGTGTTTTCATAGGTTTCAAAATGACTGATGAAGTAAAAGGAAACAAAGGATTAGAGAACAGGTTATTCTCAGAGTGGGAGAGGTTAATGGAGAGTTCAGGGCACTTGGCATTAGATTATTTATTAATAGCTTAATGGAGAAAATAGGGAGAAAATTGGCAGAGTGCAGGGCAGGGAAAAGCAAAGTTGAAAGGAGAGCAAAAAAAAAAATTTGCAGTGATTACACTGAAGAATTTAATATTGCTGAGAAATGTTATAGATACATTTGTTATGATATATTTAATACACTGGAAAATGTTCATCAAGGAAAACTGACGAATCCTACCCTATGCAGTACAAAATCACACAGAGTTTTTTGGAAATTATTTCTTTTTAATTACTCTACTGATGCACTGTGTAGACACCCACTTTTGGGGGTCAAACAAATCTCAAGGGAGATATTAATTGTTGGTTTCAACCCCTAATTTACCTGGATTCTTGTAGCAGATGAGGCAGAGCTGATAAGGAAAACCAAGCCATAAACAAACAAATAAGCACAAAGCAGCATCTTGCAGAGGGCTGCTCTCCCCATCCAGCCTTACACAGAAATAGAAGCTCTGAGTTGGTACTCTGTGATACTTCCACACTTTTCCTAAAGCACTGCCTTTATTCCATCCCAAAACTTCCCTGAAACAAAAATGTTCCAGCAAGAACTGACTGAAATGAAGTTTGGACTATTTATGTAGCATATTTATTTTTTTTTATTATGAATATTCATTTAAAGCTTCTAAAAACCCTTCATTTATATAAGGCTTGTCAGGGGAATATGCCTAAAAGCTGAAATTTATGAGTTCATTGTTTGAGTGTTAGGGCTCTAGAGAGTAATCCAAGGTATTTTGTGGGTAATTTGTTATAAGTGACTATGCAACTCAGCTCAGCTGTTAAAATGAAGATTAAACGCTTACAGGATTTCACCCAAGATCTTGGCTCCTAAAGTTAATATTCTACAAGACCATGCAGACACTAAAGAGGGCAAGGATCTGCCTTCTGGAAAAAGCACTGTGTTTAAAATCCCTGCTTTCGAAAGAGGTTACACCCTTTGCCATTGTGACTTTCAAATCAGGATCCACAGATCAAGCTGAGAATACACAGAGATTTCAAAGGGACCTGGCAAAGGGGAACTATAAAAGCAGTTTATTCCCAGCAGTACATTTGCCCTACTGAGCCTGCTACTGAATTTTTTTAGGATTTCACAGAACAAGAAAGGTTGAAAACTGCTGGTTGAACAAAAGAAAACTGACTAAACCTCACTTTCTTATCCTTCATATAATGTGAACTGGTTTCCAAGATGATTTATTTGATCACCTTTCCAGCGATTGAGGTAAGAGTGTCCTCACCTTGATCTATCAAAACTGAAAATTATTTAACTTTGAACTAAAAAGCACTAATTCCTGTAGAAGTCTTACATTTTATAACCTTAGTAACCATAAGAAAGAATAAGGGTTTTGTCCATAGATCCCTGTTCCCTTTTTTAGTAACCCAAATCTTCCTATTTTGAAATCCCTTCCAGCTCTCTGGAAAGCAGTGGTTGTTCCTCAGCAGCACACCAGGAATCTGTGGGCTTTGTACTCTCTCTAACACTTCCAAAATGTGTTTCCTTCATCTCAGTTCCAGATCCCCTCCCACCTCTTTCTATCCTACCCCTCTGCTCCTTCCTTCTTCCTTTCCCAATCCAAGCCCGCAGCCCAACAATCCTCAGCATGCTTTGCCCTACGTTACCCCAGTATTTCCAGTCCTTCAGCTACCAGAACAGAACTCAGTTACCCCCCACCCAATTTCTATGAAAGAAGCCTAAAATCTAACTAGAAAAAGCAACATTAACTCAGAAAACAAAATACATCAAATCAATAAACCAAGTACCCAAATAAAGCTCTGGTCAACAATCCATTGGGATAGAGGACCCAAATGATGGCAGGCCCTGCTCTGGATGTCTGTAGCATCACAGTTGTTTTTAAATGGCAGACAAGGTGAGCACAGTCCCGGGGAATGAGAGTTAATCACCCCCAGATTGAGTTCTGGCAGTGAAGCTGATTATATTATGTAGCATCTAACAGAGATCAGGGTAATTTGACATATTTGGGACTAAGTGTAAGACACTGAGATAGGATCCATTCCCAAACAGGGCTTGAGGAATTTATTCCTGGGGCAGGGAGGGGTGTGTGTGTGGATATTCCCACGTCCCTCTGAGATTTCCATGTCAAACAAACCCCTCAGAATTGCCTTCAGGTGGCTCCTGACACCCCCAGAGCACAGCAGCCCATCTCCCTTACCTGTGAGTAGATGGTCAGGACCGGGCAAGACATGATCCCATGTGTTTCGTGCTTTATAATTCCCCACAATCCTTTCACTTCTCTATGGCTGTTGCCAAGTTACAGCTCAGTGCCAATTCCCTGGAAAAGTGTGGACCAGCCCCTGGTCACAGCTCATCCTGTTCCCTCAGGTCTGTTTTGGTTTGTTTTCACTCATTATTTGTGTGTTTATGAGTGCTGACCTTCCTAAATGAAGATGCTTTAGTAGGAAGTAGAACAAGTAGCATACATGTTATCTAAAGGATATTTTGAATGTTTTCTGGGGACAGAGAATTACATTTGCTCTATTTAGGGATTTAGGATTTCCAGGAAACTACTGTTACTGTTGTAGCTTAACCAAGCCTTGGCTTCCACAGTAGCCTCACCAAGAAGATGGAGTGAAGCCCTGTTTGACATCCTAATCTGGCTCAAAGCTGTAAAATCACACCCCCATAGCAATAACTTTTGGTGTTACAACTGTACTGAAAAATCCAGCTTTCACTGCCACAGACCAGCCATGCACATTTCCTCAAAGAAATGCTACTTCTGAAAGTGCTAGTGGGGAAATAACAGTCTTAGGATTTGTATTTACTTCTTAAATTTAAAGCAAGTACGAGAATTTGGTCTTACAACCTTGTAGGTTCTTACTCCTGTAGAAACTAAGACACTCCGAATCTTACTCTTACATGAAATAGGACTCATTGAACAACTGTAAATTTTCTATTGACATTCCACCCTTTCAGACCACCTTTAAAGAATGCCTATAGTAAAAGCAGAGAAAATCATGTAGTGACTAAAGATGCAGCCACCAACAGGACTGTCTCACAGGCATCCATCTGACAGCTTTTTTTTATTGGCACGAAATTACAGTTAATTGAATGCCAAAATATGTTTCTGTTTCCCTGTACAATTTATAGCAGACAATTATATGACTCTTGGGCACGAATCTACACTTTTCAGTGGGAAGAGACTGGAGGGAACCTGCTTGTAGAGTTTTATCACAGGATAATTAATGTGTCAGCAGCACTTTGATACCAAAGTTGCAGAGCAGAAGCACCGTGGACTTTACTGCAGCCTTGCTTTAGAACAGCCATCAGCCCCTGCTCAGTGTTCTGGGCTATTGTGCAGCAAATGTATGGTGCCTTTTCTCCCTGAATCCTTTATAGTGACATAATCATAATGCACCACGTTACTTTGTCTGCAATAAAATCACAGGGGGCAGGGGATGTTGGTTTCCTGAAGCAGTGAAATCTGAGTCATGTAGAAGTTGCCATTTGGAAGCTTTATTGTATCTTTTCATATTCTATATTGCATCTAGAACACACTTCCTATATATAACTACATATAAAATGTGATACTGTGTTTTATTATCTCCAAGGTTGTGTGACGTGCAGAGTCAAATTACCAGAGAACAGATAATTAGGATAATCCCAGTAATACTTCATGACCCAGGGAATAGTTTCAGATAATAACTACCGAGACAGCATTTTGACAGCACTACATAAGTAAGTGTTAAATACTCTTAATAATAGTATTCTACAACACACAGGTGGGCACAAAAGTCCGTAGATGACTAGATCTCACATGAATTCCAGTTTCACAATCACAAGTTCACCTTTCTTTCTTCCTCCTCCCTTGAACTTCCCCTGTCCTGGACAACACTGGTTTCTTCACTGGAACCCTCTCAGTTAAAAGAAGCAGTTTAGTTCAAAACTTTTTCATCCTGCTGATGAGGTTAGAGCAGAACAGGTTTCCTCCACTTTTTCCTAAAATTTTCCTTAATTTTTTATGATAACATTTACATTTCACCTGTACTCAACTCTATTGGTGCTAAAGAGCTCTGGAGTCCCTCAGGAGCTTCTGGATCTTAGTGACAGTAGAGCTTTCAATAAGTAAATTCCCCTTTTCCTCTCTTTCTTATTCAATAGCTCCCAAGAACAGGGGAGAACAGGGTAATTTAATTATCTCTGAGCTATGTTTGTGGGAATTCAGGAGCAGGTGTATCTCAGTGCAAACGGTTCCAGTGCCTCAGCAATCTCAGCCCCGAAAAGCCACGGCAAGTCCTGCTCCCTCTTGCTTTCATGTCATTACTGGTAATGACCACAATCACAGACTGTCATTAAAACCTGTTAACTCCTTTGCCGATGAGGCTGAACTCTCATCATTAGCTGGGCTGGGCAAAAAAGTAGGAGCCCAAAGGGTCGGTAGGACAGGGAAACAAAAATGGGTCTATATTTAAGTATATATATCCTTATATAGATATTCTGCCCCCAAATCAAGCTCACACAAGCTGAAGTAGAGCACAAGCCGATTTTCTCAGGTAAAAGCACTTTGCCCTTTTCCTGGTGGGTAAGTGCTGTCCCTGCCAGCACAAATTTCTCTTCTGTGCTGAACAGACTAAAATACCAAATGTAACAAACCAGTTTTGTTCAATTTAAAAAAAAAAAACAAAGGTAAATAATTAAGAACATTCCTTTGGCTTTTCTTACCTCTCCCTGCAGTCAAATATAAAGGTGTCAAGGTTATAACTCCCTTTATCCCTGCTTTTGCTTAGTTTGAGGTATGTCTGTGACATGAAAAGTGGGGACTAGTAGTTTGAAAACAGAAGCTCTGGAGTTATTTTAGACAGCAGGATTTGCCTTGCTTTCTCATCTTCACTTTTCTGATCAGAAATATCTTTTTAAAACTCCTAAATACCAGCTGGTTTCTGCTCCACTGCATAAAATTATGGGGTTTTTTAATCTAATTTTTTGTGGTCCAAAGGAACTGTCTTATTTGGCTAGTAAAAAAAAAAAATTACTATTTTTATCTAGACGGTAAGTCTTCAACTCTACCTGTCTGTAATTACAGAGAGAAAAACTCAGTTCCTTGTGGCTTTACCAGGGTCTAAAACTTTTCCTGTGCAATTCTGTTTTCACTTTTGCTCCATTCTTTCAGCACTCTCCTTATACTGATACCACATAGCTGAGTGTATTATTAAACTCTGTCTGGATCTTGAAAGGAATTCCAATACAATATTTACAGCAATGAAACAACAAGCAATAATCACATGTGTAAGTTTGTCTGACACTCATCAAAAGACTCTACAAAGTTTACAGTAGCTTTGTCTGCCCCATTAGAGACACAACTTCATTTCTAACTTTGCTTTTACAAAGGACTTCTACAACACTGATCTTCGAAATAAAGTCCTATCTTTCATTTTATCTTTTTATGTGTCTTTCACTGTGCAAAAGCTTATTTTTATTTTGTAACTCAGCTCAGTGCACTAGGAGGGCACCTTGCCCCAATGACAACTTCCAAACAATCCCCACAGACAAGTCAGGAAAAGGTCAGTTAAAAAAAAAATAAAGTCCCTAGAACTGGAAATCCTGAGATCCTTGTCTGTCTTTCCCTCCAGAAACATCCCTCCTCTCCCAGGTATCCACCTGCAGCCTTTCCTCTGAGCTCTTTTGCAGCAAGACAGAATCCAAGCCAAACTTTTCCCAGAGCCTCCTGGATTATCACAGGCATGCCACAGTCGGGAGTGTGTTCCTGCAGGGTGTGTATCCCTGGGGACAGAAATAAAGACTACAGCATTTATGGAACAGCTGCTGGGCCCCTTTATGAAAGCAAGGGGTGAGAAATAATTCGGGAGGAAGCACGGTCGTCTCCCACGCACGATAGACTGAGCAGGCAGCACGAAGGGAGCAGAACCAAACGGAAAGAAATACCCTGGGAAGAGAAAATAGTCTGATTTCCTCACGTTCACTCTGCCACTCAGGCAAAAGTCAGAAGAAAAACAATACTTCCTAGGTTTTTTACGTACAGCCTGATTATAGGTATCTCTGAGAAGGACATGTTTTCTCTGGACCAGAAGTTTATAAACTGATTTGTATCAAGAACCTGAGCATAAAGAAAAACATGAGGAACTGCTCTCTGTGCCTTAGGAGCCCTCTTTAATTGATTTTTGTTTGCAGGACTGAGAATATAAGCAATAAAACCCCGAGGTTGCTCTCTGTTTTCTCACACTGACACATGCGATCGGGGCTTTTAAAGCAGTGTTTTCTCACATCCTCTGAGGGTTGTTTGCACAGTGTAGCTGCAGTGCACAATGAACACTCACTCAGCAAGCAAAACTTAATTGGTTTATCTCCTCTCTTCTTACAAAGAAAGATGAATACTGAGACTGGAGGTGAGTATTTAGTTTAAAAAAAAGGAATCCTGTGGCCCCAAACTGGCACTTAGATTCACTTTTTTAATACACACTAGGTGAAAAGGCAGATATTTTAGTAACTCATTTATATTTACTTAATTTGTAGGCTTTCAGTGTTTTTTAGCCATTCTTCATATGGATACTCCAGCTTTTCCCACACCTTGCAATCCAGGTGGTTGTTCCCTGCATTTCCAAAAAGCTTCCGTGTGTTAATCTACAGAGCCCACCACAAAGGAGGTCAGAGGAAATACCAGCACTGTGCTGTCAGAAACACTGTGCAAAGCCTCAAACGTTTATTTCAAGTATTCCACCTTAAGTTATCAGCACTGAAAGCATGTTCAAGAGCTAAGACATTCAAGCAGTAAATTAGCTCCTTTGTGTCTGACGGAGCTATTCATGTGTGTACGTGTTATTAAGATAATAGCCTTAATTGCTTTTCCTCATTTGTACAGTTTTACTGTTTGCACTAAATTCAGCTGTGAAAATGAAAGGAGATTAGTTAGGTTCGAGGTTTTAGCTATAATGCATTAGCAAAATACTAGGATAGACACCCTGCAAGCAGAGTGAAGACTTTGTACACAGTAAAAATATTAATATAGTTAATATAATTTATGAATATATTTCTATTAGAAATCCCATTTTGGTTCCTGAACTGGAACATAAACTTCCTTCCACCACAATCAAAGCAAAGGAACAAACGTCCCCCATAGACACCACCTATTTTCGGAATTTTTTAAAAAAGAAGACCTGAATAAAAGCAGAAATCTTTTCTTATCCTAACTTTAGGAAATATAGTTAAGACCAGATCCTGATTTTGAAAGCATCTCTGCATTGTTATTCACTATTTGAAAGAAATATTTACTTCCATTTTTGTTCAGGAAAGGTATGAATTTTTCATCTCTACCCACGCAAACTTATAGAGAGACTAATTCTTCTCTATAAAATGATTTTTAAAAGATTTCTTCTCCTCCTAAAGCACTTAGAGGTTTCCAAAACACATTGTCAAAATTGGCAAAAAAACCCTCAGAAAATACAGATGAGAAGAATTTCTGTGGCTGGTTGTTTTGTTTGGTTTTGGTTTTTTTAAGGATACATTTACCTTTTTAGGTGTTTTTTTTAACTATTCAGACTTATCTTTAAAGTCTCAGGTGCAGTAACCTTGTCTTATTCTGTTTCTGTAAAGGACCATCCCATAATAAACACTTCAGACTTAAAACTGAGCAATATAAGAAAGGGGAAAATTTCTGCAGAGCTGTCCTCGACAGGACTGATATTGCCACACATTCAAATACAGTCTGGCACTTATTTTGGGAAGAGCTCAGCTGGGATAACAATCTGAAGTATTTTAGTTGCACACCAATTATTTCAGAGATTTCTGCCAGCTATTCTCGCCCTGCATGACAAAGCAATCAATCCTGCTTGCTGGACACAGCTGAACGTTGCCATCAGCATCAAGGTGCTTCTCCAGGAAGACAAGCAGGATTTCACCTGCACCGTGGAGTGTCAAAGCTGGCAAACAGTTACTTTCACTCTCCCAGTTTTCCGAGATATAAATGGGTGCAAACTCACCCTCCCTATCTCCCCTGTAGCCAAGATGTCTCAGAACATTGTTTGCGATGAGGCATCCACGCAGAAACCCTTTGTGGTGGTGCCATTCGCCAGCAGATTTGCAATATGCTTCTGTCCCTTCCCTGGCTGAAAGTGTTGATGCCAAATGACTCCGGTCATTTGGTGTTTAAACGAAAGTTAAATATCGTTCCCACCCACTGGGATAAATCTCCTGGGGACATTTACAGAGCAGGTGACGAACAAACACCATCGGAGAGAGAAAGCCTTGATTTCCAGCCTTGCCCCAGGTGCTAACAAGAAGCGTCTGCTACCTGGGAACGGAGGACAAAGGGGGGGACAAGAATCCACAGGCTGCCGAATAATTTGACAAGAGCAGAAGGACCATCCCGGTAATTGCTGCCAACAGCATTCCAAGCCCCTGCTCCGGGTGCCTGCGCTGAGAGATGCGTCCCTTTCCTGGCAGAGGCTGATTTGGAGGCAGTTCTCTGGAATCACAGCACGTTGTTTCATCAGCCAGCTTGTCAAAGTCGGGGATGAGAAAGCCCCGATGCTGTTGCCACTTAATTCGGCAGAAAGCAGCCTTTTGAGCATTTTGATCACACTGCAGCCCCATCACCCAGCCCAGACCTCCTTTAATGGCCTCACTGGGGAGGACCAGAGGAGGGGGAGTGCTCATGGAATGCTGCTTAGGTGTTCATGAAAACATAAACTAATCATATGGCAAATAATAGCAGCATTTTTCTCCACCCTGATTAGTGACAAGAACAAATTTTGTGAAATACATTCCAAAGAAACACAAAGAACACTATTAAAATGAAAAATGCTCAATATGGGAACCCTTAAGAGGAGAAACCATGAAGTCTTTCCACCAGTTATGCTGTTTGTAAAAGTGAAATAACTTAGTTACTATTACCTGTTCTTTCAATAATCCATGTATGGATAATATAATTTCACATTTCTCACCTAATTTCTGGTTTATGTGGCTTTAAAAGCAATGCCCTTATTTAAAGAATAGACAAATCTTTTGTTTAGGTGAAAAAGGAATTTGCCCTACTTTTGTCACCATTTTAACTTTGCAAAAGGAATTGATAAAATATCAGTGATACTTTGTGTTACTAGGAATAAGGAAAAGCTTCCAAAATATGAAAACTGTGTTTATGATATAACAACACATGCTGCTTGAAAGAAGGGACTTACAGGTCTGGTCCAGCCTGGACAGACACAGCATATGTTCTACCAACCACATGCTTGGGATACAGCATGTCCCTGACAGTCATGACTTGGAGAATAGCCCACAGGGCTTGTATTTGAGGACAGCTTCCTCATATCGTGTCTGCTGTACACAGGGGAAACAGGGAGATGGATTAGGAACGCACATTTCCAAATTCCCCCCCATTTCAAGCAGCAATTGGGACTATTAATCCAGGGGATGAGAGGCACAGGCTGCCAGGGACCTGATAATAAAAGAACATTAACAGCTCTGCGTAGGGGGTTGGCTTTGATCCCACAAGCTTTCCAATATGCTTCCTGTTATGTTTTAATAATTCTAGACTGAGAAGATTGGCATTTCCTAAGGGTGCTGATTGATACAGTGGGAGTAGGGTTGCACTCAGTGTGTACACCAGGTCTGGACATAGAGGGTAGTGCTGAAGCTCCACTTGGCTGAATTAAGATTTCCTTAGAGCCTCACAAAGGATAGCATTTAAAAAGAGGAGAAGAAAGGCAGAGGGAGAAGAGGAGAGGAAAGCATTTGCTGTTTGACTATTCCCCTGAAGACACACTTTGGGAATGTTTCCCTGGGACTACGTCTTGCTCAAAATCCGGATTTCTGTCTGGAATTACATTTTGAAATTTCTCGTAATTGTCAAAAAACATTCCAAAAGTTCATAGAACTATTTGGTTACTATGCCCTATTTAATATATTTGTACACACTTACACCATAAGATTTTAAAAAAAAAAAAAAGATCGTTTAACACTTCAATTTTCTATTAGAAACAACTTCAATAACTCTATAAAGAGTGGAGAAAGACTTGTAATACCACCTAGAATTTTAATTTACACAGCTATGTACAGATCTCCAGTCTTCACACGAGAGAAAGGATTTAACACCACAGTTAGAACAGAGATAACTGGCACAGCAAAAAAAAACCCTGGAAGCCAGGAATAACTAGAGTTATGCCTGTTGTGAATCCCTGCCATGCACCAAAGAGCACTTCTCTGAAATTGCTGATTTTTAGGAGCCCCATCATATCACACTCAGTCTCTTTCTGGCTAGTATATTTATCACAAAGAGGCCAAAGCTCTGGTTTTGTTTTGTAGAATTGTTTTTGAGACAGTCACTCCAGACTCCCTTTCTTCCACTTAGAACTCAGGACATAAAATTAGAAAAAAAGAGTGATTTCTCAAAAAATAATGTCAAAGAAATGCGCAGGCACTCCCTGTTGCTTTTATTTCTAGTTTATCTGTTTCTCCTCTACAGAGCGGCATGTCAGATTTCCTGTAATTTATTTTCCAATAACTGAAAGCTTGGAAGTTTATTTTACTCTATTAAATATACTCATTAAGATATAGAGAGTTTGCACTCCACAGAGACATCTGTTCAGCTATTGAGTGAATTATTTATAACCCATTTAAAGGCAGTACTGCTATAAAATATTAAAATGTAGTTTAGCCTCTGAATCAAAGTCAATATAAACCAGACTACATTTTTCAAAGGGAGTTCCACGTTACAAAAATTCCCTTTCTATTCTGAAATTTTTCTGCTAGGATAGTTTTTCACCAGGACAATGCCTATCTCTGAAGAGAATTAAAAATGTGTGTATTTTATTGGGGGAAAAAACCCTACAGCTGTATTGATAGAAATGCAAACAAACCCCAACCAAACCAGATCTGTTTATACCCACGCAGCATTTCACCATTACAAACAAGTTTCACAAAGAGTTATAAATCTTGTAGGTTTACTTCAAATGGTGTACCTTCCACGGCAAATTATGTTTCATATTTGAGGCTTATTTGGGATACTGGCTGTGTTACCATTGTGCTTAAGAAAAAAAAAATAACAGAAATCATAATGGTTCTGAATCATAAAAATCCAAAATGTTTAACGGAAAATGCGTGTTCCCACTCTCAGCACTTTAACCACTTAATCACCAGATTACTCATGCAAATAGTGATAAGAAATTATGAGCAAAAGCAGATTTTGGAAATGTTCTCTTTCCTGAAGGTAGCTGGGAAGATTTATAGGCTGCAAAACAAGTAACTGAGGGGCAGCAAAATGATATCTAATCTATTTGAAGCATTTGAAAAGTTTAATGTTCCTTTTCTTTACAAGTTCAGAGTCTCCAATTAGACAAAGATTCTACATTTATTTTGCTTGTAAGTGATTTTTCTAAATTCAAACCCATGTGTACACAAAGAACTTACCAAGGGTTCTTTATAGGTATATTAAAGATAAATAAAAACACCTAAGCAAAGGGTAAAAAGGGAGATGAGCTGGGTTGGAGTACTGAGAACATATTCTGATCCTACCCTCTCTTGCCCAATGCTGAAAACCCCTCTGTTTCTGCTGTGCCAAGTGGAATATCCTCTCCTCAGGAGAAAGGCAAATATTTAATGTTTCCTGATTTAAAAGAAACTGAGGATTGGGAGAAAAAGGTCCCTGGGAGTGGCCAGCAACAGACATCTGGCCCCAGTGCTCAGTAGGCACATATTGAACTGAGTTGTACAGTTGTATGGAAATTAGAGTAGCAAATGTACCCAAAAAAATGCTGATAATTTGCATGAAATCTCATCCAGAGGTGCACAAGGTTTGGCAGCAACGTCACTGCCGATAAAGATGTAAGGAAGGAGGAGGGTAAGTGAAACCCTGCCAGGTCAGCAGTGAGTGGCACATCATTTGAGCGTGACCAGAGGGGCTCTGGGTGCAGGGGGTGGGGTTGAGAGGGCACCACAGGCTCCTCTTTGCCAGGCTGACACTCAGTGGGAAGTGGGAGCTGAGCAAAACAGAGCTGCTGGGTTGAGCTCAGTTTTAATTAAGCATGCAGCTAATCATCATGTCAACAGGTGAAGTTTTAGTGCACAACATCCAGGCCCTCCTTCCTAATTCCCAACTGTGAACACCCCTGACAGCTGTCTGAGTTTTACCAGCCTTTAGCACGGTTAAATCCTCTGCACTCGGAGAAACGGGGTGACAAACTGCCACAAGTCTCCATCCTGCACTGTTAACCCACTTGTGGTGATAATGTCCCACTGGGAGTGCCTGTGACAGCGAGGCAGGAGTTACTGCTGGGAATGCATTTGGTTCTGGAATGTCCACCCCACCACACTCTGTTTGTTGAACATATTTACACCACTGACTCACGGTGTGTTTGCTTTTTTTGGTAGCTTGCAGCCTAAACATGTGTCATATGAGGACCTTATGGGACAAAAGCTTATTAGACTTGTATTTCTTGAAAACTAGATCTGGAAAAAAAAAAACAACCACCACCCCTATCTCAGATGAAGCACTTGCTAAAGTGCTTTTGACTTCACTGTTCCACGGAGGGCATAAGTGACATTATTAATTCAGTCACAAATTTCCTGGAATCCTGAATGTTTCACTTTGGAAACTTTATTTAGCATTAACAAGGACGGTCTTGGCATGTGGGTTGGCTTATTCTTTGAGCTCTCACGATGTGTTCAGTGCTGTGTGGGCACAGAAGAGACAGCTCTGCCCCTGGGATCTTACAGAGCAGAGGAGAGAAAAGATCTGCACCTGAGGTGTGTGTTTTTATTCTAAGCATACAAGATATCTTACAGGGCATCTGGAGAAAACATGAGATAAATTTAAAGCAGAATGATGAATTTAAATTTGAAGGGACACAGGTATGCAGGAAATGGGTGGAGAGACCAGGATTTGACACTGAAAGAAAGAAAAGGAGGCATATCATGCCCAGTCCAAATTCTTTTGAGGTTTTGATTTTATAGAAAACCTGGATTCCCTCAGTTGCAGATAAAAGTGGTTTAAGAAGTTGACAGCAATTTAAATATCTGGCACAAACAGATAACACATGATGCCTTTTTGCCATAAAATGTGTAATAAATATGCTTACAGTCAACCTAAACAGATAGAATAGACAATATTATTGTTTGCCAACGTTATTATATTGATGTAAAATATACTAGACCTATTCAGTGAGATTAAACCAAGCCCAGAAATCACGTGAAATTGTATATTAGTTTTAACTTAGCAAAGTACAACATCAGTAGTAATGGCCAAAGCCAACTGCTTAGGGCTTCACTCTGTAAAATTCATGGCTCATAACAGTAGAAAACAGTACTGGATACTCAAGAAAAAAAGAGAAAAGTTAAAACTATGCTCACATTAGATAGAATTACTCATTTGTACTTCAGACAGTAGCAAGCTGAGCTCCTGAACAAGATGAGGTCAATTCAAGAGCAGAGTAATTAGGACTTTACAGCTACATGTGATGGAGTGGAATCTCTGCAACAGAAAAAACTCCACAACTTGAGAGGCTGTTTTGCTGCCAGAAACACAATTGTCACCAGGTGACATTTGTCTTCACAGGCAATGGTGCAAGAATAAGGAAGGATGCTTAAAAGCAGAATAAAAGTTGCTGATACAGCCTTGAAGAGAGAGCAGGATGAAAAACAATGTATTTGAAGGTTAACAGTCTGCACACAGGACTCACCTTGTTCAACCACAGTGTTACTGCCTTTTGAACTCTAAAATTACTCTTTGGTATTGATTAATATACTGAAGTCCCCTAAAAGTTCATAAATGCGTATTATTCTTATTCTGCAAACACATGACAAAGCTGAAATCCATATGGAAATCACTGAGATGTTAAGGGAGGCAACTCTTCAGTAAGATTCAAAGTAAGATTAGGAAGCTGCTTATATGAAAACAGAATTGATAGCTAGAAGACAAAAGTCACAAAGGTATCAGAGAAACAACAAAAAATAATTCCTTGCAGAGAGAAATTGCATGAATGGACAAATGTATTATGGGAATGCTTAAACTAATAATTAGTATTTGTAAACTCTTAGTCAATACGTGTCCTTTGCTTCCTGATCTCACCTTCAAGTTCAAACAGAAAAAAAAAGGGAGCAGTTTGTGAAACGCGTATTCCACCTTTTACAAGCCACAGATATTTAAAAATATCTAGCTTAGGTTATTATCCAGGGAACTTGCCAGGAGTCAGAAATATGTCTAAGATTTTAGTAAACAAAACATCAGATAAGACGCTCAGATGTTTAAGACACCCAGAGGAAAAATAAAAAATTGGAATGCTACAGGATGCTGCTTGGTACAGCTAAAATCTGGGCCTTGCAATATGAGAAGTCCTGGGAGACAAGACCTTCTGAAGGCAAAGAGGATGCTTCTGGAAAGAGAAAACAAAGCTTCCTCTCATGAAATAGAAATTCAGCAAGAGACTGAAACCCGTGATTTATTGACTGCTGTGATTTGCTTTAATCTCTTCAACAACTGACCAGTATAATCTGGTTATTTATCATCTCAAATAAGACAGAAGTCAGGTGGAACACAGGGCATTTAGAGGAAGAACAGGGGTATTTAAACCAGCTAACACAAACAAAGTCCAAAGAAAATACATCATCTAATCCAAGGCAAAGCTGGATTGATCATGCAGATGCTCAAATCCCTTGTCCCACCTTTCACACAGCTGGAAGAAAGAACAGGAATTCACTGCTGTATTGGTGCACAGTGAAATGCAACAGAGATACACCTGAGATAAACACATTTTTCAAAAGTACAGCTGCTGCAGTCATATATTGTGAATATTCTTCATTTTCTTCTCAAATAAGAGTAAATGTTTCCACACACACAAAGCTCTGCATCTGGAAGGCAGAGGATTTATCAGGCTCCACACCAGAGCTTCAGGCCTTGTCCAGGGTGTTTACTTGTCCAAACATTTTCAAGACAGATTTAGCAGAAAGGTTCAAGCTGCTCATTACTGGCCAGTAATAACACAGTGTAAGACACAGATTCCTTCCTAAGCCTTTCTTCTGGAGACGAGCAGAGCTGTGTTTTAGAACTAATGTAATGATTACAAACACCACATCTATGGAGAAGTGCAGCTGTGCCCTGGGTGATGCAGATGAAGCCAGAGAAAAATACAGCACACAGACAAATGAGCTGATTCCTGAACTCCTGTGGATGTCCCAGGTCCAGTACTGAAAATGAAAATTCACAGTGAGCTCACATCCTGGACAATTGCGGGGATTTGATGGGTGATTTCTCTCGACTGGAATTCTTTCTCCCGTACAAGTTCTGCTTTCTTGTGGAACGTACTGTGCTAGTGTGTTAAGAGTGGTTTAAATTGGTTGCGGTATTGTGGGGGGTTTTTAAGTGCAGCATCATATGATGAAGGAGCCACTAATCTTTATAAGGATTTTTGTGCCTGAATAATTTTATGGATGGCAGTGGTGCAGGCTGATCTCCTTACCACGTAAAATCTCACTGGAAGCCTCAGCGACTGGTACTTCATGTTCTTGGAGTGCCACCTAACTTACATAGGCTGCTTACAGTTTTCTGGTATTTTAACAAAATCTTTCGGCATAGTAGTGGTAATTTAATTTATTACAAGTAACAGTATCTGCTAAACACAGGCACAGTGAGGAGAATTCCAAAGAAAACTTTGTTAAACACAAAGTTATGTTTAGGGGGCAAAAAAAAGTACGTGTAGTGAGCTGAGCTGGCTGCTTGTCCTTATTAAACAGCCAAGGAACTGAGCAGTGTCACAGAAAGGGCAATAAATAAAATGAAAATGCAAATTAGAATTAATCAAAGAATTCCCAAGGTCTGCATGCAATTTCAAAGCACACTCAGACTAATGTAGGATCTCTGCCCTTTCTGGCTTCCTTTTGGGAGCTTCAGCATCATGGAGAGTGCATGGGGGCCAGGAGCTACAGAGCTGTTTTTCCTCCTGCAAGCTTTTCTGTGGTTGACTGACTCCTGAGGAGCACTCTTAATTGCAGCTCCCAGACAGCCTGTGTGTCCCAGAAGTGTCTGCAGAGGGTGGGGGGCTTGAGCAACACAGGGTCTCTTACTGGGGTCCAGGCAGAACCTGCACAGGTCCCAAGGTCACTCTGACTTTCACCTTACATTGCAATAACACGTCCTACACCCCCTCCTGTGTCTCTTGCACCACTGAGAAGCACCTTGAGCTCAGTACTCCAGCATTTTCCCAGCAGTGACCTGTGTTCCTGCTCTTTTTTCCCCCTCTCCTGGTGGTCCAGATGGGCTTAAGGCCCAAGGTGAAATGCCTGCCTTTCACATTCCTAAATGCCTGCAAAGACACCCTGCTCATTATCTTTCCTCCTCGAAGGAAGAGATAACAAGAAATTCTTTCCTCCTGCTTCATTTCTACATTGCAAGACCACAGCTGGCACAATGAATCGTTTTTTATTCATTTTTTATCTGTGAGCTCATTCAGGTGCCAGCCCACAAGAAAAACAGTGGAACATAAAAAGATAGATCACTGCTGAAAGCTTCATTCTATTAAAACTTTGTGAGGCTAAGGTAAATATGACATTTCTTCTCCCCGAAAAAGCAGTGGCAGGATAAGATCCATAAACAAAACTTCCACTGCTGACCTCAGCTCTGTAAGCTGCTTCAATAAGTGTGGGTAACCCACAAAAGGCAACACAGGGGAAATGAAAGAAGGAAGACACAAACCAACAAGGAGTCCTGAAGGGACGGTGGAAGGAAAAGGAAAGGGAAATGCTGTATAAATCCCTGGGCAGCACAGCGCACCTCAGAGAATCATGGAATATCTGTGGCATCCATTGCCCATCTGGCCTTTGGCCACAGAGATCAAAACAAGAACTAACACAGTGTAACTGTGTTGAAATTTAATGCCTTTTCAGCTCCTAAATACCTTGGAGAAGCACCCTAGGACAAGCCATTTTCAGGGAAGTCTTGTACAAGGCACCACTACAGGAAGCACTCAAACTCACGTTGAATCCTATGGATATCCCTGATCATGTGGGCTGAGGAAAGATCAATGCCAACAGGAAAAGGCACAAATACACTGAAGATTATCAGGAGCTGGGCAGCCCCACCACAGCAGAGCACATTGTTTAGCACCCCAGACAGAGAGAGAGGCCAAGGACAGGAATATCCACCCCTGCCTTCAGTTCATTATCCATGACCTTCATCTGAGGGCTGTGCACAGAGCAAGTAATTCAAGTTACAGGATGGTGTGGGCACAGACTCAAAATATAAATAAATATAGATAAGAAATTAGGAGAGCTGTGTAACAGAGGAAAAGTATTTCTCTGAAACACTGTCCTGGCAGATGCTGGGAAAGATCTTCAGCCCAGCCCAGTTTAAGATGTATTTTTGTAGCAGATAATGTATTATTACATGTCATGCCTGTGACAACCAGTAAACTGGACTCGGGATACCAGAGGGTCCATTCAGTACTAAATTCCCTCAAACACTTGGACAGTACATGAGTCTCTCCAGTCCTTATCTGTATTTATTTGTAAATTCAGCTGTATGTAACAGGGCACAGCAAGGCTCTCACCACCACACTGCTATAAATAACCTCAGTGCAGGAGCAATTCCTCCCGGCAACAGAGCCATCAGAACTACTCCTTGGGCTACAGACAGGGATCTGATTCCATGGGCACCATTCCTCCTGACACAGCAATCTTTCAGTGCACATCCCCACCCTGCCACAATATAAAGAAAGCAAGCATTCCTCTGGCAGGATTTCCAGCAGTTGCTCTGAGGTGTTCCCAGTATCCCAAGTTTTACACACCTGGAGATTTCTCACCCGATGCTTGCAAAGTAGGAGAGAGAGTGTTCTATCTCAGCAGGGCACTTCAAAGGGCTTTTGGTTTGGGAACAAGGCACATTAGAAACCCAGAGACTGGAGCAGAGCTACTTCAAATACATCACTCCTTGTCTCCAAGCAGCTCCCTAGAAATTATATGGGAAATTACACACAGGGATGTTACAGCTGAAACTACTCCTTGGCAGACCTCTCTTCAAAGCAGGGACATCTCACCTTCTGTTAGAAGGTGAAAATGGAATTGCAGAGAAGGATGTAAACATGAACATGCCATTCTCTGGGCATGCAGAGGGGTAGGGGAACACCTCTGGAACATTGCAAGGAGATGTTTTCCTTGCATCCAGCTCCACTTGCTTGTGCCATATGAAAGCAGGATCAAACTTCATGACCGATGAGCAGTTAGGAGGGAAAAAAAAAAAAGTATTACCAACTTCTGCAAGTGAAGGACTGGCACAGAGGGACAGGCAAGTTTCAGGAAGGTTTACAGTTTGCCCGTGTTTCTAGTAATATTCCTTTCCCTCTGCTTTATCCAAACCACATCAGTACAGGCTGCATACTTCAGGAGAACATTTATTTCTACAGAGAACCAGGATAGCAGCATCCAGTGAGTCATTTCTAAACAGTTTAAGCCTTTATCTGCTCATGAGAAACATCACATCTTTGTATTTATTTACTAGCCAGAACCATTCATTTTATGGCTATTTATCTATGGAGATTGTTCTCCAGTGAGTTCATTACATCTGCCTAGTATTTCAAATGCCAGGTTTATTGGTTGTTGTCACTGGATACTAATTCTCCTAGCAATGCTCCTGGCTGAATGAATACTGCTGCTCTTAAAAATCTGGATTATAGGAGGAATATTTGCATACATTAAGCTCCTCTCTTGCTTCTGCAAATATCTTTTTCTCAATAAAGAAAAGTCTGACATTTCTGGGGACACAACCAAGTAGCTCGCTGTGGGGAATATTTGGAAGAAATAAGATGGTTCCAAAAAATGCTCCAGAAGACCCATCTTTGCCCTCTCTCCTGATCACACAAGATCAAAAGTAGTCTGTTTGATCAAGAAACTTTTCTGAGACTTTCAGACAAACTGATCTTTGATCCTAGCCAGAAAACACAGGCCTCCCTGCTGGTTTGTCAGGGGATTTTTTGGTTTGGTATTGTTTTTAATCACAGGTCTCCCTGTTTGGTTATCAGTCTTCTCTACATCCAGTAGTGAATAACCAGCTAATTCAGAATTGCAAAGGATGGACTCGGTGGACTTCCTTAACTCCCTTCAAAAGCCATAGAATTGGGAAGGCCACTAACTACATTGCTCTTCCTAAATTGATTCTTCCCTAAATCCATTTATTTTAGGTAGGGAAGGGGTTGTGTGAAATTTACTCAGTAAATAAACTGGTGCTAATTTTTCATTCCCTTTTCCTGGAACTTTCCATTTGCCCCTTGGGCACAATTTGCTCTTTCCAGACCCCCAAGGGGCCCCTCTTTTCCTTTTGGAGGCCTAAAGAGCTCAGGAATGGAAATCCTAACAAGAAGCAAAAGGTGAGAAGCATTTCAGTTCCACTAAAACGATGCTGAGAAACACGTGGAACTGATTCAGTTCACATCTCCCTTATCTTAACCAACAGCCCAATACTTTTTATTGCACGAAATCATCGGATGCAAGTTTTATTTTATAGAATAGTAACTGAAGAAATCTAAGAGAAGAATACTCATCATATTAGGATCTGTGAAAAAATGACTCATATGGCCACGGAGTCATTATCTCACACCAACAATATGCAAAGCCTAGAGAAGCTTTTGGTAATGATCCCTATTGAGGGATTGATGGTCACACAAATGGTTGGCATCTGCTGTTCCAGAAATCAGCTAAACTCATTTCATTCCCATCTCCTGAAAGAAAATAATCTCCCCACACGCATCAGACACCGAGTTTCTTTGTATTTCTCTCTCATTCATTCCAATCACAAGCTGGGCCAACATGAGACTGTAAGAAAACTTGACAGCCTTTGAAACCCAGGCTTTTATGGAGCAGACACACGACAGAAGGACTGACAATACACTGGCAGAGAAACGAAAAAAGGGGAAGAGCAGGTAGAAATGGCAGAATGGAAAGTGCATTGATCCCTTGGATTTCCACTACACTGGAGGACTGCTTTGAAAAATCAGTCAGTTAGGAGGTTTTCTTTCTTTCTGGTTACCCAGCTAATTAGTACAGAAAAATCTAAAAAATAGAGCACACCAGGAAGAGAGAGAAAAGTAATTTTGAACCAGCACAGAGACAGCTCAACTTCTCTCACGATCAAAATCAGAGCTCTCCCAGCCCCTGTTCAGATATTCAGACATCAAATCCTCCACTTTCTTTTTGTACACTGGAATCATTAGATAACTGCCACAGGCTTTAGAATAATATTTTCAGGCACACACACTTTTCTGTATCCCTTCATACAGGAGGTGATTAAAGAAGCACATTAAATTAAATGAATTATACAACGAGACCACAGCTCCTTGAAAATTGCCTTAAGAGTCCACTCATCTTAGAGTTAATTCTAAAATCCCACTTGAACCAAAATCTTGGTTGAGACAAAGGTGCAAGCTTTCACTAATATCAACAAAGGCAAAGTGAATAAAAGTATGAGCCTTAATCATTGCTTATACTGTTATTTATCGACTCTTAGTGATCTTGGGATAGGAAAACTTGATAGATTTTTCTCATAATCTTCATCTATGCTATTAAACACAGGAGCTTCGGTTTTCCAAGTGTTACCAGGAATACTGGAGCCAGGTTCTAAGTCTTAGCTCAATGGTACCTCAGTCTGGTACCCCTCTGACTTCCACAGCAAAGATTTTTAGGCAAGTGCTGGCAGATGATGTGAATCTGAGGCAGAAAAACAGCCTTTAGTATTTAATGTGGTAATGAGAAAATAATCTGCCTGAGGCATGAAATATAATTGTTCATTTGCACTGAAAAGATATCGATGCAAAGCCAACCATTACAGCCAAGGATGAGAAAAGCAGTGAAATAATAGATCCAAATCTGCTACAAACCACACTGTTGGAGCTTTAATATTGTCTCTAAGTAGTCTCCGGGGAAATATTCCCCAGAATGCCCCTTGGCAGAGGCAGTATGGACAAAGGCAAGAGGCCTTCAAACACCCCAGCAAAGGGGAATTTCCCCCATTAAGACTGATGAAATGAATATTTTTTGATATGTAGACAGAAAGCCTTGACCACCACGGCATGCTACAGGAAGGGAGGATCTTCCAAAATTTTTCTGGAAGTTGTGTTATTTTAGTTGGTGTTTCAATGTTTACCCGAAGTGAGTAACTGAGGTTTGCCAGCGGCTGAGTTAAGCACAGGTTTTCTGAGTAATGAGTAAGGGGCATGGATGCAGCACTGGAAATATAACTTCCTAGTTGATTAAACAAAAAAATGAGAAAGCTTGAAACACACATCTCAAATTTTTACTAAGAGTAAAAAAAAAAACAAACCACAAAAGAGGTTCAATTGCTGCTGCAACCTGAGGCAGCTGTAGGGGCAAAGGAAAAGCGAAAACGAGGCGTTCTCTCTCATTTACACCTTTTAAAAATCAGATTCTTTACTGCAGCTTTATCTCAGATCAATAAAACAACAAACAGGACCCAAAGAAGGCATGATTCTGTGAGACAGAACCATGGCAGGTAGGGAGAATGGAGAGACTCCAGAATCAATCAGCCCATCACAATTTCATGCTCTTCCACTGCAGCAGGAAAGCGGCATCTCTTTAATTATTGTTCAAACCACACTCTGGATATAAAGACCCCCAAACCACATCACTGTGTATAAGAAATATAAAAGGCAGTTTTTACTTATTACTCTGTATGGAAAAAACTTTAGCCTCCTCCAGAAATGGGTTATCCCTATTTCCTCCCACCATCTCCTCAAGTATTTAGGACTTTGCCCACCCTTACCCAAGATCTACATGATTGTAGCCGTTGTAAATTAATAACATCCTACTAACTTCAGTGAGGCTTTTGTATAATATCTTAGCTCTCTCTGTATTAAACTTCTACTGTTCATTGGCTCTGCTTTCAGAAAAAAATTACCCCCAAACACAAAGAGTTCCCACCTTCTCCCTGTCTGCTAAGCTTGAATTCCCTGATGGTTTCCCCCATCTCAAGCAAATAAATTAAGATATGCACACCGTACATTAGAATTTTGGTGTGAGATAAGGCTGCAGTCCCAAAGCAATCCCAGAAATAATGTTTTCTTTATGAATATTCAGATTTCCCACTTCAGAATGAAGCATTTTATGAAGTTTCAACATGTCATTTTTCCTTCTGGCAGTTTCTACACCAAAGGTCACCGAGAAAAAACTGATGGAGTTCGGGGAGTTTAATTGCCTTCAAGCTTTGATATTAAGCAGGGTTTATCTGCAATTATGTTTGACTTGGAGCTGAACCTATTCATTAGATGCAGAGGAAGTTGTTTGTTTGATTGTGGAGTAATAAAGCTTCCACTTTCTTACCAGGGAGTCAACACCATTACCATTTGTCACTATAATTTTCTCCCCATGCATAGCAGCAACAACAGATCTTGTTTGCAAAGTGATGGGCAAGAGCTTTACACCCCATCAGCAGCACCAGTAGGGAACTGGGGGTGGGAACACGGTCGACTATTTCCACCACCCCCATCTCCGGATGCCTTCCATAAATAATGACATGACATTTCTTCTCCCTGGCTGGCACAGCAAACAGTGAAATGGCCCTGCCACCACACCTGCTGCCAGCCAGGATTCACAGACAGCACCTCAGGGCTTGAGATAAGGGGCTGCCCCTCTGCACCTGAACCCACGGCAGCGAAAATAAAGAGCATTTAGAAGTTTATAGGTGAGTTTAGGATAGTTTATTCCTTCCCCAACCTCACTGCACTCAGAGAAATCATCTTTCAAAAGCACCATCCCATGTATTTTTTTTCCCCCTCTTAGTTCTTTTCTTGCTAGGACAAGAGTCATGAGAAGCCTAATTTAAATGAAACCAGAGTTTGGGTGCTTAGTTCAGTCTGCTTTGCCCACTCTCCCCCGCCACCTTTTCCACATTAATTAAAGACAAAGAAAGTAAAATACTCAAGGCAAAGCAAACAATTCTCAGAATCTTCCAAGAAATTAATTTTGTGAAACATTCTTTTTTTTTTTTTTTTTTCAAGGAGTGCTGCAAATGAAATGTGGCTTTTAGAGGAAAGAAGGGGCATCATCTTGGGGAAGAACACATTGAACAGATAACAGATTTAGTGTCATGAGGCAGTAGTCACAGTGAGCCACCAGATCCTCATGGCTGATGGTTCTAAGAAAGAAAGATATAATATGTATGTATAAATAACTCCTCTGTTTGCCACAGAGAGATGACAAGAGCAACTGTCTATTTTTTTCTTGGCTTGTCAGAAAGAAAAGCTTTATACTATAATGAAAGTAGGAGCGAGCACACAGAGCTGATGTCTCAGTGGGAAACACTGAGTAATGGGGAAAGAAATAAAAGGAAAATACTGTAAAACCCAAACAGATATCAGTTATATAAACAGATGGTCTGAATGACTGAAGCTGGTCTGAATCACTCACTAAAAATAATTAGTATTTGGGGCTTACACAACAGTTTTTCCTCCATTGAGGAAACCACAAAATCAGCTCATACCACATAAGACAAACCAGTCAAAAAACTCATCCTTCTCTCTGAAATCCTTTCAGTTCAAATAAAACATCTGAAATCCTCTTTCAGTTTAAGTGAAACTCATTGAGTAACAGTGCAAATAAGAATTGCTTAAACTGACCGTGAAAGAAAATATTTTGCTCTATAAAAGGAAATAAAACATGTCCAAATCTAATCCAAATATTGAGTTAAGATTGGGAAGTTTAAACCAGAAGGCAGCACTGCCTTCATTTTTCTCCTAACCAGAAAGGATTACATAAAAATAATCAATTTTCATTATCAACATTAGACATTCCATATTTTTTTAATCTTCCCATCTTCGTTTTAGTTTCTTCAAAGAACTTTGGAGGTGTCAGTGACTCTTAACACTTGTTATTCCCTGCAGTTACATCTAGAGAAGAACAATAATTGCAGTGGAAGGACAGGACATGCAGCACCCTGCCAAGCGATAAAGTTTTAGCTGCAAATATTAATGTTTTAGTACATATAATCAATTGTTATTTGCACGTAACAGCTCTGCTTGGCAAGGTGACTTTTTAGGCCGTGACTTGACTTCAGCAGAGAGACACTCCCTCTGCAGCAAACCAAAGAAACCTTTTGGAGAACTCAGTAAGACCAGCACTCGTCCCTTGGGCAGAGGGGTCTTCAGGTGGAGCCTTTGCTCCAGCAACAAAATAAAGGGTGTGAAACGGTGACACTTTTCTGCCTGCAGTCGCTCTCTGGTCTGGGATGGTGGTGCTGGTTCAGGAGAGTCCTTCCTCTGCTCACTTGGGGCTGGCTAACTTAGACTACAGGTGGGGATTTAGCTGACTTCATGGTTCCTGTTCACGAGCTCCTGTTCTCACCAGCATTTCCACTGCTCAGCAAACCCTCCTGTCCTCTCCAGCTGCCAATCCATTTTTTTTTTTCCTTCTGAGAATCAAACACCAAAACTTTCTGATGAGGTGGGGAAAAGTGAAATAAGCTACTTTCAAGTGTAATAAGAAACTTTTGGGTGGCTTTGTTCATTTGACAGAATGAACACCTACCCTCTCTGCACTGCTTTCACTTCACGTACAGTTCTGACAAGGGCTGTAAAATTACCTGACATTTTGTGATGTGCACACTGCCACTGCACAACAGGACAAGACAGGCAGCCAGGCTACAGCACTGAGAGCTGCTTGAGACAGAATCTCTGTCCTAAAAGCATTTCTGTATGCAGTCCTGAGAGCAGTGGACTGAAAACCAAGCAGCAAACAACCTGTTTCAGCTACAAGTGCTCAGGTTCCAACATCAGATAGACTGTGTTTTGTTTTAAACTATACAGGAGGGCAGAAGTTGAAACGTATTTTGTAAGCACTGAGTGATGCAGGAGTGTGTATATTGAAATAGATTCACAGAATTATTTAGGTTGGAAATGAGCTCCAAGGTCAAGTCCAACCTTTGACTAAACACCACCTTGCCAAATAAACCCATCTGCCTGTTCCCACATATCCATCTCTCACTAGCTATCTGCCTTGTCGAGGGCAGCATTTCCCTCTGTTGCTCTGAGAACAGGGTGACAACACCTGCAGAAAAGCCAGTGAGGCATCAGTGTCCTTACCTTGGTCAGGGACCTCCCCCCCGGGCAGCACCAGCTGTGACCCTTCCCGGCTCACCCTGCAGGTCTGGGGGTGACCCAAGGGGCAACCAAAGGGTTGCCAAGGGCAACTGACACCAACACGACATGGAACCTCTGCCCACAGTGTGCCAGAAGGTTCTAGATTCTGAGAACCATTGTGACACAAGGGCAGGACCCGGCCCTGGGGAACCTCAGAGACCATCGGCTGCAGATCCTTCCTGCCTCCCAGCAGATCCACACTCCCACCCTGCAGAGTGACTGAGGGTGCCCTCAACCCCCTCATCTAAATCACTGTACATTTTGAGACCACAGAGCCACAATTTCAAGGCAAGGCTCTGAGTTCGCTGCATCGTCAGAGCCCCTGTGTACGAAACTACCTTTCCAATGCATCAGACATTGATATGCTGAGATCCATAAAACTCAAAGGCAGTTGTGTTAGAGCACAAACAACCAGACAGGCCATGCCTTTCCAGTTATGATGAATTTTTTGTTGGTGGAGAATGGGCATTTCAGTGCAATACCTGCCTCAGGAAGTCTCACTCCTACTGTACAGACTCGTGGCTCAGAAAAAATAGGAGAAAAGTTCTCTTGAAAGCAGGAGACATTGGCAGAGAGACTTACTTTTTCTTGCCAATAGTCTGCAGGGATGGTTAAGGATTTATGACTCATCTGCCATCTAAATAAAAGAAAATCTAACATATATGATCTATGCACTTGTCTCCTAGTTTGTCTCTGGAGGTTTTCAGTGTGACTTGCCATTAGTGTAGGGCAATGAAAAGAGACAAAAATACACCCTCTCAGAAATGCCTTCTAAGCTACATCAAAAGGAGGAAGGCTGTTCTTCATTCCTTATTTATGAAAGGAAGGTAACAAGCAAAGGAAAACAGACAATGAAGAGGCATCTTCCTCCCACAACCAGCTGTCAGAGTTGATGCCGTGAGAGAAATGACACTCTTCTTTTTCTTGCATCAGCTACTTTTAAATCATATAGATATAATTCACAAATATTTCTCTTGAAACACTCAATGAAACATCATGATTAAGACAAAGACTTTCCACTGAAGTCTCTCTTCCACTGAGAATTGTTATTTTTAATGGAAATTCCATATGCACCTAAATGGTGCAAATGAATTACTGAGAACATTTTTTTCCAGTGTTTTAAGTGGAAAAGTCTAATTTAGGCTATGCAAATCCACTGTGTAATAGAATTTCCCACTCCCTAGGATTTTATGAAATTATATTCATTGATTCAAATAGATCTGCTTCCAAAGATGATTTTTACACAAACAGCTACATCAGTGCAAGTTATAGAAGCACAAAGGTACTCCAGGGACTTGGGGGATGTTATTTTGCTTAGGACTTAAATCAGGTGAGAACCACCTGCCTGACCCACCGAGCCATTCACTGTCAATATGAAAACATTGCTGTCTTCCTCAAAAATATTGTCATGACAAATAAAACCACGCTTACTTGTACTTATTCTTGTTGAACTTCTCAGGTTATACAAGGTGAATACATTAAAAAAAAAAACAAAAAACAAATCCACAAAAAAAAGTAAAGAGCATGACTTAGCAAGGGAAAAGCAATTTGTGGAAATTATTAAGGAGGAAAATAAAAGTTGTTCCATGAGGGAACTGGGAACCACAAGCAGAAGGAAGTACATCTGGAAGGAAAAGACACGGATAGTACTTTGAACTGCTTTGTGCGTGTTTGTTTGTTTTTTTTTAAATGCCTGATAATTCAGGTGATTTTGACTCAGATTTATTGAGTAATAAGTGAAAACAAGGAACTTCTACCACTGGAGAATGAAGGGGAAAAAGGCCAGGAGCATAAGCAGCTACAGTTACGCTGCTAATGGGCTAAACAGGTCTCAACCCCTTCCAAAAAGCAAATTTGGACCAGGGGTTTGGACTGGGATCCTTCATATCTCTGCTCAGTGCACTAGACCTCTAATCATTTGAAATGACAGGAGACTGATGCTCTCATTTTGGTCAAGAATGGAAACTTTCCTTCATGTTATTCAAACTCTGAGTTGCCATGCAAAGCCTCTATTTTGACTTATTACAAATAAGCTTTTAAAGTATCATCTACCTCCAAATATCAAATTTGTGCCAAAGTTTAAAACCCAAAGCTTTGAAAAAGAGAAAAACAAGTGGAAAAAAAAAACATTACCCAAATCTGCATGCAGCTACTTCTGGAGACAGGATCAGGTACAAGACCTTTCTCCTCAGACTAGCACAGCCACTGGACTGGAATACTTTAAAAATTGTATAAAAAGAATGTATAGGGTCCAGGTTGAAAATGGATTTTATTAAGGTATGTTTATCTATGCAGCAAGTGTGCTAAAAATGAGGGGCTTTTTTTGTTGAGCAGTAGATTGCCCTCACCAAATCATTTCTAGTCCTTTAGACTTTTAATTTTATGTCTTGAGACTATTCTTTCCCATTAGACTGTATGTGCTGGGTGAGTTTTCACCACTGGTATACTCAGATCCAAAGCAGATTTTCCAGTGAATGTCCTTCATTTTATTTTGTGGGAAAGACAAAAAGCAAATCAAAGGTCCACACACCTACTCAGTTTTACTAACAGAGCTTTTACCAGCTCAGGGACATCTGCCTGAGCCACCACCACTGTCACAGTCATCTCCAAAAGAGCCAAATAGCTGGAGATGATGTTTAGGAAAGAGATTATACAGAAACAGCCAATGGTTTTAGAAAGAAAACATCTACAGAAACCCATTTGCAACTCAGTTTTGTGCTGTTGAATGAGGATGTGAGAGCCCTGATGCTCCAGGGAAATTAACGTCACAAAACTTATCAGAGCTGATCAGGACAGGGGAATTCTGGAGCACAGAGTCAGCAACACCAACAGCAAGAATTACGCTGTGGAGCTCTTGGAAGGATGCAAACAACTTCAACAGCTACAGGAGGTGAAGTTGTTGGAGAAAACAAACAAAGTACAAGGAAAATGATGTACAATTAAGGCTAAACTACATATCCTATCATATATATAATAGGATTATACTACATATATGTATGATGTTTTTCTTACACACAAAAAGAGTCTGACTGTGCCCAGAACCACCGGGTTTGTTGAGTTCACAATCTCCAGCTGAGTACCTGAGTGTTCTGCAATCCCTCATCTCATCTTTGAAAGAAATGGGGTTTGCTTAGTGGACTTTAATTTAGAGAATTAAAGAACTTAAAGAATTTAAACCCTTGTGCAGAACACTTGTGAACAGAGTGACAGCCAACAGCCCCCCAAGCACGTGGGTTACAGTCAGACACTTTTTATCTATTCAAATACCACAACAAACTAAGCGGCCTGTTCAGGGTTTCTGTTTCACGATTGAAAATATCAGAGCAGAAGCCTCACATTTCAGTATTTCCTTTGTGGTTAAGAAGTCTTCCCTCTGCTCTCCTAATCACAAAAATGTAATGCTCAGCCTCTAATGAGAAAAATGTACTTAAGTTTTGAAAGTATTATCTTATTGATATTTATTAACAATAAATTGGCACAAGTAGAATTTTTAGATTTTTTTTTTTTAGCACCAGAACAAGTTGTTACAACCTGAAAAAGCGAATTTTGCAAAGGAAGAACCACCTCACATGGTGATATTTTCTAGACCTCACGTACCTCTGACAGGAGTAGTTTCAAAATCACCCCTTAGAGCTCTACAATAAAAGTAAATAACAGCATGAAAATAGCGTGATGCCTTCACATCAACCAAGCAGAATATTCTTGAAAATTATTAAAGCAGGGGAAAACAACGCAGAAGTGTGACATGCTGGGGAAAGATTGGGGGGAAAGGAAGGATTAACACATTTAAATACATTAATAAGGAAGAAAAGGACAAGACTTTCACTAAAAGACATTCTCTATCTCTACTAATACTGTAAATAACACCTCAAAAATTGTATGGTCTTTGAAAATGTGAATAGAACAGACAAGACATCAGATAAAGAAATAGAAAATAGGTAAGACACGAAAGAAATTGTTTCAAATATTGTATGAGAACATATGATGCAGAAAGAGGGTACCCTCCTTTCCCTATAGAACAAAAGTGATGATTAGGACCACTTGGGTGTCATAATATTGGGAACACTGGGACCCTGTAGCTGCTGCAGGAGCCAGAAGTTGCAGGAGACTGTCACACCACAAACTGCAGTATCTGTCATTAAAACACATGTGGGGAAAGGAAAGAAATCTGAATTTTGAACCAGAACTTCAGTGCCCAGAATGTTATTACAATACCTGCTATTGAAGCCCTCCTGCTTAGCCATAATTAAAAACAGAAAGGTGGTCAGACTCCTTTGTAGGTGCTCAGAGCAAACTGAGCTCACACTGGCAGCCTGTGTGATGCCACAGAGTGCAACTACTCTGTCCCCCTGTGACTCCTCTGAAAAACCAACAGCTGGCTCTTCCCCCCCCTCTTTTTTTATGAAAAGGAGAGCAATGGTTTAGTCAAAAAGGATTAAGGGTATAAGTGAAAATAAACAATGAATTTAAACTGGCGATATTTTTTTCAATCTGTATAAATAGGATGATCCTGGAAAAGATGCTATGAAGGTTCATTCAGTTGATTGACTGAGTGCTGCTCTAAGAGTAAGAATCCAAGGATGATGCAAAGTTGCTAAACAAGATCCTGACTCTTTAATACAAGAGGAAAACCCAAAGTTTCTCTGAACAATAGAATTGCAAAAAAAAAAAAAAATAGACTGGCAAAATAGAAATAATTAGTGAGCATGAAATTGCCTGATTGCTGAGACACAGGAGTGACAAATGACCAGAGCAACCCATCTGGGGCCAGAGCAGCATTCCCAAGGTCTCCCTGACACAGAGCAGCAGCAGCTGCTAAGGAAAGAATGCAAGCAGAGGATGCAGAGATATTTATACACACATAAATCAATGATTCATGACTTGATCTCTTCACTAATAGCCCCAAAAGCATTTTGCTTCCTTTAATTTGTCTAAGGCTTGCTCAGCAAAATTACCCCTATTTTTATAGCCATATATCCTGCTCATTCTGTGCAGAATGTAACATGATCCTGATTAATGGCCACTTACACGAGGTCCAAGTCCAACCCTCGGGCTCCTTGCACAGCCTCCACTCGTTGCTCCTCTCTTCCCACAGGAAGCCTCTCTGTGCTGATCCTGCCTTTTAATATTTTGTGGGATAATTTATGCCCTCTCACAGCTGAGGTCTGTGTCTCAAAGGGGCAATTATTTTATTATTGCATAGATTTTACCCACAGTTTATTTAGAAACAAAAGTGACATACAAGCGTTATTATCATTTGGAAGAAGAAGGGTAAGAAGAAATTGTGTTAGAATGGTCAGACTTTTTTGTCCCTTCATTTCCTTACAAGAGCTGGTCTTGTGTTACACCGTGAGTAATAAGAAATTATATTTATATACATAAAAACCTCAGTAGAACAGGCTGTTCTGTATTTTTTCCTGTGCCCACACTGACTCTAAAGCAGTTGCACATGTTCAGGCAGACAGTCCTTCCACTGCAGCCATTCCCAAAGAAAGCCTGAACATGCTGCAAACTGGCACTGGGGATGAGATTCCTGGGTAAGTAATCCCTGTTTACATACAACCACTGAAGCTAAGAGAGATAAACAGCTTTATTTTAATCAGGAAACATTAAAAGTATAGACAGAGTGGACATATTTATTACACAGATAAATCCTTCTGATGAATCCCAGAGCCTGAGAATCCCATTACTGAAAGAACAAAGAGGTCCTTGATGCAAGTAGAGCAAATTGTAACCAAGAGTTAGTCCCCATTTTCATGTTTACACAAAGTCTGCTACACAAACTTTTGGCACAAAAGAGATTGCAAACACCATAAAAACCTTCCAGTTATCCAGAAAAGAATTCTCAGGCTGCAGCTGGACAGCACTGGGCTCAGAGTGGTATTAGGAGATGTATTTTTCCTGAATAGATTCATCCTGAAATAGCAATTTGCAGGACACATTGAGTTGCATGTATTTGTTTTCCCTGTGGCATTTTGCTTCCAAAAAAAAAAAAAAAAGAAATTAGGAGACAGCAGCATTCTGTCACTTTTTAGATGGAAAAGTTCCTGGTTTTCCATTTCAAATCATCCGGGTTTATCTTAAAAAAAGGCAATCTATAATAGAAAATTAAAAAATAAATAAAATCAAACTATCTACAGAGTTTTCTTCAGAGATTTCCACTGACTTTCTGCCCCTTCTCACTTTTTTTTTTCTTTTTTTGTTTTCCTTCAGAGTTGGGAGAGAGGGTGTTTTCCATGGAAAGGGCAAAGCATTTTAGTGCTGGCTTCGACAATGCCTCAGCAGGACAGGGATGCCCAGCACTACAGAGGTCGTGTCCTGCATAACCCACAGCATTCCTACTGCCTGGAATTCAAACCTTTCCTCTCTGAGCCCCCAGGCCCTGCACTGATGGCTTTGAGCAACCAGAGGGTCATGGCTCATCAGAGACCCATTTGGTACCACTTGGAAAGGCACAGAGACCTTCAGAAATCTTTCAGCTCCTCAATCACATTGTGGTTTGAACTTCAGGAAAAAGATTCAGGTGGAAAAGATGGAAGTTTACTGAATTAGCAGATAAGCAGAAAATTCATGCCAGAGGGCACTCATGCTTTTTTAAAAGAGGAGGGACAGGTCCCAGGTCTCTTCTCACTGAGAAACTGTTTAATATTAAAGACCTTTTTAGATGTGTTTCCCAGTGATCCAGAAAACAGCCAGCACAGGGAATCCCTGGGATGTGACAGTGCCAGAGCACTGCAACAAGAAATATGCAGTGAAAATCTTGTTAAATCTATGCCATCACCAGGAAACAAATACACACTGCAGCCACACAGCAGTGGAAATGGAAGGATAACAAAGGATTTTCTGTGTTCAGTGCCAGCTGGAATATCCAGAGAAGGGTGGTTGCACAGGACCCTTCCCATTATCCCACCTGACTGGCAGAGGATACATCTGCCCTACAAACTCTTTGTATTTTACAGCAGTAAGTGTATGAAGAATATGATTTTTCTACACTAACAGCAAACTACAGAAGGCAATCAAAAAATAGGCTTTTTTATGTCTCTGAAGATAAAGGCCAGGACAGTAAATTAATTCCAAACTGGTGAAAAAAACCCCAAACACTCAAAATGAAGTGTCTACTCAGAAGAATATTATAGAATACAGAACATTATCACTGATAGTGCCCCTCTCCTATGGACACCATGCACTTATATACTTTCCTTTTCACAATATATTTATTAGAAACAGCTGTTCTTTGCAATATATTCCTGTGCCTTTCTATTCCAGACCTACATCAACATCAGGGGATGATAGCAAAACAAAAGCAGCTATTAAAATATTAATGACTCTCCATCAGGTAGATAGGGGAAAAACTTCATACAGCAGAGAGAAACAAAGAGTATATCTCTGATTTCCAAATCAGAGGGGTTTCCTTGGAGCACATCTGTGCTTTTCAAAAGACATTGAGGTTCCAGGCCAAGGAAAACACCATGAAATCTTGGTTATAACAAGAATTTAACTTATTGTCCTTGATATTTGTACATGAGTTACTGGATACCACTGCTGAAGGTTTTACATTTAGACCAGACCATTTATCACGTGTAATTAATGTGTCAGACTTCAGTTTGAAAACCTTGCACTTATAATACTAATTACTCTATATGAAGGGGATTGTCCACACTAAGTTTAACAAAAGGAATGTCAGTGATTAGACTGAAAACACAGTAGCTTGGTTCTTCTTTTTGTTGCTCAGTCTCCATGTTTTACAGATAGTACATCGCAAAATAAAACAAAAAGCAGTCCCATTTCACTTTTCATGAACCAAAAAATATTACAGAATTGAGTAAAAGTCTCACAGAGGGACTTTAAAAAGCAGTGAGTTTAAAGGAGTGCTAATAAATCACTGCAGAAGTCTGTACTTCTTTCAGTTTTCATCCTTATTCCCAAGATCCTCATTCAGACAGACGTGAAATAGCTAAAATTTGGGCAAAACCATGAATGCTTTTACCATTATGATGCAATTCCCACGTGGCATTAATTTGCCTTGAGGTTGGCACCCCAAACCAAACTTCTAGGACTGCACACAGTGGAAAGCTACTTAAAATGATTGAAAGGTTCAGCCTTCAAACTGAGCTCTACAGAAAGCTTGGAGACAAAACTGCTATTATTTCATAAATTTTGATTTCTCCATTAAGGCTTTAAGTCACAGAAATAGGCAAAATAATTTACATAGAGACTAAAAAGCCGAAGTGCCTAATCTAGTTATTTTCTAATTCTCTCTGAACGCCTATACTTACATCTTTAGGCACCCAAGCGCTACTTAGAGGAGCAAGTGTTGTTACTTTCTTTGCAAAACAGTTCCCAGGAGCCTGACATAGCCTGCTGGGCACTGCCAAATTTAAGAAAAAAAAAATAATCTTAATTTACTTCCTGACCCTCCAGCACAGTTTCTTCATTTCCCTTTTCAGAAAGTCAGATGATAAAGAGCCCAAACAACTTTTCCAAGTCACATATGACCCTGACTGCTCTCAAGTGCACGTTGTGCTCCGGGCATACAGAATTTCTCAACACCTTTTTTCATAAGCGGTGAATCTAATAGAAAAACCCAGTTAAGAATCCAAAAGTCAGTCCTGTGCAGTATCCTACTGCATTACCAAGGTGATGTAATTACCAGTAGCATTCAGTTCTCATGCTGGTTGAGAACTGTAGTTTTGCTCTACTACAGTTTGGGGGGGACAGAAATCAAACTTAAAATGAATATCAAGGGGAGTGATATCATGTCTATTCATTGCCTTTCCAGCTGCTTTTAAAGACTCATTTACCAAAACTGGAATGAAGTACCAGGTAATCTCATATCTGGTGTACAGGTTGCTGGATACTTCAGTGCATTCTTTCTTTCAGGGTTCAAAACCAGTTTTCACTGAATGCAAGCTTCCAAAAACAAACCCCACCCTTTCCCCAGCATCTACATGAAACTTGTCCATAAAATTGTCTCACAGGGATGGCAAAACATGAACTTCATGGTTTTTTTTCCTGAGCAAGCTGGGCTTCACTTTGGGCAGCATCTCCACTGTCACTGATTTTCCAAGGAGGTTCTGTGGCAGGTGAAGCTCTAAAATCTACAGTTTGACTTCCACTAGGCCAAAATTCCCTAAGTATCACGCAACTTTACTTTCCAGTGTGAGAAATCTCATGAAAATGCAAGATACTGACAGTTTTGTGTGTGTTTTTTTTTTAATAACAAAATTAAGATTAATCTGTCCCATGGATCCACAATAGAGACAACCCTTAAAGGCCAGAGTGGCTGCATAAAACATTTCCACTCCTGGTTTTGAGCGTTGCTCTCAAAGTATGGTAAAACAAAACCAACCCAAAGCAACCTACATTTTAAAGAGCTTCATGATGAAGGAACCATTGAAAATCCAAAACCAGGCAAAGATCAGTGCTTTGTGCCTCTTTTGGCACGTGGAGAGCCAGTTTAAGGCTGTGCACTGGGAGCAGTTTTTTATTCCTATATATTATGGAGCTGTAAAATAATTTCTGGGTCAAACTGCAGCACAGCAGCAAATACATTTAAAGCAGTAAGTGCTGCTAGAAACAAGATGCAATCAAGCCCACATCTCTTACCATTTCTAAGGCAATAGCTTCTGCCACAATGGGCAGCACTGAAGAAATTATCCCTTCATCGTTAAATAGCAAAGAAACAAAATTAGACCTTTTGTGCACGTAAGGCTTTCAGTCTGTACAAGTACAGTGGCCTCCAACAGGAATGATTTCATGTCATTAAAGCCTCCTTCTTGACACTCTGCTCAGCTCACGTGAGCTGTGTTTTCTTCATATTGATAAAAGCCATCACAGTCTGCTCGTCCCTCTCTTTTCAAAAAACCCCAAACTTCCGTTTGGATTGTGACATTTGTTGCCACAATCCCTGTCAAACACTGATTCAAACATTGAAATTATCACTTCAGCACTTATTTTTCAGTTCTAATGAAGGTTTTGGAGTGTTCTCAGGTTGTTTTTAAAACTTCTTGCTTCTACAAGGATGAACACTTTGCTTTCAGAGATGCTTTCTCCAGCTTTCATCTAACTAAAATACTTTTTCCTTCAAAGGCCAAGGAAAAGCCTCACTAAAGCAAAAAATGTTCACTAAACATCATATTTATCTACACATACAAGTCAGACTATCAACAATAATTTTAAAAAAAGCAGACTCCTTTATTTCATGGCAGATCTAAACAAAATATGAGCCTTCCTGTAAGAAAAAGTAAATTTTAAAGAAGGCATCTTTAACCTTTCAAAATTTATCTAATATTTATGTTTATTAAATTTTTTAATCTCCAGCATTGCTTTCTTGGCTTTAAGTAGAACATATTTCCTCACTTTGACAGATAATTAGTTTAAATATAGGTGTGTGTATATAATAGGTTAGTAACAAACTACCTGTCTCAGTCATAAACCTACTGCTCAAGGCAAAAAGGGTTAAGAAATGACTAAGGGAGCTGCTGTGCTGTTTCTAAGCCTATTTAGCGAGTGTAATTAGTCTTTCAGCCTTTAGATGAACAAATTGAGGCTAGAAAGGACCAGAGTAGAGAATGACTTGCCCCAAGAACCCTACACTAAAGCACAGCAGGTCCCACCAGCAGGGCTGGGGTCCATATCCAGGGAAAACCAAGCTTTTGAGTCGTGACAGATTTCCCTCACGTCACTCTGAGGCGACCTTTGCGCCCACAGATCTTGTAGCTCGATTTAACAAATGCCTCCTGAATTATGGAAAACAGCTTCTCTCCAAGGGATTTGCATCCTGCAGATCACAAGTGCTTTCCCTTCAACTCTGAAGCCAACTTTGCTGCCAGGAACAGTAGTCCTATGGAAAACCTCACTGTGAAAAAAATTATTTAAAAAGGGACACTGCGCTTTGCTTGGTCTCTGAGCAGCCAGAAACAACAGCATTTTCTCTTTGACAAGCTGAGTGCAACTCGCACAAACTCCCAAGCACACCCAGCCCTGGCAGGACTCAGGGAGTGGAGGGAAAAGCCTTGATGGGCAAGTAATTACTGCAGGCTGTGGACTGAACCCAAGCATTTGGCAGGGCCCCAGAAACCTTCCAGTGTCTCACCGCCTTTCCTGTCCTTTGTCAAAAGGGTACTGACTCGTGCAGAAGCTCATGTAGATATTGCTTACTGTGGAAAATAACATCCCCAGGGAAACTCTCACTGAAGTTGCAGCATTTTTGTTCCCCCCACGCTGCAATCTTTGAAGAAGAAGGCACATGAAACTAAAAGGAACTTCACCAAGGCCCTGCCTCACATCTGTACAGTCACCTGTCTATGCACACAGTTTATCTGTTTATATAGACAGTTGCCTCTACTAAGCTCATTAATAGTATTTTACATACCTTACATAGGATGGAATGGCATTTTAACAGCATAATTATTTGAACAAAAGTACCTGAGACTTGTTTCAGTGTTAGGTTTATGTATCTATTATCTGAACCTATTTCAAGTCCTTCCTTCGTTTCCCAACAGGTTATTGCCAGAACTACAGTACATGACACTAAAGCATTCACACACTGTGGGTCACCAGCACCCCCAGGGCCTTTCCCAGCTTTCCAACCCCTCTGCCCCAGCCTGGAGCTGCAGGGGGGTTGTTGGCACAGTACCCAGCACTTGGCCTTGTTGAACTTCCTACAATTGGCCTCAGTCCATGGATCCAGCCTGCCCGGATCCTTTCCTACCCTGAAGCAGATCAACACTCTCACACAACGTGCTGTCATCTGCTGCCAACCCAACTGATGGAGTGACCTTGTCAAGCCTCCTTTCACTGCCAGTGAAAGCCATTTGGCTTATCCTCCGTGCCACCTGCAGCTGCTGCCACTGTGTGCACACCAGGAAACAGCCCAATCCCATTAGCTGACAATTACAAGTGATCAGCAGCATCCACTGCTTGACTGGTCTCTTTTCAGATACCTCTGTTTGCCTGAGCATTGCTGCAATGCAACCAAAACGATCACAAGTGGGGCAAACCTCGATGTGAAGAGCCTGGAACGCCCCAGACAAGTCCAGCATGCTACTCTGCATACTTCCCAGGCAGCACCCTGAAATCAAGGGAGGGGGGGACAGAATGCCACCTTTTTCATTGAGGGTCTTTCCTTGCAGAAAAATTTGGCAATCCTAGTGCTCCACTGATGATGGGTAATTAATTAAGTATTTAAACAAGTATGGAAGTGTTGCTCTAAATAGTCTCAGCAGGCTGAGCACTCACCAGTTCCCATCACCAAAGTTGTAAAGCAGCAAATAACCAGAGCACGTAAGTGTAAACAGGTAGCTAAACTAGCAAAGCACAAACTTGGTTTTGAGAACTGGAGTTAGTACACAGGTGCTAATGCACACACTGGGGTGACGTGAAAACCCGGCCAAGGGCAGGGTGTCCTTCTTTGATGCCCTTTTCCTTAAATTCCTGCAACATCACCAAAGAGAAGCTTACAGTAAGGGTTGCACTATTCTGCCAGCAAACTATGGTTTTGCCAATGGAACAGATTGCAATTGACAGGTGGGAAAAGCGATCCTTGTAACCATTATACATCTGAGTAATTCCATTTTCTGCTGATTCTTAATTTAGTACTTCAATGGTTCCCAGGCCAGCACAGCACATGCTAATTATGTACCTGAAATTCCCTTTGCAGTAATGAAGCAAGTCCTGCCCCTTGGGCTTACAAAGGCAGCTGCCACAAAGGCTCTGAGTGAGTCAGCACAGTGTCAAAGTGCCATCTGATTCTGTAAGGACCAGAACATTTTACTTGCCATTAACTATTGCCTCCATCCTCCCTGCAGTTCCCACTTTAAATGCCTGTGGTGCAAGGTTTTCCTTTGGGATTCTACTTTTAAAAACAGTCAACTTGCCAATCCAAAGTGGAATCAAGATGGATATAAACCCTGGAGACTGTTATTTGGCCTCATACCTGATGCAAATATATATCTAAAACCAGATATTGGTCTGGACTTCTGGATATCTACACAGTGAAGAGAGGATTTCACTGGTGATTAAGAAAAGCAGTGTCTGCTTTCATGTAAGCTTGCTAAAGCTGTCCTTATAGCTATTTAATTGACATATTTCTCACTCTCTACTACTTTTTTCTGATTCAAGTCTTAATACATAGGTGTTGCAAAGTCTCTGTATTTGTCTTCCCAACATTCCTAAGGAGTCACACGGACACCAGGCCCTCAGAGCAAAACAGGAGCTCTGGTACAGGATAGTCAGGTCCAAGGGCTGAATAAGGAGACAACATTTTCAGAGGAACTGATGCATATTTTGAAGGGGCCTGCAGGGTCAGGTGAGCTCTAGAGGCTCACATGTCAAACAAATAATATCAGCCTGGCTTTTAAAGGGGAATTACCTGTCAAAAACATCAAAGGGTAAAGCATTTTCTTCAGGTGCCACTTGGACTTTCGGGTTTCCTGCTCACTCACCCATGTGATAAAGCAGACACTGAGGTATTTAGGGTGAAGCTTGATAAACATTTACAGGGTTGGTAAGCAGCTCATTCCTCTGAACCCTCATCAAATGGTTTTTGAATCTTCACCAAATTTGTGTTCAGGGGCTGAGGTTCAGAGCTGGCTGGGACACTGCGCGGTACAGGGGAAGTGATTTAGAAAACTGAGAAGCATTTTAGCAGTTCAGTCATTTCCTCTTAATGTGAAATCACAATCCCATCCAAGCTGGGTGTCCTACTAATGAAACAAAATGGGCACTGACTAACTCAGTCACTTCTACATCTGTGCTGTCTCAGAATGCATTAGCCAGCAATTATTCAGTGCTGATAACACTATTCCAAAAAGTTTACATCTTTTTTATATTCTCCCTCTGTGTTCGTTTCTTGAAAGGCTTATTTTAAAACAGAACTGCTTCCAGCATTGCATTTTATTACAATATTTGCACTTGTGGGGGGGGAAGCTGTTTCAAAATAAAGACATATTTAAAAAGTAAACATTACAAATAAAAATCACTGACAGCAAGAATTAACTCCTTACAACTGACATGAATCTCATTACTGCTGTATTTAAAAATAATAATAAATCTGGGTTGTTTGGTTTTTTTTTCAGAAGCAGCAGACATGACAAGAGTGACACATCTGAAAGCAGGCCCTGTGTCCACAGTCAATTTGAGATACATGGGGTATAATGCAACCTTGTTACCTACAAACATTCCAAGTAATTATTCCTGAAGCAGACTTGCACTGCTATTTAATCATGGGTGACAGGCTTCCCCTGATAAGCTTCAAGCAATTTGTGAAAGAAGCCTTTCTGCTTTAACACGTCCTGAAGATCAGGAGGATGAGGAGGGTCAGAGTTTCCCCTCAGTGGGGTTACATTCCACGGATAATTAGACCTGGCAGATTTCTTTGTCTTTGCCACTGACTTTAACTCTCAGCCGAACTTCCAGGCAAGGATGCTCAGCACAAGGCTGCTACCTGAGCATTTCAAACAACAGTGTCCTGACTGTCCAAGCCATTGAGCATTTAAACTTTGCAGGCTTAAGTTTGCCAGCCTAGTTTTGACAAGATATCAGACGTCAATACCTTCATGCTGGGAGTCAGCGAGATCCTGCAGAGGCAGAAACCTCCTTCGCGCAGTGGAAAGCACGGGTGACAGAAGGTACCAGCGAGGAAGAACTGCCAACTGACAAGTCGCCTGCGTGATGGACTGTTTACTGAGTGAGTTTATGTTTGTGGGGTAAACCTAATATTAGGTTCATCCTCTATTTTGTGTTCACCTTCTCCTTCCCCAAGGACTCAGCTGCTGCCCTCAGGGCACAGCAACAGCCATCGATAGGTTGGTTACCTTGTGGTACCAACCAATCCCTGTGTTTGGCAGGCTTTCCCTGCCTTGTTGGCGGAAACCCTAAGATGTTACCACCCAGTTATGAATATGCATTTCCCCTGTCCAGTGAGTGTTGGAGGATTTGCATTCTCCTCCTTCCCTCCTCCCCTTTTTCCAGACCCTTCTTCCCCAGCCTTATATGAACCCTGTTCTCCCCCCAGTAAAGTTAGATCAGCTCCAGCCGTTCCCCTGCTTTCGAACACCGTGTCTCCTGTCTCCTTTTTTGGGGCTTGGGACTCTTAGCGGGGTGGCTCAGCCAGCTCTTCAGCCTGCGCTAGTGTGCCCTGCTGTCTCTTCTATACCCTGAGAGCAGCCGCCGCTCGTTGCCTTGTGGAACCAACATCTCCGAGGCTAGAGCAAGAACCCTGCCGCTGCTCTGGTCCTTTCCTCTGACCAAAGCCGCGTCACCTTCATACACCAGGAATGATAAAGTTTGTGTCTACGAGACAGGCTTTGAACAGAAATGGGACTTCACATCTGAATTCCTTGGAATTAAATAATTAGGTGAGACGATACCTTTATCAGCTGATAAGCATCAGCTTCTTATGCTAAACTCTGTATCTTTATGCCAGAAATAAGGAAAAAAATGTGTTTAAGGTCATCATTCCAGTCATGGAAACAATTATTACCAGATACAAGTAAAACACACCAGGAACTTTCCACACATAACTTCCCTTAAGCTAAATATGATATCCATTTTCTGTTTCTTTGAATCCAACTGAAATTAAG
>JAYRBT010000042.1:56004452-56022686 GCA_036023395.1 Myiotriccus ornatus
TGCCTTGTGGAACCAACATCTCCGAGGCTAGAGCAAGAACCCTGCCGCTGCTCTGGTCCTTTCCTCTGACCAAAGCCACGTCACCTTCATACACCAGGAATGATGAAGTTTGTGTCCACGAGACAGGCTTTGAACAGAAATGAGACTTCACATCTGACTTCCTTGGAATTAAATACATTATTAGGTGAGACTTGATACCTTTATCACTGATGAGCATCAGGTTCTTATGCTAAACTCTGTATCTTTATGCCAGAAATAAGGAAAAAAATGTGTTTAAGGTCTTCATCATTCCAGTCATGGAAACAATTATTACCAGATACAAGTAAAATACATCAGGAACTTGCCACACATAACTTCCCTTAAGCTAAATATGATATCCATTTTCTGCTTCTTTGAATCCAACTGAAATTAAGTGGGTTATCTGAACATTTCCACTTTTAAACTGAGGAAGGCCTCATCATGTATATGGGATTCTCTCCCTGTAATATTCTGATAAGCTCCTCCTTATCCTTGCAGCAACAACCCAGTGCAGACTCTTATAAATATACCACTTAGTATAGATGAGGTGCCTACTCTCAGGAACATTCTGCACTGAATACCCTGAGAGCCACCACCACCAACTTCCAGTACCCATGCAGCTTTCTGAGGATGTCAGCAGAAAAAAAAAAAATGGAGCAGAATTGTTCAGGGCAGTGGAAATCATTATTTAGCAGGGTGTTTATATTTATGACCCTGATTGAGAGAATACATTTATCTAAATCAAGCAGAAATGGAGTACCTCTTTAACCAAGAGTTACTTTATGTCCAGGCTAACTCTAGCTGGGCAGCTTCAGAAATAAAGTGGAAATCACACCATTTCATCCCAGTTCCAACATACAAACACTGCTTTCTCAAATGCACAAAGGTTATTGTCACATAACAGACCCAGCTCTCAATGAAAGGCAATGGACTTAAGCAAAACCGAAGCTGTTGGCAGTGGTCTAAAGTGATTTTTTTGAAAAAGGTGTTGAACAAAAAGCACTTCCCCTACCTCATAGCACACATTACGGTCTCCACATGCAGGCAGTTTCCTGGGATTCCTACGAGCCTTTGAGCAGATCTGTGTAAACATAATAAAAGACCAGAAATGAAAAGAAATCACTGATTGTAAAGGAAGGGTAACAAAAGAGAAATAAATCAGCAGTGAAAGAGACGGACAAAACCAACAACATATGAAACAAATAGCAAAATTAATGATGCTTCAGGAAGTGTGACAGTGCTGACAGCAAGGCAGAGGAGCCCCGCTGCAGTCCAGGCCTGTTTGCTCGTGATTACAATTCTGCAGCTTGTCCCCAGTCCTGTGTGACAGCAGCGCTTAAATAAAGCTTAGCAAAGAAACGGGTTTTATCGCCAAGACTACACACCACACTCAGGGAATTATCACCTCGGGCTGTCAAAGAAATTTTTATCTATTTCATTTGGTTTCAGACACAGGCTGTAATGATTGATTTCCAGAGGAATGCTGCCAAATCCTTTTATTCTCCTGGAAACAATAGGAGACAGCTTGAAAAAATGTTAGGGAGACTTTTTTCAAACGTGTACAGGGAACTCCCCCCCAGTGACTAGTAATCAACTCCTGGTTTGTCTTACCTAAGTTTTTCTTACCATTTCTTTGATCTGAAGATAACAAAGATGCTTTTAATCTATTTTAACAGCTCAGTCACATTCCAAATCACCTGATTACTCCATAAAACTACTTTATCCTACAAGAGAAACTCCATAATCTTGCTCATATACCAGCTACTAGTAACAATAAGGTTACTACCACACTGTTTCATACTCCTAGTTAATGTAGCATGAAGTGAATGCAAATAAATTAGCTTATTTTGATGGTAATTCAGTATTTTAGTCAAAGACAAACAAACCTATGGGATTAGCTCATAAAACTTAAAGAATATACCAAGAAAATGGCTATGGCCAACAAGAAATGCCAGGATAAAAGCTTAGGATTTAAAAGAACAGGGTAACATGTCTAGATTTAAATACTTATGTTACCAAAATATCAAGCCAAAAAGAACTGGTAATGCTAAAGCTGGAGGAACAGACTCAGGTGAATGCAAATGAAGGCATTCCAATCATCTTATTAAGTTTTCTGGTTTAAATAGATCCTCGCTTTAATAAATATTCTGACTATCTTCAGGTTTTAATTTTCTATTCTTAAACTTTGAGTTGGATTTTCTAAAGTCAACTCAGGCTTTATGCTTTCAATGGAAAGAAAAAAAAAAAGGTATTGAGTCTGCCTGGTTGGTTCCCAGCTAATGAATTAAGTAACTAAAACTGAAGAACAAACTCAGATGACAGAGGAGGTTATTACGTCACTGTGTGTTTTAACAGTCATGACTAAATATTATCAGATCCAGAGGGTGAACCACAATGGGAACAGACACTGCTACAAAGAGGGAATAAAGCAAGAGGTCCTTCCCACCTCCCACCACCTGCACTACTAAAATATATCCATATTTTGCTGTTTATCACCCCAGCAATTCATGGGACTAAACCAGAGTCGCAGCCTGATGCTGATGGAACTGCGTACTCAGCTGGACAGAGAGGGATGGGTTTGTGATGAGGCATCACTAAAAAAATGTGACCAGCAGCTGATCCTACATAGGAAGGAGAAAACTGCCTCTTCCTCCAGCTCCTGTGCCCTCAGACCCTTTTGGTGGCTGATTCAGCACCAGAAGCACATCCTTTTTCCTCTTGGAGTTAGTTCTGTGCCTGCTCAGCTGCTTGAATCAGTGCTCTGAAGGAAGTAGGCAGTGAGAACACACAGCCAAGGAGCACCAAACACGGGTAAAGGAGTAAGTCAGAAACAGAGGAACTCCTTTTTGGAAGCTGGTACCTGCTGCAGGTAACACCACACAAAATAGAATGGTTGCACCTATAATTGTGTTGTTCTCCTTCCAAATAAGGAATGGAAATATGAGCGATAAAATCCGATGATTCAGACTAATCATAATTTTTACTAGGATGGACCTGGCATAAATTCATTTCTTCCTGAGTCTAGAAGCACTAAGTGTATCCATTTAAATGAGTAAACACTCAGGGTTTCCATGAGTCAACAAGCCCTTTACCAAAACAAGGCTTGCAAAATAAAATCCAAACACATAAACATAAGCCTGTCCAATATTTAGGTGTCCGCACAGAGAAGAGGCCGAGTGGCACCTCAGTGCTCTTGAATTTTAAAAATCTAATTCTCAACCAAGCTGTACATCTCATCTTACTCAGATATTTCCACTTGGGTGAACATTTAACATGTATAATGGTATTTGTTCCACAACAGGAGGACCTCTGAGCTTCAATGGAACACAAGCACACGACAGACTGTCCTGCCAAACAGAATTCTAGTCTAAATCAAGTCTCAGCACATGGATACAGAGGCAAAAGAACCAGAAAATAAAGATTCAATCCTGCATTAGTCACTGCACTCAGTTTATCAGTGATGTCTGGTTTGTTTGCAAATGGGATAAGAGGTCAAAGGAAAGATGGGAATACTGAAATATTTGGAGCTTCTATACCCAGAAGAGGGGCCTTCCTCCTAATTTGAGAGAAGAAAACTAAAATAAGCTGAAATACAAAAATATAAAATTAAGCCAAATATGCTCTATTATACTTAGATCTGATGTACAATTGCTGTAAAATTGCACTACATTAATGGGGGGGAAACATCACAGGTTTAACAAGTGAAGGGTCATGCAGCTTTAAAACCCTGAATTTACTGTTCCTAGGGATTGCTTCAGAACAGAAAACACTTCAGATTTTATTTTTTCATATTGAGCTTCAATGGTTTTTCTGCCTTCAAAATTTTTCTTTAAATGCCTATCACACATCAATAAAATAAATTCCTCATTAAACTGTTTTTTTCTTTTCCTTTGAGATAGTAATTGATTTCAATAAAAGATGTGAAAATAGAGCCATCCATGCTGCACAGAAATGCTTCCATGCAGAATTTAACTTAGGTTTGGGGATTTTTCTGAGCCTCCAGGCTGTAATTTGCTGAGGTTCATTTAATCAGCTGAGGTGCTATTATGGGAACAACCAGCTGAGGGAAGTTTATTTCTAATAATCTTCAACAAATCCATCAGAGAATACTCCTTCACACAACCATATTACAAGTATTAAAATAGACAGTAATCATGTTATAGTTACACAAAATCCTATACTCATTCCTAGAATTCTAGGATTAAGGATTAAAGAAACTCAGCGATGTGGTTCATTGAGTATTGAAGTGTGGTTCAGCTTCTAGCCTGGAAATTTAAAGTTCCCTAAAAAAAAAAAAACCTGACAAGAACCTTATTCTGTGTCTGACTATGGTTTAAAATATAATGCAAATATAACATTACTGACTGCATGAAATGCTTTGCTTTGAACAGTTAATTGTCCTGCATTTTACTCCAAGAGACACGGCATGGCCTGAAGGACAAAACTTCTGAGGCCCCTCTCATAATTTCCTTTGCTTATTTAGACTGGGCTCTTCAGGGTATAGCTGAGCACAAGTTATCAAAATATGAATAAATATCAATACTCCGTGGCAAAATACAGAGTAAGTTCTGCACAGGGGCATACAACACATACCAGTATATTACAGAGATGACTGTAAACTACTTCTTTACATCTGTTAGACATTCCTTGCCTTTCTTGTGATCTATTTAGAACTAAATTCTCATTTAAAAATCAAAATGCTGCAGGGTCTAATCACCAAGGTTCAGATTAGTACTTATTATTCAATTATTCATCTGTACAGTTATTAATCTCAAACTTGCAGGATTTTCTCCCCCCCCCCAAAAGGCACCAAAACAAAATTCAGATTTTAATTAGGCTATTTTGAATATTATTGAAACTGAAAACGCTTTTCCCTGCAGCAAGTCGCTCTTTTATTTAAGAACACCTTTCAAATAGAACAAAATCTTTCTTTCCCCCGTCAAGATCACCATCAGTGGACCGTGAGCCTACCAAGTCAAGCAGTGATTCTACCAAGTCAAGCAATACCACCACACATTCTGTCTAAAATAAACTTACCACAACAACTTTAAGAAGGATGGAGAAAGCAGAGATATCTGTTAGCACCGGACTATGCAGTGGTAAAAGGAAAAAATATCAAGAATGAGGAGTCCTTACCCAAAGTTGTTGGAAGACTACAAAATTAGATGAATTAGCTGCTCCTTCGCATAAGCTTGCCAGTTTATCCCTAGTATAAATGTTTAACAAAAAGCTGAGCCCACAGACAGCATTTGAGCAGCTCCATTTCAGCCTCCCTGCCCCAGAGCAGCCGATTTATAGCGGTGGTGGCCAGGGCTCCACCTTTTCAAGCCTCAACAGCCTCACCTGCAGTTTGTTAGTCAAGTTTGCAGTTGCAGGTGTGGGTTTGCCCTGCAAAAATCAGTGAGGAATTGGCTCCAGCTGCTCCTTGGAGTCCTGGGGGGATAACAGGAAGGGTGTTCAGGCAGGTGGTGGATCCCCACTCCTGGAAGTGCCCAAGGAATGACTGGATGTGGAACTCAGTGCTGTGGGGTGGGGGAAATGGTGGGGATGGGGCACAGGGGGGACTCCCCAACCCTGGAGGTCTTTTCCAGCTTCAGTGGTTCTGGGATCCTTTGAGAATAAAGATCTAAATCACATCAAGAGATGCATCAAATTAGGTTTATTTGTGTTGCAGAGGAATAAAGATATGCTTATGGACTCAGGCAAGCAAGTAAAAAGTTTTTATAAACTTACTTGACACTAAATTTGACATCAACAAGGATAAATTTGTCAACATAAACATAGGAAATTATTGGAGCAAAAAAGTGCTGGAATAATTCTTTTGAATTGTCTCTGTTGCATAAAATGTTAAAAAAATTTCTTTTTTTTTCTCCCACTTGGGTCTGTTACTTAACACTGCAAGAATGTTAGGTGTTATTTTCTTCCATTTAACCTGCAATAAAACCAAGGGAAAAAAAAAGAATTAAATGGAATGGAACATGACTGTGCCATATTAAAGGCCACAGCTGTAAGAAGACCTGAAGGTGCAGTGCTTCAGTTGTGACGACATAGATTGGTATGCACAAAACTTAATCATTTCTCCCGAAATAATTACTGATTTTCTTTCCACAGCTCTTAAGAATTTGAAGTTTTCCTGCAGTATCTCTCTGGCTGGTGCACATGCCCTCTCTGTAAGTGTGACCTTGTTTGAAGAAGACATCATTTTCTACTATCACTCCCTCAATTAGAAATCCATAACCTTCTCCTTCACTGCCAGTTACAAAAAGTGCCATTAGAAATGGACACATTCATGTTGCATGTGCAGATTCGTTTTAATACAGTGCAATTTTTTATCCATGCTCCATTTCCTTTTTATAGGCCGAGTTCCCAGTGGAGTCTTGCACTTCTCAGAAATATCCTTGCATGCTATACCAATCTCCTAAAAAAAAAAAACAGTAAGGGGAGATGAAAAACAGTCCCTGCTGAAGTTCCTGACTGGGCAGAGTCAGTGTGGCCTCATGCAGCAGTTTTGACTGCACTGCTTTGGTAGAGGAGTTTCCTCCAGGAAAGTGAACCTAGTCTTTTTTGTTTCAAAAGGCACGAGACAGCAGGAGTCTGGAGTGTGGGCTGTAGAAGAGGGCTCCTTTTGCCTGAGGACTAGTGTGTTGATTAGAATGAGACTAGCACAGCAAAAAGTTGATTCCCTTTGCAGTATGTTTTTGCCTCTCTGCTGCAGGATCTGTTTTCACAGAAGCAGCTATTTATGAACCCAGTTGTCATGTTCTGTCAGGAAATCCATGACTATTCCTATTCTCTGACGGCTGCTCCTTCTGACTGCACCCATGGCAGTTTGCCTCAGGATGGTTGTACTAATCTTTGGCACCAAGAAACATTCTTGATTTTGACTCCCCTTTCATCTTGTGGCACAAACCCCGTCCCATCTTCAGGAGAAGTCCTAATTCTTAGCTGTGCCATTCCCATCATTAAAAAACACCCTCTGCTTCCTGCTTACTTCCTATTTTAACAAAGCATGAGAACACCTCTACCAGCAGCTATTCTTTCCTGTGCTGTGCTTCTCAAAAGGAGAAATAATGGATCCTGTCCCTACCTGAACCTCGTGTACAGATGGCAGGACTGGAAACACGGGTAAGGAACTCCTGCTTTGAGCTCTCCTTTCCAGTGGAGTTCAGGCAGTTGCACGTGATTGTTTTTTATAGCAGAGCTTTACATTCGCTGTCCCTTGAAATTTTGAGACCAAACTACATGATCATTATTCCTCTTGCCACTTTCTGTGGCAGAGAACTCTTCATGAGTTGATGTGAGAATCAGATCTTAGATAAAGTGAGCAGTAGAATATGGGAAGTTATAATTACTCAAGAAGAACCCCTATTTTTTGTTAAGTTGTGATGATCAGAACAGGCAAAGGTAAATACCTCCCCCTGCAAATATGTTTTTCCAGTGTTACCTGAGCTCAAAGCTATTTTTCCTAACAGGGAGCAGGGAAAGATGGAGTGAGCTTTGAGATTAGCTTCAAAGCTACATTCCTTGCTTAAAGCAAGTCTGGAATCAGTGCTTAATTAATCTGAAAGAGTAAGAGGGTAATGAGGTTGTGAGGTAAAAGTGTTTACATTGCTGCACGTGCATTGCTGCTAAGACAACAAGAGATACTGGTGGAGTGGGGACCAGCTGGCTTTCAAAATTCAGACTTGTTGGACTTACAGTTAGAGAAGTGTAAATATCTTTAGACTTAATGATCAGCAGAATTATGAAGTTAATGAGGATCTTCAAATATCTCAGCAATGCATTAATTTTTCAACCTTAAATCATTCAGCTAAAATTTCCAATTATAAGCGTCCCAGGTTGAAGTCCTGGCCCCAACACAATTAAAATTAGTTTTCTCATTGACTGTGATGGAATCTGGACTTCACTTTTTGATGTGTGTATTATTCCTGTAAACCTGTGCGTGCACACTTGTGTGTTTTAAACACCACTGAGATTCTGGTATCACCAGGTGACTCCCAAAGACCGAATCTGCTTTAGAAGTCACATAACCCATCTGTCCAGGACATAACTCAAGCCCTTTAAATGATTTTTCCTAGCTTTTCCTAATGAGTCCACTAGTAAGGCAGAGACACAGATGTCGTTTTGGAGCCAGCACAGGGTAGGATCAAGCAATCAAGCTGTATTCTGAAGACAGACGCAGACCAGAAGGCTGAAAAGGCAATTTTGGTGATACTTGTCCCTGTGTTATTGACTCTGAACCAACAAAAAAATCCCCACAAGTACCCTGGTGAGTAAAGTGTGAGCAAGCAACAAGGCCCTCAGTCAGGCTGGTTATTTAATGCACACTAAATTAATTTTGATAGAATTCCTAACTTTCCTTCTGCTTCTGTTTAACACAGTTTCAAAATTTGCCCAGGAAAGTGGGTGGAATAAGAGAAATTAATGGCTGTTATATCATTCAGCATTTTGAGGCAGGCCAAGCTGGAACATTCATGTGGCAGCCACCACCTCTTACTGATTCTGTAGCTTGGAGAGACACAAACTACCCTGGACAAGGAACCTTCTGGAGACCCTTAGGCACAATCACCCTGCTGCAAACCTTCACTCTAGAGGTAAAGTACAAGCTGTCCTGAAGAGCAGTAAAAATACGTTTTAGCAAGATCAAGATGCCTGGACTTTGCTTTCTGCCCTTTTCGAGAGTCACATTGGGAAACCTGGATCTCAGAGTTAATTTGTTTGGGCACAATTATCAGTAAAAGCTCCTTGATCCACTTGAGAGCCTAGAGCAGCAGCATAAAAACACCCTTCAGTTCTCTTCAGTAATAATTCCCTTTTCAGATTTAGTTCAGCTGAAATTTATTTCTTAGGAAAGAAGCTCCACAAAAAAAAGGGAAATGTATGTTGAGGCTTGGCATGTCTAGTTGTTCCCTGAGTGCATGAAGCATTCAAACAGATCATCAGGCTCCCTCCTCCAAACGTTTTCTGATGTTCACCAGAGTAGAAAGGACACAGCTGAGAGCTGCCAACCTTTCTTTCCATGTGTTGCTGATGGAATGACTACTGTAAGTGCACGCTGTTATTGCCCATTTGACCTGTCTCTATTCCTCTTCCTAATGGTGACAGTTCTTTTTTCAGGGGGTCACAGGGCAGAAAATCAGGCTGCTCACCATGGAGGGTATTACTGGGATGATACGATATATGCATGACCCAGAGCTCTCTGTAAGGAGTGCCCAGATGTAGCTGAGGTAACTTTAAATGAGACAGCTCAGGTACAGACAGCAGAATTGCAGCAGAATGGAGCTCAGCATAGGCTCATTCACTGATTCTGACAATTCTCAGCCAGCTATAAAGCAACAGTCTCACTTGCCTAGAAGGCTGGCACAGGTTTGTGTCCAGTTGTCTGCCATGGGAAGGGTAGAAATATGAATAAACATATATATATTAATCAGCTATACACAAATGTGCTTTATGCTTTTTGGTTTACATAAAATCCATTTTCTTTATGTAAAATCTATTTTCTTTTGGAGCTGAAACATTCACAAGTATCAGGTAAAGTACAGTTAGGATTGCATTTTGGGTGAAGCTGCACAAGTGAGAGGCACAGAGCATGAGACAATAGATAGGCTGGAGATGTGCTTTAGCTTTCATTCCCCTTTTCTGCCCACTCCTACCCTCTGAGAGCATTTTCCCCAGTGATTTTGGCTGTATTCTGTTTTAATAGCCAGTGCTAACCCTGCTTAGCAGCAAATGCTGTACTGGGGTGAAGGGGGGAACATCCATTTGTTTCCTTTACTCAGGAATATTCAGCCTGATGTGGACAGTGAGCAGCAGCCTCACCTTCCCTGTTTGATATATGTGCTCTGGAAAACCAAACACTCAAGGAGCTCCTTCAGAATATTTATAGGCAAGAGGAACTCAGGAGGTGAGCCAGTGAGAACAGCATGCATATCAATAACTTAATAAATACACTGGAGGGGGAAACATCTTGCTGATCTTATACTGGGGACAAAGATCACATAGAAGCATGATTTAAATATTAAATATGGGAAGGTTATTTGTAATGTTAAACTGAAGAAAGGGATTAGGAGATGGCAGTGATGCATTTCTTCTAACCTACTTCAGTGGAAATATTCAAAATTCATATTCAGTGAATGTTCAAATTTCATGAATATTCAGAATTCTGGAGGACTTTATTAAGGCACCAAAAAATAAGCTCTGTCTCTTTGCTTTCTGGTTTGGGGAAACGTTTTCAAGGAAGTACGAAATCTAAAAAGTTTCTCAGACTCATAATAAATATGTGTGTAAGACACATTGCTAAGCATCCATACCCTCCTCCATGACATAAGGGGTCTCATTTTCGATTTCTAAGTAGTGCTTAACACAGCAGTGAAATGCCCTTTGTGCTACCCCGTAAGAGCAGTGGTGCACAAAAACCTCAGCATAAGATATCACCAGTCAGTCAGGCTCTTTCCTGATGGATTTACTAAATGACAGATTGAAGAGATGGAATCTGCTATAAATCTAAAAAAACCCACCCCAACATATTCAATGCAGATTAAAATACTTTTCACTCACTGTAAAAATGAGATATTTATTTGCTTGTCTTAACTTCTTCTATGCCAGGTGATATAACTCTACTGCACTGTTTGGCACATCGTAGACACAGATATATGAACAGAGCACCATAGAATATTGTAGTGTGACACTATAGCAGTTATAAATTTATATAATCATGCCCTTTTTACCCAAGAATTTTGTGCTGAATTTACTGTGGTGTAGGAGCAGGGCTGTGTTGGCTCTCTCTGGATATCTGGTCACTTTAAAGCTGAAGATTAAATGAAGTATTCATTTTTTTCTGTCACATTTTCAAAAGATAGCTAAGAAGATTAGGGGGAGAAAAAAATTTATTTCTTTAAATGAAAGGATATGAGCTCCTAAGAGGAACAAAGAGATATGGAATGACAAAGGGTGAGTGATGGAAAGGAAGTACTTGGGGTTTGTTTAAAGAGAAAGCCCCTTTTCTTCTGTAATTCTCTAATTCCTGCTATTCTAGAGCAGAAAAGAGTGTGCCCTGCTGAGCATCTCTGCAGAGCTAATGGGGCACCTTGTTGTGTGCTACACTGCCTTGCTTTTTAACCAGAATTCCTGGTGGGGCACCATTTTTAAATCCTAGAGCAGGCTTGTGCCAAACTCTCTGGCTCCAAATGGAGCTCCAGGGACCAGAATTCCTGCTTCCCGTGTTCAAACAGTGTGAGTCCAGCCACGGATCAGATCCCTCAGCAAAGGGAGCTGCTGAGCCTGCAGGTTACCCTGGTTTTTATTGCTTTGAAACACAAGGACTGAGGCCCTTTGGAGCCTGTCAGTGCTGTGCTTTACACCTGACAACACAGGGAGGTGCTGGGACCAGAACTGCCAGTGACACCTTCCCTGCCCAAAGTCCCTCATCCTACAATCTCCCCAGGCGTGGTTTAAGTACCTTATTCTTGTCACATTCATGTGTTTCGAGCAGTTAGAGCTGGAAAGCAAATGTAAAAGAATAGAAACAATGCCATGTTTTTCAGAGCAAGAACCCATTCCAGTGGAATGTTCTTTCATGGGGGAACACGCTGAGAAAACACAGTGACAGTGAAAGCATTTGGAGACCAGGAATGCTTCAAATTCTATACCTTTTGCTTTTGTTTTAACAGATCCTCTTGGAAGTAACTTCATTTTTGGTCAGTAATCACAATGCAAAGCAATCTGCACTTCAAATCCTTTCCCCTCCATGAAATTCGGTTTCAGAGATATGCAGAAGGGGGAGTATAAGTGCATTTAGGATTCCTTCAGCCCTTGCTTCCAGCTCTACTTTTACATATGGATCCTCTGGGGCACTTCATTCAAATTTCACAGGATTTCCCACTTTCAGGAGATGTGGCCAGTTCTGCAGATCAGCTGCTGGGCTGAGTCCCAGTGTTTGGCTGCTTTTTCCTTCATCCTCATGCAATGCAGGGCTTGAGTTCCACCCTTGGCTAAACGAAATCCTCCCTTCTACTGTTGTTCCTTACTGTGCCTGTTTTCTGATATTTCATCCCCAAAGTGCTTGTCTTTATACATAATTTCTTAAAACATTCTGCAAATAGATGCATCCAATACTATTATTTTCCCTCCAAAGAGGAATTGAAAAGGAATGGTGTCCCTGTGCCTTGAAAGGGATCATGCTTGTGATTTACATGTGGCAATGTCAGGAACATCTGAGGAGCTCAGGTATTCCCAGATGGGAGCAAACACACCAGGTCTCCCCTCTCTCCAGTTCTGGGTTCCTGTTACCACACATAAACCAGCTTTATTGCTGATTTCTACTGACTCATAATCTACTTACTGTCAGGAGTTAACAAATGCAGCACTGCAATTTTAGCTCTACATATAAATAATTTTATGAACAGCTTTAACCAAGTTTTTCCTTTAGCTTTTCGTGGAAGTTCCAATTTCAGGAGACAGTGTCCATACAACCATCCTCTGCAGAGTAATTAAGGCTGATCTGCTGGATTAATTAAATTAAACTAATTTATTCTCCCTTCGGATTATTTGAGGGTAGGATCAGGTGCATAGAGAAGGAAATAGCCAGATTTTACCCTTTTAAACTGTCCTGCCCTTCTAAAGATTTTCCACTGTCAGACTCTCCCTGTCATTAACTAACCCCACACCTCAAGGCTTTGAACTGCCAGCTCGAAAGGCTTTTTTGGACTTTGGGACTTTTTTGGGACTATCTGTATTTTTCCATTTTACAAGCCTTTCTGGAACCAGTTTCTGTTTACTAGCCCTATTATAAGCAGCAGTCACATACCTAAAAATTTAGATTGCATTGTGGTGCAAGAGCAAGAAAAAAACTCACCCCCAAACAGATTGGCTTCTAAATTATTGCAGCAGAACAGCTGGGTTTTGCATAGATATGATATTAGAAGTTTACTATCTTGCTGCTTTCCAGACCAACAAGGGAAGCACTGATCAGCTTATTTGTGGGGTCAGGAAATCAAGCCCTGTTGATTTTCTGGGCCATCATGTGTAGTCTCCTGCTGCTCGGGGAGCCACATTGTCTATTCTCATTTTTGGGTGATGAATTTTCTCTATTAACAGTGTGACAGGTGTTTCAGACCTTCACTCCTTGCAAAGACTGGAACATTTTTATTTTTTTTAATGCATTTATTAGTGTGTTAGAAATGTAAGAATAGTCTTATTTATTAATGAATGAAGTTCCCCAAGCTGTAATGAATAAAGAATAAAAAGCAGTGTTTTGAAGGAATTAGGATTAGCAAATGCCTCGAAGCAGAATTGAGATGACACACTAAGAAAAAGGTGAAATTGTACTATGTCTGAATGTAAAAGATAAAGCAATTTGCAAATATATTAAAGTGGAATTTACAATGACTTTTAAGGACACCATTTTTTACCTCTCTCTATGAGTGGAAAATGGACATCAGCTTTTATGATAAATCTATGCAGATATCCAAAGGTTTAACCTGATGGCAAATCTTCTGAGAATCATAAGTCTGGTATAACTAAGTGGAAGTTTATTGATTTCCCCCAACATTACTTTTTTGCTGAGCCTCTACAAAATTGCCTTTATCTATGCATTAATAAATGTCTCTTGATAAAACTGAAGACCATCAGAAGTCTGTTGGTAATTGAAAATATCTATTCTTCAGTATTCACACACACACTGATGCTTTTGGAGCTTTTGGCCATCTAGTGGGATGCCTTATTTTACATCTTATTAGTGAAATACTACTTTTTAACCTAATTTGACATTATGGGGTAACTTGTGTTTGATATTTAAAGACATTTGTCCTTCTGCCCTGGACAATTTTATGTGACCTCTCTTGGAAACGAAAAACAAAGTTTCTAAGACTATAAAAGACCTATAAAATGTATTTCTCTTGTTTATGGTAAAGGAAGTACTTTGTTGTGATTTCCAACATTACATTTAGACATCTGACATCTACAAACAGTGATTAGTTTGGCTTGTCTTAAACATTTATGTTGGCTTTGCTGAAAGCAACACTTATCACCATGTGATCACTTTGTGAATTCCTGTAGGAGTGGGACTTGTACAATAATTCATGATGTCAACTGTCAGTCCTGTAAAAATCCTAAATTCTGAGTCATTTACAAAGCCCACTTTTAGCTCCTGTCAAAGATCACACCCAGGAGAACCAGTCCTGTAGGTGCACTTGGTGAAGAGGTGGGGAGATCAAAGGGTATATATTCAGGTGAATGCACTATTTTTAACAACAAGGATCAAACGGAACAGTTGATTTCTCAGAAAACACTAAACACTAGGCCTCTGAAATTCAGCTGCAGAAAGATAAATTCAAGTTTCTTTACACGTCCTGAACTGGGTGGAAATACCAAACCCAGAGAAAATAACTCAGTAGCATTCCTTCAAGCAGATTTCAGGGGAATGGTCAGAAATATATGGTGAGACTGTCTGGCACAGCAGAGGCCTTAAGTTTTATGCAGGTTTTTATGAATGACCTGAGTATTTATGACAGGCATTTCTGTTCTCTGAATGTCCCTCCCACAGCCAGAGACTGAGGTGCTGTTTCACCAGTGCTGGTGAGCTGCAAACTGAGCCAGTGGAATGTTTGCTCCACTGATCCCAGAACTGAGCTATACTTCAAAGTCTGTGGAAGTGTCAAAAAAAAGACCAAGGGTGTCCCTCCTCCCTCGACTTGAAAACTGGGGAAGTAGATAAAGAGACTTTTCCTCATCCTTCATCACTGTGATTCCCTTCACATCCAATAAAGGGTGGAGATTTTCCTTAGTTTTCCTTTTGTTGCTGCTGCATTTATAAAAGCCTTTTTTGTTGTCTTTGACAGCAGTAGCCACATTAAGTTCCAGCTGGGCTTTGGCCCTTCTAATTTTCTCCCTGCGTGAAGTCATGACATCCTTGTAGTCCTCCTGCATTGCCTGCTCCTTCTTTCAAAGGTCATAAGCTCTCCTTTTCCCTGAGTTCCAGCCAGACCTCCCTGTTCAACCAGCTACTTCCCCAGCAGCTCATCTTTTCAGCTCCATGGTTCCCATACTGGAGGCAGTTCACGTCTAACCAGTGCAGAGGTGGGATTTGTCTGCCCCTGTGTTGTAGGTGTTTCCTCAGGTACCTTCAACACGTGTCAGTCTAGCTATCCAACGTCATTTATCATCTTGTAAATCTTACCCACGCTGTCAAAATCTGTCAAGCCGCACAGGAAACATTTCCTAGTGACTGAATAAATGTATATTGCTCACTGTTCAATGTATTCCATGGACTCTGAGAACAAAAATTCCCACAGCCAAAATAAAAAGCAGGCTCAAGACCTGAAGCTTGAGCTTCTAGGAGAAGGGGTTTGGTGTTAAAATGAAAAGATAGGCTGGGGAGCTGAACCACAGAGCATCTTAAAGGAGCGTGCTGAAAAGGGTGGAGATAATCCACTCTGGAATCTGAAAACTGAACTTCTCAGATGCAGCTTAGGCTGGTTCCTGGTGTTTTCCCAAGGCGAGTAGGTTTCTGTGGTTTGGGGGTTTTTTGCCCCTGGAATTCTCAGCCGAGCTGACTGCATCTTTCCTTTCTCATTCCATTTTCCTCTTCCATGTTGCTAAGAGGTTTCCATGGCAATCTAATATTGGATTAAGGAGGACATACTACTGAGGGTAACACATCATCTCTTAGCATGTGCAGACATGCTAAGAACTGCTACCAGCGGATGTCAGTAGCAAAAGACAGCAGAGTGAAATGATAGAATATCAGCAGGCTGCAGGAAAAAAAGCAAACAGCTACTTCTCTGATCCTCTGCAAACAGAGATTCACTGATTTTGATGGAACTGCACAAATTTCTGCTACTTGAGACCTCAGCCTCAACAGATTGCACTTGTACCAATTCCATGAAAAGCAATGGAACTGAGGTTGCCTGCATTGAAAATGCCACTGTCCAGTGGTGCCATTAATTCAATGTCTCTTTGACCTTGCACTGGAGACACTCTGAATGACATTCTTTCTCTTTATAATACTCAATATTCATATTTTCCTACATGGCCTCTGACTGTGACTTGCAAGCAACTTCAAAGAGGTCAATAATTGCAGCTCTTCTACTGAACTGTTGCGTCTTGGGTGGGACTGATATTGTTGAAAAGGAATCAATGAATTATCATAAGGCTATCAGCTAAATCCAGAAAGGGCAGTAAAGTGCAAATAATTGTCTCTTTCTGTTTGGAGGTTAATTTATTATCCCAAAGTGTTTTATTGATTCAGCCTCCAAAGATGTGGCTCAGTGTGCACCTTTATGCAGGTTGCTGTGTACAGAAATCACCCCTTTTGCTTGTCTGGTGTCACATGTGAGGGCTGGGCTGGAGAAAAATACCTGGAGATTCCATCTTCCTGTTCAGTGGGAGCTCTTTCGTGGGGAGGACGGATGTTTCTCTTTCTGGTACAGTCAGAAACTGAAACAAGACCAGAGATCTGATTCTCTCCAGCCACTAAACATCTGTCTAACAGTCACTGCAGGCCTGGTCCAGGTCCTGAAAAGGCTCTGTCAAGAAACTTAGAATTTTGAGTTTGGAAACTATCCTTGATAATCCACAAACAGCAACAGTACTATCTACTTTATCTAAACCAGGCAGTTCTGACTGACTCAGGAAATAGAAGGATATTCTGGATGTCACCTCCTGTTGCCTCCCAGGGCACCCTGTTCCTTGGGACAGCCAGGCTTTCAGCTCAGCTCTTCAGCCCATGTAACAAGGTATTTGTTTGAGGGCGGTCTTAGAGCTGGCTCAGCGAGATCAAGGCTTGTCCAGCTGATGGGATCCCGGTTTCAGCTTCCTGCCAGTTCTGGAAGGGCGGGCAGGATGGATGTGCTTTGGTCTGGATTTGTTTTCAGAGCTCTGATCTCAAACACGAAGTCATGCAGCTGGGAAGACAGACGGTGCTCAAATGAATGGATCAGCTGCTTTTCCGGGAAATATTTGGAGCCATAGCTCTACCTACTGGAGTAACGGGAGATGACACTGCACCGAGGGGCTGGGATGAGAAAACTGTCTGGATGCACCTAAAAAGTTTTTTCCTTCCAAAATTCCCAATTTAGCTTCTGTTTGCAATGGCAGAAATTTTCACGAGGTTTTTGGAGTTCCATGACATAAGGCAGGAGAGATCTCTGTCCCTTCCTTGCAGTCCCTGCTGGAAATACCTGGGCTGGACCACAAACCAGCCTTTCTCTACCAGGGGAACACGTAGGTTTAGGACCTGCTCTGGTTTAATCTCCTTTGAAATTTCTGGTACTGGCTGATTAAGATGAGCTTAGTCTTTGGTCTATTTTCTAATGAACAGTAAAGACAAAAAAATGGCAAGGTGGCTCATGGATAACATTTTCAAGGTCACGAGTTGAGCACTTCTAAACACTTCATAAGGTGCCACTAAGTTTCTGTGGAGGCAGCAACAGCTAAAAATCTAAGTGACCCCTTTTGGGTTTATATAATACACTGATTTACAGTAGTTCTTTAATACTTTGTTTTGATTTTGTTTGTGTGTTGTTTTTTGGAAAAGCTTTGTACTTCATACCAGTCAGGTCCAAATCAGCCCTATTACAGAACGAGCTTTCTCCAGAACTTCTGCTAAATTTTTTATTTCTATGTTGCTTCTATCTAAGATTCCCAGTTCTGCTTTGCAAACACTTATTCACAAGCCAAACCATACTGTCAGTTTGATCATCTCTATTTTTCTCTTTCTGATGCACAAACCACCAGCACATCTTTCAAAGCTGGCCAAAACAGTTATTTCACAAAGAACTGAAGAGAAAATAGATTTAAAAAACATCATCAAGTCATTTGTGTGGCTTTGTTAAAAACACATTTTGGTTCTACGAACTTATTCTTTATTTCAAATTTTTAGGTTTGCAATCAACATTATTTATTGGAGCGCACGGGATCCTTGCTAAGAAGCATTTTTGCTTTATATTTTCTGTGAGAAAAAAAGAAACAGGTTTGTTGCTAGTTCTTTTTCCTCCTAATATCTCTGATACCTCTCCAAGACTGAACATGGAATGTAAACTCTCCAAACCTGCAGAATCACAGGACGGGTCAGCCTGGAAGGGACCGCAGGGGCTCATCTGGTGCCACCTCCCTGCTCCAGCAGGGCCATCCCAGAGCACAGGGCACAGGATTGTGTCCAGATGGTTCTGGAATATCCCCAGTGAGGAGACTCCACACTGGTCTCTGTTCAGTGCTGGG
>JAYRBT010000042.1:56030247-56054701 GCA_036023395.1 Myiotriccus ornatus
TCTCCCCTGGAGGCTGAACAGCCCCAGCTCCCTCAGCCTTTCCTGCTCCCAGAGATGCTCCAGTCCCCTCATCATCTTCCTAACCTGCAGGATCTGCTCCAGGAGCTCTATATCCCTCTTATCCCGAGCAGTCCAGAACTGGACACAGCACTCTAGATGTGCCTCAGAGCGCTGAGCAGAGGGGCAGGATCACCTGCTGGCAATGATCCTCCTATTGCCCCCTGGGCTCCCATTGGCCCCCTACAGCTGTATCCAGTTTGCCAAAGGCCCAGCACACATTTATACAGCCCATAGAGAAGCAGCTGCTCCTCCTTGGGAGATGGCAACAACCCCAAGAAGCAGCCAGGGCTGCTGTTCCTGCATGTTCTGCTACTGCAGTGCAAAACCAAACCCAGTAACTAAGTCTGAGGTGATGCTGAAGGGGAGCTTGATCAGAGACTGAGAAACCCCTCTTTAATATCCTCTCCTGCTGGCATGTGCTTACCTTTATCACAGAGGGGAATTTGCTGCCTGTCAAGAGGGACAGTCAGTGGAAGCTGGAAAGACACAGTGAGTATTTTTTTCGTGTTGTCATTATTATAATATATGAAATAGCAACTTGGATTACCGTAGCAGAAGCTCTTTCAATAATGCAAAGCAATCAGCATTTGACAATATAATTCTAAAATACCTTTTTAGGCCCAGGCTAGGTGCTGTGTGCATGTATGCAAGGGCAAAGCTCACTTTTTTCTGTAGTGCTGTTCCCAAACTTGTACTGTTCTGAGGATTGCACTGTTGTGCTGAGAAGAGCCAATGCTTGAGGGACAAGGAGGGCAGTTTCATGCTGAAGTAAATTCAAGGAGTGGAGCCTTCTATTCCTAAACTGGGATTCTCCCTACCTCAGCCTCAGTGGCAGCAATTTAAAAGAGCAGAGGAGTTTTGTTGGAAATAACCTATCAGAGTGGAAACTAATTTTCTGATTGTCATGGAAGCTCATAACAGGAAAGGGCTGTTTTGTTGTACTTATTTGTCTGAAATTCCAGATGCCTTTAGGCATCCTTATCGCTCCAAAGAAAGCAATAATGATGATAATGAGAGGGAGAATGGATAATGCCATTTATGGCTGCAAATCTGCAGAGATCCCAGGACAAGGACACAGAAATATACAAGCTGAAATGTGTGAGATATTAAGATCTCAGTATGCAGCCTCAGGAAGTAGGGAAACATGATGATATACCCATTTGTGGTACTGATAGGACGTACCACCATGTATTTTAAAAACTGAGAGTACCAAAAAGGAAACCCACAGATTTTTGTCATCAAAACCCCTGAACGTTGCAGGACTTTAATAACATCATGAGACAGAATCCTGGAAACATTTGGGAAAACAACAACAACAAAACAAAACAAAAAAACCAAACAAACAAAAAAAAAACCAAAACCAAACCAAAACAAAAAAACAAATCAGCTGTTTATGGTCAGAAGCATTTCAACAAAAGTTAAGCACCTGCTTGTGTTTGGGGCTGGAGGATGTGCTGCTGCCTTTATTTTTTTGTTGTAAACTGGCAATATTTTAAGTGAAGATGGAAGTGTAGAGTATAGGTCAAATCAGTGTGGTCTGGTGGGCAGTTTGGCCAAAATGAAAGGTGAAGTAGGTCTGTTTTCATCATGACACTTCTCCATGTCAGCTGGTAAGCAAAAGACCTGATCAAATGCAGACAGGAACAGTTTGGAAAACATCCTAAGATGCGCTCAGAAAGTTTCATCCTGACTTTGGACCAGTCCAAGTTCATGACTAAAGTCTACTGAGTAAACTCCTTTTGCATCAGCTGAGCATGATGGCAATTAATGTGGAGGTGTGGAAACTCCTTGTGACCCAGGCTGGGCTGGTGGAAGGACGGGAGCTGAGCTGTGTTCTACATCTTTGTCTGCACAAAATAGCACTGTTCTCTGAGAAATAAAGGCTTCCATTTCTTTCCAGTGAATTTTCAGCAGGTTGTTTTAAAGCAGCTCTGAGGCTGCCTGGGGTGACTGTTTCAACACTGCTGAAATTTAAGTGCCTCACATTAGAATTAAAAGTGACCCTGTGCTATTGTGGAGTCGAGGACTGGAATAGGAAATCCAAGAGTTCCCCTCTCTGCTGGCAAGGAAATGTGCTTTCTTACTTAGGGGAAACAGAAGGAGGGAATCGGGTTTCCATAGTGATCCATGAGGAAAGGACACGGTTACCTGGAAACAGGACTGCTGAAAAAGCCTTTCTTATATTTGTTTATTGATGAGAGATCTAAGCCAGCTCTTCACTCACACTGGAGTCGGGAAGTTGGACCTGGAACAGCTGCTCTGCACCAGGTTTGAGCACAGGCAAGTAGAGGGAGATACCAAAAACTTTCAGTGGGACCTCTACCACCTAAAAATTACTTTGTTTCTAAATCAAGTGTCTATTGTCAAAGGCTTAAGGAAAGTGGCTATTAATTGGAATGGTTGCTGCAGTCTCTGGTCCCCCTTCTCTCACTCCTCAGACTCAAGCAACTTCTGCAACACCTGGGATTTCCCAGGATGTGTTCACAGAGTATTAGGAAGCCAAATTCCACTAAAGAGATGCCTGGAGTAGGTTCAAGAGCTCCCCAAAAGCCTTGAACAGGGTTAGAATGGAGGCAGAGCACCAGGCAGCAGTGTGATAATTTGGCCAGCTTTGCCCAGAAGAGCAATCACAGCTAAATTATAAATCTACTGATTGAGGAAATATTGCTTGGGTAAGGAAGAGGAGGAAATATTTAGGATCATCTCATGTTCTTCTGAGAGGGTTCTCATTTCCTGGGAACAAGGGCACAAAGATTGTGCTCAGCACTAACTTAATGCCATTTCATGTCTGTTCAGTTCAATCAGGAGAAAAGTTAAGCCTGTGATTATGAGTTGTTTTCACTTGTCTCAGGTTCTAATTCCAGCTCGAGACTTAATTCCAAATCCTGTCTTTGATAGCTGACTCTGAAATCCTTCTGAAACAAAGAGGAAAAAAAAGAGAAGTCCTACCTGGCTGTGTAATGAGGAAAACTAATCAGATTTGAGCTCTGGAGCACAATTAAGTTATTGCTCTAACATAGTTTTCTAGTAGTCTACAAGAGCTCTTTTGTACTGTAAATATTTAATTCCTTCTTTGTTTATTTAGAGAAAAACACCACACAATGTCTCAAAAAGTATTCTTATGGCAATCCCTTCCCTAGAATGACCTTCTGTTCAAAATGTAAATATTTCCTTTTATCTACTTGAAGATGTGCTTGAGTGCAAGCCTTCCCCAAGCCTGTTTCTTTTGGCTGAGATAAAAAAGATTTTAGGTTGGGTACCAACAGTGTACTTATTCATACTTTTAGATATTTTTACATATTGATAGGTATGTAGTTGTGCCTTAGGAAATTGGTCTCCTGAATGGTTCCTTCAGTCCCCAGGTATGCTTAAAAGCTTTGTTAAGCTGACATCACTCTAAACAAAGGCCATTATTTTCCCTTAATGCTTTTGCTTCCCACATCACCCAAAGAAAGAACACTATAACTGTGAGAACTATGTGTTACTCCTTCAGAGTTACTGCAATCCAGTGATAAGGATGCCATTTATTTTTAATTTAATTTTTAATTGATTCCGTCTGCTGTTGAGTCACAGCCAGAGTTTGATTTTTTTCTTTCAATGAGGCAAACTGGCAGGGATAAGAAAAGCACAGGATCTGAGCAAAATAAGTGACCCCCAAAACCTTGAGGGTTTTTGCAGCCCCCCACCATCAGCGTTCAGTGTGTAACTCTCCAGTGACCGTGTTTGCAAAGCAGCTGCCACGTTTGGGGCAGGTTTAGTAACAGAACTCATCACTGAGATCCTCTGGAGTCAGCACAGCACAAATTCCATGTCCATCAGCTCCTGAAGGCAGCTGGTGTTATCTGCTAATCGATTCCCTCTGCGCATCGGCAGCCTTGGAGTTTAATCTCCAGCTGTTTCCAGACAATCAGGCAGCGGGACAGCACTGAGGGGGTGCTCAGAGAGAGACAGAGGATGTGGGGGACAAAAGCGCTTTCCAGGTGTCAGAGCACAGGGAAACCACTTTCATTCTTTCAGCTGGTAGCAAATGAAGGGGAAAAAAACCCCAAAAGTTGTATTTCTCTGACTGAATTATGAGAACACACAGAAGCTTCAGGTAAAATGTGCAAAGTTTCATTTTAGTAGACGTTTCACATAGAAATGGCCGTGTTGCAAGAGGCTTTACTGTTGAGGTAGTCTGGAATCTGGCTGGAAAACCTAATTCCTGGAAGAGTGAGGATTCTCTCTGCAATATCTTTGCAAGCTACAGCCATCAGTTCTGCTGAGTTCGAACTCCTCCTTCTTCAGCAACGTTGCCATTGTTTGTATTGACCGGGAGGGCTGTTGTGATCCATCAAATCAGCAACTGCCGCAGCGAAGTGAATAATTAGAACAGCATAAACAGGAGCTTCTTTCTTATCTGATCCATATTTATAGCAGAGTCAGTTTTCAGACCTCTTGACAGGCCTGTTTTTCTGAGCAGGGGTCGGGACTGCAGAGCCTGCACTGCCCCCAAAAGGTACATGGCCTTTCTAACCACCCCTTTGTATGTTCAACCTAGTCCCAACAAAGTTCCTTGCAAGCTGAACCCCAAATTGGTCTTTTAATCCCTCTTTGTTCTGGACAGCTTCTGCCTCAGGCTGCTGTGGTTGCCTCTTAGTAAGGCAAGTATTTGGATGTGGAGAGGATGTGCTGCACAACAGAGCAGTGGGAGCAAAGCCAGTGTCTACACCTGTACTGAGATAACCTGGGTAGGATTAAAATTCACTGGAAATCATATGGATTTCAGGTGTTTCTCTGCCACTGTCTGCTCTGAGCCTGAATTCCATGCTTTTCACAGGCAGAAGTACTTCTAACAAGCTGCACAAACATTAACTAAGGAAAGTTGTTTTTTTTACAGTGCAATAAGCCAGGAGATGGTGTCTGAAACAAGTCATAGGTGGTTCTAATAAATTTTCCTCATGAGCACAATTTTCTGCTTTTGTTATTTAAATAACTTTGCAGGTCCCCCATGAGCAGAGTATCATAAGCAATGAAACAAGAGATGCTCACCTGTGCTGTGCAAACACCACATAAAAGAAGGGCAGTGGAAAGGGCAACCTGGAAAAAAGTATCCCAGTGTAATCAGAACAGATTAGTGGGTTTGACACTGTGTCACTAGCTCCTCTTATTATGAGAAGATACTCAGATATAATTAGTCTTCATGTCACAAAGACTCAGAACTAGTAACTCTGCAAATGTTTGCAAGCTGGGGATGTGATGTTCTCAGGGGCTCTGCAGGAGGTGTTTTACTTTCTGTCTGTTATGTGTGAGGACAGTCTTACAGAGTTTGCAGATAGTCTGGAAGGTCAGAGTTCTCTGGTGACACTAATTACTCTGGGGATAATAACTACCTGCTCACAGCTGATTAACTTTCCTTCTTATGTGTTGTAAGAGCTTACTTTCCTTAGGATCCATTTAGCTTTCTGTAAAAAAAAAAAAAAAAAAAATCCAGCTGTTAAATACTGAGAGGCAATATGCATGAGAAGGCTGTGTTTGTGTCAGATTGATCTGAAGGACTGGAACTGTGATTGCTTGCAAATTCTGCCCACTGATGCTGCCAGGTCATCGGTCTGAGCCCCTGTTGTCTCACACCTGAGACATGTGAATCTCAGTCACTTCTAGATGGCAAAATACAGTCTTTAAATGGTCCTTGAAAGCTCTTGGTTAGACAGCATTTCTACAGGTGTGAAGCTCTATAATAAAAATAGATATGCAGGAGCAAACTTCCCGTTCTGTAAATCACTTTATTTGGGGCTTTTGGGGGGTTCAGTTTGGCTCTGTCCCATCGTGGTGGCTGCTGATGCTTAGGAGTGATCAAAATCTTAATAGAAATGAGGCCACAGCAGTTGATTTCAGCCTTTCAGCACACTGACAGGTCAAAAAACAACACAGGAGCAAAGTATTGCATATTCTGTTGCTTATTTGATGATCATTTCCCATGTTCTTTTGACCACTCACATCAACACTGCTTCAAAGTGATATTAAAGTGAATGAGATGAAAGTGGATGAGAGATGGAAAGAGAGAAGAATCAATTAGGTTAATTAATGGCTGAAAAATAAGAGTAAAGAAAAGTTTCATAGTAAGTTGCAGGTGAGATCAAAGTCAGAGAGCACCCTGGAGGGAAATAGTGAAGTTACCTTAGAAAATATGATTAAATATCATATGTTGTTCTAACCTAAAGAAAGCAAACAACAGAACCTTGAAAAGCAAGGGTCAGATTATGACTTCAGCCCTTTAGCACAGAGCTCTGTGGGAAAGGACATGGAGCTGGGCACCAGAAGACACTGGGAAAACCTCCTGGGGGGGGACTGTTTGCTTGCTGGGAGAGATTGGGTAAGCCATTTACCTTTTCTTTCCTAAGAAAATGAAGTTTCCACAGCTGGGTTCACTTTGCCTGACACCTTGGGAATTTCCTTGGCCTATTTCCACACATTTGACAGGAAGTAGATATTCCATTCCTTGCAGCCTCATGAAGGCAGTTGTGGCTTCAAGAAAAGTCTCGGACTGAATACCCAGTTCTGTCGTCGATGTCAAAGAAGAACTAGATATTACAGAGGGATGTTAGGGACTAGCCTTGGTTGGTTATGCCACCCACTGAAACCTCTTTTCTTCTATCCTTAGTTTTCCTCCATCTGTCCTTCTTATTTGGATTTTAAGTCACCTGAGGGGCACCTGAATCTTTAGACCAGATTTGAACTCAGATTTTGCCAGTGATGCATGTCATATCACGAAAGATGCACTCATACGAGAAGTAAAAGGATAATTTCACATAGACATGACATTATTTATAGAGAAAACACAGCACAGGAAACAAATAGAACTGTGGACACTTCCCTTCAGACAGATAAAGGTCTTATGGCTGAACTTTATCCTAAGGGAGAGTGGACTGTAATAGAATTTCTTGCACAACTTGGTTTAGGACAGAAAAATCTGTCATGTGACCTACAGTGTAGCAACATTAGAGTTAAGCCAGTTTTAAATGTAGAGCATTCCTGCCTACAAGCTGCTGTCTTAACATTGTTCTATTAACTGTGCTTCCTATCAACCTCGATTATGGGGAAAACATACCAGAATTTATTATCCAAAGGGTATGAAGTCCAGGTGACACCATTTTTGAGGAATAGATAAGAAAGAGTGCCCTGTAAAGTACTTTTATGTGTGTATATATGTATATGAATTATTTAATAGCTGCCTAAGTAACGGGGAATAAAAGGATCTGTGGTACAATAAACTCTTAGAACAAGAAAGAGAAAGGATTCTAAGTATTCATAAGGCTATTTCACGAATTCACCTCAGAGATATGGCAATTGTTTCCAGATAATTTAGCACACTCTGAAAGCCTGGTAACCTGCTGTTGCAGGAGTTCATGCCCAGTGCTCAGTGTTGTACTGTTGTAACACCTCCTGAAAATCAAAATGGTAAGTTTGCAGTTATTAAAATTGAACAGCCATCCCTGGAGGTAATTGGAGGGCTGGTATGTGCACTTTGCAATTCCTCCACAGAGCTAAGAATTGGGTTACTACTCTAACAGTGTTCTAAGGATGGTTTTGAAAAACAAAATAGACAAATTGAAAGGTAAGGAAATGCTGGATTATGAAGAGAAGTTCACCATTATCAAAATTGTATGATTTTCCTCTTCATTAAGTACAAATCTGAACACTGCCTAACCATTCCCAGAGCTGTTAACTCAGATGATTTTAGCAGGAGCGTGAATTAACTCGCTGAAAAGGTGTATTTATTTCCACTTCAATGGGATTTAACTTAGAATGAACTGATATCTTGCTACTGATGCCTTCTCACAGCACTAGTGGGAGCAAGAAGTGAATGCAGCCTGGGTTGGTTTGTTTTTAAGGGGAAGTTCTTGAGATGTATTTAATACCTGAGATACTATTTTTAAGTCCAGCTGAAGGAAATATTAATATTAAGAAGATTATAAGAAAAATAAATCCTAAAAGTCTTTCAACACAGGCATTACCTAAGACACCACTGAGTTTTAGCTGTGCAAAACCTCTGGTTACTTCATAAGATGATGATTCTAGAAAATATTTTATTTTGATAGAAGAAATTTTAGTCTTCATCTATAAATAACTTAGCCCAGTTTTCAATTCTCACACAACTAATTTTTTTTACTGGAAGAGAATAATCTAATTTTGAGAATGCACTACACAGTTGAACATAGAAGTTTGGTCTTCTAACAGGACCACTGAATGGGCTTTTGAATTCTGTTTGCCATAAAATGGAAGATTCAGCAACTGAACAAGATCAGTGTTGTTTTGCTATTGGCTTCCCACACTTATTCCAAATCACGAAACTAATTGTTTCTAGCTAAGCTTCATCAGGCTGAAAGCAAAAGTGCCTCTTCCATTTTCTTCCTATCCATCAAAATACCTGTGCATAGTAATTTATAACTGTTAAGCTTCTCATTCCTGGAGCTTATATGGCTGTAGTGGGTGTCACAATAGAGGGTGAATGCACATAAATCCGTTTGTTCTACAGGGGTTTAGCAGAAGAAAATCAAGTGTTTTAGGGGGGAGCTTTTAATGGACTTGATTTGGGGCAATTCTAATAACTCTAAGGAAAATGCTGAAATGAAAGAATCTGACAGAACTATGCAGCTATCAAGCCTTTTGCTGTCAAGCTTTAAAATTGCAAGAGTCTAACTTTCCTCTCAATGCTGTCACAAACGTGAATTACTGTAAACCTAAAGTTAACTTGGCATGTTCTGGGTCATCAGGCATTCTGACTCTTGCAATGCTTTTAGCACTTTAATGAAGTGCACTGCATTTTACCAAGCCTCATTGCCTTCAAGGACATCAGAGAGTCACTGAGGTTGGAAAAGACCTTCAAGGTCATGGAGTCCAACCCACAACTGATCCCCACCTTGTTCCCCAGCCCAGAGCACTGAGTGCCGTGTCCAATCCTTCCTGGGACACCTCCAGGGGTGAGGACTCCACCATCTCCCTGGGCAGCCCCTGCCAAGGCCTGACCACCTTTTCCAGCACAAAATTCCTCCTGATGTCCAACCTGAGCCTCTCCTGGCACAGCTTGAGGCCATTCCCTTTCCCCCTGTCCCTTGTTCCCTGGGAGCAGAGCCCAATCCCTCCTGGCTCCCCCCTCCTGTCAGGGAATTGCAGAGCCAGAAGGTCCCCCCTGAGCCTCCTTTTCTCCAGGCTGAGCCCCCACAAGCTCCTTCAGCCGCTCCTGCTGCTCCAGCCCCTTCCCTGGACACACTCCAGCCCCTCAATGTCTTTTTTTTGTCTGAGGGGCCCAGAACTGTCCCCAGGATTTGAGTTGTGTCCCCAGCAGTGCCAGCACAGGGACAGGCACTGCCCTGGTCCTGCTGTCACACCATTGCTGACCCAGCCCTTGGCCTCCTTGCCCCTCTGGGCACACCTGGGCTCATGTCCAGTTGCTGTCACCAGCACCCCCAGGGCCTTTCCCAGCTTTCCAACCCCTCTGCCCCAGCCTGGAGCTGCAGGGGGGTTGTTGTCGCTGGATCAGGCTTTAATTGAAAGGATGATAATTAATGAGGGAAGGCTTTTTCTATCTTCTTAAGATACTTGTTGTATAAACCCAACTCCCCATCTCATTAACTGCCTTAAGCTACAATATAAATACAAATATTTGATGGTGGAATGTTATTGTCTTGTCCCTTCCTGAACTAAGTAGATTGCACGATACATCACTGTCCAGTGGCAACACTAACTGTTATTGTGGAGGAAATTAATTGCTTAATTCCCCTCTCTAAGCTGCAATCTAATTAGCAGAGTAGCACTAAGCATTAGTTACCAGCTCTCCAGTATTTCTCTGAAATGTCTCTCACTATTTCACTTCTTTTATTCATTCCCCAGAATAAACTCTCAATATCAGATGGTATTTAAGAATTTGAGCATAACTGGAGGTATTCTCTCCAGATTTCATATCAATCAAATTGTTCATGCAAGTGATCCTAATCCCAAGCTTATTTGTACTTCTGGAAAATGTTTCAGTGTATAAACACAGTATAGACACATAACACAGAAGGTAAAATATTCTGTGGTCTCAAAGGAAACTGTGCAATTGCTTTGGAATACACATAGTATTTCATCAAATATCAGAAGTTCAACAAATTACATGATATGACTCGTAAGTTCACCTTTCTTTGGAGAATCCTGTTAATAGTCCCTAAATAACACAGTTAATTCTTTGGAATGTAACCACTGTATGTTGATTTTTGTTCTCCTGGTCACTGCTGGTTTTCCAGCATTGCTGGGAGACTTTGAATGATAAAAAGGCTTTATAATCTCAGCAGATGTTGCCCAGCACATCCACCAGCAATATAAACCATCAGGTGTAAGCCCATGTGCACACTCTTTCTGCTGTGGATAGGACTGGCAAAAGCTATGCTGAAAAAAAAAAAAGTTAGGAAAAATCCAGTATTAGAAATTGGTTAAAATCTGTATTGGTATTGCAGAACAAAAACGGGTTCTGAGCAATTCACATCATCTCCATTTCAAATCAGTATTAAACCAGAACAGCTCAAATTCAATCTATTTCCATTTTAAAAGCTTTCAAATAACTTCGTCTCTATAGGGTTCATTTCTCCCATGCCTTACATTTCAGAAATATTGATAACCCTACTTTCTTCTTTCTCTATCCTGCAAACCATTTTACACAGAGCAGAGCATTTTCTCAAGACCTGAAGTCAGGTTTCAGATTTTCTACTGCTGTGCTTCTCCTTGCCTTGTTTCTTGGCTGCACTCCTCAGTGAGCTCCTAAAGTTAAATACTTTTTCTATAATTAAAAATTAATCTTTTTGCTTTTCTCCAGAATAGTAAAATGACTATTTTTAGCACAAATTTCTCTTGTGACCTTGGCTGAAATTAGACAAATGGCGCTTTCAAATTCTCTCTATAATTGGTTTAAATTCTGATCTCCTCCAGGTGCTTTGCTTTCCTCAGTATCTCGTGGCATTAGAGGGAAGTTGAATTACTAAAATTAACTCCTTGTGAGCCTGCAGGCTGCTAAAGCAAATCGGAGGGCTTGGGCTTTAAAATAAGCCAATGTAATTTATTACTTTTCAGAAATAGTTTTCCTTGTATGAGCAGAGAAATGATGGGGAGAACTTCAGAGAAATGCCTTGTTATCACTTCACTAAAGCTCTGCTAGAACATGTGAACAACGTTCCAAGCCAAGCTTGCCCAGAAAAGCTTAATTTTATTATTTCTTACAATATGAGTGCTCGATCTTGTAGCTTCAGTGTTCTCTCAGAGCAGTTTCAGTTCTGGGTAGTAAAGACTGGGCTGTTGTTAATGTTACCTCACTGCCCGAAGTTACAGGGTTGTGTTTGGGCTTCCAGCAGCAAAGCAGGTCCTGCTAAATAACAGATTGCTGACAATCAGCTGCTGGGATAATTTGCTCACGGAGGGAGGAAATGTCAACGAGCAATATGTTTGCATATAATTATGTTAGTGCCTTTCAGAACATCCTCATGAGTGCTGTGTTAGGCACAGTTAATCAAATAAATCCCTGTATCTAATTCCCCCTGTACTTCCCGATCTGGAGGTGTGTCGGTTCTGGAGCAAGAGGAGCAGGGGAGAGGTTGGGCTGTGCCTTGGCCCTTGTGCACACACAGCACTATCAGCAGGTGCACTTAGATCAGCATTATTGTCCCTGTGACATTTCCTTAGGAAGAAGTGGATGAAAAAGAGACAAGGCTTAGACAGAGACAGATGAAAACAAATCACGTGCCTTTGTTCCTCAGCACATGATGCCTCTGAATTTAGAGGTGGTAGAAAGGCTTGAGGACTTACTGGAATTCCTTCTGGTCTGGCTGTGTATGGTCCTTAAACATAAATAAGGAGGACAATTTGCTGGTTTTTAATGAGCACCCAAATGATTTCAATTGTTAAATAGCATGAGAGCCTACAGGGAAAGCCACATGAGGAGAGGCTGAGGGCACTTGGTTTGTTCAGCTGGAGAAAAGGAGACTGAAGTCAGAGCTGATGGGGATCTGCAGTTCCTCCTAAGGGGCACTTCTGATCTCTACTCTGTGTGACCAGTGACAGGAGCTGAGGGAATGGCCTGAAGCTGTGCCAGGGGAGGTTTAGGCTGGATATCAGAAGGTTCTTTCCCCAGATGATGGTCAGGCACTGAACAGGCTCCCCAGGGCACAACCAATAAGGCTGCCAGAGCTCCAGGAGTGTTTGGACAATGCTCTGAGGGACAGGGTGGGATTGTTGGGGTATCTGTGCAGGGCCAGGGGTTGGACTGGATGATCCTTGTGGATCCTTTCCAGCTCAGGATATTGCAGGAGTAAAACCCCAGAGCTGAGGGAAGACACATTTCTAAAGACAAGTCACACTCATGAAATGACCCAGCCTGGAACAGCAAATCGGTTTATCAGGAAGAATCATTTGACCCAGAGGACTTCAGGGACTGCATTTCTTGGGTGGCCCCACAGGGAGTGCCCGGCTCTCCAGGACTCGGAGATGGATGTGGGGTGTGAATGGTGAGTCAGCACCTGCTTCTCCTGGCTCTCCATCACAAATCCCAGTGCTGTGGCCCTGTTCCCAGGTACCTTATGCACTCCCAGTGCTGGGGGAAGAGAAGGGGGGTGCACACGTGTGTCAGTAATTCAGAGCGCTGACCCCGCTCCCTGGGGTGAGAGCCAGCCCCTCCCAGGGAGGAATGTGGGGATGGAGGGAAGGAGTGATGGGAGATGGGGATGGAGTGGAGGGAAGGAGGGATAGAAGGAAGGGGAGATGGAGGGGAGGAAGGAAGGAGGGAGGAATGGAAGGAAGGAGGGAGGGGAGGAAGGAAGGAGGGAGGAATGGAAGAAAGGATGGAGGGGAGGGAGGGATGGAGGGGAGGAATGGAAGGAGGGAGGGAGGAATGGAAGGAGGGAGGGAGGAATGGAAGGAGGGAGGGAGGAATGGAAGGAGGGAGGGAGGAGAGGGAGGGATGGAGGGAAGAAAGGGATGAGGGAGGGATGGAATGAAGGAGGGACAGAGGGGAGGAGGTAGGAATGAAGTGGAGGGAGGGATGGAGGGAGGGACCCGCGGTCCCCCCATCCCCCTCCTTGGGGGTCGCTGGCGGGTCTGCGCCGCCCTCTGGTGGCCTCACGCGGGACCGCCCGGCCCCCCCAGAGCCCCTTTTTGGGGTAAAATGGACAGAAGGGACAGAACGTGCCGAATCCAACCCAGAGACATCACAGAAGAGCGTTCTGTGGGAGCGAAGATCAGACCTGGGTGTGTGAGAGTGGCCACAGCAGGGACAGCGCTTGGCTCCGTGGCAGGGATGGATCCCCTGGAAGTGGCACAGAGGGTGTTAGGGTCACACAGGGTGGATGGGACTGGCAGGGCTCTCTGGAGATCATCCAGTTCAACCCCCTGCTCAAGCAGGGTCACCTGCAGCAGGTTGCACAGGATCGTGACCAGGAGGGGTTTGAATCTCTCTAGAGTAGGAGACTGTCCTCCTTCCCTCTGGTGATCAGTCACAGGTTGATGATCTCAGAGGTTTTTTTTTACAAATATAATGGACTCTGTGATTCAAACTGACAGAGAGTAGGTTTAGATTAGATGTTAGGAAGAAATTCCTCCCTGTGAGGGTGGGGAGGCCCTGGCACAGGTTGCCCAGAGAAGCTGTGGCTGCCCCATCCTTGGAAGTGTCCAAGGCCAGGTTGGACGGGGCTTGGAGCAACCTGGGCTAGTGGAAGGTGTCCCTGCCCATGGCAGGGATTGGCACTGGTTGGGATTTAAGGTCCCTTCCAACCCAAACCATTCTATGATGACACTACACGACCTGTGTAAGATCAGAAAGCGAATATCAAAAACAACTCTCGCACAGGGGTGACTGAGGCTGAAGGAAGATGTGACATTCTGCTACAAACGGGGGGGTCAGACTTATCAGAAGCTCCTTGCCCATGCAAATCCGTGGCATCAGCTTACAAGTACTGCAGACAAACCAATTCCTGCATTTCCATCTCTGTTCAGCTTCCCCCGCAGCCACTAGCTGCCGCTGTGAGTAAAGCTCTCCTCGAGCAGCCAGCAAAGACGAGCCGCAAACTGGCAGCAGTGAAGATCATTTCGTTTTGGTTTTTTCCCCCCCTCTTCTCTGAAAGATGCACACTGCTCCTGAAATCTGGGTTTTTCTGAATTGTCAATAAGGAATTGCTGTTCTTACCTTCTTGTGTGGTTAAATAAGACATGCCTAGATTTTCTACTGGAGTATTTTTTCCTAAAGTATCCACCACTTATTATTCTGGTTAGAGTTAGGAGGCATTTTCCAAAACTCTTAAAGTACTTTCATCCATGAAAACATTCTGGCTGTCATTCACCAGAGGTCAATAATTTCTATCTCTGAACTACTGAGAAACATGCCATCATTTTTAGGATCATCTCTTTTTTTTTCCTGGTCAACAAATCTTCCTTTTTCACAAAAACTGAAGTATAAGATATATTTGCCTCACCCTTCTAAGATAAATATTTCAAATTTTACTGTCTGTTTGTAAAGCAGACCTGGAGAAATTCGAAATTTCTACATAAATTAGGTCAGAGAAGCCTAATCATTTGTTACTTGTGTGATTTGTCTTGCGTGTTGCGTTTTTCTGCTGAGGGTTAGTAGAAAAGTTATGCCTCTTGACATCAGAAAGAAAAGTCATCTTTGTGGGGAAAAATATTTCCCCACACACTCCTTGATTTTCAGTTCCCCCTGTCAGCAAGAGTGCCTCCATCCCATAATACCTGGCTTTCCCATTCTGGGAATGATTGCATGTTGTAACTCAGGAAATTCACAGTACAGAATATTTATTTTTTCACTCTCAGCCTAAATATTGTGAAACATTGCACCTCTACTGCTGAATATTTACAGCTATCAGTTTGTAAACTGTCAAAACAATTTAAATTATTTAGAAAATGTCAAGTTCTTATACAGGAAAAAATATGTAAAAATCCTTATTTTTCAATTCCTTACGGTATCCCAGTAATAAATGCATATTAACCTATTCCCATTTTTCTCGTTGTCGTCTTTCCATTAACTCTCAGGTTCCACAGCTCCAACAGAAATGACAGATTGGGCATGAAAGCTGTTAAGTTTTTGTGGTTTTTTTCTGTATCATTATAATTTGTGCCTCTAGAAATCCAGAAGGAACATTTGGTATAAGTGTATTACTAACCTTGTGATGTGACAGAACTGTGGTGCAGATGTTATTTTTACCAACAGGAGTCTAGAATTAGGGATTAATCAAACTAAACATGTGTTCAAACGTTCTCAAAGTCACCTCAGTGATGGTCCCAGAACCCTGGATTGCTTTATCTGCATCAATATGCTGTTAAAACATTGCAAATTACATGTTTTCATGCTGGTGAGATTTGGGGAAGCAGGAAAAGTGGAGGGATAGGTGAGTTCTACCCCATCCCCTGGTTTTCTTCTGAAACAAAAACTAGACTGAGGAACTCTGCTGTCTTGAAGATTTCACCACACCTCCTTCTCATCTCTGCCTGCTTTTGTTTGTCCATGGTCTTTGTTGATGATATCCTCGGCAATTATTTGAGTTTTCTGAGGTCTTTGTTCCTCGTCTAACACCTGGGTGTCCAAATCACAGAATTCTTTCTGCTGTCTATGTAAATGTTGCTGTGTGTAAGCTCAGGCTCAGAGGAGATAGTGGTCCAGGCATTAAGCTGGTACTAAGCCCGAAGTCTGTCCTGCCAAGTGATACAAACAAGGGATGGGTATGTGGAAACACTGTAGTTGATGGAGACCATCGTGGTCCATCTATGCAGCCCCTTGGAGAGCTGGTCAGCAGGGGCCTGTCAGTTCTGAGGAATGGAAAAGCAACAAACAAATCTTAAAAACCGATTCAGTACCACGTTCAATCTGTTGAGGAAAAGATGATGGAACTGTTCTTAAAACTTCGACTGTTCATTTTAGTCTTTGATACTGCGAAGTATCAAAGTATCCAGTTAAAATGAGGATGTTTTCAAAACGTCACAGCATCTGTCACGTCTCCATTTTGCAAAAAGCCCAAGTGAAACAGAAGCAAAAGTGTCAATGACTTTTGGTAGAGTGTTTGATCTCTGTGTGATCCGTTGCCTTGATTCTCAGTCAAGGATCTCATTATTAAAGTAAAAAACACACTTGTTTAGCTTTTTATGTAAAAGTAGCAACTGTTTGCTCAGTAGTAACTTCTTTTCCTCAGAAGTTATGACCTCATTTTTCTCCATCGTTACATTCCACTACTTGCTTTCTGCCATCTGCATTATTTTTATCCTAATCTAAATATTTAAGAGTAATTTAAGAGGACAAGAACAATGATAAGCATCTATTAGCTGCTTACTGCATTGCTAAGGCTTGTATGGAGTGTAGCAGATTCTTAAATATTTAATATAACTTACTCTTCCCTTTAACCATTCCATTCTCTGTGAAGGATCTCATGAAATATAAATTATGCCTGCGTAATGTTTTGCATACCCTAGTGGCTGCCTCATTTCAGTCATATTCCATATGCAACTTCTAGGCAAAAAAAAAAAAGGAGGAAAAGTTTTAGTAGAAGTTATTCTGCTCCTACCTGAGGTTCTCAGGCTTCCACAGCATCTCCAAATTCCCTGCTAAGCATTGAAATCGAGAACCGGAGTTACAAGGAGCAAACTCATCGTGACAATTCCTGTGGTGAACCAAAAGATGATCAATTTAAACCCATGCATATTCAACCCCAGCTTTTAGTTCAGCCTTTACGACTGTGTTGAAGGGAGAATTTTGCAGAGGGATGGTTTTTCCAAAGCAATTCCTCCTGCACTGTCAGGTATGGAACCAGCAGCTGCTCATGGATGCCCCAGTTTCCTCTGCTCACGTGAGTTTTGGCCTGAGGCTGAGAGGGGTGCAGGGAATGAATTCCTTGTGGGAGTTACATCTGGGAAAAGTGCTCCAGGCACCTCAGCACCACTTTTCAGTGGCCGAGTTCAGCAGCAGGAGCAGGCGCTGCTGTCACTTGGAGGGGCCTTTGGTGACGCTCCAGCTGAGCTGTGGCAGCCGGGGACCAGCTGAGGCTCTGCCGTGCTGGGAGACTGCAGCAGATGGGGGGTATACACTGCACTGCTGTCTGCGGGATGGACCCCATTCCAGGTGTCTCAAATTCCTCATCCCCCTCCCGCTCAGCCTTCCGCCCACGCAGGGACCGTGTCTGACTCCTGACACCCCTGAACAGCGGCTGAGATAAACATGTTTGTGAAAGGACTGAATTCCCCCCAGTTGCTTCCCCATTTTCAGGTGCTCATGTTGGAGAACTTTTTGGGACCCATGGATATCAAAGTGCAAATTGCAGCCCAAAAAGCCAAATGTGTCCTGGGCTTGATCCCACGGCGTGGGCAGCAGGTGAGGGAGGTGACTCTGCCCCTCTGCCCCCTCAGGTGAGACCCCCCTGCAGAGCTGCTCCAGCCCTGGGGAACAGCCCAGGAGGGACATGGAGCTGCTGGAGAGAGTCCAGAGGAGGCACCAAGATGAGCAGAGGGATGGAGCAGCTCTGCTGGGAGGAAAGGCTGGGACAGTTCGGATTGTTCAGCCTACAAAGAGAAGGCTCTGGGTGACCTAATTGTGGCTTTTCAGTGCCTGAAGGAGCTACAAGAAAGATGGAGAGTGACTATTTACAAAGGCCTGGAGTGACAGGAAAAGGGGGAATGGTTCCAAACTGACAGAGTTTAAACTGGATTGGGAAGCAATTCTTCCCTGTGAGGGTGGGGAGGCCCTGGCACAGGTTACCCAAAGCAGCTGTGGCTGCCCCTGGATCCCTGGAAGTGTTCAAGGCCAGGTTGGATGGGGCTTGGAGCAACCTGGGCTAGTGGAAGGTGTCCCTACCCATGGCAGGGGGTGGAACAAGATGGGCTTTCAGGTCCCTCCCAATCCAGCCCTGCAAAACTGTCCTGCTTGGTGATAACATCAGCTGAGCACTGCAAGTCCTGGTTCCCAGGCATCTGAGAGCAAAAGTAATGCAAACACCTGGACAGTTTTCAGTGGAAAAGACCATTCCTGCTTTCCCTGAAGGTCTGCAGTTGGCCTGCATTTCCCCTACTTGGCTTTGACTCCAGGGCCTCAAATCACGATTTGCTTATCAAGATAAATTCTTCCACTCTGGAAATGCTGGAGTGTGTCAAGAGTTATCAGTGGTCTGACTTTGACAGCTCTTTTATATCTTCTTTGCTCCGTTTGTTTCAAACTGTTCAAGTATTCATGAAGGACAAATAGGCATCTTGCCCTGTGAATGTCATCCTGGGCGTGAACTCAGGAAAATCTGCACTATAAATGATTCATTCTGACTCCTCCTACAAAAATGGCACTTAACTGGCTTATTTAAGGGTATCAGATAAAACTCTTCTGATGCCTGTGCATTTCTGTGCTGGGTGTAGGTGCTGGGAAGGAAGGGACAGTGCTCTTCAGCAGAGCTCAAGAGCATGAGTTAAAGGCATCTGGTGAGAGATAGTTTTTGTAAAATCCCTGGAGTAATTCACAATAGTTTTTCCTTTCTTCAAATCATATCTTTGGACAGAATAGTCAGACCTTGGGTGTAAAGATTTTTTTTACAGGTACCCCTTTGTATCCTGATACTGATTTGGTGTCATTAGGTACAGAGGGCTGTCCTGCAGCTCTTAAATTTTGGGGGCGCTAAAATAGAATCTGTAACAGTGAGGCAGAATGGGTTTGTTACTTTATTTCAATTTTACCTCTTTTTTCACAGAATCAGTTAAGCTGGAAAAGACCTCTGAGTTCGAGTCCAACCTGTGACTGATCACCACCCTTTCCTCTAGACCAGAGCACCGAGTGCCATGTTTTTCTTTCTTCAGTTTTGGATGAATTCTCCAGGCTCTTTTGTGATAGAGGTGGTACTATGAACTGAGACCCTTCTGTAGCTTCTGCTCCTCTTTTTCCAAATGTTTTTATACAAAAATGTGATAAGTGATGATGCTGATCCATCTGAAACCGATTAACATATCTTCCTGGCAACCCTGATAGTCTTCTGCTGGCAGTTTGATCTCTAAACCACACTCTCGCCCATCTGTCTACTGAGCAGTGTCCAAACCTGATGATATCATGATATTTTTTTCTACAGTAACTCTTTGGTGTGAAATCCTGTCAGCGTGCTAGGTTAGGCTAAGTTGCAGAATGTTCTTGATTTTTGGGAAGGAGACCTTTTTAGGGCACAGAGTTGCTTGATCTTTGCAAAGGTGAAGCTGCCAGACTCCTCAATATCCAGTGTTCTGTTAACATGGGCTGTAGCACTTTAGGAAAGATTTCTGATTATTCCGTTGCCTCTATTACTCCCATTACTTCTTTGCATGTAATTGTTGTTTTCAGCAGCAGCTGTTTAACCACCTGAATCATTTTATCCTAGCAGAGACTTATTTGGGAATGATCTTCTTTCTGCGTAACCTTTCAGCACGGCTGTGATAGTGCACTGTCTGCTGTGGGCACGTGTTTTGGATTCCCTTTTGCACCCATTTTATGCCCCATTCATGCCAGTTTTAGTCCCACCAGGTTAATTCACTTATTTCAGCTGTCACCACTAACTCCTGTGTTGGAAGCACTGAGTGAAGTCCAGGCTCTTTTGCAGGTAGCCCGTTCACAATGGAAACTGCTGTGGAAATACTGGGGACGTGCAGTCTCATCATTTTAGCTTGGTTCTTACTTGGTTTCTTCTTTTGCATTGCCCTGAGGAAGTCTGTAGCTTGTTGTGACTACATTTGGACTTCCAGCATCCTGCTGGCTTGCCTTGTTTCAGCTGCTGTGTGTCCCCTGTGCATCATCACAACTGGCTGAAGGAACAAACATCGTTGCCTTCTCTGCCACGTACAACTATTTTTGGAACATCTCTTCCGTATTCTTCAGTGTTTAGAGTTTTCTCTTTCAGCAGTGCTCTGTGATGCCATTTCTGAATCCCATACATGTACTGAAGAGTCCTTCTGCCTTTTTTCTGATTTGGTGCCAGTGCTTTACAGTGAAGGCCAGCTGCAGAATCTGTTTTTAATGTTTAACACACCCAAGAGTTCATTCTGTCACTTGCTCTTCTGCCACGGTCTCACTTTGGAAAATACTCTTGTTGTAAGGTACAACTTGCTAAAATACAAGTTCAAATACAAGTGATAAAATATTCCTTAAACTTGAGAAACTTTTAAAGTGACATTGATCCTTTGAAGGCAGTTCTAGGGAACTGAAAGCAGGAAGTTACAATTACAGAGTATTTTGTAATATTCACTACCATGTGTTGTTTGCTAATAGCAAAAGTAATAAATGGCATTTGTTTGTAAAAGCTGGAGGTGCCTTTCCAAATCTCATGGACTGAGGGACCCTGTGATTTGCTTCAAATTTAACTGTGGTTGTCGAAATCTCACTTTCAGTTCCACTGCAATGAATACCTTTATGTAAGAAGAAGAACTAAGAGCTTTCTCCTCAGCATGTAGTGGGGGGAGAACTTAACACAAGTCAAAAAGGTGCTATATTTCAGCCCCGTGGCGTCAAGAACACTATTCCTGGTGCAAGCTGCTGTTTGCTGGGTTCCCCTGCTCCAGCCTGTCATGTTCAAACCCACTTATCTCCAGGAACTGAGTTTGCATTTTCTGTTTCCATGCAACGTAGGAAGGAAGGGGTATTTTTGGATTTGTGTAGCATCCTGAACGTGCTGAGGTGAATCAATCATTAAAATAATCAGGAGTTCTGGATTTCAGTTAAACAAGAGTTTGGACAGCACTAAAAACTTGCAGACCGCTTCAGGTTTTCAGGTACACCCCATTCCTGGGGCTGAAGGAACGGCCTCCTGGGTGTGAGCCACGCTCAAGACACTGCTAAAGTTTACAGACTCAAAGACAGGTTTTCCAAGTGTGTGTTTAATACTTAAAATCATTAATAGCCAGTTTGTCACTAATTTTTAAAAGGAACCATTTCAAGCTCTTATTTATGAATATATATGATGTCGAAAGGATAAAATGTTATGCCAGCTCTTCTTTAACACCTGACATAACCAGGTTTGCAGGTGTGAGGGTTTTACACTGTTTCAGTGCATTCTCTTAATTCTGTGGTCCTGGATCCAAGCAGCAAAAGTTAATGAATCCACAGCAGGCCTGGAGGGAAATGCAGCTCTACCTCTATTCTTTCAGAGTTACTACAGCAGAGGAATTCAAGAGCTGATCAAATGCTCAGTGCTGTCAGCAGAAAAAAAAACCCACCCCTTGAGAAGACTTGGAATTCCTTTCTTTTCTGAGCAGGGAGTTTTCTTCTTAGCTTAAAAATATATTCCCTTTTCACTACATGCAATCCTGCATGAAGCAAGGAGTACAAAAAATATTATCCTAGTCAGACTCAGCAAAAGAGAGATTTTGGAGAGCTCAGAAGCCTGAGGACTACAATGAACATTTGCAGGGCAGCATTTTTTTTTTTTTTTACTCCTAATTTGATTAATGGACATTTTGGCTGCAAGTACTTGAAATGTGGAAGGCAGCACGAGACGAGATGAGCAGCTTGTAACAAGATTCATCTGTCTGGCTCAAGGGAACATAACTTCCCAAAGAGCAGTCAGATGGCTTTGTGATTGTCCTGTAATTTTGGGGGGTGTCCTCAGGCATCTAGAGGAGAGGGGAATGAGGAAGTCACGCTGACTACTCCAGAAAACTGTTGTGAAAGGTTTTATTCCAGCAGTACTAATCCATCCCTAGTTTTTCCATCTGATCCCTGTGTCCTCAACATGTAGGATGCACCACTTTTCTCTGCATTCTTCTCTCCATTTCAGATGGATCGAAGCCTCAAAGGCTGCTTGGCTTAGCAGCGGCACTTTTTGCAGCACTTTTTTGACCTGGACAAGTCAGAATTTGAAAGCCAAACTAAAAATTCGTTGTGACTCACAGTGCAACCCTAAGTAAGTGCTTGCTTTGTAGTGGGCCCAGTACTGTGACTGAAATAACAGATGAAAACTACTACACCACTTATTTTGGAGCCTCTACAGGAGCCAATCTTAGGAACTCTTTTCTTTTATGTTTGTTAAACTAATTTAGAAATATAAAGGAATAATTCAATCTCCTAAGCCGATCTTTTGCTGTGGAAGGATTTACCTTGACAGCGTGCTTTCCAAGGGTTAGTCCTGTTCATTTTGAGATTTCAGCATCTCCTTTGGCAGAGAATGATGCTCTCTTGTATATGTTGATAGTGTGAAGTTTTGCCTGATACAATCCCTTAATTTCTTCAGTGTGTTTGATGGTTTTTCACTGAGCCCAGAACAACTGTGGGTTTCTTACCTGTTTTTTTTTTTTTTTTACTAGGAAATAGGAGCTATCTCCAAACTAGCTGTTTTCTGATTTCAGCAGTGCTGTTTTTAGATGCTCTGATTTAACTGGCTCTGCTACACTGTAATTATCCAACTGCATTGTTGATTCACTTAAAAGAGCTATGATTAGGTAAATGCCTCTGAAAAGATATTATCATCAACTGGAGTAGGAGTAGTGAAGTCAATATTTTGTATGAAATAAATGTCACTTTTATTGGCCAGAAAAGTACTTTTAGATTTCGGGGAAGCAAATACTAAAAGGATCTGGTTTGTTCAGGTACTTGAGTTATACAAGAAAACAAAACTGGTTTTGGATTTCTTAGCTTATAGTTAGTTATTGTGTTCTGAGAGCAAGTTGTTGGGGTACCAGCAAGCCAGACCTGTGTCCTGGAACCTGCCATGCACAAGATGCACCTGACTTCAGTGCTGTGCAAGGACAGACCTTCCCCTGAGGAAGAGTCAAGAGCATTAGGATTAAAGGAAAACAGACAGAAAACAGATGGAACAAATAAGTCTGCAAATACAGTTTGGTTCTCTTTGAAATCAGAATGACTGAGCAGTGGTGTGAAGCTGTTTGTCCAGATCACAAGGCACACGTGGGAGTGCAGAGAAGAGTGGCACTGCATGCACTGGGAGCACTTTTTGCATTTGAAGAAGAGTTGTTCAGATGTTTGCAAGCACAAGAATGGGTTTTATTGTAGACTGCTCTGTTGCTGAAAGTGAATGTTCTTTACCGTCAAAAAGAATATTTTGTCTTTGTGTTAGTAGTGACAAAACCTCAATCTTTTCCTGTCAGAGCTATGATCTTTTCTTTTTCCCAACTCTTTAATATATTTCCAGTCTGAATAACACAAATACATATTTACTTCCAATGTCCAGTAAATAAAAATACCCTGAAAATGAATTACACTGGGCCAATTTAAAGGAGTTGAAGTGCCTTCCTAGTGTGTCACTTGGTCTGAACCAGCACCATGTTAAAACAAGGCTGCAGGAATGAAAGGGCTCCAGGGGAGAAATGTGTTGTTTAGGGCAGGACCATGAAGCCAGGGCCACAGAAGAATGATGAGGATAAAGACCTGAGCATCCCCACTGAATGCACCAGGATCACACCTGAAGGCTGAAGATGAGCAGACCCAGATCTTGAACGAGGGACCTTCCCTCGGGATCTTTGGGACCTAGGGCTGTAGTTTAGAAGTTGCAGCCAAACTTGGCAAAAGCCACACCAGACAAATCATATCTGTGGAATCAGCACTGAGGTGCTGTGGGAAAAGGGAGAGGGGATTGCACACCTTCAGCTGGGAAAAAACATATCCAAGCCAGAGCTCTCTAACGACACGCATCAGTTTTTGTCACAGCCAAGAGTCTCTGGCTGCTTTGCATCTGAGCTGCTTTTCAGTGCCAGTAGGAATTCATCTGGTGCCTCTCGTGGCTTGTGCCTGCACAAACAATACACCCAGCATTTCAATGACTGTTAAACTGTTGTCTGAAATCTGAGTTAAGAGTAGCAATTGTAATTAAACAAAACTTTGAATTAGAACTCAAATGAGGCCAAAAAAGAAAAAAAAAGAAGGGACAATCCTTTTGGTAAGGAGTTGAATACTTTTGTTTACTAGTTCTGCTGCTCCCTTTAGCTTCAATTAGCTTTCATTCCAAAGCATTTTATGCGATTCTATGTGAATGGCAATCATCCATACTGAAAGGTCTCAGACTCCTCCTTCCACTCCCATAAAATTTCGGATGTTCAGTTCATTTCCAGCAGCAATGCCAGTGTCAGGCAAGCTCACTCTGCAGTTCCTCAGCAGGTCAGCTTGGACTTGCCTACACTTGAGATGGCTTCTTGCTCGTTTGCAAACCTCAGGAGAGCTCAGCTTCCATTCCTTTATCCCTGGAAGACTCCCTGCTCAGCAACCCATAATAATTTTGGGACTGATTTATGCTCTCTTTTAGACAATTTAACATCTTTTATTTTGAAAGGTCCTGAAGCAGGAATGTCACAGCTGACGATGGAGCTCAGGCACACGGATAGTCCTGTGTCAACTGGGACAAGTCAGTTGGGCTACAAATACTGTCAAAAGTGCATCTGTGCAGAGTCC
>JAYRBT010000042.1:56060041-56085010 GCA_036023395.1 Myiotriccus ornatus
CTTAAAGAGCTCCTGGAAGGCTGCATTCAAAAGGGATTCTGTAAATATTGCTTCCTCCAAGGTGTTCCTGCTGAGATCTTAGGTCAGATCCTTTTCTAGTGACACCAACTTGGTTGTTACCTTGCTGAGGATCTGGTTACTCCTGTGATAAAACACAACATTCTGAAATGACTTTGCTTTACTACTTTACAGTTACTGGAGATAAGTGTTCAAGTTTCATATGTTATGGACAGACAGCAACTTAAATTCTGGTCAGTGCTTTGAATGCAGTGGATGAGCCCAGCAAAGGGCTCTTGTGCAGCTGCGGTTTGCAAAATTCACCTTTAATTCATCATGTTGTGAAAACTGTATCACAGCCCATCTGCGAAACTCTTGCAAGTTCTTTAGAATAGATGATGTGTGTTCTTTATGAAAGATACACTTTAACTTCATAAAAAACCCTTTCTTGTGCCACTAAAAATGCTTAGTATTTTCAGGAAATGAGCATTTCAGTGATTAAAAATGATTAATTCATTTAAGAGCTGAGGTCTCTGCTAAAAAAAGGGGAGCAGTGAGGATACAAACAGCATCTTGACTTTTGGCCATGCAGTTTGCATTCAGTCCACATCTTCCTCAAATGTGCCTCAAATCTCTTCTCTACCCTTCCTGAAAAATAAGAGTATTCAGGCATCCCCCTTTCAATGGCCTCCATAGAAATAGCTTATCTGCACAATGAATTGCTTAGCCTGAGTGACAAGTTTGCAAGGCTGGGCAGAGCACCTTTCCATTCTCTCCTCCAGCACAACCCTTTTTATCAGCACCCTCCAGGCTCCCTCCACTCTCTGTGAGGGGGAGATAACGAACAGAGCAAATTTCTATGGAGAATATTTTCTATTTAGCAAACCCTGTTTTCTATCTGCCTTAACCTTCTGAGCAGTGGGTGAGGCGGGATTGCTCTCTAGGTGGTGAAATGGCCACAAAGCTGATAACCCAAACCTCACTAGGACATTTTCAAGTTTGCTTTTGTCCCTGGTCAGAGGAAAGGGGGGGTTACTTCGAACTTGGAGGTGGATCCTCTTATCAGCTGCCCACCACTCCCTGTTTCATGTGAGGTGTCCCAGGGAGTCTTGGGTGTTTCATAAAGCCTCAGGGGTTTATTGTGTGTTCCAAGGAAACTTCGGAGTTCGGTGTGTCAGTCTCTAATAACGATCTTCAGCATCTCAAGGACAAAGTGACAAAGACCTGTGATTGGGAACAAAGCTCACAGAGCCCAGTTTGCAGCAAGACTTGTGTGAAAGATCACGTTGCAGAGGGTTCTGACTACTGCTTTCATTTCCAGATGCGCATGAGATCATTTATATGCATAAATAATATAAATAACCCCCTCAGTTTATTTACTAACAGTATTTTCCAGTTGATCTACTGTTTTCTCTACTGTTTTGAGCGCCTGCAGGGCTTGTTACTTGATCTCTGACAACTGCCTTCCTAGAGAAGACAGCTTTGCTCCTCATCCCCTGGGAGGTGGTAGTTCTTAATTCAAATCAGATCTCAAAAAATAGTAGCAACTTGCTGGAAAAATAAGAAAAGTAGCTACTCATCACTGGCGGCAAGAAGAGAGAATATCCTCTGAAGCCAATTTATCCTCTAAGTTGCAGACTAATGCCCGTTTTATTGAGCTCTAATGTGTTTGGGATCTCGAGTTTCTGATGGTGTCGCTTCCAGGCAGTGAGTGGGGATTCAGCTCCGTTTATAGCTCTGATGTGAGGCTGGCAGATATCACAACACGCTGGGAAAGGTCTGAAGTGACTCAGTCCACCAAGTGCAACTTCTCCCTCCTCTCACACCTAAACATCCCCTGACAGCAGATTAGCAAGCGCAGGGCTGAGTGAATAATTTAGAATGAACAATTAGTCTGATTGTGTCTGCTCCTGTTATGAGCTGGTGATGAAGGGCCGAGATTGGATGTCTGAAATGACTTGTGTGTCCCTTCAAAACGAGTTTTCCGTGGGAACGTCTTGTGATTAAATTCGCTGTGAGTGGTTGAACTTTGGCTGTGGTGATGGTTGCTAAGTTATGTAAGTCACCGGGGTTGTTTGTGTTTCCCTAATTAGATTATTTGCAAGTCCAGACAAAACAGGGTGAATTTAAATTATTGGAACTGAAAACAACGTGACAGTGGAATAAGAGCTGGAAAGTGCCTGAACATTTGAACTCTGGATATTTGGAGTTAAAGCAAAGCCATCTGAATAACTGGAAAACTAATACAGAAGACCCATACACATCATTATATTTACCTTTGGTTTCCAATGAGGAGGTTATCTAATGAAAATGTTTTTATTCCTCTGGGATAACAGAACTTCTTTTAGCATCTGCCTTTAATTTCTGTGTTGCTCATGGAGGTGTATTCCATTAATTAGCTGTCCACTTGTGGAGTTTGCCAAGGCCCCAGAGAGTGACACAAAATCCTGCCTGAAATGAAATTTAAATATTTCCACTGACGCCATCAGCACTGTGATTTCACTCTTTGTTCAGAGCTCTGTCGCATCACAGGAGAGTTGTGTCTGGATCTAGGTTTGGTGTTGCTATTCAAAGTATGAAGTTTGCTGAAAGTGGAAACAAAAAGCCAAGCAGGGCTCGACTAAGGAGCAGTGGAAGAGTTTCAGAGGCCCCTGTGGATGCCCAAGTCCTGCAGGGCTCAGGTGGAGATGACTGTGTCACACTCCGTCGGAGACAAACATCTTTATCCCACTGAATGCTCCCAAATGTTACATCTGAGCCTGTCTGCTGCCCTGCCCCCTTTTTTTGCCTCTCCCTCACACAGGTTTTCTGTGCCTCATTAAAAAGATTTTCCTCCCCTCGATGTTTCAGCTTTGGCCAGGGGGCCAAGTGTGCCCTCAGGTTATCGATGAGGGATTTTTCCATGGAATGGCTTCCTTTCTGCACCTTGCTAGGGATGAGAAAGGCTCTTTCTCAGCCTTCAGCCCTCCTTCCCCTGTGTGATGTGTCAAACCCTGACAGTGAGACTTCTACCCAAAGAGTTCTGATGTACCCACAAAGTGTCATGGTCAGTTATCTACTTGTGCCACTGAGGGTGGATCACAATCAGGGAATCTGATAGTAGATGTATTTTTAGCTTAATTATCCTTGCTTGTTTTTTTCCTTAATTTAGAAATCAAAGCAATAATATTTTTTGATGTTACAGGTGCTTTGTAAAGATCAATTGATGTTTTTGAATCCCAGCATCCTGGTAATAAAGGGCATCAAAATGTTCAGATAGAAATGTGTCGTCTTCCTCTTCTTTGGTCTCAGCACTGCAGCAGCATTCCCAAAAAGCTCTGGAATACTGAGAGGGAAAGGAATGATAATTCACAGGTCCTCACACACGATGGGTTTGGAAGGAAATATTAAATTTCATGTCCTCAGCTGCTCCATCCAGCCTCCACCTGACTGATATAACTTAGGTTTCCTTCCTCTCTGTATAATTGCCTTTCTAGATGTTCCAAAACCAGTTATTTGAGGGTTATTAGCAGCCAGGAATTTTTATTATAGATTCCTGCTCTGGTCACATCTGCCTCCTTAGTTGATGTTTAGAACTTAAAAGTGGAATTTTAGAAGGGGAAATTCTGTACCAGACAGAGCTAAAAATCACTAATACTCCAAGTATTATCTGGAAGGTCTCTGAAATGGCCCCTGTTATGTGATCCATATTCTACATTTTAGGGGTTTTTTTCTTCCTTTTTGTACACAGTTTCCAATCCCTCCATTGCTGCCAGATTCCAGGTTTGTCTTTACTAGAATGCCTTTCTAGTGCTGCCAGATTCCAAAATCATTAATTATTTGGAGCCGAAGATAATTTGTTCTCAATGCATGGAAGTATTTCTCTGTGCTTATGGAATTGAAACAAAAATTTGATTCATTTGTTATTGTTGCTGAAGTTAGTAATGAGAGTGACTGACAGGAGGCATAGAGAGTATAAGATCGTTCCAACTTGGGCCAAATTCCAGGAGAAAAATAGAATAATCCATTATTCTGGGCTCCTGTAGATCTTTCAGAGACTCCCTGGGACTCCTGACCTACAAATCTGTTTTATCACAGTTCCTTTGGATGCCTCTGACTGACTGTCACTCTGTGATATATTGTTGGGATAAAAGATTAATGAATTCCAGCAAAAGGCATTAAAATTCCATCACAGGTACATTTATAAACAGTTTTGCCTTCTTAAAATTTGAGAGTAACCTCAGTTCACAATATTTTGTCATTTTACACAGCAAACTTCTCCTTTGTGATAGTGTGGAAGAGGGGAAAACAACCTTGGTTTCTAAACTGAGCACTTCCACACGCACCCACCCAGCTGGAATGTTGACCTTTAGCACGAGGAATTGTGCATTTCACTCACGACTTTTTATTTTCAGTTTTAATACTGAAGGTTGGGGGAAAGCACAGACGTAAACCCGGAGCTGAAGCTCCTGTCTGGTTCTGAACCAGCGTCACCCAGTCCAGGCACCGACACACGGGAGCTGAAGGGGTGACCCCGGGGGGGTCTTGGCTTCATCAAACCGCCCTTGCTTTCTTTTTTTTTTGCCCTCGTTTCTGACACATCTTTGTCATTTCAGCGTTCTGGGTCTCTGCTTGTCCACCTCTGTGTGTTTGACCCCATTTGTAAGGGGAAAATGATTTTTTAAAAATTATTCCGGTTGACAGGCAGTGCCTCCGGCTGATCAGAACTGCACTGGAGTTCATTCCATTGCAACTTTGGTGCTGGTGGCATTTCAGCGACACAGGCTTTGCACATAAACAGGCTTCAAAGTTCAGACATGAGCTGTGAAGGCACCACTGCTGGATTCTTCCAGGCAGGAGCTGGATTTCATTGCCTTTTAAATGAGTCGTTTGTTTGCTTGGGTAGTGGGTTTTTTTTTTCCCCTGAGAATTAAAAAGCACAGATCCATAAGGCTGATCTGTGGGATCTCTGCATGTAGCTCTGTCCCTGAACCTCCTTTGCAGGAGCAGATAATTTTTATCAGTGTCCTGCATATACTTTTTTCTTGTGTAGGTGTCTGGAAATGTGGGAAAGCAGACTGTAAGTAAGGGCTTAATCACTTATGAAAATACATATATGCCATTAAAGAGGCAGAATCAGGGATCATCACTGATTTTCCCTTTCCTGTCCACTTCCTCAAGGTTCTCGTAGAAGGAATTCTTCAACACTGAGTGGATATTATTTTAATAATGCCATCTGTGAAGGTAATGCCTTTGAAGGTTTTGCTTGACAGTAATATCTTGAAGCTAATAAAGCCCAGGATCTGCACCTTAAGCTTACTAATTAGGGTTACTCCCTTTGCTAGGCAAGATTTTCTGGGTGATAATTCTATAGAATTTTATGTGAACCACTTTGACCTGAGATGGCTGGTTCAGAAATGAAAGTTCTTTTCGGGCTTTTTAGTTGGTTACTGGGGAGCTGCAACACAACCCAGGCAAGCGAAAAGTCTGGAATAATGTCATCAGTCAGCAGAAATCTGAGAGCCCGAGGTTTTATCAGTGCAGATAGATATATCTACCTATGCCAAGCGCATAGATAGGAAATAGTTTTAAATTAGTCCATTTAATCACTTTGCAAGGCCCTGAATTGGGATGCATGCTCAGGTCCCATGCCGGGAGGAGGTGCAAGTTCAGCTCCCAGATCAGCAGAGCTTAATTAAAGTGATACCCTACTCAGAGTAAATAGCCTTGCTTCAAAGAGCAGGCACATCCCGTGGGCAGTGCAAGGATCCCTCAGCTACCAAGAACAGCCACCAGTTCCCTGGGTGGAGGCTGCCAGATCTTCCCTGTGCCAGGGCCTCACCACCCTCACAGCGAAAGATTTCTTCCCAGTGTCTAACCTAAGTTTCGCCTCTCTGTTTGTACCTGTTGCTCCTTGTGCTGTCACCACAGCCCCTGATGAACAGCCCCTCTCTGGCTCCCCTGTGGGCCCCATAACCCTGCAGGTTTATGGGCACTAATAATTGTGGGCAGGCTTTGGGCATCAACGTCTCATTCCTGTGGCAGCCATAAAATTAGATTTCAAACCTGCCCATGGTCATTATCTCATCACACGCTGTCACCCAGGGTGGTTGAATTTCATAAGAATTAAGCTCTGGTTTCACTCCTGATTAGACCTACCCAGCCAAATTCCATATTAAACATAACCTTCAGATGCATATCCAAGAACTTTCTGTAGCAATTTCTAACTGCTTGAGCTGATGATTTTACAGACCCAGCAGGTAATTCAAGCTGCCAGGAGCTCTCGTGTTTCAGAAGTCCTCTGTAACAGGAGCTGTTAAAAAGAAAGTCAAAAAGTGAATCTTGCTTTTCAGAGATAATTAAAACTTTTCAGCTTCATAAAATATTCAGCAGAGTCTAACAGAGATTTAAATTAAAAGACATTTGCAAACGTTTTTGTGGTGACCACCTACGACCTGGCTGTCTGTGTCACTGATGTAATGGTGTTTTGGGGGATGTTATTCCCTGGGGGTTGCTCTGGAAATTGGCTTCAGCACCTTGTTCTGAACAAGTTTCCAGCGTGGTTTGGGCAGACTCAGACTCCGGTGCTCCAGGTGGGGTGTCACAAGAGCAAAGTAGAGGGGGAAAATCACCTTCCTTCACTTCAAAATGTATTTAAGTGGTGCATTTTTCCCAGAAAGGGGCAGAACAAACAGCAGAATTCAGGAATGTGTGAAATGCAGCCTGTTCTGGAATTTTATGTGAATTTTCTCATACCTGAGTACTTCCCAATCCCCACAGAACTAAATCCTAACAAAACCTCCAAGAAAGTTGAAATTCCTTTTTCTACAGGTGAGAAACAGGGCAGGTTAATTGTAAATTGCCCACAGCAAATGACCTCAGAATCATGCAGTGATGGATGTTATTTTCACTGATATCTTTATTACAGCATCTTTTCGAGCCCAGTGTACAACAGAGGCACCAGGAAAATCAGATAATGTGTGTGCAGACACAACACCCAGCTCTGCAGACAGAAGAGACCATTCCTACCTGAGGCTGTCACCAGAAGTGCCAGGGGGGATCTGCTGGCATTTTGTATTGCCAGCATGTGTCCAGTGGGGATCCACGGACATCATTTCATACCTCCAGGTGGTTTAGGCAGCTTGTGTTTAGACTGAAGTTGCAGAGGCAGAAATTAAGTCAGTGTTCCCTTCTGACTGTAGTTTATTTCCTGATAAAGTCCATTTCTTTCACTTATTTGCTAGGAAAGATAAAACAACCCAGGATCATTTGGGATTTTTTTTTTTCCAGGCTGCTTTTATAGCATCTTCCTGGTGGTGAGGTAGTGATTTATGTGACATGAAGTGATAGCCTGCTGTAAAGAAACAGCCTCATTCTTTCAATGCAAAAGCTAATTTAATATTGATCTCCCACTTATAAAATGCAAGGATAATTCCTTTAGTGAAAACACCTCGCATCAGGCTCCTGTGGCTTTCCCAACTCAATCTGAATTTCTAAGCACTAAAAAAATCTCATTATGGAGGAGTAAACTAGCAGTTCCCTCAGCAAAAAGGTCAGGGAAGTGTGAAATAGCCTTTGTACTATTCAGCAGCAGTTCTGGAATATCCACATCACTCATCCATGAGGCTCATGGTGTTTAAATGCCACCTACAAAAGAGCCATTTCTCTTCTTCCTCTTTTTGCCTTTAATAAAGCAAAGATTAAATGGTTTACAAGTGCTATTACTTTGGAAGTCACGTTTTCCCCATGTGACACTTGCAATTACACACGGAACGTGTCTTCTAGTGGAATACTTAACTCAGTGGGTTTGGATGTTTAGGCTCCAGACAGCCCCAAAATGCTTAAATATGACTCTGAACTCTGAGGGTTTTTTTCCCTGATACTATGCCAGTAGTTTTCACTTTCCATCCATCCATCCCCACTTCCCTTTCAGCTCAATTTACTCAGTTTTTTATCTTGTTCTTTCTCTCAATTTCCCTTATGTGCCTTTTGACCCATCTCACTCATCTCGTATTGTAATTAGATCTTTCTTTTTTCCACACTCCAGCAACATCCCACAGTTAGTTTGATCATTCAAATCAGAGGAATTTAAAGATGTTTCTTTGATTTTTCTCCGAGACTAATTTGATTTAGGGTTGCTTTTAAATAAGGATTTGTAGAAGGGAGTATAAATGGTATTGAAAAAAGCTTCTTCCAAGGCTTTCAGATTTTTTTCCCCTTTTAGAAAAGGAACCCCAAAGTGTGTTACATAAGCATGAGGAGAATCAGAAGGTAAATGGATGGGGAATTCCTGAAAGCAGTAGAACAAAGGTATTTAATGGGAGGTTACTTCAAAGGAAATCTGAGGAAAAAAGGAACCATGGGGATACCACGAGGCAAACCTTGCACAGTTTATTCTTACATGCTTGCAGTTCTGTCCAGGAGGGGATTGCACAACTGAGGTGGCCACGTGGGGACACCCACCCGAGTAGAGTTCATTCAGAGGTGGGAAAGAGGAAGGGGAGAAGTTGAACTGGTCAGTACTTGTGCACTGTACACGAATATCCATTTAAAATATTGGAGAGGATCTGTTGCACTGGTGGTAGGGCTCAGAAAAGGGAGATGGAAACTGAAACTCTGGAAGTCATGATGTGGAGCTCACTGACAATAAATACGGGTGAGTGGAGGTCAGAAGTGATGCTCAAAAATTTAAATTTGAAAGCCTTGACTTTCAGAACCTGGCAGCTTTGTACTCCTGTTCACACTGCCTAAGTGGGAGGAGGAAAAATCATGAAGAAATGATGTGTAATCAATAAGGAATGTCTCTACTGATCCTTGTAACAGCATCCCCAGTGTGCAGTGATGCTGCAGGTTAAAGCTCTGTAACAGGACGAGCTGTATTTATCACAGAGAGACCAAAGACTCTTTCTTTGGCTTCTGGCTCCCAGGAGACGTTTGCTCTTATTTTCTGTGCTGGTCTGACCTGCCTTTTGAGCCTTGTGTCCTTCACCTGGTAAGAACTGCCTTTCCCAGACCCATCCAAAGCCCTTGTTGATGCGTGTGCCAGCCCAGCCATCAGAACAGCAGCTGCCTCCAACTAGTACACACAGATCATCCTTCTCCTGTGTGTGTCTTGCTCTTTGATGCTGTGGAAATACATTAATTTGTGCTTCCCAGCTAGCCATGGTTGTATTTCTAGACAAACAGAATTAAAGGGGAGGATGCTGTAGGTCAGCAGTCGATAAGAGGAGAGAGAAAATGCTTTTTGCTCTGAGCAGTTACAAGTCTAAAAGCTGTGGGGATAGACATAGAACAGGAGCCTTATTGAGATCCTTCACACCAAATTCAGCTTCTGTTTCTGCTGTAGACATCTGAGAGCTTTCCTGCTCTCCATCCTGCCCCCATGTGAACATACATGCACATACTCACTTTGTCTCTCCCTTCCAGGCTCCCACAGACCTTTGACAGCTTGTACTTGCCTGTGTCCTTTCAGGACTGAAAGTACAACCATTCTGACCCCAGTTTGTTGTCTTACAGTTTTTACCTTGGCTGTTCACTGAACTGCTGACAAGTGCTTACTCTTTAAAAGATGTATTTCTGCTAAGGATGGAGACATATTCAATGGAAAATGTTATATGAGTGACTAATTATAGGTTTCCCCACTCTGTAAAGGTATTCTTCCAGCAGGAGATGATGCAGTGACACCCCTGTCTGGGTACTCCTTCCTGAAAAGTCTGTGCACAGCTTTGTGTTTGGGAAAAGGACTGGCACACTTGGAAATCATGAATGAATCCCAGCAGTTTCTCCTGTGGGTCAGAGAGGCTGAACTGGAAAAGAACATGTAGATGCCTGCTAGGAAGAGAGGAGAAAGCTGCCTTGAGGATGCTGTTTGAATTCAGTGTCTCCAAACAGGGCTGAGGAAACAGCTTGTTCTCTGGCTCAATATGGCAAAAATATCATTTATGCCAAAAGGCTCTTTACCTCTTGGTAAAATTTGTCTTTTGTGCTTTGCTTCTCTGATTTATAGTCTCAGGCAAGGCCATGTCCACTCCCCTTAGTACAAAAGATGAACTAGATGGTCTCATAAAATGACTTTTTTAGCTGTTTGGTTTCTATTGTGAATATGTATATGGGATTTTACAGCACAAGTACTTACCTAAGAGAGAAAAATAGCTGTGCCTGTGTTCACTTTTCTTATTTTTACACGTTATTGAGACCACAGCTTTTGTCTCATGGCACAAGGAAGTGATTTATTAAGTGGCGAGAATAAAGTTTCTGGATGAAAAGTTTCCCTGAAATGGGTATAAATGTCTTTTTGCCTTTTATAGGAGTTTATGGGGAATACACAGGTCAAAGCAATGCAAAACCTGAGTCGTGCAGCTGTTGACATTATGTTCAAATCCCAGCTGATTAACTGCGTTTCCTCATTCAGCATCAACCTCTGACAGGTTTCAGGAGCTGGACAGTGACAAAAAGGGGAAGAAAAAAATCTCTGGCAATTTCTCCCCTAATTGCCACCTGCAATCCCAGAGAGAGAAGGAGAAACGAAGCCATAAATAGCAAGACAGATTTGTCAGGCTGTGCAAGATCAGAGCATTGATTCAGCCTTGATTGGACTCCCCACTGCTTTCCTTTGGTTATTTATGTCAGGTTAACCTCTCACTTTCAGCAGTGACATCTGTTCCCCATCTACTCATGTCAGGGAACATCCTGCAGTTTCCATTTTGTCAGCTGCTTTTCCTTCTCCTGATTACTTTGGAGCAAAGCTGCTGGGGTGGGTTTGTATTTTAAATAACGCCTAATTGGAAATGAATGTGCTTGCTTTGAGATGGGACACGTGATAAGATGGGGAACATTCCATAAAACCTATCAAACACATGCAGGGAGAAATCAAAACTATGAGGACCTAACAGAGAGATTTATGGAAGGCAAAGACAGAGGAAAGAACAGGCTGAACATCGAGCTAGACAGTCCCATTCCCTGTTTCACACAGGGAAAATGTAAACATCAAACAGGCCGTACGTGAAGTGTCACTCAAGGGAGCTCTTCCCAGATGTGGACAAGAAGTCTCCTTCTAGTCATCAGTCAGCCCAGGAAGGTCTGACAGCCTTATTCCTGAACTTACTTTGGTTGTTCTGGGTTTGAACGGGGTCTGTTTTCCAAGGAAACCTTTGTAAGACAGTTGGGTGATTTTTCTCCTCTCCTCTCCTGTGTGTGCTGGTTGTGCAGCGCTTCACTTTGCATGTTCACAGCACAAAACACCCCACACTTCTTGAGCAACACAGGCAGGGAGGGAAACCTGCTCTGCTGCAATCCATGCTCCCAGAAAAGCATTGTGTGGCTTCCACTAGAGGGGTTTATCTCCCCTCTGTGCTGATTTACTGAAGACACTGCTCTGCTGGGATAGCAGGAGGCACATCCTTGACTCAGATGCCTTGTTTTGCCTCCTTTTCCTCTGTTCCTTTCTGTGTTCCTGAAGGGTAATTGTCAGACTGGAACTTCATGCAGCAGTTACAAGCTCGATACAAGGGTCATCTTCTGAAAATCAGTGATCATGAATTATGCAGCAGTCTGGCTGATATCAAATACTACATTTCTTCAAGAATGCTTGAATCTCCAGCTTTAATCTTGAAGCCAGCAACCCTGTGTAAAAATACAAGACAAAAAGGTAGTCTTTTATATACTTTTTTGACATACAATTCTTGCAATGCTGTAAATTTAATACTGGTGTTGACTCTGGTTAAGGTCACTTTACCTCTTTATTCTGGCATCCCCCAGGGCAGGTATTTTGTACGTGATTTATGTAATCCATCTATTCAAATTCCTAGTTGCATTTTTGTCCTGTTCTGATTTCCAGTTATCCACTGAAATTAATGGATGATTAATTACCAACATAAAAAACTGATAGGATTTTACCTAAATACAACCGACAGAAGCATAGATAAACTTCAACCAGGAATGAAAACCTCTGTTTTCGTGACATTCACATCTTTTAACTGCAGGTCTTCGGACTTAGTGTATAAGAAACATCTTGACTGTACTGGTACAAATCAGGGATGAATTAATCTCAGAACTGTGGCACCCCATTATTGGCTGTCTCTAGGAAAGCACCACTTTCCCCATATCTGGGATGCTGTATAATCCTGAATGTGCTGAAACTAGCTGCCCCCCTGTTTTCACTTTTGGTTTAGCACTGCTTTCATAAGTTAGAGAAATCAAGACACACAGGTCTTGCAGAATTGTTATTTCTCCTGCGAAGTTACAAAAAATGTAAAATACCCCGATGCTGTAAGATCAGTGCTGGTACTGCTGTGACCCAAATTAGCTCCAGCCCTGTGCAGCACACCAATTAGCAAAGACAAAAAGGGAAGCAATAACTAGGTATGCCATTATTCTGCCAATCTTTACAATCTCTTTTATGTGGAATTCCACTTCAAAGCACCTTTCTTGTTTGGTACAAGATCGCTTACATAAGCAACATGCAGACGTGATTAAAAATAAGTATTTTGTTATTCCTTCGTGCCTGTGTCCTCAGCTGCTGAGAATCCCTCATTCCTTTTGTCCCTGGCAGTTCTTCAGACTGGCACTATAGAGCTCTCTTCCCACTTTTCTATTCATTTATTGCTTCCTTTTAAGTCTTTTTTTTTTTTTTTTTATCTTGAACACCTCAGTGTTTTTTAGTTGCCTCCACAACCATTTTAAAGGGGTGAATGAGGATGCTGAGGGTAGGGCTCAGGTAGGGGGACCAAAAGGTTGGGTTTAAACTACTTCTTTTATTCAAGTTTAAAATGCAAATTAGGATCACTTTGGGGTAGCTCAGACCCAGTTGCTCAGTCTACAGAGTTTGTTCTTGCAGCCTGAGAATTTCCCAGTGTAAAAAGGATCCCTCTGGCTAAGCTGCCTCCCACATCAGCAAGGGACTGGGATTCTATCTTCCTATCCTGCCCAGGGAACTTGATTTTCCTGTGGTTTGCACAGGTGCACACAAGGATTGAATCCCGTGATGTGAGCAGTGTTTTGCTGGTGTGCACTGATGCCAGAAGAAAATCAGCCCTGGTGATTCTCCAGTTATACAACCTTGATTTGCTAAAGTATGAGCTGAGAGTGGTATTAAACACAGCACTAAGAGGCAGAGCATGTTTATTCTGGTTTATTCTCCTGAACCAGATGCTTGAACTGCTGCCAAGAGGGGACCTGAGGAAAGTCCAACTTTACAAATGCAGGTCTGCCTGTGAAGTAGACAGAGGTATTCAAGTGTCCTCTTGTCCTTAAGTGATATATTTGTTTGTCCTCCAATCCTGCCACGGAGTTACAAACAAAATAGAAAAAGCAATTGCAAACAGAATGAAGTGCTGAGAGCACCTCCCAGCCCTGCTGTTCGATACTCAACCTTAATCTGGGACCTCTTGGAGCAGTCAGGTTATCTGGAAATACTGCACAGCACGAGTTAATTCTCTACAAGAGCCTCTTCTGTAAATGTATGTCAGGCATCGTGAAGCGCTGCCAGGGATCAGAGGTGTGAAATTCAATATTCATTGGTGTACTTGCAGGAGGTCCCCATAAGAACAATCCTATTTATTTACAGCAACCTGTCATTTATTGGCAACATTTTGCAAGAATAAGCAAGCTTGGGGAAAAAAAAAAATCAAACCAACCAACCAGCCCTTTATAAGAGGAACTTGCAGTGGAACTGATGTTACGAATAGAATGCAGGACTATGACACAATAAATCATTCAGCTTCCATGAAATGAAAGGTGAAAGTTGTTCTGCTGGAACATTCTGGTGTGAAGCCCAGTATCCCAGGTCAGCCAAAGTCCTGCTGGGTCAGGTGCTCTGCAGGAAAGAAGAAACTGTCTCTGCCCTGAATAGCAGTGTAGATAAAGAGAAAATGAAACAGCGGAGAAGGAAAAAGAAAGAAGGTCAGATGATGACTCTAGTGGAGTCAGAGCATGGCATAGTTTCGGTCTTCCAGCCACACTACTCAAAAGTCTTTTTAATGATACTGATTGTAGTAGCTTCTAAACTATATTATACATTTTTAAAGTCTATTTCATTATATTATTTGTCGTAGCTCCTAAACCGTACTAGACACTATCTTTTCGAGTTGAGACTCTCATTTACTTATACCCCAAATGGTTCCAGACAAAGACTTTCAGATAAGTCTGAAATACGTGAGAAAATTTCCCAAGGGGGTAGCAGAGAGGTTGAGGTATTAACCCAGGTAATGAAAAGCTAATCTAAAAGGAATTCTAAGTTTTGCTTTGTTGGCAAAATATTACTTAAGCTCTGTGCTTGTGCCTAAGGACTCTGATGAGTTTGGTGACCATAAGAAACTTTACTTTTCATCTTTACAATTGTCTTTGGGACTACTCATATATTAATAGAGTGGACAAAGTTAAAAGTAAATGAAAATATCTGGTATTATAAAGTCAGGGAGATTAAACAAACCTACGTGTTAGAGAAAGTGTTGGGAGCTCCTCTTTAAGTTAATTCAGCACTGGGTGAGTGATATTTCCTTTTGAACTGATTATTTCCCTCTCTACTCCGGAATGTGTGATGCTCTGGAACTCAGAAATCCTTTTCCTCACCCTGCCAGTGATACACACTGTGACCTTGGTGAAACAGTTTCATTTTCCTTTATATATATATTTTTTTTTATGCTTTGGCTTTGAAAGGTAAAGGTACTGTATGAAAGCAAGGTGTTACTACTGCCAGCAAGTTCCACTGCACTAGATCAGATACAACTAAGGAGAATAGGAAAGCTAGAAATAAATTCAGTAGGTTTGTCTTTCCTTGTATCTGCCAAGAATAATAGATCAGAATTCCTTCTGTAACTCAGTAACAAATCTAGGATGCACTTCAGCAGGAGCAGCAGCCAAACCATCAGTTTGCAGTTGTTGATTGTGGGGTAACAGATTTCCTAACAAAGGAGAAAGATGGTCACTGTAAACTTTGGAAGTGTATTTGGAGAAAAGGAGGAAAATTATATCCCTCCCCAGGAAGAGATACGGCAATTTAATTAGTATTTCTCCAAAACTGGCTTTAAATGTTGATGCAGTTTCCCAGGAACATCAGCCATTTAAATTCCAGATCATTTCCAGCCACCCTGGTTCCATCTAGATCAATTCAGTAAGCTCGTAAAAATATAAATATTGGATTTTAGCCCAGTGCTAGAGAAGCATATGGGTCATTAACTGTAATTCAGGCCTTGCAGGCTGTTTGCTGCCTTTCCTGCATAAAAGCAGCAGTGTTTCTCCCTCTCAGAAAGAACTGCTCTGCTTTGCTCTGCAAGTCTAGGTGGTGGGTGACAGTCAGCCTGTCAGAAAAGAGAAACCAGAGAAGTTCCCCCGTGGAGGTTTGAGCTTCCCTTGCTCAATGTACTTTTCAGGAGAGAAGGTGGCAATGGAGGTCAGAAACAGTAAAATTATTTATTACTTGTTGTGCAATAAAAACCTGGGAGGCTGATGGAGGACAGCTGGGGGAGTCTGCCCCTGCTCTCCCCTGGGGAGCTGAGACATCTCTGCTCCTTGTTGTCAGGGCCCTGGGGCTTCCACAGGGGGTTAACACTTTGCCTTAATCATCATTTACTCTCATGAGCTTCACCTGGAACCTCTGCCCGCACCCAGAGGCAAAGGAGCCCTGCCCTGGGCCCTCTGCCCCAGTCTGAGCTCTGGTGGAGGTCTGCTCGTGTTCAGGAGTGTCTTTCTGCAGGGACTTTGTGCCTTTGCTTTCTCTTCATCTGGACTTGTTTCCAGTCTTGGTTTTGGATCCATCTGCTTTGCTCCTGGCTGGACTCTTCGGACCTGGCTCATCCCCTTGCATGAGGCTGTGGGTTTTTTGGGGGTCCTGGGCTTGTTGTTGGACCCTTCCAGCTCTGGCTGTTGCCTTCAGCCTCTGTGGTCCTGTGCCTATCTGTGAGGGTCCAGCCCTTGGGAGCTGCCTTGCCTTCCACTGTGGAGAAGCCCCCCTGGTTCTGTGCCCTGCAGCCTGCAAAGGTAAGCCCCGGTGTGTGACTGCTGTGTTAGCAACGTGAAGTTTGCTGCCAGTCCTCAGTCTCTCAGTGCAAATGCACGGACTGATGTGAAAACGAGGCCATGTGGAGCAGACCACCTTCAGAGAAACCCTTTCATTAGGAAGGGATGAATCTCCCTTGCCATATGCTCATGCTGGTGGCTCCAGGAAGAGCTGCACCTGGGTTAGTAGGTGCTGTATCAGTGTACCTGAGTGACTTTCTTCACCCCAGCCCCTTGGCTGCCAGTGCAGGGGAGGGAGTTGTGAGCTGGGTACCTGGGGCACAAACTGAGGTTTGAGGCAGTAAACACACTGGAAAGCCAGAAAAAACAAGACTGAGCCAGACTGATGTTTGGCTCTTCCTATGGCAAAGCCAGGGAGCAGACTGCTGGGGCTTGCTAAGCAGGGATTCTGGAATGAGGAGCTGCTGTGCAGGGAGAACTGAGCCCAGACCAGTCTAAGGCAATGGGGAAGATTAGGGGTTGTGCAATAAAGCAGGCAAGGTCAAAACTAGGGCTTAAAAAGAAAGAAGTCTCAAGGAGTGGTTGGAGAAGAACATCAAGTGTGTTTATAGTAGGAAGAAGAGGTGCAGGAGGTTAACTGGGAACATGGACAGGGGGTGAAATCAGATAGGGCCAGGATTTGATTTTTGTTGGAGAAAATGAAAGGTGAAAGTTATTCTGCTGGAACATTCTGGAAAGTTCTACTTTTTGGAGATGGCTGAAAGTATTGCCTATCTCAGATTGGCCTTCTAAATTTATCTGTTCCACAGCTTTCTGTATGAACACTGCGGTTAAAATCGCTTTTGCAGGGGTTCTGTGAAGACAAATTAATATCTGCCAAATCCTTGGGTGAGCTTGTCAGGAAATAATTTAATCATCTAAATCCTGTGCAATAAATTAACTCTGCCCTGTTAATTCGGTGAGGGGGAATATTCTGGATGGCTGCTGTACCTGCTAAGCACCAGCCATCCACTGTGCTCAGTCTTAGGGATCCCCTGGAAGGAGAACCTGCTGTGTCTCAAATAACTGGGCACAAAGGAGCCGCATTAAATTTATGTAACTCTTCTTTTGGAGCTTTCCTTAATGTGAATGCTTCTCGAAAAATATTCCATTCAAAAGGAAAGGAGCCTGAATGAAGTTCCTACACTCAGAATGTCTCAAAACTACAACCAAGTACAAATACACTTTCAACTGCTTCTTTTTCATATGCATTTCCTCACCTGCTATTCTCTGAAAATCTAAGCCTGAAGTGTTCAGGTGACACACTAATCTAATCAATACCTGGCCCAATTTTCTGGCTTACTAAACCAGCTGCAGGTTACTGGGAAATGAAGACTTGACCTTCAGCTGTTCAGAGCACCCAAATGTTACAGCACCCTCTGTGCTGCTTCCTACCTGTGCCAGGAGTGAGATCAGGCTTCCCCATGGGATCCTTGCCCCACAGCAAAGGGGGAAGCGGCTAAACTTAACGGGGAAATAAATGCTGAGGGACGTGACTGTTGCCTCAGTGACATAAAATAGGCCTTTGCGTCTTTTAGCCCTATGATTTTTTTGGCTGAGGGTTGGTAGTGTGTTACCAACCTGCGTCAGCTGTGTGGAGGGATGGGGGCTTGTGACATAAAACACTTCAAGTTGAGGTGTTCTGGGGTTGTTTGTGGCCATGCCCTCCATCTTCAGGTTATAAACACCACCAGAATTAGGGTCTGTCCCTTTCAGAATTTTAAGAAGTAGGTTGGGAGAAACACTGAATTTTATTCCATCACTGAAGATGCCTGGCATGAGACCTTTGGGCTGTGGGGCCGTGTGGCTCCTTGAGTGAACCTACCAGTCCTTGGACACTGAAAGCAGGTTTAGTAAGTCGTTTTTCATCTGAGAAGGTTCTCAGTTGTTGAGTGGATTTCACAGCTGAGCCAGTACCCGTTGCACTTGCCCAAGCAGAGCATTTACAGGCACTCAAATGTCAGTGGCAGGAGTCTGGTCACCGTCTAACACAATGCACATAAACATTAGCTGGAAAGGACACTGTTGGCTTTTCTGGCTCCTCTGCATCTCTGCTTGCCCCTGGTATGCTTAGAGCTCTTTATTTGCAGCAGCTGTGTACACGTGAATGGTGGGTCAGGCATCTCAGTTATTTTCAAGTGCATGCATCTCAACTTCCATAAAAGTGAACACAGAGGGAATGCCTGGCAAACTGCCATTCGGATCTGTTGCTTCTAAATGTCAGTTCTTTACCCCCCACCCCACTCCCCCAGCAATATAACATAATGTTAGGATGTGCAATTTAGCTCCAGTTTCACTGAGCATCCAGCTTGTGTGTGGTATCCCACAGAATTCTTCAGAGCAATAAATTGGCAACTATACCTGCATGGTCTCTTCTCAGCTGTGCCTTTGGGTTTTTGGAAGTGGGAGTTCCTTAAAACAGGGTTGTTTGTGCTGAATAAAGAGACCACCACAGTCTTAAAAAAAATTCAGAGCAGTAAGAAGAACCTTGAGTATTGATTTAACTGAGGTAGTAAACAAAAAAAATCTGAAAGCTGATTATCTTACCCTTTGAGGACAAGCACTTGATTTATTTAAGGAAATATAAGGGCTCCATGTGCTGATATTTGCATTTTCATTTAGATGCTTTGCTTTTTAGACACTGAGCAGATGCCAGTCCTTTCCTAAACCCAGAGAAGAGGAGAGATGCACTTTTACAACAGTAACTACGTGAACATGGTGCTTCAGGAGCTGTGAACTCAGACGAAGCTGTAACCTCTCCCTGCATCTCTGAGCGGGGAATCTCATGAGCACATCTGCTGGGGGGGACTGTCCTGGGACAGCTGCTCTGGTTCAAGTGGCTCTGCAGTGTCCCTGTGGCTCGTGGTTGGTGTGGAGACAAAAAAAAAGGTATGAACACCTTTACCTTCCCAAAGGATGGAAATGAGAGGCTGGGGAGTTCAGCTTTTCAGGATGAGAAGCACCTCAAAACCGTACAACTTCTTCCTGCCAGTGGTACCAGTACGTAGGTGGTCACTGCCACTTTCTGGGCCACAAATGAACCTTTGAGGCATTTTAGAAACCTCTGCTCTAACTCTTGATTACAGAAACCTGCTGTGTCTCCTTTAACTTTCAGTGTTTGAGCTGGCTCAGGGTGCACAGGAGGGATCTCTGGGTCTAATCAGGATGCTCTGAAGCACCTCCATGGAGTCAGGGGCAAAGCTTTGGGCACCCTGGCTTATTTAGGAGCAGTAGTGAACTAGCTTATTTGTTGGTTTGTTGGGTTTTTTTTACTTCAGGTTTTTTTTTTTTTTCAGTTTTCTTTGACTATTTGCTCTTTTAGTGGGTCTGTGTTTCAGTAGCTCAAATTTCTGTGAAGTCAACTTTTCTTGACTTCATATTAAAGTATTTACTGCTGGGGAGAATGAATTAAACCAATGTACGAAAGGCAGGAAGGTGGATTTGCCTCCTGGCAATTTGTGTGGATCTACTTCTGATGCACCACAAATGGCCCCTGTAGATGTGAGGTTGATTTTGGAGCTCTGAAGTCAGAGGATGTTTCCCAGTGGTCTAGATCAGGCTTAAGAGTTTAACTTCCAACTTTGAGTGAAAGAGAGTATTTGAAGATGTGAAATATTGGGATTTTGAGTTGTCTGTGTTGGTAGGTTTGCCTATCACAGTTAACAGCCTGGTTCCTCCAAAGCTGGAGGGTGTTCAGAGATTGCTCTTGACAAAGTTGATATCAACAATAATGTTTTGACATTTGCCTGGTTGTTTTTCTGGATCAGTTCCTTGACCCTGTTCATGATGTGACTGCTCAAGCTGAGGCAGGTCTGGGTCGTGCCAAGGGGCACAACTGGGATGCCTGGAGTGGGAATGACTTCAGCAGGCATTGCCACTGAAAGCTCTTCCTTGAAATAAAAACAGCCTCCAGTTTCACATGAATGTAGAGAACCATCTGGGACTTGGATCCCTATCTCATGTGGAATAATTACCCACTCTCAACAACAATTGGATTTTCTTTATTTTTTCAGTTTTAAGATACAGGACTCAAAGTGACTTATAAATAGCATTTAATTTCTGTGTAATTTTCAGGATGTCTACAGTATTCAATTTGTTATGGATCTCATGTGTTAGAGTAATGATGCATCATTGTAGTCACAGAATTTACCTTAAGGTGACAGAAAGGGATTTCTGCCTAATCCTGTTTCTCTTGACTACTGGCCTGTTAATAAGAGCAGGTGCAACCTTTCAAGGTAAAATGCTCTTCTTCAGTCCTTCAAAAAACATTCCTGCTCCCTGTGCAGGCACAGCTGTTGGATTGCTGTAGTTTGCAGCTGGTGTGCAGGTAAAATTTGTTGTGACTTCATTTTCCCTGTAACTTCTGACCCTACAGCAGGTATTTTGTAAGAAGGTGAGGTGTCTGAAGCAGTGGGAGCAAATTATTGAGAGTCAAATGGGAAGGTCAGCGGTGCAGTAATCCCCATCTGAGGGAGCCCTGTGATGCAAAGACCACAGGGCTTCATTTCCTAAACTGAACCCATCCTTCTGCAAGATGTGGGTTGTCATTTTTGAGTTCCCTGATGGATTGTAATCCCTGGTGCCTGAATTTGTGTGTGCAGCTCCAGTCAGGTTAACATGCTCTGCAGGGAGCAGGGATGGATGTTTGTGATCAGCGGGAGGAGACACCTCTGTCTCTGTCCCCCTGCTGGCACAAAGGATGTGAGAGGCAGGACTGAGGGATGGCAGGAGCTGTGGCTGTGGAGTTTACCATCAGCAGTTGTCTGACTGAAGGTAATTTCAAGCAAGAATAAAAGCAGATGCTGCTGCATTTCATCCACCTCATTCGTAGCAAGGTCTGGAACATGTAAACCATGCCCAGGCCAAAACTGAGGCATGGGTGCACTCTCTCTATGCTGTTTTGGGGGCAGGTGGAGGGCCATGTCTTCCCAGACAGCCACTGTGTGCCATAACAGTCCTGCAAGTCCTGTTTTGCTGCATGAATCTCTGAAAACGTGGTCATCTGCACCTTGGTATTTAATCAGCACTGAAACTTCCCCCCCCCACACTATGTTTACCCAGCAAGCAGAAATAGCAGGGTTGGGTTGGAATGGGACCTGGAACATCATCTAGTTCCAGCCCCCAGCAGTCATTCTCTGCCTGGTTTAATAAGCAGTATTGGGCTCTTTGTTTCAAGTTCTGGGATGTCCTAAAAACAGTAACTTGCTGTTTTCTGGATTCCTTCTCTGACCAGAGCACCTCACTCCTGTCAATCACTATTTTTTGGGGGGACTGTTTTATGTTAATACTACTTGTCTATTTGCCTCTTCTGCTCTTGTCTTGTGTTTCCTGTTAAGCTGTTTGTTTTCCGGCTTCTTCTGACTTTATGGGGGGTTTTGTCTTTGTTCGCTGCAATGATGACACGGAGCTTTCATCCTCACTAACAGAAAGTGCATGTATCTACTGCAAGTAAATCCCTTCTGTAACCAAAAACAGTGTCCACGGTCTCAGTTTGTCTGTACTAGCAGGTTTTGTGTTTACTGGTGCTTATTCCTGTTTTCTTTATATCCCTGTGCCTTGCCCGGCCAAGTGCCTTGCTGAGACACATTAGGTGGTAATGGCTCCATCTGTCATGTGGAGATTTCTCCCTCTGCAGAACTCTGCTCTCTTTCTAAAAACTCCCTCCACATCAGTAGTCTTCTAAATTGTATAAATGGTTAATTTTTTTTTTTCCTTTTGACTAACTCAATCCTAATTCAGGGAACTCTGACTCCAGACACAGAAGAATTATGAATGCGTTGCACTTTCAATTATTTCTAATACAGCGCATGTTCTAGTGTTCACATCTATGGAAATAAGCAGATGATACAAGCTGAAGGATCAAATGCAGTTTTTCCTGAACTTTGACCACCTGCTCCCACTCCCTTTATTTAAGAGCTGCATCTCGAGACTATTTGCAGCTCTTGAAACCTGTGAACGGTTTAAAAGCAGCTGGTGTATTTGTCTGATTAAAAAAGCAGCTTCCAATGTAACACTCCTTCTCTCCATATGTCTCTCTGCTACGATGCCTGAATATTGTGCTTGGGTTTCATGGATTTCATGGGAATACTCTAAGGCAAAAATGGGAACAGCCCATTGAGGAGGAACTGTGTCCTTGGCTGTATTAATAAACACAGTCCAGGTGCACACACCTGTGCACTCACCCTGCACAGCCTGAGGTTTGTGCAGGTCCTGCCTGCTGAAGCCCCCAGGAAATCAAGGGAATTACTCCCTTGCAGCTGTATTTCCCAAAGTGCAGCTATAGGCAGGAGGTCCTTCCTGCTCAGTTGTGGATCCACATGTATAAGTCTGTCAGCTGCCTTTGAGATTCATGTGGGCCTGAATTGTCACAGGAGGAGGCTTTCTTCAGCTTTGTGTGTACATATATATATATGTCTAGTGTGACTGTATATAATATATATGCTTTGGTAAGATAGCAAGGGGTACACATTATTTATCTGCATTATTTTCTTCTCTTGTCTTCCTTTATCGCAGAACTACTCGCTGAACACTGATTATTTTTGCCTCACGTGCATCCACATGGCATCTTAACACTTGTTATATCATGCCAGAGGCTCGTTAAGAAGTGACTGCCCTTTGGGTCAGGAAGTGAAAACCAACACAAGAGCCGCCAAGGCTTCTCTTCAAATAGTTGCCCTTTTCCCTTCTACAGTTATATCTAGAAGCTCTCTCTGACTCTGATTTGGCCACAAGTAATTCCCCTGCATTGCACGGCCTTTTTTATTGAGAAGAGAAAGCTTTTAAGTACCTTGCACTTCTGAGTTCCAGGTGTGGAAGCCGCTGAGGGTATTTGCATTTTGCTTCCTGTCAATGCTGTGCTTCCTTCAGGCCAGCCTATCTCGTTTCTGTCTCTCTATTTGCAGGCAGGTATTGCAATATTAAGGTTTTAGGCAATCAATAGGAAGCAGAAAGGTTGTGTCACAAGGGCTGTTTACCTATATGTATTCCTTTCATTAGCCTGTATTTGCGTTTGCCTCTGCTCCTATTGAGGGGCTGCTTTCTTTGCTGTTGCAGGCTCAGAATTATCCTGGAAGGGAGGGATGTAGTTCCTAGTCCTACCTCAGGCAAAGCGAAACTTGGAAAACTAGGATTTCTTTTTCCCCCTCCCCTCGTAAATTTATTTAACAGGGTGGAAATGGGAAAGAGGATGGATAAGGCTTCTATCTCTGAGTGCAGCAGCTAAAAGCCACAGTGCTCTAGGAAGAAAAAGAAACGATTTTGTTTGGCTTTTGCTGTGCTCCCCTGCTTACCTTCCCCTCCCCAGTCTCCAAGGAAAAGCTCTAAGAAAGGCCTTACAGGGGAGGGAAAGCTCCAAGTCCTTCATCTTCGTGGTTTAGGCAGCCCAAGTGGAGAGGATCCCTGCCGTGTATGAATAAGGTACCCTCACCCTGCTATTACCTCCTGATTGCCCCCTTTCACCCCACCAGAAAACCTGGGAGAACAAAGAACACCCGTCCTGCCACGGCACTAAAGGTCCAGCTCAAGGTCTGCTTTGTGCTTGTTTTACCAGCTAGTTCCCTGAGCTACTAAAGAACCCTGAAAGCTGGAAAGAGTCAAATACTTCACTGTCCTGCAGGGAAAAAGAATCCCTTGGATCTTTCCAATTCGAGGCCCTTTCCAGGTGAATTCTCGATCTCTGAACATTAAGTGCAAGTAGGATTGACTAACTGTAATTATTGTCAGCAGTGGCAGGCAGAGGATGTCTGTATTGCTTTGTACCCTGTGGATATTGGTATTGAAAAAAAAACACCCTTTCCCACCAGTCCCTTAAATGAAAGGAAGCAGAAGAGACATCTGACTCAACCAGATCTATAATAAGATATTAATATTTTATATTTGGTTGATGGCAGTGTAAGATCTATTGCCGCAGGGGCCTGACAGAAAGGAAATATTAGCTAAATATGATGTGTATAATAAGACAAGGAGAAATTAATTTCTAAAATGGGAAGGGAGAGGGGGCTGGTAGGATAGCACAAGAGATTTGGCTGTTGGTAGGCTTTGTAAAGGTAAGTGGTAGAGAACTCCTATTTGGGAGTTTGATCTTTGACTGACATGAGATTGAGTCTCTAAAACAGTATCTTCAAAGTGTCTTCAGGCCTGAAACTTGGACTTGCAGCAACAGAAGTGCAAATCAAATGTAGGGTTAAACTTTTGGCTTTGATGCTTTGCTGAAATTCAGATGGAGACTTGAGGTGGACTTGTTTATGTGTGGGATAAGGGAGAGATTTCACCTCCTTTGCAGACAGAACTGCGGCTCTTCTGACACATCAGGAGAAAAATAACTTGTGTACTTCTGGGGGGAAAAAAGCTTTGTCCCCCTTCAAAGAGGAAGGAGGGGGTCTGTCTCCTCAGAGAAGGGAGGAGACTTCATAGACACACACTACAACCTCCTTTTAAGTGGAGAATGGCGTGGTGTCTTCCACGAGATCACAGGAAAAAATGTAGCTAAATATATAATTGTAGCTTCTGTGGTTCATGATCCTGCGTGCTTAATTAGCATTTTTACAACCTCTTTGGATCTGGGGAGATACAAGTTAAACTTCATGCCTAAATGTTTTTGTTTGTGTGAAGTTAACTTTATGGTGATTAAATGGTGGTCTAAGGTATCTGTGCCATCTGCTGTACAGCAAGTGAAGCCCATGGAAGTTCAGGAAGCCTGAACAGTTTCCTTTAGGAAGGAGGACATGGGACTTAATTTATCTAGAATGATTCACAGCCTGTAAGATCAGGATAGTCAACAAACTTGGCAAGTAGCAATGGCAGGGTCTTGCTTCTGTTTAAATCAGGAGAAATAATAAAATCAGTGTTGTAAGGGAAGGGTGTGATGTGGGTATTCTAGTGACTTACACAGAGCTTCTGTGGGAACTATGTGGGAATGTGTAAGAATTGCTGCTGCAGGTTTGAAAATCAACAAATGAAGGACTTCTGTTTAGGAGAGAAGTATCTTAAAAATGGTCTCCC
>JAYRBT010000042.1:56085110-56100026 GCA_036023395.1 Myiotriccus ornatus
TGAAAGAGGAACAATTTAGAGACAAGTCAAATAATGGGTGAGGGTGAACACAGTAAACCTGTACACCTGATGGAGTTCTCCACCACTGGAGCAGCATAACCCTGTATTTTGGGAACAGCTCCTCACTCCTCAGTAGAATTTGCCAAGTCACATTTCTTCCCTTCCTTGTCAGTTTTGATTTTGAACCACATTTGGAGAGGAATATTTTGGGGAATTTGGGGGGAAAAAAAGTTTAATACGATCTTTGCCAACTCTACTGTGCAGTTAGTTTCTGGGTTAGTGTGTTCTGAGCTCTTGGTAAAGGTACCATCCTTGTCATCTTGCTATTCAAAATATCACAAAGCCCAACAGTAAGTTCCAGCTGGCCCATGAGTTACCTCAAACCACAGAATGAATATTAACTTCAGTTGGTTTATCTCTAAAACTTGCCATCACCTCTCAATACTGGCAGTGCAGCCACATTTTGTTGCTGAATCTCTTTAACCGCATCCATAAGCCCCAGAAAGTGCAGGCACAGCTGCACCTCAGGAAGAGCAAAATCTTTCTCAACTTGTCTTAACAGATGATGTCTGCCAGCCAGTTAAATACGTCTTATTATTGCTATCAACCTTTATAAATAAAGCAGTGTATTTTGGGTGGGTGGATACCATTAGTAGGAATACAGGAAATGTAGATGGCACACACAGTCTCAAGGACACAGGAATAGAAATAACATACCCACAGTGCTGAGGGTTGACAGGATTTGGTGACAGCTGCAGTGTGTACAGTTTGCTTAATCTGGATTTTCTGATGCTCTTGAATACATTTCTACCTTACCTTAAGCCTGGTTATTAAAGGTACTACCCCATCAGTCTGAATACAGGCAAGAACACTGTCAGAACACAGCCATAGTCAAAAACTAAATCAGGCATGCAAAGCTCTCTTCCAGTGGATAAAAGTGTGGAATATAGCCCAGTAAGAGAAACTGGTCATGGGTAAATGTTGGAGCGATAAATATAACAGGTGACACATTGATGGGGAAATTAACTCTTTACATCTGTACATAATAGGAACTCCTTGGGAACATATTTGCAGTGGTAATCAGGAACAAATCTTACATGTGTTTCTGCCACACTGAGGTTAATTTTCTTTCTCCACACACATTGTATAAATGCCAAGCAAATAGACAATAAATGTAACCCATTTGGAGGCAGCTCAGTTCAGGGAAACTTAAGTGTTTGCTTCTGTCTCTGAACACCTGGTCCTGATGTCCAGGTCAGGATACTGGATGTGAATCCTGAATGAGACCAGCTCATGGAGAAGTAGTCCCATAGATAAAACTGATTTTTACTTTTGAGCTTGCTTGCAAGTATGTGTGTTTTCATGTGAAAGTGAGAGCTGAAAAATACCTTTGGCTGAACCTAAGCTTGACCTTTAGAGCTGGGGGTGTAAGGGGGAGTTCTGTTTCACATCTGAGTGCCTTTAACAAAGGGAAGCACTTTGTCTTTCCTGGGTCTTCCCTCCCAGCCTTGTAAATAGGAATAATGTTGGCCACCTTCCAGCTGCTAATTGCCAGTCTTCCTGAGCATCTGTCCTCCAGCTACTGGAAACAACAGGCAAACTGGGGATTCAGGCTCTGAAATCATTCCTGAGTTGTGTATTACTGAAAAAATGCTCATAAATACTGAATAAGTGTCACTGGGCTTGGGGAGTTAAATCTGTGCCTGCCCATCTGACAACAGTTGTTCTCCTCCCAGCGTGCTCGAGGTACCCAGTACCATATGCCATTTAAAGCCATGAAAACTAATGTTTTGAACACCTTGGATTATGTAAAAACCTGAAGCAGTAAGAAAGGAAGAGAAGCCTGTGAGACATGTGGAAGAAGTTTGGGGTGTTCAGGAGGAAGAGGAGTGGGCATGCAGGAAAAGCTCCTGAGCAGCCTCTTTTCCCTCAGCTCACGAGCAGTAGCCAAGGGGATACACACCCTCCCCATCACAGGGTATAGAATACATACAGTGTATGGAAAATACAAGGGAATCTGGAAAAGAAGTTGCTGCAAGTATCTAGTTTGGAAATAAAGATCTTCCTCAATTTTTTTAATTCAGGATAACCAGAATACTTGTCAGGATGGTTCAAGAGGCAGAGGATAATTTTGCTGGAAAGGAGAAGTGAAAAGACAATTTGGAGTTTTGTTCTCCTATTTGGCAAGATTTTTATTAAAAGTTATGTTCCTCATTTTTCATATCTGACTTATCTCAGAGATACTGCTTTGCTGCAGCCAACTGCTTTGGAGTCTCCAAATTGTCTTTAAATCTTCTCATTGTCATAGGTTGGTTCAATGTGGAAAATAAGTGCATTTTTAAATCATTTTTTGTTGGGAGATGGTAAATTAATGACGATGGAGCTCAGTGTTGGGATCTGTATGTCCTGGGTCCTGCTCCTGTTAGTCCTCCTGCAGTGTCTGTGTTGGGAGAGAAAAACCCTCCCCTCTTGTTTCAGACTTGAGGGGCTTTGCTTCCCCTTCCTTCTCCTGAGAAGGCAGTGAGGCTGTCTGGAGTGAGTGTCCAAACCATGAGGCTGATGGATGCAGAAAAGGAGCTGTCACCTCTGGTGCCTCAAACTGTATTGAAAAACGTTTGTTTTGTAGCTGGAATTGGATGGAAAAGGGATAAAAGGAAAGAAAACAGAAAGTATCAGCTCAGCTTCCCCTGGGCCCTCTGGTGATGCTGATGACCAGCAACACTTGTGTTGCTAAAGAGGGAGTAGCTTGTCTTGAAGTGAGATTAACACTGTGCACTCCAGCCATTAGAAGTCTCATTTATTCAGATAAGAAGTTTGAACAACCCTTATATATAAGATATATATATATATGCTGCAGGTAATCTGCTTGCTTAAGGGAATGCCTGTAAATATAGACCCTAATTTACCTTACTCACTTCTAGCTTTATGTTCCTAGGAAACATCTTTGTGATTAAATAGCTAGAAATGGCAGCTGGGACTGTATTTAATTAAAAAGTGACTCTTAAAAGAAATGCTGGTTGTTTGCATACAGAAAGTGAGACTTTCACAGGTTTAACTTCTAACGAAAATGTCTTTAACACTGTATGGAGGCAAATTTGTGGTGGTTTTTAGCTTCCTCTTCCGTGCCATGGAAGAAAATGCTGAAGTTAGATCAAACCATTCTTTCAAACATGAGTTTTCATTTGGTGTGTGCTTCTGTTCAGTGCAAAAATGTCTCCAAGGGCAGTAACAATACTCAAGTCTGCACACAGACCCTGCCACCCCTCTAAGCGTACAAAGCCAAAAAAACAGACTTGGAAGTCTCACCTTTAAATGAATGGAAGGTTCATCCCCTATTGCTTTAGGTTGGAAAGGCCAGGTCTATTTGTGTTATCACAACCAAAACAAATAAGAAAAACTTCAAACAGAATCCTGCAAGGTCTCTTGGACAAGGCAAGAGGGCTGGTGAAGGTTGGATTTTATGTGTCTTCCTGTAAAAGAACAATAACAAAGAAAGCAACTTGCCCAAAATCCAGCTGGGACCCTGTAAAGAGTTAGAAAATGAACCTTGGTTGCTGAAGTCCCAGTACAGAACCTCTACCAGACCATTATTGGCAGCTGTCATTTAAGGTACATTTTCTGCAGGTTTATACAGTTTGCTTCCAGGGGAGATAAAGCTCTGTGTTGTTCCCAACAGATATTAAGTTAGTATAAAGTGACTGGACTTTTTTGGACATGGGAAGGTGGATTCAGTGGTTCCTTCACGGAGGTTCAGCCTGAGTCTGGTTTTCAAACTTGATTTGAGTAGGAAGGGAAGTAATTTCCTGGCTGGTTCACCCAGTTCTGGACAGGAGTGGAACATTAAAGTAGTAAATTTCCTCTTTTTCCACTGAACAAGAGTAGTGTACAACTACGTTTTGAGTAACAGCAAAAAGCTATTTATTTAAAGCTGCAAAGACACTTCATTCTGAACCTTATTAATGAAAAGAGAACTTAGCAGATGCCTGTCTGCAAGTGTCTTCCATAAAAATTAGATTTACCCTCTTCTGTTCTTCTTGACCATCTTGACTTATGTGGTCTGACCCAGAAAAATAGTTGAGCATCCAACTTACCTGTGCACAGTCAGTGGAAACTCTTATCTAAAAGAGTTTGCATATCTCTCCAGAAAGTGTTAAAACATTTGGTTGTTGGTAAAAAATTAATTAACCTTGGCATAGTGAAAGATAAACTGCTTTTAACAAGCCTAACGGAACAGGTGCCCTTCTACTATTCCCCTTCTCTATTTCTGCCTTGTCATCTGGCAACATCTTAAACATCTTAGTTCCTTTTAGATGTTTAGTTAGTGCCTAAATCCAGCCACGTTCTTCCCATTGGAACAAAGGAGGGATTCTAGAATACCTCCTAGTTGCTTGTGCCTATAGATGGTGAGAGGCTGCAGTAACATATTACAAATGTAACATATTACAAATGTTGGCAATATTTTCAGAAGAAGCATCCCTTATGAACTAAGACAGGCTTGCACTTGAAAATATTGTTTGGGGATACATAATCACTGACAGGAGATCTGGGTTCTGCACTTAGACCTGAATATATCTTTTAAACTCTGTTCCCAAGGTAAATATTTCTCAGCAGTCTTTTCTCTTTTTTACACGTTACTTACTTCAAATGCCTTGGCCACGTGTGAGCTGCAGAGTGGGCAGCTTGGAAATAAGTTACACCTATTTTCATCAGCTTTATCTTATCATAATTTTCAATCTTGCCCATTTAACAATTCTGGTAGTGCTGGGATAAAATGAGGCTGCTGCTTCTGTGAGGTGGGAGGAACCACTTGAAAGTGGTGGGGCCACCCACTGTAAGATGCTGGAGGACCCTCCACTTCCAGCTTCATTCATGTTTTGTGTTCATTTATATTGTCCTTTTGCTTAGGCTTAGAGGATGACAGCTTTTCCTCTTTCATGTTTAGCACCAGGCAATTTCCTCCTGCTTTTCTCCCACCTTTTCTCCTGCATATCCACGTTCATATTGCAGCCTAATGTATTGTCCTTGAGCGTTGCCGAAAGGCTTTCGCATAATCCTTTAACAGGATTTTAAAGCAATACTTTGAATCACTGTAGTGGCAGTTTAATGGCTTGAAAATGACAGGGGGAAGGATTTCTAAGCTGGGTAGCTTGTGGAAAATTAAAGACTATATGAGTGACACGACTATGGGAATTCCAATCTGAACTCAGCATTGCGAGGAAAGCAAAAAAAAGTTGGCAGAACAGAGTGTTTGCCGCAGGCAGGGCAATATCCTTATGCTATAAAGCAATATACAGTTAGGTGGCTTTAAGTTTAGAAACACTGGAACAGTATTTGCATCTAGCAGGTATTGACAGGAATATTTTTTCCTCTGAAGGGAACAGTTCTGGGAGATCCCTTCCTTACTGTGTCTGCAGCCTCCTGTTCAGGAAGGCAGAGTGGTGTTCTCTGCATTCAGGGTGAAATGGCAGTAGGAAAAGTGACTTTTGGTCTAGGTTCATCCCAGTTTGATGTGTGGGATCAGATGTTATGGTTTCCCATGGACTGCAGTGCAGAGCAGTAGCTTCCCACAGATGCCCTGCAGGACCCACTGCAGTGCAGTTACTGTGAGCAGAAACTGCAGCAGCACTTCCTTTAATGTAGCTCTTTCCACAGCAAACTGTGGAATCAGCCAATCAGAAAACTACCCTCCTCTGGGCAACCCCATTTTTTTTCAACTTCTTATTCCTTCTCTTTGGTTTCTGCTCTTCATCCACAGGTAGTTTAAAGCTTTCTTCCAGCAAACCTGTTAGAGATGCTCTTGTCCCAAGTTATTAAGTAGATCTAATCTTTTCCCAGCGAGCACTATTACCTGAAAAGCATCTCTTGGTTTTAGAAGCCAAAACCCTACTGGTGCTCAAGGAGAACAGCACCTGGCCCTTGTGCCCTTCCCTCTTGTCATCAAGAGCTGTAGAGTGATGTGAAAAAAGGCATTCTGGCCTTCAAGATATCAGGCAGTGAAGAATGTACATTGTCCCTTGAGGTAGTGCCGTGTCTAACCTCCCTTACTGTAACTAACATTAAAGAAAAACCACACCACATTTACTCTCTGAATATATCTAACTTCAGCTTCTGCTGGGTGTCAGGAAAATTTTATCTGCCAAGTTAAAGCAATACAGGAGAGATTCTCCAGTTAAAAGCTCTGATGAGACCTTTTGATGTGATGGAACATTGGGTCTAGTTGTCTGCAAAATACCAGAGTGTAACTGGGAGTTACGTTGTGAAGGTGGGATGTAAATCTGTCCTGCTCCAGAACCACCTGTTTAGGCTTTGAAAAGCAGGCATCTTTTTAACTGCCTCTTACATATTTATCTTCATTATGTGCAGGATAATCTTAAGAGTTTATGCTCCTTTTTTTGTAGGCTCAGAAGTCCTTCTGTTTTCAGAATTCCTGATTGGATGTATCACAAAAACTTCCAGGAGCTGATGAGCTGTGACCCATTTCTTGGCTTAAAAAATAAACACATCCTGCACTCACAAACATTGGTGCTTAAAATGGCAGGGAGTTTTAGACAGCCCTGGGGTTGTTGAGTGTTGTCGTTGTGATGTACAGCTCTCCCTCAGAGCCATCACCCTCTGTCGCTGAGCTCCGTGGCAACTACACGCGTTAAAAGTTGCCTTTTCTCCCTGTCTTAGTGCTGTAAACCTTTTCTGCTGCCTATCTTTCCCCATCAGCAAGAAGGAGAAAGAAGCCTGCAACTCCCCCACACATCCACCCCCTCAGATTCACAACTGGGCTCAGAGCTGCGCCAAGAAAAGACTGACAGGCTGCAATTGTGAATCTGAATATCTTCACCAAGCTCTCCTGTAATTCCCCTGTGCAAAGGGGTCGTGTGCTAAATATAAACTTTTCCAGACAACCTAAGGAGGGGAAACAATCAGAGTGCTCATAGTCAGGGAAATTAAACCAGTGCGAAGTGATGCTGTGATGGCAGATTACCAAGGGCTTCCTGTCGGTTCATCCTGCATTTGAGACTTAATCTGGTTTTTTGAGCTGGAGTGGTGCTTGAGGTGACTTTAGAGGACAGAGAAAGGCTTTATTTTGGGCTGTGTTACGGAACTGGCATCCAAGGGAACCTGCTCTGGGGTGAGGTGATGCTCATTCAGATCTGCACCTCCGTGGAGAGCTGTTATTATTTGCTTCTCAGACACAGCAGTGCTGACAACTGACTTGCTAACAGGTAATGTTATTTATAGACCTTCTTGGAGGTATAAATTGCTTAGCACTAATTTTGGTCTTGGTTAAGGTGCTAATACTGCTCATTCTTAAATACCTGGCAACACATTTTCTCTTTCAGCTCATCAGCAATTGTTCAGTGTGCAATAATCTAGCTAATGCTTGTTGCCAAAAAGAAGTCTTTTGACAGGATTTTGAAACTTGCATTAAAAATAATAGGCTGAGTTGTTATTCCAGTGGATTTTCTCGAAAGCTTTAATACATGCTAAAAAAATAAAACTTTTAAGCCACGTACAGAAAAGTTGCTGGTATTAAATTAAAGATTTAAATGTTTTAATCTGACTAGCAAAGTAATCTAGATTTCTCTGTCAGAATGCCATCTGCACGGTCTTAAATGCTGTCTTTTCAGGGAAAAATCTTTGTCAAGTGCCACTTCCCTAGGATTTCTATTGTAATGTATTTCTAATCCACATAATTATACTGTGTATGTTTAAGATGTGCTCTTCAGAAAACAAGTGAAATTGATAAGGGAAGTGACAAATTTCCAAGCTGACACAAAAAATGAGATGCTGAAATGTTAGAGTATAAAAGAAGAATATTCAGAATACTAAATGTGAGCTTATAAACGGCCTTAACTCCTGGAAGAGCAGCACTCGGCTCCCCCTCAGCATTCTGGAAAGGAGAATGGTCAGGCTGTGGGCAAGGGGAAATGGGCACCTCTGCCATGTCTCCGTGTCACTTCGTTCCAGCCAAATCAGCACTTTCCCAGTTTTTAAGGGCTGGTCTTTGCAGGTGACACTCTTGCAGTTCGTTCTGTAGGAGCTGTAAGCTGACACAATCATTCTATTGAACCTCTTTTTGTCTTGGTTGCTGGGAATGATTCACTTAATGCTTTGGGAGCTTGTTCATGCTATGGTATAGGGACATATCCACCTATTAATCCCTGTCTAAATGGATTCTTTGCCTAATCTGCACAAAGGATGCTTAAGGCAAAAGCATTCTTTTTGATCCAAATTTCCTTGTGAAAGAGCAGATCATTTTATTGAAGCACTTAGGGCATCCAGCATTATTTCTGTACACAGGGTGCAAATGTGATGTGCTTTTTCTCCTCTGAACTTCTCCCTAAATTGATGATGGCCAAATCAATTGCAAGTGGGTTTTTCTAACTCGGGATTGAACTACCTGGCTGTGAAGATGAAAAAAAGAGAAATCATTATTATTCTGACAGCTACATTAGTAAGATAGTTCACAGCATGGGTTTATTATGCTTTCTCTACTTAACAGAGTATAAAGGTAAGGCATGGCCAGTGCAAAAGTCTTTGGGCTTTGAGTTCCAGACAATTAAAAATCTGAGGTTCATTAGTCACATGGCCCCTGGGAGGCTGTAAAGGACCAGCTAAATATGAACTCTGCATCCCATTTTGCCTCCTGTGAACCTGTTTATTCCCCCTGTTAATATATTATGGTGGTGCATGAGAAAAGGATGAGGTATATTAGTGGTAGGAGGTAGAGAGTACGAGTAAAGGAGTACAGGAGTGGAGCTGAAGGGCTGAAAATCTCTAGTATGTGCCAAACATCAGAGGTCTGCAAGAATGATGGTGTTGAACCCACTCAGTAAAGTCAAACTCACCAACTTCTCAGCTGAAGTTGCAGTTCAACATAGCAAAATACTTCTGATGGTTTAGAAGATACTTTCCACTTCTGTGTGGGTGTTAGTCTATTTTTTTTTTTTTGTGCTGGTTAAATAATCTGCTAATTCATCCTGAAAGCAAATTTGTCTTCCAAAACTCCAGCCATGTAGAAAATACTATTCCTGAATCAGGATTCTATTGGGATTGAATCCTTTCTTGTGCTTGACGATCAGTTCTCTTATCAGTGGGTGATAACCCCAGACCCACCCTCTGCAGGTAGTGCAATCAAACACCCAAATATTGAAGCCAAAACCAGTGTAGGCTGCAGGCAGTGGGGCTGAAGTGTTTAGCTAAGAGTGCATGTGCAAATAGAGATGGGGAACAGCAGAGTATCCATTGTTTTACAGCCAGCTCTAGGCCTGGAAGCTGGACATGTCACTGCAGGCCTGGCAAATGAGGGGGCTGCCAGGACTCCACTTAATCAGGGGTCACACTGGGACAGGGGCTTTAGGGGGGAGAGGACAAATTTTCCTCACCTTAGGAAGGACTAGACTCTTAGAAAACCTTAACAACCAGTGACATCAAAGGCATTTCGCCAAGGGCAGGCTCTTGCCCGTGTTCTCTGTGACAGAGCCCTGTGGGTACAGCAATCTTTCAGAACCTCAGTTGTGTGTGTGACTGTAGCATGGATAAGTGATTTCACTGCCACTTACCTTCGTTAATTTTTCTGTAGCTACCTGCTACTGTGCTGAGAGAGGATGTAAAGGTTATTGCTATGCATTGTTCATAGCTTCAGAGGCCTGAGTGAAGAAGCGTGACACTATTACATTAGCAGCTGCCCCAATAACATACCAATAACCACTGCAGTTACTGCGGGACGGGATTTCTTTGCTGCACTGTAATGAAATGTAAAGCTGCAGGGAAGTATTTTAAAATAAGAGCTGGTCTGACATTTTCATGGTGATACAATAGGTGTGTTTGAGTGAGTTTATAATTGTTGCAAGTATAGGGATGTTTTTTACTGCCATCACGCTGGATGTTGAGACCATTTTAAGTCTAAATAAAAGTTCTAGCAAGTTGATAATGCTGCTGCCTGAGCATATTTCTGGTTGGATGGGTTGCTTTCTCAATGATTTTGGAGATCATGAGCTGTTCTAAATGTCTGTTGTTTTACTAACTTTTACTGAGGTACTTTTCAGTCCAGTGTTTGATTTGTTGTTTTGTCTGGATTGTGATCTGAGATCCTATAAACTGTCCTATGAGCAAGGACACAGCAAAGATCACTGTGGGCTTGTTCTAGACAGTGTTGGACCAGATGCTTAGGGAAAAGCTGTACAAATCCCAGCACCTGTGGAGTGCTGATAAAATTTTCATATGCCTGTTTATCTGAAGTCTACCAGGACTAAAAGCATGTGCTGAAAGAGTTGTAGACTTATCAAAAGTCTAGCTAATACTTGCTAGATAAAATCATATGTAACATCTCAGCTAGTTAAACCTCAGGGTCACCTTATCCCCACGGAGAAAAATGTCTGACAGAGTTTTTAAAAACTCAATATCCACAAGGATGAGCCCTTCTAAGACATAGTGAGTTTAAACAACAGGTTTGTTGTGATCTTACTGATACCACAGGACTTTTCAGACAAGGAACTAAGGCATCTGAGGAAGAGAAAATAACATATTGAGCATAGTTTTACCCCTCGCCTTCTCTGGGTGTCAAGGTGCTTTAGTAGGATTTAAGCAGAGATGGAACGGGGTAGTGGAAGGCAGCTCGTTGTTGTTTAATGTGTATTTCATGTAGGAAGTGCATATGTGGAACTTTAGATCTGATTATCCATGAGAACTAAAGGGCTTTTCCAGTTCTCAGCTAGATTTAAGTAGAATAGGTGGCAATTAGAGTTGTTAAATCAGATTGGCCTTGGGAAGGTGGCAGGAAACACAGGGGATATTGTCTCCTGTCTTTGTCCCTTCTTCCTGAGTGCCTAAATTTAGACTCTGAAATCCATACTGGGAAACAGAAAAAAATATAAATGGTTGGTTTCCATAGTTTTTGCACGTGAAGCTCTCACTGATTTTTTGATGGTATTGTGTTACTGTGCCACTAAACAGAGGGCACCTTTTAGGTACTTAAGGACAGAATTTGAGCCGTGCATATAACTGGTCTAAATTTTAGTGGCTGAGGAAAAATGGTGTGTGAAATGAACAGTGGCTTTAGCAGGAGTACTTAGAGAACACTGAATTTTTGACTACCCAAAAGAAAGCGTTTTGAGGATTGGAGATACATGGGAAAGGCTCGAAGAATCAGTGCTCTGGTGAGGAGCAGAGCGCTGCTTCAGATTTGTGCCCTTGCAGGCTCAGTGGAAAGCAACATCCTTCAGGAGCAAAGGAATTGCAGAGCCCATTTTCAGTGCTCAGCCCTCTTCCACTGTGATTTCCAGAGTTACTGGAAATGAAAAGCAGCCTGACTGCCTGGACTCACTGGGAAAGGAAGCTCAGGGGGACGCAGGGAGCTGGAAGTGTTTGCAGCTCTCAGGTACCAGCAGTGTGAGACAATGGGCAGCAGGGGAGCCAAGTGTCGTGTGGGAGCGAGGGAAGCAGGTGGAAGATGCATTTATGGGAAGTGACTGAATAGCAGTGTAGCACAGGCATGGAAGGTGGTGAACAGAACAAATAAATGAAAGATTAAATATATAAAGGAGATGAGATTAATGTACTGGAAACCAGCTGCAGACAATGTGATCTGCTCTGGACACTTTGTTCTCTGCTCTGGCATCATCCCCCTGGTATCCAGGCACTTAACTGGCAGATGAATCACTGTGTCTTTGTGCTGCAGCTTCTTTCTCCATCAGATGAAGGTAATTCTTTCCACTTCTGGAGTGATGCTGAAAAGTAAAGTGCTTTGAAGACAAACTAACATTCACAGAGCCTCTAAAGCTTAGGTTTTAATTGTGGAGCTGCAGATCATGTTAATACATTTTTTTCAGCAACAGAAATGCCTCACTGCAGTAATTCTTGTCCTTGGTACACTATGTTTTGATGCTCCAGGTACTTAAGATGAGATAGAAGATGATTAAATTCTGAAGTGTAGCATAATACCATTGACTCTACAATGGGACTCAAAAAAAATTGCTGGGTGGGAATTAACTTGCTGTGTTCTCCTAATGACCCTGTAACCATGATAACAAAAACTGATTTCTAAGTGTGTTCAGCGAGGAAGGGAACCAACCAGCTGCAAACAACTGAGGACTTTCAGGCAATCTGAGCTCATTTAAATTCCAAGTTACTTTGTAATCTGGAACTGGATGATACCTGACCACATGTAGCCACTCAGTACAAGGCCAAAGCCTCAGGAGAACTGGGTAAGAGTTACTTGAAGATATGCCAAGCAATTTTATTTGTAAAGTACGTTTGCTCTTTGCTGCACATGAGTTAAGTGGAGGTTTTAACTGTGCAAATTAATGAAATCTCCGAAGTTGGTATTAGTGTAATTATAGATTAAAAATGTCCAAGGTCGAAAAGTAAGATGAAATAGTTCTGATTCCACCATGATCTTTGCTGTGCCTGGCACTCAGTGACCTCATTCCTAAGCACTGGTCCTGATTTATACTGACAAAGCACGGAAGATTGACTTGAAATGAAAGTTGTTTTACAGCATGGTTTAGATCCTTTCTGTTGTGTTTACAATACTGTAAATGGGCCTTCATAAAACATGGTCAAAGCAAGAAATTTTTCAGAAGCCCAAATGACTCTTCCTGGTAAGAGGGATGCACAGATAGATGTTTTGTCATAAAGGATTTGTCCACAGCTCTTGGCCCACAGTTGTATCAGATCTCAGGGTGATTGGTCTCAGCTTTATTGGCATTCTGATGCTCACATTGGGGCAGAAGATGGGGGGTTCCAGTGATAAATCCACTAAATCCAGAGTAATTCTGATAACTGTGATTTTTTTATTCACCTTACCCACACTTGTGTTTAACCTGGACAAGGTGACTGTAGTAAAAGCTCATTCTGATGAAGCAAAAGATTTTCTCTGGCCAAGTTGGAGACAAGTTCAAAAAACATCAAGTGAATGACTAACACTTTCTGAAACAGTCTTTTCCAGCTCTCTGTAGCTGGGCCTTGTGTACCTGGTTTGTATTCAGAACAAATGCCACAACAGAGTGATTGAATAGGACTGCAGGGAGAAACTCTCCCTTTTTAAAGAAGCCATTTCATTGTGTTTAACTTTTAGAGGCTGTTTGAAAGCACAAAGACTGCAAACAAAGCTATATGAAGCTTATGACCTTTCTACCATGAAGACTCTTCCTAATTTTTCTTCCCTTCCTACTTGAAAGACTCTCATTGTGTTTTACCATGTTCTCTTTCCCCAGATAGCCTGATGCACAATTCTGAATTCAATTTCAATAAAACCGATAAACTCTTAAATTCTTTCTTAATGTTTTCCAGTATTGCAGTCACTTACACAAAAAATAATGATGGTGCTGATAGTGTTATTTCTAATACATTGCTGCTTTTTTTTGGCCTCAAGTGCTGAAATGGCATCCTCAGCTACAATAAATTATGAAGTAGCTCAAAGAGAAGGTTTGTCTCTCCCAAATTCTCTGTTCTCCCCTGTGTTTTGTTCAGTTACTGGATCTAAAAAAAAATCCCAAACCTGTGACAAACAACAAATAAACAAAAAAACCCAAAACAAACAAATAAAATAAAACGGGGGCATATCTTAGCTATTAGGATGTGACACTCCTAAAATATTTAAAGCAAGTTCAGATGACCACACACTAGGGTGGATTACTAGGCAGCTAATGCATCTTGATTTTACTGCTAATGTAAAATGCCTTATTGAAAGGAGAACTGTCTTTCTAGATGTAGTGCTAAGTCTTCTAAGATCCTTAAAAATCTTACTAGGTACTTAATTTTTTTCCCCTTCCCTACAGATTTTTAAAAGATGATCTGAACAGTAATTCTAGTGATTGGTGTTTCAGATTGCTTGTCCTCATTTTAGTATAGTGTCGCTAGTTTAGAGCCTTTCTGATTTCTCTTCTCCTAAGATTCCTTGTTAATTAGACTAAATCATAAACCCACCACAATTCTAGCATGCAAATTCCTTTTACAGCAGCAGGAATCATTTACTTGAGCATTTAGACTGAGGCAGATAAAGTTCCTTGCACTTATTCCAGCTGGCAGTGGTTCAGAGCTGGCCTGCAGAGGTGGGATCAGGTACCAAAAGCTTTCTCCTTTTAACCTTGTGATTTCTAGTATTCTCAGTATCTACAGGAAATTTGCGGTTTGGGGGATTCTTCAAGCCGTGAGAATCTGTTTTTCTGTGCCTATGGAGTCACTGAAGGCAGCTCTGTTTGTAACTCTGTGTCAGCTCTGAGCAGACATTCACATACCGTTTTCTCTGTTCTGAATAGGACACTTCCAAAGCAAAATCCTTCCTGTTTCATGGTAAACCCTTTGTGGAGCTGGGACTTCCCTTCTATGTCTTCTCTTCCACAGAGATGTTTTCCAGCTACAGAGATGTTCATTTCCTCCAAAAGAATATAACCTTTGGATCACTGCAGTCATTTAGGTCTGAAACTTGGCCTTGGCATATTTTGCCATTTACTATGTTTACTCAAGATAAATAGGACTTCCACTTTCACTTTTATTCTGCCAGGGATGGGGAGGGAGAAACCACTAAGAGCCCTGATGTCATCTTTGGATGCTGCTCTCGTAGATGACCTTTTTCAGATACTCATAATTTTATTTCCTTTGGCTTTCTGTGTGTATGTGCATATTGCATTCCTCATTCCTGTAATACAGTACTAGCTCAGAAACATTAAATCAGATCTCAGATGTCACATGATCAATTTAGGGAAGAAAGAGTCTTAGCCATTAATACAGAAAGTGAGTCCTTTTATGTTGCGTAACAGGCAAGTTGTAATAGGAAGGTTGCATCTGAATATACATGATATAAACATGGCACTCCTGTTTATCTTTCATCTGTGTTTATTAGAATTCTCTTTCATCAAACAAATGAGGGTTTTATGGATATTAGCAGGAGATCTGGATCTGTCATAAGCCATGTACAGT
>JAYRBT010000042.1:56100126-56131290 GCA_036023395.1 Myiotriccus ornatus
AATTCTCTTTCATCAAACAAATGAGGGTTTTATGGATATTAGCAGGAGATCTGGATCTGTCATAAGCCATGTACAGTCCCTTGATTTGTGTATTGAATGAGGTACTTATATGATTTTATTACTTAACCATAATGTGTCCTTTCTGTACAGATACAGTAACAGACAATTTTGGTCCCGGTGTTGCATTTCTCATGTGTAAATTACTGCAATAGTACAGACTGGCTCACTTAAGCAGGACCATTCTGCAGACATTAAATACCTGTTAGGTGTGGTGCTCCTGGGTGTTCCTGTGAATAACACTCATATTGCAGAACACTGGATCAAAGCTGTTCAAATAGTGACAGGGTCTGGAATAATGGTCTTATTTGCTAAAAGGTGACTTTTTCAATCTAATTTTGTTTCAGTGAATCATCTTTCATCTCTCTTCCATTGCTTCTTGACCATTATACAGTAATCACCTTTGTAATGAAAGCCATTTTAGTCCATATGTTAAATCAAAGCATTTGCATTGTTTAATTTTGAAGCCATTTAATTCCAGAGTTCAAGAAAGTGAATTGATACCATTAAAAAAAATCCCATCTCCTTGCCCACTAAGGCAAAGTTTTCACCAGTTTAACTATTAAACACCACCCTACCTAATTTCTTTCAAGCTCTTAGTGTAGATAGCTCCACTGAAACACAACAAACTCAAATTTTAATGAACTACATATTTTTCTTAAAAGCAAAAGCGAAGCACCTGACTGTGAACACTTTTGGACATAATTCTTGGCATATTTGCCTCTACCTGAAAACACCTCTCCCTTCCTTTTTGTGCTGTCTTATCCCTCAGTAAAGTCATTGGATTACTTGCCTTTGTAGTAGCTGAGGTTAAAGGAATGGACTATGTTGCATTTAAGAGGAGGAATATTTAGGATTGTGAATCCCTGCTAATAAAATGCTTTGGTGGTAAATAGGAGTTAAATAAACAGGAGTTAAGTATCTTCAGCTGTGTTGTATGAGAGGCTTTGCAAACAGCAGCGTTTGTGTCCCTGTGTGTTCTGTATCACCAGTAGTCTGCCTGAAGGGTGATTTAAAGGATTCATAACCTACAATTTTGCCAGTTTGTTATGCTGAAGAAAATGCCTCATTTTCTGTTACCATGTCATTTCTTCAGTGTGCAATTGGTGTATACAAGTATTTTAAATACCTCCTCTAACTTGAAGGAAAAATGGGATAAAAGTGTTTAAATGATGACCAGTATCTCGGTGGGAGAGGTGAAGCTCTGCTGCACCAATAAATGAAGAAAATCCACCTCCTCCAACTTTCCTTTTGCTCTTTCACCCCGTGCAGCTTTTCTTGGAGTTATGTACATGAGGAAAAATGTCCTGTGCATAAGGAGGGTACTTACTGGAATTTGACTGGAATCACTGTCCACCTGGGCCTGGGTTTTCATTCGAAGCTCACAGAGGCCTAAAAGTGTCACTGTAGATTTAGAGAATTAATATTGTTTCACCTGACTGAGAGGTCCAGTGTTGTAGTGAAAAAAGTACGAAAAGTTCTGTAGTTAATTCGAGAAGATCTTGAATAATTCATTGCAGATAAGCCCTTTAAACCCCTATTTAAGTTGTTAATAATGAACAGTGCATTCCCAAGAACTCTGTTACTTGTGTCCAATATAAAGTACAAGCAGGAAAAGCTCACTGCAGCCATGTTTCATCTGTAAAATTATTTCCCCTCTTGAAAAATGATCTTTTTCTTATCTTTTAGTCTCTTTTTTTAGAAAGCACTAGCTGTTTGACAATCACTGCTGCTTTTACCATCCCACCTGGCTGTGTGACTGAAGAATATTCACAATATTTTATTGGAAAAGGCAGTAGTGTATATGTTTTCCTCATGATATTGCTGCTTTCCTTAAATAAGCTATTCTAAAACAGTGTGAGCATAAACATCGTGCTCTGGGAAATACAGGGCTTTTTTCCCTGCAGAGATCAGAAATAAGCACCTGGTATATTTATGAAGTAAAATTGTTGTTCAGGTGGAGACTTCCCCTAGTAAAGGAATGAGGAATACAGTATGGCCCTCAAGTATGGAGAGCTCCAGGGCTTCAAGGAAATTATTAGTCCCTTCTCCCTGGTACTGCTTGCAGCTCTGAGTGGGGAATAAAGGGAAAATTATGTTTGTACACTCCAGGAGTTCCTCATGGAGGGAAGTGGTCCTTCAGCATCCTCAGCAGAGAATATGGGACACAGGAAGCTCTAGTGAGGCAGAACTGGGAAGAAGGATTTAGCAAACTGAAAAGTGATTTTTATTTTTTTTTTAATTCATTCTTAAATGTGTTTATAAGCTTTTAAATATAGTTACCAAAATATCAGAGTGAGATGACCAGGGTGATAGTCACAGAAATGCTGGGGCAATACAAGTGTTCATCCATATCTCTGCTTCATATCCTTGAGCTGATGTGCTTTGCTCCTGCTTGAAGAACTTGTATTATCAATTTCCCGGGATGGAATGCCCTAATAACCAGTAAGTCTTATCATTAGCATTAAGTCTTCTGCTGATCTTGTAACCTGGTACTCTTAGAATAATTCAGGGTGAGAGGTCTTTAGTCCAAGCTCTTGCTTAAACACTGCAAGCTCTGAGGTCAGAACTCTTTGGGGTTTTATCCAGTCAGATCTTGAAAGTCTCTCCAAGAAGAGACTACACAGTCAAAATTACATATGAATATCTACATTTAGTTGGGCAGGGGCTGAAATTCAGGTGACTCACCCACAAGTGATCAGAAAGTTACCCTAATGCTCTAAGGGTAATACTTTATAGGTATTTGCCATGTAAAGCCAAGCAGCTGGGAGAAGAGGGGAGAGGGGATAACAGGCTCACTTCATTTTTCATGAAAAGGTAACATTAACTATCTATATTGGAACACATATTCAGAGTTTAATCTGCTATTAAGAGAAACTGGTCTGTGCATCTCTACCTATGCCTGTTATCATTATTCAAAACTCTGGGTAAAAAAAAGCGTAGGGAAGGCGGAAATTTGGTATCTGTACGAACTCTTTGCCTTTGTTCTTCAATAAAAAAGACAAGAAAAGCAGTTTATAGCTATATCCAGGTCTCTTCTGGGAGGAAATCAAAGGACCTATTTGAGCATCTGCTGTTTGGAACATCTGCTGAACAGTTACTGGCAGCTACTTACTCTTAAATCCCTGAGAAATGAAACATTTCTGGGATCTTGTAACTGAAAGTCTTACTCTTCCAGTGAAATTACCTTAGCTGAAATCACATTGACCATTTTTCTGTAAAAAGACTTAGAATCCATAGAAAAGACCATTGAATGAATTAAATAATCAGTCTTCACTACTTATCTCTGTTCATAGACACTTTACCTGTACTAACACATCCTATAAAATGCAATATTTATTTAATTCAACGCAATTATGTGTGGATAAATTTTAAGTATGGCTGTTGTCATTTTAATTTAAATTCATTGCTAGGCAATTCAGCGTAATGGTAGCTGATTAAAAAAAAAAAAAAGGAAATATGTTCTCTATATTCATAAATCAACCCAGTGTTCAATTTATTCAAAACACTGAGTTAGACACTAAGCTGGGGCACTGGAGAAGAAAAAATTACATTGCTTTCACTAATAGCTTTTTTGAGTATGCAAATTATTAGTCAATTGTAAGTGGCTTTGAGCAGACTGGTTTAGGAATTAAAAAGTAAAAATGTAGGTAGTGAACAACTCTATTTCTGCTCCAGCCTCTTAGGGTTTTATATAAAACAAATTATTCTTACAGCTAGTGAAGAAAATGCCCTGCATTTCATGCTTTCAGCACCTCAGCTCTAAAGGCCTGTGAAATCTCTGAAGATGCTTCTTGTCCAGGTCTTGGCCAGGCTCCTCATTAAATTCAGAGCAGTCCTTTCCAGAAATCGGGAAGAGATGCTGTGACAGCTCAAAGGAGCTCTCATCGTTTGCAGCCCTGACTTTGTGACTACAGAGTGCCACCTGTTTACTGAGAACTGGGGTAGGCACTTAGGTGTTGGTTTCAAAGAACAGTTTGTGGTGGAGGGGAACTTCAAGGGTCATCTGGTCCATCCCCCTTAATTTCATACATAAATCTCCTAGAAATGTGCACTACTGAGTTTTCTGTAAGCTTGCCTGCCCTTACCTGTGCAGCTTAAATTTAAAGCACTGGAGGAGTTCATTTCTGCAGCCTGAAGAGAAGAGAACTGTGGCAAGAATGGAGCCAATCCCTCTTTTTCCAAACCTCACCTCTTAACTGAGATACAGAGATTGTTCCCTAGAAACTGCTGTTAAGAGTCAATATTCTTGTTAGCAGTAAATATTTGGGTTCCTTGTGATTAAGCAATCTTTTGTCTTGGTCTGCTAGGACAAGGACAAGGTCTTTTCAACTCAGAATATTCTGTGAAATCAAGACTTCCACAGTGGTTTCAGTTTGGTACTCTAGGGATACTTCAGATTCAGACAAAGAGAAACTTAAATTCTGTGTGAAGGACATGCTCTTTTTACTGCTCCCAAACAAGTTTAGAGTGACCCTAAATCAGCCTTTCTTGCCTCTCAGCGAAGCCTGTAAAAGTAAAAAGGCTGTATTTGGGTAAAAGTATTTCAATCCTGTACAAGTGCCAGGAGAGAGATAAATGTAAATCTTTCATATCCACTTGGTATTGTGCCGTGCTGAACAATAATGCTGAAAATGGTTTGTCAGTTTGATTAATGTACCTGTTTCTTACATGGTAAACACCACAGGAGGGTTTATTACTTTGAAAAAAGGTTGTAGATGAAAGGGAACTTAAGGAAAATTCTCTGGATTGCTGCTTAGAGAAAGTAATATATTTAATAAATATTATCAGAGGGTTGATAAGAGGAGCAATCCCTTGATTAAATATTTACCTTTTGAGGAATGTTATCTCTACTGTAGAAAGCACCCTAAAGCAACATGTTATGAAAGGGCTCAGAAAGCACACCCAAACTTCAGAAACTACTAACAAACCTCTTGGATTAATCAGTAAATAAATAGATTTTTTTAAACTATTATTTTCTCTCTCTATGTGTATATATATAATATTTTATATATAAAATATAAAAATAGATTAAAATTGTTTTTAAAACAGTGGAGTGTATTTTCAAAAAGGTTTCAAAAAATACTTTAAAGGTGGATTTGTACTATTCTTTACATATATTTCTAAAGCAAACAGCTGAACTGTTTTGCACTGTGGTGTTTTCAAGATCACACCACATCTCAATTCTTCAGGGCTATTTCTTTTTTTTCCAGACCTTAACAATGTCTTTATGTTCCCCACTTAGAACCACTGGCCATGCTGAGTGCAAATGACTTCATGGACTTCAATGAGATTGTACTGCCAGTAAACAGAATTTTCACACAGCAGGGTTCTATAATGAACAACCCCGTGATTTTAAAGCCCTTAACTTTTAGCCTTTTGTATAAAGAGTCTGCCCACTTACTGCAAAGTGCTTCCCTGGATTTATTAGGACGTAAAATCATGTACAAAATCACTATTTTAAAAGTGCTGCTCCCTGGATATGGAATAGGGTTTGGGATGCTCCTCTGAGTGACTTCTGTGGGAGAATTGCCCCCCATGCAGCTTTGTCTGAACCAACACACATCCTTGCCAGAGTCAGAGCTCTATATCTGAAGGAGCAGCTCGAAGTGATTGTAAATGGGGACGAGTCAAAACAGACAAGCTTTAGGTCAACACCCATGTGCTTATTGCCCCTTGAAACTCAGTTTCAGAAATTTCTGGGACCGGTGGGCAGGTAGTTCTGTGGAAAACTCAGAGTACCACCATCCATGTGAAAACAAGGAACTGCCTTCCAGGCAACATAAGCGGGTTTTAGAAGTGTTAATTTTCTACCTCTGTATGTGGGAACAACAGGACATCTAAAACCAAACGTGTGCTAAACTCATGTTAAGATATTTCCCAAAACAAAGGGATGTTTGTTGCTATTTCGGTGAAAACAGGACAGGTCAATATAAACTAAATGTTCAAAATCCAAATTCAGCCTCTTAAAGGCTAAACAATCTATTCAGAGCAACTTACACAAATGCAGGATAGCTGTGTTTTATTTCAGAATTTGTTAGTGGTCCAAATCCTGCTGAAACTAGTTTGGGATGCATGAGTTTACACAGTTTGATTCCATTTGATTCCCCCCATGTAAAGTCCTAGCGAGTCTCTTCTCAGTAAGAGTTCTTTTCTGAATGAGGCTGTATCCAGTCTCAATTACACGTGCTGAGAACACTGCAAAATGACATCGAGAAAGCCCGTGCGCTCCTTGTTGTCAATATTTGTTGTACGCCAGGCTGACCTTTTGGATGATGATCTTTGCGTCTGTGGAGTGAAGAGAGATTGATTTTGTTGCTTCGTTCTAATCACAATGTAGCAGCACCTCACGCGTTTGAATGGTGTTCAGGAATTGAAATGCCAAGTAACACAAACAACTTTCCATCTGCTCCTAATTTAATGTGAATGAGTTGGGGATTTTATAGAGGAAGGTTATTTCTGCCACTGGCAGGAGAAAGGTGGTAATCAGTCAATCAAAATGCATTGATTGCTCTAATTACTGCATCCTGAATGTTTTTTTTTAATGAACCTTACTCACCCACAATTTAGTTGTGACAGGGTTTGCTTCCTATCCAAGGCAAATCTATAGTTTGCAACAACTTTGACTTCATCAACAGTAACTTCTTTATTGAGAGTTAGAGCCAGAGCCACCAGTGGGTGCTGACAGTATTTTACCACCCCAACTTTGTAAATTCTCTGGAAAAAAACACAGTAAAGTCAGTTTGATCAACTTTCAAAGCTGCTGACAGCTGGTCTAGAGCTGTGTCATCCCTCATAGCACAGAGTGAATATTACATATAAACCAAATTCATCTTTCATATATGGACTCCAAGCTTTATCAGCAGACTTTGATTTCTTTGATGAATAAACTATGATTTTGTTATTGTTCACTAGTACTGCAGCAATAATTCATGTAGGGGAGAGTGAGCAGGAATCCATCTGGATTTGATTCTGGGCCACAGTCTAAATCCTGCATTTGTTCATTATATTTTTGTGTAAGTGGCACTGCTTCATTTCTAAGTGTCCAAGGGAGATAGAAACTTAGGGGACTAAGAGTTAAAAAGAAAACAAACAAAAAGCAACATCAAAAATATATAGGAAAAAAAACCCAAAACAACCAACACACAAAAAACACACCCAAAAACACCCCCAAACAGCAAAACCAAAAACCCTCAAACTACTTCATGGTACTGAGGAAACGCAATGTAGGATTTTTTTCCCCAAGAGAAGCAAGTGCAAAATCAGTCAGGCTTTACCTGAGTGCAAATGTGAGCCCACAGAAAATTGATTCCAGGTTTAAGGTCTTAAAAATATTGACCCTACAGAATAAGCAAACAGGTGCTTGAAAACAAATTAGTAGATGGTTGTGTATTATCTCTGTGAATTGAAACCTAAGGTTAGGGATTAAATAGCTGAGTAACAATCATTTTGCAGAGACTGATATTAAAGAAGCACCATTTTCTAGCAAAAGAGCACATTTGCATAGTAGTTTAATTATGAATGTGTGCGAAAGGCCGGTGGCCTTTGGGTGAAACCTTTAGTGATGCTGCTGTTGAAACATGAATCTGTCATGGTTTAACAAATACAGCCCAGATCAATCATGCTCCATCTGAAATAATTATGAGGGACCTTATAGGCAGAATAAAATGAGTACTGAAACAATTAGTAGAAATAACGACTAAACTGTTTTCCATGAGAAAAGTGCCTCTCTAATTGAATCACCTACCGATGAAGCACAGCCATGCTGCCAGAACTCAGCTCAGCCACGAATTTCAGGGAGGTAACAGCAGAGTATGTTCCACAATAGTTGAGCATTTTGCTCTGGAAAGGGTCAGTGAATGTCCCTGGATGTGAGAAGGGACCTCTGCTCTGACTCGATGTGACAGTTGGTGAGGACAAGAAACCAGGGCTGGTTGTCCAGGCTGAAGCAAAGCAATCTGCCCACTGATGTGGTGTTCAAAGGCTGGAGCAGACCTGAGGCAAGAGTGAGACAAATGACAGACTTGCAAAGCTTCATTTGTCTCTGGGTTATTAGTGAGAGAAGGGGGAAGCTGATGCTACCACAGCAGTTTCAGCTGCTCAAGATAAACCTGTCAGGCGTTTGCCCAGAGAGAGCCAGGGAAGGAACAGAGAGCTTCAAGTGGTGAGACTGAGAACTGCCTTGGCAGCTGGAGAATTGCTCTGCCACTGCTTCCCTGCACCCTGTGGTGAGTGCCCCCATCCTGGGAAAAGGAAGAAAATCTCTGCTTTCAAAAAAGTGCATCTTGATGTTCCCTGAGATGAGCCAGACTTCTGAGTTTTAAGTCTGTGACAAGAAACTTCGCAAAGGCCAGAGTGACTTGTCATGTTGACACCTTGACAACTGGCTCCAGTGTTGTTGCTCCTGCTGTGCCTGGATTTGTGGGGATTAAGGACAAGGTGGCTCCAAAGAGAGGTCAGAGCACTGGTTTGTTGTGCACTGCCCTGTGAAGTCATCCTGGAAGGGATGTACTCTTCTTCCTCAAGGGATGGAGAGCACCAAGCACAAGTTTCTTGAGGTTTCAAAAAAAGGCCTCAGATAAAAACTGCGAGCCTTTTACAAATTTTGAAAGCTTGAGAGCTAAAATTTCAAGTGCACTGTAAGTCTGTGTCCTTTGATCCACAACATTCCTGCAAGACCTGCCAGGCAGATGAAAGCTTGGACCTGTGAAGAAGTGGGGAGGATCAATGAAGTGGAAATTAGCTATTTAATAAGAGTCAGAAAGTAAATACTTGATAGGATTTTGAATTTCAAACAAGCTTTGTGATGTCTGCTGCTTTCAAAGAGAAATAAAATTACCTTTAGACATGTGGAGTCCAGCGTGAAAATTTATAGAAGAATATTCTGGAGTGACAAGGTGACTATTTCAGACACTCTTGCAGCAACAGAAACAATTCAAGGAGCTACAAATGAAAAATCTGTCTGAGAGCAGAGCTCTAGAAGCTGAAGATGTGGAAATGAATTTTATGAAGGCTGCTTGAAAAGTCCAGTGATATGACATAGATGTAGTTGTTGAAATTTAGTGGACTCTGACAGCTCAGTTGATTTGATCTTGTTCCTGAGACTGGGATTCTGATCTCAGAAAGGAGCACATCATCTTGGATTTTCCAGTTTAGCAAGTGTAGTTTCATGGTTTCAGAAGTCTCCCATGTTGACCCCACGTGGAGATGGATGGTACCAAAAACCTCCACGGGCAAAAGAAAAGATAATTTTTCAGCTTCCTCTCTGCAAGACATAAAACCACGTATATCCTTGTAGCTACAACTCCTTATTCAGAGAGCTAGTTCAAACCTCCCCCTGCTCACCAGCACCCTCAAAAAAAACCACAAACCAAACCAACAAAAAAAAACAAACACCCAGAAAAACCAAAAATATGGAAACACAGCTGTCTTTACGTGTTATATTCTTGAGCTAGGAGGCCTAGTCCTCTCCTACTCTTGGTTCTGCCCTGGACCACAGAAAACCCTCAGTGAAAGCCTTTCTGAAATTCAGATTTGGATCAGTGTTTCTCAGCAATAGTTCTTCCTTTGTGCATATCTCAGTACAGACAAGCAGGACGTGGGTAAAGCAGTAGTGGACAGAAAACAAAAGGCTGACACTTAGAGCTCTGCATTAAGGCCCATCTCAGTCCCTTTCCATATAAAAGCAGCGTTGTCACAAGATTTACTGTTCCCAAACCCGTGTTGCCGTTTATTGCATTCTTTGCCAATTAAAAGGAACAAGCTCTAGTGCTTGTTTCCTCCAAAGGTAAATCTTTTTATCTGCCTAATCCTACAGGCCTGTGCTAGCTCAAATATTGTCTGACATAAATTCATGTTTGTGAAATCCTCACCCTCTCTCCAAACCTGCAGCAAGCCAGGATATTTTAGGGGAAGCAGTGGAATCAGCAAAGGTTCTTTATGGAATATTCCTGTGAGACACTTGACAGAATGTAACATTTTAAGAAAGGGTCCAGTGATCAGATTTTCTTCTGCAAAATATATGTGGACCATAATATTGCTGGCACTGACCAGCTACAAATTAACAGGCATTACAGCAAGGAAGGTTCAGTTTAATAGTTAAGATGACACCTTCACTCTAATTAGTGTAACTCAGTCAAAGTTATTCTCTTTTGTGTGTGTGTGTGATTTGTGATAAAAATACAGGGAAGGTTTTCCTCAATAATTTTTCTTTAGAAGGATGCCCATGTTTCCTGTAGCTGCAGACTTCTTTTGCTTTTTTTCTTTTAATGTTGCTTTTTAGAGTATTCTCAAACATCTGCTCTTGTACTTTTGGAATTTATTAGCAAGCTGTAAAAATAAAAGGGGGGGGGTAATTTCTGAGACCCTTGGTGTGAGCTTAGAGCACAGGTTTTATAATAAATGTTTAATGAGTTTTTGCTCTGACTTAGAGTGGTCTGAGAGATAAGTAAATACTGATATTTACCCGTAATCAGTTACAGGGGTATTAAATGTGATGTTCCTAAAAGAATTCCTGAAAGAAAAGAACTCCTTGTGAAGTTGTCCTGTTTGAATGATGTCTGTAGGCTGACTTTGAAATAAATGTCAACAAGGCACAAGGCGAATTGGTCCTCAAACTACATTTTTTGACAGAATTGGGCAGAAGTAGGAGGGAAAACCATCTTGTCCACCTTTCTGTGGCTACAGCATATGGTTCTCATACTTCTTTTAAATCACCGTTATGGTAGGGTGCATAGAACTCCTCTCTGATCCTTCCATGACTTAGCAAGCTGACCTTGAAGCAAAGCACAGTTATTGTCCTTGTCTCCCCCTCCTTAAAGCTTTGCATCAGCCTCACAGCATGTTAATTTTCACCATCCATTTATTAAGCCTGAAAGCCTCTGCACGGAGCTGAATTGATCATCATCCTCTTGTTCTGTGCAGCCTTGGTGATGCATGAGAGCTGTAAACTCACACCAGCCCGAGCTGGGGAAGTTTTACAGCCTCTGAGTGTGGCCACAGAAAGGCAAAGCAGCTGAAGCACATCCCACTCTTTCACGTTCTTGGCTGTTGATAGTTCTGCTCAGTGCACTGATGAATACTGGTTGAAGTAACTTATAATTAGTTGATCTTCCTTCACTAGAGAACTCTGTCTTTCCTGAAGAAAAGTTTTGTTTTGAAGGTCTAAAACGGCACTTGTTTTTTAGTAAAACTGACCTGGGAGGATTTGTGTGGGGAGACAGCAATTACAGCAATTAATTACTTGGAAAGAGCAGTTCCTCCCTCCTGCATTTCCTCATCTCGCTGGTTCACAGTCCATTGTCTTTTTATCTCCCTTTTTTAAGTACTAACCATACATCATTGTTATTTCTTCCCCCTGCCCACAAAACAGATGAGGGAGCTCCCGGCTCAGCCTGTGTCCTACAGAGCCATCATTAAGTGCCACACGAAGGGCTCTGCACTGGAGTTTCAGCAGAAAAGCATTCAAAGGACTCGCGGAGGGGATCTGCTCCAAAGCAGAGCCGAACTCTCCCCTGTTCCCTCCAGCTGCACTTTCCAGCGGTCACTGATGGCTCACTGGGATTCCCAGGCTTATCCAAGGCAGCAGAGCTTGTTGAGGGGCAAAGATGTACCTTTGGGATCTGTCTCCCCACTATCAGGGACACCAACCCACTTGCAAGACAACCTGGTCCTCGATTCCCACCGCACTGATGGGATCATCCTGAACGCTGCCATTCCTTGTTCCTTGCTTCCCTGCAGGCAGCAGGGTCTGTAGCCTGGATGAGAACCAGCCTTTCTTAGGCTAAAAAAAAAGTGGCCTTAATTTAATGTGTGAGCTTTGTTTGGAAGAGTTGTCTCCTAAATAGTTCAACATGATGAAACTGGTGACCTTTACAGCTTCCCTGTCCCCGTTTCAATAGAGTTGCTGTACAGGTAATTTTTTTAATAATGCTCTACATAAACTAGCCTGACTCTTAAATCCCATTTTCTTTAGCTTTCACCTGCAGCACTTGATCTTTTGTAAATGACATTGGCTTTTAACAGAACATTTTCCCAGCACAATCTTTGCCGTGTCCCTTTTATAGTCAGCGTTAGAAATGAAATTACCTGGAAAGCAATATTTCCTCTGCTTTAGAGGCAAGACATGAGCTAAGCTTACAGGCAGTAAAGTATAAACGTGTCTTAAAGTGAAACACCTTGCACTCCTTTATTTCTTCAGACAGAGAGAAAAAGCTGCCCATTGTGGAAATTAAACATTTTGAAATTTCAGACTTCTTCAAGTGTTTCTGTCTAATGTCCTTGGCCGAGTCAAGTGCTAAGTTTATATATAAAGTAGGAACAATAAATCATTACACTTCTACTAGACAAAGACCGAAGAAAGCTAAGGATTATTGCAAATTTTTTGTTTGAGAAAAGGATATTATGATTCAAGCTTTATATTGGAAAGCAGATTTCTTTAAATTGGAAAGCAGAAAGCTCGATTTCTTTCTTTATTAAGTAAGCAAATGCCAGTCAAAATGTTAAAGAATATTCCAATGTTGTAAGGGTTTATGACAATAGGTTTAGAATTTCCAGATTGTCTGAGCTATCAAGGAACTCATAACTGCAGACATTTAGAGTTTTTACCAGGGTTTTACTGTGAGATTAAGGGGGTTTCTTTGTCATATGTGTTTCACTCAGAGACTTTAGAAAAACCAAGCTGTTCTATGCCTTTTATACATGTCAGTAATACAGGAATTTAAGGCACCTCCTTTACTCAAAAAAATAAAAACCAACAAGAAATTTATAGTTTTACCAATGGCTTAAAAATTTTAAGAAACACTTTCTGGATTTTGCAAAAATACTTAAATAGACCTTACCAAGGCTGATCTTAAATTCTGGTAGGAGTTAGTCCTACTTGTTTAGTTTAATTTTCATATATTAGCCTTAGTCTGTTCAATGTACTATTAGAGTTATTATTCAGCAGGTTTCTGAAACACACTGGAACATACAGTGTGTCTTGCCATTTTTAAATAACAACAGTTCATTTAAACTGAATTTCTACAAAACCTCAGCAAATCATTGCAGGTTACAAATACACTTGTGAGAAAAGGCAAAAATAAACCCTTTCCTCCTGGCTGACAGTCAGTGGCCCTGCTGCTGTAATTAATGTGTTAATGTGCTCAAAGGCTGCCTGTAATTTCTGTCTCTGATCCTTTTTGTCCTGTGAAAGAAACTGGAGGGACCTGCTTGGCTTCACAGATGTGAGCCCTGCAGTGAGGTCTGTGGTTTTTATCCTGATTTCCAGTATTCCCAGCTGCAAGCTGAGATGAGCTGGGAGATGTGAAGGAGGGCCCCTTGGTTTTGTGCTTCCCTGTGTAAGTACCCAAAGTTAGGCCACAAGCTCTGGGACAGAGAGGGATTTGTGCTGCTCTGTATCCACATAGAGGTGCAGTATCAGGTTAGGTCTCAGTAAAGCCACAGAACCTGCCAAACAATACCAAGCTTCTCCCAGACTGAAGTGGACCAGCAACCACTGGGACCTGCAGCAGCTGGAGGGTCTGTTTTGGCTGTTAAATTGCTCTCTAACTAAAAGCAGCAAGTAAAAAAAAACCCTCCTTACATTTCTTACCAGGAGATTATATCAGAACATAAAATCCTGGCAGTTCATAAAGATTTAATTAAACATGCTTAGTTGTCTTCCATAATGCATTAACACAGTGAACTCTGAGTCTTCCTTCTCCCAGTGGAAGCTTTGAGGATTCTGTGTTTGCCTCTTCTTACGTCTCTCTTTGTCTGCAGATCAGCCCAGGTCACTACTGGTGTGTGACAAGCAGAATAAAAATGGTTAAATCCTGCCAGCAGAACATGGACCACGCTTTTACCTCTTCTAATTATCTCCAAAGTTGCTTATCAGTTATATTTTTCTGTTGTTGGAAAAATAATTATGATAAACCAACAAAGGAGGAATGCTTTTTGATTCTTTTAATTTTCTCTATTTATGCTGTTAGTCACATCCTTTCTCCAAGCATTGCCAGAAACGATGTTGACCCCATTTCTGTGCTGCTGTAAGATACTTGACTGTATTTTCTAATGTCCAGTGTGTAGAAAGATACCAGTCCTTGCCAAATTGGCTGCACCTTTCTCAGTAGGTGGTTTCGTGGCACACGTAGTTACGATAAGATATTCTTTGTCTTGGCTTCTGTTCCTAGTCCAGCTCTGTAGGTCCATAAAGTCTTTAAAAAGCAGGCTTATAATTATTTAATGTTCCTAGCTGAGTTTGTCCCTAATTACGTTTTTTTATCCCCTGCAGAAACAGAAATCCTGCCTTGTATGACTTCCCTATGTTGCTGTTGTATTCCCAGTAGCTTTCACAGAAATAGCCTTCCTAGAGCAGTATTAACTTGTAGCGATTATCTGATAGTGTAATGTTGTATTTTGGGAATATCAACTCCCACGGTCTCATCAAAAGATGATGGGCCTCATTATTCCAGGGAAGGTGTGAAGCAGGGAATGGCAGGTACTGCAGGGATGAGGACACTGTCATCAGTGCTGAGCCTGTGCTTTGCACATCCACCCAAAGGACTGCTGGGGCACTTCTGGAGTGTTTCTTTTGGGGGCATACCTGGATGTTTTGGAAAACACTGACATTTCATTTATTTGTACTGTAGCATTAGCCATAACCTAGTTAATACTAAAACAGTGCTGTGATGAATATATAGTTATTATATTGTTGCTATAATCTCAGTTTTGCGACTACAAAAGCTGCAGTTTCTTCCTTTGTCCCTGTGCCCCACCTGTGCAATAATTCCTAAAAGTGCTGTGGGAAGTCTGGGTGAAAACTTAGTTGCCAGTGCACAGCCAGCACCACGTAGCAGAAAACTGCTGGGCTACCCAGCAAAATCAATTTATTTCAGTGGGTTCATTAGTCTGCTGTTCTAACTAGAGAAGAGAAGGATTTAGGTGCCCAACCACAGATCGCTAAAACTGTTTCCAGTGCACCAGGCCTGGCCTCCAGCTGCAGCTCCAGACTCATCTATCTCCCAGAGCTCCTGCCTGGTGTCTGCAGCCCTTTACAGCATTCCCAGAGTTCTGAGGCACCTCACATGGCACAGCTCGTCTCTGTTTTACACCCTCGGGCTGCTGAAGGGTTAATTGTGCGGACTGCCATTAAAATCCGAGGTGCTAATTACGCTGTGCAGTCATTTGGCATTCAAGAGCTGGGTTCCCTTCTGCTCTGTGTCGGCACAGGAGAGGGAGGGTTGGCTTCTCCTCCTCCCGTTATTCAGCATGTTCTGCACACACCTCCAACCTCATTTCCAAAGGTGTTCTCCAGGATGAAAGCACAGGGCAAAAATAGCAAGTGTTACATGCTGTGCCGTGGAGTTTTTATGTTGGCAGCACAAAACTTGCATGTGAAAGACACTGTTCTTGCTATTTCTATGCTGTTCGTGGTGGGGCCAAAGTTCTGATCTCCTGGGAGTTTGCAGATGAGGATGCTGGCGGGATATGTAGAAAGGTGGTGCCTTTTTTCCTCCCTCTTTCTCCCAGTCTTTTTTCTCCTTTCATAGGCTGTCAGGAATGAAAAGAGAACACAGTCTTTACCCAAAAATAAGGACTTCATGAGATGTTTCACAGGCAAACAATGACAAATGAACATATAGCAAGAGCTAATAGAACTGAGAGACATTCTTTTAATGGATGGAAAACTATTAAAAATGCTTTAAAAATAATATTTAATTAGATCCATTAGAAGGCTTTGTTTTCACTTCAGTGCTTTGTGCAAAGGCTTGATATCCCTTGAATCAAATAGCATATTTGATTCAAAAAAGCCCTGTGTTTAATGTGTTTAATGAACAGCCTCCCCTGCTGTGGCTGTTTGTGCACAGGCAACGTGAGGGGAAATTTCTGCCAGATTCCCATCTCTCTGATCCTCAGCAGCCTTTTCCTTCCAATCCCAAAAGACGCCTGCTCATGCTCTGATTTTATCACTGATACCTCAAGATTCATTTCCAAATAAAATTTCTTTAACAGCTTAGGTTATTTTCACATTTGTGATCTGTACAGCATCACCCTGCAATTTTGAAGCAAAATTAAAAAGCTTAATTAAAAAAAATGTTAAAACAAAGCATTTTTACAATTTTGGGATAAACATGTATTTTCCAGATGTTTTGGTTCAAATCTCCCTCCTAAAAAGCCTTGGCTTTGATGATGACAAACTTTCTGCTGAAAAACATTTCCTAAAAGATTTCTTGCCAGATTTGTTTGTGTTAAGGACAACATGCAATGCAAAACAATCACCTACCATCAATATTGAACATTTCATTCAAATCATATAAATATGATTAGCCTGAGATTGTAATTTGCTTGGAAAAATATGGTCTTTTTTTATCATACCCACTCATTACACATGAAATATAAAACAAACCAATTCCACTGACTGAAAAAAATCAGTGAGATCACATTACGTGTTGTAATTCCATCTGTGGGATTCTGTCCTGCTCTGGGGACTGAAATGACCATTTGTATTGACCCAAGAATGTAAGTGAAACATCTCAATGAACCCCAAGCTTAATGAGCAAGTAAAATCGCAATGAAATTTTGATCCATTTCTGGACAATCAAAGCAGCTCCCATTGGTTTCAGTGGCCCCCAGAGCACTGCCTTCAGCAGGGTTTATTAGCAGGTTTTCTTGTACTGCTTTGGCAGTGTGAGTACAGAAATATGGGCCAAAAGATCAAAACCAACCCTCTGCATGCAAATAACAGGGGTAGGAAATGCTAGAAATAGTTTGAGTCCTCTTTATTGTAACATTCTTTTATGGCCCTTTTTCCTTGATCAATCTGATACGTATAATATCATTACATCAAATCTACAATGAGATATTGTCAAAGACTGGAGCCTGACTAATAGGAGAAAGGATTTGTGTTTCTGCACCCAGTGTTGGTATGTGGGAGTGTGCTGGGGGTGAACCTGGGGGAAGGAGAGAGGAGGAGGTATAAATAAACTTATTTAATAACCTCCACAAATTTTCTAGTGCTTTAATGAAGCTGTTGGTATAATTGACTTGAAGTCCTTCCCTTTTTCCTCATTTGAGCCACATCAAAGCATCTCATTCAATGAGATTCCTTTCTTACAAAGAACATAAATTATCACTTGCCAATTTCACTTTTATTAAGCAGCAAATGTTACTTCAGTATTGAAACTTTTCACTGTATTTAGTAGAGGTTATGCCTGACAACTAAAGACAGAGATTCAATATTTCATGTTAGTTAATGTAGCTGGGAGTGTATACAGGCTTTTGAAGTCAATAACTGTAAGAAATACTTTAAGTGGGAGTCAGTAGCAGTGTTTAAACATGTAAACAGAAGGGACTACATAAAAAAAAAGAGTGTGTTTTATTTTTTTTGTTGCTTTGTTTTTTGTTTTGTTTTGTTTTTTTCCAGGACTCATATCAGAAACCCATGTCTTTGATTCCAGAAATGTGATTTGATCAAAGTTTTAGAAATCTAGTACTGACTATCAATACTGGCTTTTGTTAGGCCCAAATTAAGCCACATCTTTCACCTCATCCATCTTACTGAAGTTTATAGTTTTTCAGTCTATCTCTATCAAGTACAGTTCTTAAGGAAGTCTTTTATCTCAGGTGCTGAGGAATGATCCTGATCTGCTGATGATGATTTATATCACTTTATCATTAATTCTTAGATTCTTCTGTGGTAATCCTAAGCTTATGGATCCATTTTCCTTGCTGTTCTTCCAGTTAACACTGGGATGAAGAGGTGGATACAGAGTCTAAGGCTTTAAGGAAACAGTCATGTAGTTCAGCAAATGAAATACAATTTTTTTCAGTCTTGTATTTGTTGATTTTGAGGCATGAGTGGGTTAAAGATGTCAATAGCAGTGTGACACTCCTTGTTTTTTAACACTTTGTGGCTTAATCTGCATATGGGATGCACATAGTCCCAGTATCTCTCTTTGGAGAAGTATCAGCTCTCTTTGAGAGGTCCTAACCCCGTGAGATCTATTTTACTGCAATCCTAATGTTACATGGACAGTGGTGGACTCTAAATTAACTGTTTCCATGTGGAAAAGAGATCATAGAGATGATCTAGAACTCCTTAGAACATGACTGCTCAGAGACAATCAAATGGGAAACTGAGTATCTTGCATTGGTAGGAAAGCAGTAGAAAGCCAGGCTAAGCTGTGCTGTTTACATTCGTGGTGTGCTCACATCTTTAATGCTCAGTTCAGTTCTGAATTCCCACCCTTCTGTTGTAACTAGGATGTGCTGGTGTTCCTAGAAAAGAGCACGACTCCTGTACAGTAGCTGTAGACTCTAAACAAGCACGAAGGTTGTACAAAGGCAAACTTCAAAGGGAAAGCAAATGGCCTCACGGGTGCAGGCGTTTCTCCTGGAGTGGCTCCTGCTGCTCTCTCAGGAGGGGACAAAATGCCTTGAGATGGGGACAGTTTTCTTTGTACATCGCTCCTTTAATCTCCTCTGTCTCCCGAAGCTTTCTTTGGGGTGGGTACCAGTAGCCAAGAGCATTCCACAGGTTTTCTGCACAGCAGGGCTGTCTTCCAAAGTGCTCAGTCCCTCCCAGCCCAGGCCACCTCCCTGTAAAGCTGTTTGTTCTCCTCTCAGCTCTGACGCTGTTCTGTCCATCTTCTTCTCACTCCAGCATTTCCAGGGCTTCTCTTTCCTGTCAGTCCTTCCCAATCCTTCCTTTGTCAGCTCATCTCACTTAAGGAATTTCAGAGGCTGGTGGCTTTGTCAGCTCTTGGTCGTTGTCTGGTGGTTTCTCAGAAATCCATAAGCCATACATAGATTTTCCAGTTTACTCTGGCCCTATATTGGGCACATTAGTTTTTCGGTCTGCGTGATGACCCACCCTTAAGGAAGCACTTAAGATTTGAAAATGCTCATGAGTCAAAAGGAAGGACAAAAGTTAGAGGGTCCACGAACAGTCAGAGAGTTTTATCAGCAAATTACACACTTGGCATGGAAATTGGTGTGTGAGTCCCTGACCTCATACAGACACATGGCATGGGTTTGGGATAAGGAGAAAAGAGGAATTAAACACAAGGCAGTGCGTTTTGGATAAAAGGGTAAGGTGGAAGGGAAAAGAGAAATTAAAGAGTATAATTAAAAAGGGAGAGATCAATTAAAGGAAAAAAAGAAAAAGGATGAGAAAAAGGTTTTGCTTGCTGCTGAACATGGCAGTTTGTTCAGACCAAAAGAAGAATTGGGATTTTCTTTTTTTTCCTTGCTACTTAATTGTTAAAGGGGTCTTAATCTGTGACTAGATTTTGTGCAGAGTTTCTTTTAAAAGGTTCTGTGTTTATTCATGAAGGTCCCTCATGTTCTTACTAAAGTCCTTTTCCACTCCCATACATCAGAGCCTTTTGTTTTCTCTGCTATTAAAGAACTCTTGTCTTTGTGTTCTTTTATTTTCCATATTTTTAATAGGTAAGTTTCTGGTTTATACTGACCTTTTTAGAAAGTTGTCTGATTCAATTCTGACACGCTCTAGAAACTGCAGAATTCTGTCTTTAGCTTCCTCATACTGCAGCTCTGTTAGAGAAATATTCTTTTCTAGACAATTAACCTTTACTGTCACTTTTCTGACTGAGTCATCAGCAATTATTTTGTCCCCGAGGAGTGTTTTCACGGCTTTCCAGAGATTTATGGGTAACCAGCTCACGGTAACACAGTCACAGAAAGGGCTTTACTTCTACGTTTTGAACAGTGGTTCAGCTGTGCATCACCTGGAAACAAGTTAATGAGCCCCCCCGAGTTGGTGCACGAGCTGGTCACCGCGTGCAGGGGGAAGTGGGGCAGTGAGAGCCACATGGCAGTGAAGAGGAGGGGACTTTGCAGCCTGGCACTGTTCTGTGGATCCCTTCTGGTAACTGGGAGGAAGCTGCTTCCCGAGTGTGTTCTGCATCCAGGCTGAAAAACCAGTGTGATTCTTCCTTTTGGCGCTTGTGTCACTGTGACTTAGAGCTTCCATGAAATGAAGCATCTCCAAGCCCTGTCTTGGGAGTCCTCAGGGAGCAGCTCCTCCGAGATGGCAGGGGAGGATGTAGCCATAATCCTTTTTTTCAGATGAGGTTATAATGCTCATTCTGGTTGGAGGCCCAGCTAGATAGAGGCTTATAAAATCTGTGGAATTATTATCAAGACATATATTCCATAGCTAGGGGACAGTAATTCCGGATCATAAAGCTCAAAGAGCGTTTAATCCAGCTGTGTTAGACAAGAATGGGATTTATTGGCATAAAACTAGCAATCCCCTTTTTTCCAACATCCAATTCAGTGCAGGGAAAAAAAAAAAAAAGGAGGAAAATGCAGGTTTTGACTGATTAGCCCTGGCCAATCTCACTGCTGAGGGTTAAGGTGTTATCCAACTTTCTCTCCAGCCTCACAGCCAGAGGTCACTGGCCTTTCTAATGAAGGCTGGGAGGGAACCTGCCCCTTTAGCCAGGCAGTTACAGGGCAGATTTCAACGTTTAGCCTTAAGGCAGTGATTATTTACTAGAATACCAGGCTCTGGACAGAAGAACAGCTTAATTTCTGCTGACTTTATTTTGCAGCAAGAGGGCTGGGACCAGTGTTACCCTGAACCACTCACGGCTCATCTGGCCAAGCCTTGTGTATCCTGAGGCTTCCTTCTGTCTTTCTCATGCAAACCCACAGGCTTTGCCACCAGGAAGAAACAGAAAAAAAAAAGGGGGGGATAGAAATAAAAACCAAGGTTAAGCACTCAGCAAAAAATTAAGTCCTAACTCACAGACTTCTTCAAAAATGTCTCCAATAACCTTCCTCCTTCATTCTTCCCAGAAGTAACTGATATTTTGACACCCTGCAAGGAATCTGTGAGGCTCAGGCACCTGAATGTCCAAATCAATCAGGAAATAGGATTTGGGGCCCTGCTTCCATACCCCACCATGGGAGGGGTTTAACCTGCAACACTCTAATTACTATCTGCTGAAATATTATAAACCTGGTATAAATGTACATAACATTATTCAAATGCAATTTTTTAACATATACCAAAAGCAGAGCTGAATAAATTTCAGTAGCTTGGCCCAAAACTCAGTCATTTCAGGCATTTTTGGAGGGCTGGGTCAGGAATCAAATTAATAATATTGTTTGGTCTTACTACTTGCAAGAAATGTCATTTTAGGAAACTCACGGATATTGAATATTTAAGGCCTGTATGGTAAACTTTGTTCAAGTTTTCCACTTTTTTGGCATTAATATCTGTAACTTCAAGCCCCAATTTTGATGTAAGACATATAGAACAACCTAGTAGTACCTTGGATTGAAGCTGCACTTCCTTATCTAGTGGCACAGTTTCTTTGTCTGAGGTAATTAAAATTAGATGGTTCTATATGGAAATACAGATCTGATAAAGCAAAATAATCCACCTGACAATGATGATAACAGACTAAAGGGAAGGTAGATTACATGACAGACTTTTCATAAATATGATTATATAATTTTTGTGCAATTTTCCTTCTCTGCCAACCCCTTTATTGAACCACCCATTTAATTTTAATGTCTAACCTCCAAATGCACACTGACATAAATAAGGTTAAACAGTGTAGCCACAAGTTTATAACTTCTTTGAGGCAACATCTTCCTGTTTTAAACCTGTATTTTCTGGGGGCAAAGTGAGATTTCTGTCCATGCTGGGTACCATGAGCCCATTTTTGATACAGACAAAAAATACCAGGAATTTGTGATATCCAGATCATGAGGTGATATAACAAGTAAGAAAGCCAAAATTTTCAGATTATTGGGGTTTTTCCCCCTAGAATTTTGAGTAAGGGGGAAAATGTTTACTACCTTGAAAATAGTAGCATTTTTGTTGAATAATTGGCAGAATGGTCACCATGACTTGGTGATGTTATGTAGTGACAAGAGAAAAAGAAAATAAAAACCAGTAACTGAATTCAAAGAATTCATAAAGTATTTATTCAATATTTTCTTATGTCATTAAATGTTTTAAAGGGAATTGTAAGTGTAAATGGCTGGGACTCCCCTGTGGTTTCAACAATAAAGCCAAGCCAGAAACGAATAGAGAAATTAAACTCTCTTTCACCCTTGGCCACTGAAAATTCCCCTTATGGTTGCAAAGCACTTGGTTTTCGTTTCTTGGTGTCACTTAAACACCAGGAAAAGTATGAGCCTTTGTGTTTGGCATTGCTGTGATGCATCTCTGCGTTACCAGGAGATGACAAATGCTGGGTAAGAGAGTAATGTGAGCTGACAGATCACCAAGGTTTCCACTGTTTCCACTCTGCTTAGCTACTCCCAGCACATCTGCAACGTCTTTACCTACCAGAACACAAAGCAAATTTGTTCCTAAAATATTGTGAAGGAACAACACGAAACAGAGAAACAGTTCTAAGCACTAAGAAAACAGCCGGTTTTAATGTTTAATACAACATATTTTATACAGCCCTGTTAGAACTATTTACTTGACCTTTATTCTGTCTGGTTCTTCATGTATTTTTAAAGGCTTTTAACGAGATGCACACAGGACTGGCTGTATCTGCCCACTGTTGACATAAATAGGATGCCTGGGAGTAATAAACTGCAAGCTTTCTTTCGAAGCCTTGTAAATGGGCCTGTAGCAGAAGCAAGAGTTACTATTGAGCAGCTCTTAGGGCCCTTCCAGAAGCCACACTTTGTGTGCAAGTTTAGTCTGGGTGTTGAAGGGAACCTTTTACAAACCTCTTGTGCAGCATTATCTCTGCACACTCTTTGAGGGCGTTATTTCTCAGCCACTCATCTTACTTGAGGTAATACTTCCAGGCTCAGGGGCTTTGGGGACTTGGAAATATCTTCAGTGGGTTTCTTAGTGGCTCTGTCCAGCAGTGTATGAAAATAATGATGGCTAATCCTTTTGTCCTGTGCCTTCCCTGTGCTGCTCAGCAGCTGCGAGGGGTATGAAATGGGTGCAGGTTGTGCCAGAGTTCCCTTTTTCCCATCCTAAGTAGCTGACACAAGCTACTAAATGTTGGTGGCTGAGGATACAGAGAGTGTTTTTAAATAGCTGTAAAACTTCCTGCCAAAGGCTCACAAAAGTGACTGGCAGGATCTTTAGGCATGGAGGTAATACTGCAGTGTATACATTGAATTCGAGCCTTTTTAAGGAGACCCCTCCCCCGTGCATTTTTAAAAGAACTCTTTGTCTTTTGATATGTTGTATCTGATTTTCGTTTATAGCATGTCCCCAAAGCTGCTGTGCATGGAGAGAAGCTATAAAAGCCCGTTGGCCCAGCACAGGAATGCTCATTTAAGAAGGAGCTGTACTTTGTAGAAATGGGATTATACCGGCCAAGCAGCTTTGACCCGAATAGTGATCACGGCACTAACAACCCACCCCTGGGAATGTGCCTTTTGGAAACTGGCCCTGCACCAAATGGCTGCAGAATTCTATGACAGCATACCAAAACCTGTCAAATAATCTAATGAATTGATAAAGGACTTGCTGAGGCCATCTATAAATAAGGAAAAACTGATAGTGCAGGTGGGAGTGGGACAGAGAACCGAGTGCCACTGGGTTGGGAAGGTCTTCAGAGGAACAGGGCAAATGGCACTTGCCTTGTCAGTCTGGAAAACAGATGTAGGGATAACTCTTCTGGTGGTCACAAACATCTAAGAAATAGTGTATGTACAGAAGAAATGTGGTCTGGCTTGTTGGAAATTGCAAAACATACAAAATAAACATGGTCTGGCTCGTTAAAAAATGTTTTGCAGTGCCTTCCCTCCCCCCCTACCACCTTGGTATTTTAAAATCAAGTCAGTTGAGAGTGCCAGTGGGTCACATATTTACACGTCTGGGTACTTCTAAACTGACAAGATGCACATCTGTGCAGCTGGTTAAAGAGGGATGCACAAAAGGCTGTGCTTAAAGTGAAATAACTAAATGCAGTTAAGGTACCCTTTGGTTACTATAGACTGAGTTCAGGTGAGGGAAGCTGTGTCAGAGGTTTTCTATTTGCTTCCTACGTATTTGAAAGAACATATTTAAAAAGCGGAGTCGATACGTCAGGCCCCCAAAACCAGCTCCAGCTTTTGACTTTGCTGTTTTCCTGCCTGCCTTGAAGGGAAACTGGGAGCTCCAGCACCTGCTGCTCCCTGTGAGGAAGAGCCACCGATTTCCAAAGCCACCACAGTATATTTGAAATTCAGTTTATCGTAATAGAAGCTGAAACCAGCCTCTGCTCAGGTGCTGGTCGAGAAGCAAATCAAGGTAGCTCAGCCTCAGGATGCACAGCATCCTCCATGGAAGACCTCACTGTGCCTGGGAGCCTCTCAGAGCCCAGTATCCTGTCTCCAGGGATTTTTAGGATGTCAGATATTCCTTGCTGCTCGTTTATTCATTCATCCTCAGCAGGGCTATTGAAAAGCACATTAAAAAATAAAAAGGTTTATTGCTTTAATGGGAGAGTGCTGTGGCCAAGTGCTGTGCTCTTCTGGTGGGAACACACCCAAAGGCTGCACAACAGCAGGGTGTGGAAAGGTGCCCCTGGATGTGGGATGAAGGAAATGATGGTCCCCACAGTGGTGTCTGCTGGGGAAAAATGAGTTGTGCACGTAGGAACTGGCACTACAGAAAGAGACAAATTATAAGAAGCTAAATTAAACTGTCAGAATAATGATAGTGTACCAGAAGGAGAAATATCCACCATCTCTGTGCTTATAGCCTGGAGTATTGTCTGTGAAAGGGAACTTACATTAATGCGTTATAGTGGAAATGTCCAACTCAACTTTATGAGATCTTAAAATGTGATCTATGAGATGAATCTGTCAGATTTGCATTTATTTACTGTAAATGGGAAAACAATGTGAAGGGGATACAATATGATGCAAAGACTTGAGAAGGGACAAATACAGGGGGAAAATAATTTCAATGCAGGGAGCAGACATTCAGGAATGCCTGAGTGACTCCAACATCAGTGCACCAGATTGAGACCAGCAGGTTTCACCCAGTCCTGCCTGGGCTGCATCATCTACCATCACCAAAGGTAAAGGTAACACTAATTTTTGGCATTTGACTGCCCTAGAATCAGCTCCCAGATGAACAGAAATTTGGTATCTCCTTTCTGGGTGTCTCATTTGTCAGGACAACGATGATGGTACTTGGACAGACCCTCCAGCTGCTGAAGTTCAAACCCTTTGGGGTAGGAGCTTTTCCATGTGGTACTTTCCAGGCAAGACTGACCTCAGGGGACTCTGCAGCTAGTCAGGGCCTCTTAGCACTGTTTAATATAAATAAATTATAAATATTTATTATTATCATTATTATTATATATTTATTATAAGTAATCATTCAACTTACTGACAAAAGGAAAGTCAGATAAAAGTCATGATAACATTGCACTGCTATTGGCACCTTTAACATTTCAAGTATTTTGTATCAATTCCAAGGGAAAAATCCTGGTTTCATTTCAGTAGTTAATCACTCTGACTTGCAATAAATTCCTTCATTGAATTTGCTGCATGGCCGGGTTGATTTAGATAATATATCCTGTTATCTTTACGTGTCAGTACCAACTAAACAGGGTTAGGGGTGCTTTGGTCTTTTTAGTGACTGGTGTTATGTCGTATATCTGTCACCAGACCAGACAAAGCAGAGCTCCTTTACAGTAGGAAAAACTCCTCCACAGACTACCTGGAATGTTTGCTAATTCAGGAATCAAGGGGTTCATTTTCCCAAGCCTCAAGTTGAACTGGCCACCAGGAACACGGTTTCAGCTCAGCTGCCTTAAAAACCCTGAGTTTAAGCAAGATCAGATAAAGGAAAATGATTCTTATGGTAATATTGCCTGAGAGAAAAATGGAAGTGCCCAGCTCAGCCGACCTCCCTCAAGCACATTGTCTTGAAAATCCCAAGCCACACAAAAGAAACAGTTTTAAAAATAAAATCATGCTGATGGAAGGCTGGGTCCTTTGAAAACTTACTGCCCAGGGCAATTGGGAGGGGAGGAAGATTTCAATAAAAAGTGGTGGGCGGGGGAGGGAACACAGGCTATTGAATAAGCAATGAGATAGGCCATTGTCAAGGAAAGTGTACAGCCAGTGGCAAAAAAAAAAAGGAGGATAAGGAATATATTTTGCTTTATGTCATCAGACTCCAATCTCTCTTTGCTGTGGTGTTGTGTACCCAACCTGTCCAGAGCTCCACCACACTCCATGAACAGCTCACAGGCAGAACTTCCCTCCTCTGCTGAACACAAACTGCACCTGCCTGAGGCTGTGGCACCTGCAGGTGCCTCTGCTGTTCCCAAAATTCCTGTTGGAAAAACATCTGAATAGAATACAGGGAGAACTGCAGCTCTGCTCTAAGTGCCACATGTTCTGACCCTCGAGGTGCTCATCCACCCTGTCTGTCCAGATGTTTGTTAGTGCTGCAGTATTATTATTATTATTATTAGTGTTGGTACCAGTGGAGGCCTTGGAGCCAGGCTCAAAATATTCGGGATACCTTCTGTAGCTTAGTGGGATTCCTGAGAACAAGGGGGTTTTGTCACCATGAGGCATTTCTGAAAATCTGATACCACCAATTTACTGAATCTGATGTGGCAATGCCCGAGTCTGCAGGACTTCCAGAACTTCCCCAGGGATGCACGATCAGATGGAAAATCAGGGACAAAGCCAGAGTCAACAGAGGGCTGAGATTTACAGGGAAATCAGTGTCTAACCAGTGCCAAGATGACACTCATTCCTACAACCAGCTCCACCTCCCTTTCACTGTCAGTCTCTTAAAAGCAGAACCATATTTCCATTCTTACAGGAATATCTTTGGGATAGCAGGGATTTTGAGGGAAGGCACCTAAAACATAAGATATCTGTCTCCGACTTCCTAATTTAGCAATTAATGAAATATATACATTGAAAATACCTAGATATGTTAGAGGCAGCGGGTTTTTTTGTGATGTTAATGTCTGTATTGCCTTCCTAACATGCTGAGAAGTACAAAGAACTAATAATAGGCTGTAGGTGCTGTGTATTCATGGTAGTAATATGGAACTGCAAAGATAAATCTAATAGTCTTAATATGAGATCATGAAAGAGAATTATAGGTTTTCATAAAATAGGAACAATACCATCATGTAAATGAAATTAGTATAATTGAACAGTTACATGAACTTGAAAGGGGATAATATAAGTAAAGGATATTTTAAACATCCCTATGTCTTAGAAAGGATGAAGCTGACTGTAATCAGCTTTCTTTGGGAGACTCTTTCAGTATTTAATTTCTTTTAATAACATGAAAAGTACTATAGAATAGTCCTGAGTAAGGACAATCAGCCAGTGATAAGAGGTTTGTTGCAGCTAAAAGCGATAAAAAATTCTGGAATTATATCTTACAAAAAATGCAAGCCTTTGAAAAACAAACAGGTGATCAGCTTCCTGGGCTGACGAAAGAAAAGCCAAAACCAGACTTTTTTTTTCCTTTTAAGTGACAGAATTCCCAGAAATGTTGTTTTCAGTTCATCAGCTGCTCACCATTCACCAGGGTATTTGTTTTTAAATATTGAAGGATTTTTTTCTCCCCTCTTGCAAAATTAAAATTCTGCCTTTGAAGCATTCAAGCTTGCACAAACAGCATTGGTAGGAGGAGAGGAAAGGATGGATGATGCCTAACCAGCTCTGATTTGCCATACCTATTTACAGCTGTGTTTTACTAATGACTGGAGATACAGAAAATAACTTCATAATGGGACATAATTTATTACAAGATTATCTACACGTGAAATTCTCTTGAAGGATCAGGGTTTCTGTGAGCTATTGTGTATGGATTTAATAGAAAGCAAGCTGTGAAGATTAGTTCTTAATCTACCTTTTTTTCCATCCTTATTTAAGGAAGGCTGAAAAAGGTCTGTGGAATGTTGAAATTAATGCTGTAGTTGTTGTAAAGGTCATTCTACCTCTTACTCACAAATTCCAGATCCAGTCTGACATGAGAGCAAAACATTACTCTCCTGAGACCCCCCCTGCAGAGCTGCTCCAGCCCTGGGGAACAGCCCAGGAGGGACATGGAGCTGCTGGAGAGAGCCCAGAGGAGGCACCAAGATGAGCAGAGGGATGGAGCAGCTCTGCTGGGAGGAAAGGCTGGGGCAGGTGGGATTGTTCAGCCTGGAGAAGAGAAAGCTTTGGGGTGACCTAATTGTGGCCTTCCAGTTCCTGAAGGGGCCAGTGAGGGGGATGGAGAGAGACTATTTCCACGGGCCTGGAGTGACAGGAAAAGGGAGAATGGCTTCAAACTGACAGAAAGTGGGTTTAGGTTGGATATTGGGAAGAAATTCCTCCCTGTGAGGGTGGGGAGGCCCTGGGACAGGCTGCCCAGAGAAGCTGTGGCTGCCCCATCCCTGGAAGTGTCCAGGGCCAGGTTGGATGGGGCTCTGAGCAACCTGGGCTAGTGGAAGGTGTCCCTGCCCATGGCAGGGAGTGGGACAGAATGAGGTTTAAAGTCCCTTCCAACGAAACCATTTTATGATTCTGGTGGGTTTTTTCCCTGCTAAGATGTCTCATTCTTTATACAAATGTGGCAAAATATTCAGGCTTTGACTATTCTTGGTTAGGGCACCTCCTGGTTAGCATAATAGTTAATGCATTCCTAATTAAATCTCTCCCTAACACATAATGTCTTTTAATATATCTTAAATGCTAAGATTTAAAGAAATTATCACCAAAACAAATACTGAGCTAGGTTTTCTTTCAGAAAGAAATCTCTATGATTAGAAGAAATACCAAATTATTAAAGACAGTGTCTGAAAACACTGGTGTGGAGTGTACAACAGGGACACAAAGGGCTTGTGATCTCCTCACCTGAAAGCCACATCTCAGCATTTTGTCAGTGTGAGGCTTCTTATCCGAGGTTAAACAGATGCTCTGACAGCACAAGTGTGTGCTTTGTTTGTTGGGAGCCACATTGTGCAGCCTACTCTGGTTTGGTTGTTTGCTTTGAGAAAAAATGGGTGATTAGGAACTGTGCCAGCCTAAGGCTTTACCTGAAGTAGTTTGACTTTTTAGGTCAGTCTTGGAAAAATACTTTCTTTCAGGGCACTGACAGATGGACACCAAGCACTATTTGTTGCTTTGGAAAAACAATATTCCAGGCTTTGAAACAGCGTAAGGAGTAGCATTCAGCCTTGCTTCGTGGTCTCTTCCTAACTGAGAAGTACCCGCGGCGCAACGTTTACATCAGCATAAGTGAAGGGCAGAATATCACACATAACACTCTGTAACCAGCAGCAAAAACATGGCATTGCTTTTGTTTTCCTAAAGTTTCTCTCCCTCAAAATGAGCACGTGCTTTCTTTCTCCCCCCCCATGCAGCAAAGGAGAACGTTTCCTGGAATGGACAACTGAGCACTGTCACCGTGGGGGTTTTTTTCATTAAAACTGTACAAACACACATTTATCTTAATCAAACACCTCTCATTTGAGAACTGGTGAGGAAATGAGAGATGCCACAGTCCTTTAGCTGCCTAACAAAGCAGGGTAGGAAGGCAGGGCTTTAATACCAGACTTAGCTTGGGAGCAGATGCTGCAGCTGCAAGATAATTCACCACAGCTTGGCATGGGGGTGTTAAATTGTTATTGAAAAACTGAAAGGGGTTGGGGAAGTGCTGCAGGATGGGAGAACCATATGAAATACAAGTCTTTAATTAGTATTTAGCGTGATAGGAATAGCATGGTAAATGGCTTCCACAGCACATCAAGCTGGTGTTTAAAATGATTTAATTGTCACCTGTCTGCAATACAGCAACCACCTCCCTTTTTCCTTTTGTTCATAAATCCCTACAGCCTTTTACAATGTCAACACATTTGCTACAGGGTGGATGCTTGGCTTCTTTTGAAGGCGCTGAGCAGTAACCAGACTTTCGAAGTTTAAGCACCTGTTAACTACCAAAAGAGGAAAGCAAATCCTCGTTTCCTGTGAAAAAGAAAGCGGTTTGTCCAAAGCAGAGTGATCAGTGTTCCTCTGGCTGTGCCGGGGTAACCTGATCTAGGAGCTGGTTTTGCTCTGCCCTTGACTCTCCCTGAGCTATGAATAGTAAAGTGCTGAGGACGTGGTTTGCTCTGTGCTGAGCTCAGGAACCTTTTGCAGGATGTCTTCACGTGGAATCATTTACCTCTCAGCAAAATAACCTGACACAGCTCAGACAGCAGCTTTTAACCAAAGCGCCGGTGACATCTGGGCATTTTCAAACCCCTGAAGCAAAGTCCATGAGATCACACATGTGAACTTCAGGTCTGGTTTCTCGTCAGCCATACCTTCTTTGCTCTAAAAATATTTTAGTTTATAGGCAAATGGTGAGTTTCACAAGTGGAACAAGGCTCTGTTTGTAAAAGAAGCCTTTCAGGCATTACTACACTCAGCCTGGTTCCCTATGAGGTTTTGCCTGGTACGACTTTCCTACGTCAGTGGTTCCCCTCAGCTGGCTCTGGGCATCAGCCAGAGGAGAAAGGAGATTTTACCCAACCGGTTTCTCTCAGAACTGAATGCAAAGCTCATGAAAATCAAGGGTTTCCTCCTCTCCTCATTTCAGGCCTCTCAGAGCCTGTGTTAATGAATGCCATTAGTGTTTATATGTACCAGGAGAAGGCTGTGCCCTGCCAGCTTTTTACAGTTCCAGCATATATAAGCAATATTCCTCCTAATAATCTCCCCCCTTAATTCATTAATCTGACCCAATACAGATTTTTCAGTATAATGTGTGTTTTACAGAGGAAAATACTTAAATGGAGAATGAAATACCCTGTGGACAGAAAGTCAAATTTCCTTAAGAAGCACGAACTGTAATTCCTCATGCTGGGTTTGTCTGCTGAACAGCTTGATACACAACTGCATCTCACCAGGTGCCCATTCCCCTGGCAGTGAAATGGAAACATTTATATGTTCCCCCTCTGCAGAGTATTCAGAGATAAAGCTGGAGAGAGAATGGGCTTTGCTTACATGCATCAGATTTTGTTATCTGCTAAATGTCGTTTATCATCAGCAGGGTTAAATAACAATAATGTTTACAATAATAATACACGGTGGGAGATGTAGTGGTTGAAGGCCGCCTGGGAAATAGTGACCATGAAATAATAGAATTTTCAATACTCAGAGATT
>JAYRBT010000042.1:56131390-56156256 GCA_036023395.1 Myiotriccus ornatus
ATCAGGGGTTGGACTTGATGATCTTGGAGGTCTTTTCCAACCCAATCTATTCTATGATTCTATGATTCTATATTATTCTCAGATCTTGTATTTTTGTCTTTTCTCACTCAGGACTTTGTATTTGCAATCACAGTGATTTTGCTGAGGGTGTGGGGGGTGATTCCCCAACAGCAGTGGTTCATGTTTACATTGAAAACTATGCATTATCTGTGACTGGTACCCTTCAGAAACCCTCTGCTGTGTCTATAAAATAAGGTGGTATTTGGCTAAAGGTTGGACTTGATGATCTTGAAGGTCTTTTCCAACCTTAATAATTCTGTGATTCTGTATTGTGCTGTCAATCCACCTTACTTAGCTAGGGAGCCCCTGAGGAAAGACAGACAGGCCTTCTGCTAATGCCCTGAGGAACTGAACGAATTGGAGAGCTCAAAAAATGTGAAAAGGCCACTAGCAAGGCAGTAAAAGCTTTTTCTTCTTGGATTTGTATCTCACTTCTGTTCAGCTGTATCCGTGAAATACTGCATGGCACATAACTTCCTCAGACAGTGGCCAAACTTGACATTCATTTAGCCACAAACCTCAGATGAGAAGCCAAGAACTACAAAGGAGCATTTGCTCCAATCAGGACCTGGAAAAAGCCCTCTGGTTCTGTTTACACAAGAGCTACAAACACCTTCACCTCGTTGTCCTGATGATTAATGCTCACTCTCCCTGCCTGCAGTCCCTGAGGTGCTTGGTGTCAGCAGAACAAGCCAACACTTTACCCAATAAATCAATGTTTTCTTTGCAGAGGAAGAGCAGTTTGCAGCAGTCCCTTCTCTGGCCAGTTCAGCACCAGGAGCAATTTTCCACAGGCTCCGTTGGACCAGTCCAGTGTGAGAACTGGGAGGAATAACTGCACGTCCCCAGAGCCTGTGGATCCGGGTTTCTCCTTCTGAGAGGGGACTGGTACAAACTGCTCTTCCCTGTAAAGAAAACAGTGATTTATTGGGTTAAGTCTTGGCTTATTCTGACACCAACCAGCTCAAATCTCTTATCGCCAGATAATCTGTAAAAGTGAGGCACTAAAGGGTCACTGCCCAGGGCCAAAAGGGAGCCCCCAGCACTGCTGTAAGCGAGCCAGTAACCCTCAGCAAAACCATGAGCTGAATTTTACATTTCTGTTCACTTCTCTGTTTTCAGGGCTCAGAAATTTGCATGATGTTTCAATGAATAACTTTGCAGTTCATAAATCAAAAAGGCACTCCTAAACCAGAGCTCATGACAAGTGGTAACTGCATTTGAACCAAAGCGTTCAATGTCGTTTGATGGAAACCTTGTAATCATTTTGCATTTTCCTACACAAGTGACAAAACTAATTTTCCCTGTTTGGGTTTCAATGTTGCTTGGGATTTTTTTGTTGGTTTTTTGTTTATGTTTGTGGGGGTTTTTTTATATATTTCTCCCTGCCCCTGCTATTTTCTACACTTGCAAAAGATAGAAGGTTAAGAGAAAGGAAGAATAAAGGAACAAACATTTGTTGGTTATTCTTGGCAAAAACATGTAATCAATTATTCATTTTTTATATATGACTTTAAAAAAAATTCTTAGAAGGAATTAGGAAACCTCAAATTAGCTAAAACTCTGAGACCACTGACAAAAGAACTTGAAAAAATGAGAAGACTAAGACTGAAGTGGATGGGGAAAAAAGGACTTTTTAACCAAGTATCATCTTTTTATTTGGTTTATTTCCTTTGCCACTTTTTTTTTTAAACGTGGTGTTTTAGTCAAGAAGCTTTTTTTAAGTGATGGAGTTGTGTTGCATTCTGTTATGACACATGGCAATTTATAACTGCTTTCTATTCCTTGTAGATACACTTCTCTCCCAGATTTCACTTGTACCAGTAGTTATTGAGAATAAAGGAAATTGGACAGTGTTGAGACATATATTGTAAGCAGAATGATGGATTTCATTTCAATGAAAAGCCACTTCTGTGTTTTAAAGAGCAAAACTACATCTGTCTCATGCCTTTGAAATTCTTTGACAGGTTCAGGAAGGTTTTTTCAAGGTTTTCAACTCATTTATAGCCCGACCTAAAACCCTCAGAGTTGATGGGAGTCTTTGCACTGACATTAATGTGCTCTGAGTCAGGATCTCAGGCCCAAGATTTCCTCTCAGTTGTACCAGTTTTGTGCAGTCCTTAATTAAACAGAGACACTCCAATATGCAGTGAGCCACCCACAGGATCCCAGGGCAGCAATAAGGGTCTTAATATCAGAAAGGAGTAATGGTACCAGCTTTCTCAAATGAGCTCTTTTAAAGTCACCCCAGATCCAGGAGGTATTTTGTCCCTCGAAGTGCTCAGTGTTGGCTCAGTCTAGTGCTGTGTAATTCTCAAAACTTTCTGGGTTTATCCCCAGTTGTTTGTATTAAACAGGGTTTAGGAAATGCTTCCTTCAGTCTTTGTTATCTGATCTGTATTACACCAATTTCCCTTTGCTGTATAAAGTCCTTAAGTGTAACAGATGAAAGAAAATAATCCAACCACAACGAGTGAAACTAATTGCAGTGATGAAATTTAAATGTGCCCTATATGTTTTTGTAGGATAAAGGTCTTGCAGGCCCGGCCTGAATATCCAGGCATTCACCAAAATGTTGTTCTAGGTGTCAAGGTGTTATGGACCACTCAGTCACTAGGAGAATGGAAATTTGGATCCGTGTTTCTGATCAGGCCTCTATCCACTCAGGCAGCAAAAAGATTAATTTAGAGAACCCTAAGCTGCCCCAGAAACTTCCAGGAGGGTTCCTTGGCACGTGCCAGGAGGCAGAGAGCCTGTGTTCAGTGGGAGCTCAGCACAGGCAGCAGGATCACCTGTCTTGGCAGGGCATTTGTGAGTGCATCTCTCACAAACCCAGGAGTGGGACCACCTCACGAGCCAAGTTAGATATTTGGGGTGCAGTAACACTACTGACTGTCTTGAAAAGCTTCTTTACTGCTCACTCTCATCACGGAATCTTCAACCCAACATATCCAAACCGCAGTATAACCTCCTTCTGATAGGTTCTTTTCCCTACCTCCTCATACCTTATTTTTTCGTTCTCCCAAATTCCAGTGTTTCTACTGGCAAATGTGCTCAGGTGGTATAAATCATGCTTGTATACAGTATAAATCATGCTTATATAAGACTGCTTTCCTATTTGCATATTCATAACGATGCTGAGGAATAAGGAGCCATTAAAGCCAAGGCTAAATGGAAATATTTCAGATTTATAAGCGACATATTTTTCGGGTCACTAATAGTGTGCAAAGCTTCTTAGCAAGCAGTGCTGGGCAATTAGAAATTTGCATTAACAGCCTTCCTAATAACTTACTCTCATTTCCCACCCCCTCCTCAGGAGCTCTGAATACAGAGAGTGAGTTAATTACCTCTTGACTGCAGCCAGTAGTTTGGAGAAGGAACTTTGGACTAGTCAACATTTTCCTGATTTTGCTTACCAGTAATTGTCAGTGACAGAGCTTAAAAAACAAGAACACTTCACTGCTAAGCTTTCCACAGGGAAAAAAAATAAAAAATCTAGTCCTTTTGATGTAAGTTCAGGCTGTCAAGGAGAAGTATAAGCTGGAAGCCACAAAATGTTATGCAATTAAAAAAAACACACCCAAGAGATGGTTTACAACTGTGAAACGTAAGTGGGTTGAATAGTACTTAAAGTACAATTATATTCTGAGAAATGACTTTGGGAAAAAAGTCATGATCTGACTGAAGAGTTCTGTTCCTCAGACCCATCTGAGTCCTGTCCTGATTTAGACCAAAGTTATTTGTAATTTTTGAGTCACTTTAAAAATCTTTCTTTGCCTAGCATATAATCCAAGACATTTACCCAGTGTTTTAACATGAATGAACTTAACACTGATAAAAATTGATGAGTGTACCAAGCTAAGCAGTGTCAGTTCAAGCCCTGGTATTTTCCTGCTGTTATTTTTAGCTTCATCCGCAAAAGTATCTGCATATATAAAGCAGAGAATCATAGGATGGCCTGGGTTGGAAGGGACCTTAAAGCTCATCTTATTCCACCTCTGCCATGGGCAAGGACACCTTCCACTGTCCCAGGTTGCTCAGAGCCCCATCCAACCTGGCCTTGGACACTTCCAGGGATCCAGGGGCAGCCACAGCTTCTCTGGGCAGCCTGTGCCAGGGCCACCCCACCCTCACAGGGAAGGATTTCTTCCTAATATCTAGGCACACACCAGGCACATTCCATTCCTGTATTTAAAGAGTTTTTTCAACACTTTAGATAGAAATTGCAATGAGACAATCCTCCATTTTTATGTTGATATTAAAAATACCAATGCACTGAGTGGCTATGATAAGAGATGCCCACTATTTACAAAGCATTTCTGTAGTTATCCGGTAGTTCAAGATTCTGAAAACACTTGAGAATCTCTGGGAAGTAAAGTTTAATTCATCTTCTTGGCACGTGCAGTTAGTTGGTTGTCTCAGCTGCTCCTCAGAGGAATCTGTTACATCCAAATTAAGCTTCAGCCAGCACATCTTGGGTCCCCAGCACAGGAAGGACATCAACCTATTGGAGTCCAGAGGAGGGACACCAAGGTGATTGGAAGGATGGAACACCTTTCCTATGAGGAAAGGCACCACTGTGTTTAACAATGACATGAAAACTGAGGCTTGTGTCATTGATATTTCTATCTGAAGTGTTGCATAAACTCTTTAAAACCAGGAATGGAATGTGTCTAAGTGTCATTTCTCAAAGTTCAAATAAATGAAGAGACATTCAGCCGAGATTATTGAACCCTACTGCACATAAGGTGTTTTATTCTTTCGAGAAGGCAATTTAAATCTGGCAGATATATTGCGGGAAATATTCTCTTGGAAGATGTGTGCCACAGTCTTGTCCTGTCCGAAGCCTGGGAAGAACAATTAGTGTGACAGAATTATCCCTAATAATGTTCCTGGTGTTTTCAGGTCTTGTGTTCTGTTTACCCCCCTTCTTTTCGAGTGGAAAAGTGTCAGTCCAAATGTTAAACATGAACTACATGAACTCCATAATGGCTTTGTTTGCACCATCCCTGGATGATGGGAAATGGGGCAAGGGGGAGCAGGAATGAGCTGTGTTCTGAGAGATCCCTGACACAGCAGCCCTGCGAAGTGCAGGTGCTCCCAGCCGTGCTCTCACCTCCCTCCCATCTGTTCCCAGAGCTGCCAGACCTCGGATGCGACACTTTGACTGCCCCATTAACGCAGCAGGGTGCACCTAGAGGGGTTGAGTCATCACACAGGGTGTTTTGGCAGCAGTTTCTGAAGCCACAGTCCTCAGGCAATGTATTTCTAAAGCCAATGCAGATGATGTATTTGTGAGACGTGGACAGCCTCCTTTTGCATATCCGGGGTTGGTGGCAAAGGTGTCTGTGCATGGCAGAACAGCCCTCCTGGGAAGGTTCCTCCAATGGGACAGTGTGGGGAGCTTTCCCTGAGCATGTAGACAGAGGGAAATCACGGTTACCTGAAGGAAGTTGCCAGTTTTGAACTGGCAAGTTATGGTAGTCCACAGCCACCCTATTCTTCCTTCCCCTCTGCTCATTCCATTCTAGCTCTTCTTCCTCACATGGGTTCCTCACACCTCTCTGAGATGCCCTTATTTAATCCCTACACATTGGCCTTTTCAGGAAAAAGAAGAAAAAAAGGTCAACACAGATTTCCTGAGCTCTGCAGGTTTAAAGCAGTTTAAAATTGTGATTTTTTTGAGAGCACTCTTACCTCTTATCTGGACACACTTCAGGACTGAAGTGTCTTGGTGCTTGAATTCCACCGTACAGATATTCCCATAGTCATACTGGGCCATATTTTTAATCCTAGTGGGGCTATAAATCAGGGAAGATAGATGCCTGCACTTCAGACAGGTATTCCAGCTTGTTAAACTTGCAGTCCCATCTTGGAATAAGTTTATAGCAGCAAACAGTGAGGCACTACCAAATAAATGACTAATTGAAAACCCATTTCTCCCACTTCACTTCTTCCCACTTTCCAAATAAAAGGAGGGGTCATAGTTGAATTTCCATCCTTTGCCAAATGAAAGACCACCTTGAAGCAAGTGGCATCTTCCTTAAGAGCAATGACATTTTCTGAGTAAGCTAAAGCCTTCAGTTTATCTCTCAGCACAGCAAAGCACAGTGACACAAACTGTTGTTCTGGTGACTCATCCAATTTTTGTCCAGGTACAACAATCACCACCTTTCCCTCATTTCTTCTGTAGACAATGCTGTTCTTCGTGTTTACATGTAGATGTAACTTTGGTAGCCCAGATAAGTGAGACACTCTGAATGCAAAAAGAAAAGTTGGTACAATCATGGGTTTATTGGCTCTTATTCGAGCTAAGCACCACACAGTTCTTCCTCTGTTCTCCCACCCATCCATTTCTTTCTCTTCCTCTTTTTTGTTTTCTTTTTTTTGTCACCCTCACACAGTTTTCATGCTTCTGTGTGAATACACTGTGTTCACTCCATTATGTGTACATACCACATCATTTCATGGAATGCCAGCAGTATAATTATAATTTTCAAGAGAAAACACTGGCTGAGTCGACAAGACCACAGTAACAGCCTGGGTGCTGTGAGCTTACCCACACACTCTCCTCCACCACCATGTCTGGGTCTTTCCTCAAGAGGAAAAGTGTCTTATCAGTCACGCTCCTCCTTTCCCAAAGGCAAACAATCAGCATCTGATCTCTGATCTAAACCAGATATTTAACTTAACTCGGGAATTTACTGATAGAAACAAAAACAATTCCAGCGCTAACCAAACAGTAACAAAACAAATTTGTTCATCAACCATATGTTCCCCAAAGCCACACCTGAGCCGTGTTGACCTGCAGAAGTCTGTGTAGGTGTTGCACCATGTATTTTTATATTGCTCTTGCCCCTCTCTTAATTGGGCCTACATATGTATTTCTGTCCTTGAAGGGTTGAACAGAGCAGCAATGCCAGCCCCTCTGATTCTCTCGGGGAGTTAAACAGCTCTCATTAACAGCTGGTGGACTATTGCTGCAGTGCCCTATTATCTTATCTGACAGAGGATTTTTGTGGCTACATTTAGTTTAATTGAAGAATGTCCTAGAAAAGGATTAATGACAGTTTTCATTATCAATACACCAGTTCCCATATAGAGAAAATTTTAAAAAGAAAGAAGAGAGGAAAAGAAGCTGCCTGGAACCAAAAATTACTTCTGGCAATTAAGATCCTGTAACATTTTGTTGCTGTGTGGCTTGTACTTAGACACTTGCTGATATGATCCATCACTAGATATTTTTCTTCTAGTCATTTTGAAACTACTGGTCAAAATCTTCACTTCTATTGGATAAGAATTTATTTCCTTCAGTAATCCCACCAAAATTACATTAATTCCCCACAGAGGCAACGTGTTTGCAGTATATCACAAAATCTGACTTCTAGATAAAAAAAGCCTTGCTTTGCAATGAGCCTGTGAGAAGTGTTCTCTTCAGAGTTAAAAAGAGCAGAAATCAAGCACATTATTTTTTACTGGTAGGAAGTAACTTTCCTGGCAGGAAGAAAATTGCATTTTCATTACCAGGTTTCAAAATTGGTTGTTTTACAGTGTCACAGAGAAATTTAAGTCTGAAAGGACCTGAGGAGGTTTCTGGCTCAGTCAGCTCTAAGATCTTGGGGCATGTCTTGGCAGCATAAAGTATCAGGTAGAGATGAATTTAGCCCATGGGGTGGTGAATCAATGCAGGGCCTTGCCTGGGTTCATTAGCCTTAATGTAAAGGAGTATTTTGTTAATGTGGCTCTGTTGTTTCTGACTCTCTCTTTCATTTTCTAATGCCAGCAGCTGCAAAGAGGTGCTGCTGGAGACACTGCTCAGCACACCTGACTCTGCACTGTCTCCTCCCCATGGCTAACACCATAACTCTGGATAAAATACATTCCTGGATCCGTAAAGCAATGTGCATTTGTCTGGACAGGCCTGGTACTGGCTGGCCTTCATAGGTTTGGACACTTTTTATGGCTTCTGTGGATAGAAATCTGCAACTCTCTTAGGCCTGAATGCTCCAGAATTGTTGCTTTCACTTCTTTTATTTGTTTTCCCTGAGAGCAAGGCCAATTTTCCTGCATTTTGTGGGCTTTCTGAGCAACAGCTTCCATAGCAGCCAGGTTTTAGCTCATGAACCTCATATATCTTAGGAAAGCTGTGTTATCTGCAGCCGAGTTTATGCTGTGGGACCAGTCACGGTGTCCTCCTGTTGTGGACTCATTTAGGCACCTCATGGCTGCATTTTCCAACCCAGCAGGTGCTGTGCTATTCTCGTTTCCTATATGGAGGCAGTTCCACCCCCCACCCTGCTGCTTGTACTTAGCAGGGAATGGATGAAAGCACAATGAAAACTGTTTGGACACTTGGCAATTTAAGAGCCTGCTGGCTCGAGGCTCCCGCTGTGGAAATGTCACATATCCTAATCCTTGAATCTCAGAAAAGGAAGCACCCCTGCTGGAAGCCTGGCACAGCCGGGCCAGGAATGCCACTGGTGGTCTCGTCCCCCTCAGTGGATCTGTGCTGCTTCCCCATCCCTTATCCAGCCCAACACTTCCCTCCTTAATGTCATTTCAAGGTACCAAATACCTTTCATTTTGTTGTCTGAACAGTTAACACCCCCAGCCTAGCACGGAGAATTCTGCTCACTCGCATTTGTACTTGGTTGTGTTTAGCTCTAGAGGCTGTTCCTTCCACCTCGGAATTTAGGAAGGGCTTTTGTGGCCAAAGTCTTGTCTAGTTTTTTGTTCCCCTGTTAGCACTAGTGTTTTCACAGAGTGGAGTCCATTTAATGTCACCTGAAAACAAAGCTTTGTGGCATATTGCTTTGCCTTCACACCCTTAGGGGAGAAAAAAACCAAACCCTAAACTGTTCTTTAAGTAGTGTTGGAGTGTTTGTTTATTACCAAAAAACGTAGAAAACAGCTCTTTTAAGAGTATCTGTTATTATTTACTAAGGCAACTGTTCTGTCTTTACTGAAAAGGGCTTTCTGAAGCCAAAATAAATGGTTTTTATTTTCGGGGGGCCACTGGTGGGTCATGTTTTCACCTCCCCGTTGAGGGCAGAAGTCACCCCTGAGTCACACAATAACCTGCCTGCCAGAAAGCACCAAAACCTCACCAGGAGCCTGAGCTTGTTCTCACACCACAACTCCAGGTCTTATCTTTGAAACCTTGAAGTAATTAGACAAGTGTGGAAGGTGTAATAATAGGCTTATGGTCATGAGAGCTTTGATTGTCAGGGTATTGCTTGGATTGTCAGGGTATTCCAAGCTTTGCACGGGTTTTTAATGCACTTCAGAAGTTAATACTGCCTGGAGAAAAGCCTGGAACTCAGTGTGAAAATAGCAATTTGGTTTGTGAATCCTGGGCTTTTCACTGGTTGTCAGTAAAACACGTTGCTTTGGTGGGAAACAAAACTTCTCAAGATTTAAGCTCACACAGAGGTACACTTTGTGCATCGTGAAGGCTTCCTGGACCCCAGAAGAAAAGAGCTGGGATTGAGTGACATCTCTGTAGAAGCTCTTTGGATCAGCTGCCTTTAAAAATCTTCATGTGATAATAACCCTGATAGTCAGAATGCTTATCCAGCTACATAAATATGAATGTGAGCCCTACATTCAGGCATAAATAACTCTCTCTATTCCTGGAGGTTTCTTCTGAGCGTTGTCAGCTAGGGAATTAAATTATCCATTTATTTGTGATGCCAAAGCAAGGCAAGACACGGGATGGTGAAGATGAGAATACGGACATTAATTGCCCAAATTCTCTTCTCCTGGAAGATAATGGACTTTAGCTGAAGACTCACCAAGAATTAAATTATTCCAACAGATACAGGAAATTTTCTCTCTCTCTCTGTGGCGACCAAGTCCTAGCTGTGCTTCACAGGAGTTGGCTGTGAAGTTGTTATCTCCCAGAAAGTACCCACAGGATAAGACTCCTGGCAATTAAAGCCCGACTCCCTGTCTCACCATGTTTGTGCTGGCAGAGCAGGGAGTGTTGTGAGTGAGTGGGTGGCAGGAAGTGTGAAGGATGAGCTGTCAGGGAGTTTGGTGTGAGTGGGCTGTCTTCATGTCCCTGAATTTTGTCTGTCCACACAGCAGCTTTCTGGGAGCTGCAGCACTATGCCAACCCTTGGCAGCTGGCAGTGACCCCTGAAGGAACAGGAGCAAGCTGGGCATAATCAAGTATAGTAGTTTATATTTTCTGTTTCCAACCCATTTTCTGTTTCCCGTACAGGGGGCGATGGTAGTGACGTGTATAAGGTTCTTCTGGGGAATTATATGAGTCTTCTGGGGAATTTGTGCAGGTGCAGACATTCTTTACCCCCTCTAAGGAATAGGGGAGGAACACAGTCTGCCTGTAGTTGTTGATGCGAAATCCTGTCCTCTGGAGAGGATGTTACTTGCACAAAAGTGATGTCTGCCTAACAGACAGCAGGCTTTTCACGTAGCTACCAGCAGCAAGATCCACTCTGTATCCATTTCAAATAAATGCAAACTATTAGATTAAACAATGCTAAGCAAAGGCAAAGGGGGATAATTTTAAAGTCATGAATTGCTCTATAAATGTCTGTTATCCACAGCAAGGCTTTTATGCCAATACCAAATGCCATACAGTACAGCAGTGTTTGTTTGTTTCCTTCTGCAAAGGCCAATTCTGGAGGCAAGACAAATGACAGATGAGCAGATCCTTGTAGCCAAATATTTGCCAAAAGGAAAATCAATCTTTTTTTTCTTTTCTTCTCTCTCTTTTTTTTTTTTTTCTCTCTTGTCTGCAACAGTTCACTTCTGAGCTAAGCAGAAGCCTGAAGTAATGTCCCTTCTTTCCTGTGCCCCTGCTCAGGCAGTGTAATACCTCCTGCAACAGGTCAGGCACTGTTCTAGGAACTCTTGTTGATTTATGTGACCAATAACACGGCCCATAATAGTAACAACTCCCCAAACACTACTTTTGAACCATTATCAAAAGGTGAGTCATGCAAAGCATCCTGTCCCCGACCTCCCCTAGGAGGGTGAGTTTCTTCCTTGGAAGCAGCACTTCTTATCCCTTCAGCATCTCCATCTGCTCCCTCACGTAGTGCAGGATCCAACTGCAGATGCCTCCAAGACAAGCAGAAGGCTGGAGGCTGCATTTGACTGGCTGTGCTGCAAGGGGGGAGATGATTCAGGAAGTCTCCCCTCCCTTGTTTTAGCGCTGCCCAATTCCATAAAACCACTTTACAGAAAGGAAAAGATGATTTGGTTCAGACTGAGCTCTGCTCCACGTGCAGTGGGAGTCCGGGCAGGTGCAGGTGACTGAGTGATGACACACTCAGCAGTGTCACCAGGGTCGGTGAAGAACCAGCTGCACCACGACGAGCCAAACCGGGAGGCCGAGGCCTCCTGGAAACCAAACTCACTGGATGTGACAAGCCCAAGGGTGAATGAGTGAGACGCTGCACTTTTACCACCTGTACAGCTCAGCTCTCAGAATTAAAGCACTTGTTGCAGTCAATAGAAAGTGGTGGGAAGGGGGGAAAAAAAAAGCAAACACAACCCCCTTGTAGCTTTGTCTAATTTGTGTGTTCGTCGGAAATGTCTGCTTAGTTTCCCTTCTTATAAAAGGTGACCAGTCCTATCTCACAGGTTAACCTTGCAGACATTTTATTTATGGCATCTAATGAATCTGTCATTCTAAATTTCTTCTGGAAAGCGGGACAAGGGCAGAGAAGTGCTTGCCAAATGCAGATTAATTCAAGGTATCAGCGGTACATCCAACCCATTTATAGTGGAATGGTTTAATATTAATCCCATCATTAGTAGTGTAATTCTCTAAAAAAAGTATGAGAGAGAAGGCAGTTAAGAAGACCAAAGTTCCAGGGTTTAGAAGTGAATTTTGTGAGCAGTAATAGCCTTGTGAAGCTGCTGAAATTTAATTAGGAAGATGCTGATAACGTTAAATCACCTATAGAACCTGTGTCTCTGTGAATGAGCTGAACATGGGGAGCAAATCACTTCTTTCACCACCTCTTTGGAAACGTCTGGACGCTTTGGGTGCTCCTTTGCATATCAGTTTACCCAGGTTTGATTATTAATTAACCCTCAGCAAGTTGCCTTTTCCACAAATAGCTGCAAAGAAAAGAAACAGAGCATCCTCTCTGGGCCCTGTGAAGACTCAACTAAGAATGAATGTCCTGCATGCAGGGCTGGGTATTATCTCTTGTTAACCCACCCGTATATGCAATATTTAAAAAAAAACCCACACCAGAATGGAAGCTTCACACACAATATATACCGGAAAATATCCACAAAATATACTGAAAAATATCCACGAAGGTTTACCATGATGTAGCTCTCTCATATGAGAGGAAACAGGTTCGATACATGATGCTTCTAATCTGAATAAGTGAGTTAAGACCCTGCTCTCACAAAAACAAGCTGTATTTTTATTGCCTCGTTGCATTCAGGTTGTGTAATGCCTTTTTTTGTTTTGTTTTTTTTTAGGATGGGCTAAGTGTTTTGAGTTGCATTCTGGGCCTGCCACTTGGAAATGGTTTTTAGATTTCATCAAATTGTTATTTGCAGAGAAGCTTCTCTTCCTGCCAGACCTCTGCCACACGCTCCCATCCTTCGCCTCCACTCCTGCTTGGAAGGAAACACCTCTGAATTGGAGGCGGACTGCGCTGTGTGAGCGTGTGGCAGGGTGTGAAGGGGTTTTGGTAGCAGCAGACAAAAGGGCTGCATTAACTATCGCCAGGGTAGGCGGGGATTGCTCCCTCCCCCTGCCAAGGCACACACACTTTGCACAGGAGTGGCAAAGCACAGCAGTAAAAGCAGCACCATGGAACGCATTAGGACCGTGGTGCCTGACTTGAAAACACAGCAGTGGAGTTGATAGGTTTGCCCATCTGCAGTTTTTGAAACCTTACTGAGTTTTAGGGTCTTTTACAATCTATTTAATTACTTTAGTAGTGCTCTGCTCCGTATTAAAATAATCTTTCTCGTGATCACTGGCAATTGGCCTTCTCTGTTTCGGTTCAGTAATTATTTATTACTGCAGTAAAGGAGGAGGCTTGATTCTGTTCCATTTGGTGCATACCCCTGTCCCTACCCCAGAAACTCTGCAAAAGCAATATTCTTCCTCTGGCACTAATGTCACTTCACCCCAGCTCTGACAGGATAAGACAAGTGGGATATAGCTTTATGACTTACAATTGTTAAACTACCACAGCTTCACGAATTTCTGCTTGCATCTCTGTTCAGGACCTTTTTAATCCACCTGAACCAAGAAGCAAAATCAGCTTAAAAGGAACTAAGCACTCAGTTAGCAGGTGTAAAAAAAAAAAAAAAGGCTATGAATTACCACGGTGCCCAGCTGATGTGCAGTGACATAGATTTCAGTATTTGATTTGCTTTGGATTATATGACCACAGGCTTTACACTTGTCTTAGCAGTTTTGTGCTGGGGTAACTATTACAGATCTCTGTATTATTATATATATATTTATTTTAAAAAATTATAAAAATATACATGATATATTATATATTGTACTGACACCTGTTATATATTTATGATATAATATTTATAATATTATGTGTTATAATAGAATAAATATTTACAAGTCCACAGTTACACTGGTACAAACCTTAGCGGGAACCTTTCAGTATTTGTCTTCCTTTTCCCTATAATAGTAATAAGTAAAAACAAACAAACAAACAAAAACAAACATGAAAGAGGGTAGGTTTAGATTAGATATTAGGGAGAAATTGTTCCCTGTGAGGGTGGGGAGGCCCTGGCACAGGTTGCCCAGAGAAGCTGTAGCTGCCCCATCCCTGGAAGTGCCCGAAGCGAGGTTGGACAGGGCTTGGAGCAACCTGGGCTGGTGGAAGGTGTCCCTACCTATTTTTGTGTGTTTGATTGGTTTGGTTGTTTTTTTGTGGGCTTTTTTGGGTTTTTTTGGGTTTTTTTTGGGTTTTTTTTGTGGTGTGTTTTTTTTTTTTACTGTTTTTATGGAGTTGAGCTCCCTACAAATGGAGCCTGGTTGGTGTCCAGCTCACTGTTTAGCCTCCCGCATATCAGACACCACAGATACGTCCTGAAGCTCACGCATATCTGTAACTCTGACTATCAGCTTGTGGAGATTTTCTGTCTACTGACAGCTTGATCTTCTGTTCTCTGTGTCTTGGCTGTGGAGCAAGGTGCTTTGTGTGACAATTAGATTTTATGATGCCTGTTGTCTCTAGACACAGGACTCCCTTTCACCTGAACAGTGCCATATAAGCGAGGTTTCTGTGTGATGTTCTGGGATCACCAACCCTTTCTGAACACCAAAGCCAGCTTTATCCCCAGTTTGATTCTCTCCCCAGCTTGGACAGTTGCCATCCCAGTAGTAAATCCTTTGCAGCTATGTCCAGAAACACTCGAGAGGTTTAAGAAAGGGTCCCAGATACTTCCCTCCTTGGGTAGAGCTGCCGTCTCAGCTTCAGCAGTGGAGCCCCTGAAAGCTCTGCTCACCTTTCCTGAAAGGCCTCTCTGCAAGTTACTTTGTTAATAATACATAAATTAATTTTTCTATTACTGACTTAAGGAAATAAAATTTTAAACACTGCATTAATGTGGAATGTATGAGATGAAAGGTGCTTGGAGGAAATTCATTAAGACTCGCCATTCATTTTCTACTTTTCCCTGCTGCCTCCATTTTGTATCAGTGGTCATAAGTAATACTGACCAAACTTTATTTTACCAGATGTTGTCATTCTCAGCAGTGACAGGAACCACTGCCAGCAGAGATGAGCGGAGGAAACCTTTTCATCCTAAAATCTGTGTTTGAGCACAGCACAGAGTTGAGACCTTCCCCGGCCATGACTCTCTGTGCATCTTGCTCTTTCTAGGACATCTCTTGCAGGGCTGTGCAACCTCACCAAGCTGCCTGGGCACTTCATGCTTTTCACTTTGTGCTGTTAAATGAATTGGGATTCAGTTCCAGCTGCCACAGCTGCAGCAGAACACAGGCACAGCACTTGCAACTGCTTTGTGTATCACAGCTTGAGAGCCCCTGACACAGAGCAAGATGAATCAGAGTTGAAAGCTATTTCAGAGACTGTATTGATTCCTGGCTTTATTTTGGAGGAATTGGGCCTGGTGGCTGTTGAAAGCAAGAGAAAAGATCTTCTTCTGCAGACAGTACAGCAGGGTTCTCTGTGTGAGGACTCTGCCAAACTGGTGGCTGTGCAGACCAAACCCTCTCATTCATGGAGGACCAACACCATGCACTGGTACAGACAGGAGGAGCTTTTCCTTCTCTTGCCAACATTTCACATCATTTCACAAGCATTTCACACCCAATAGGGCATCATTTACTGGGAGGGGAAGTATTTCCCATGCAACAACCTAAAAGCAGTTCTGAGTATTAGTTAGATCCTTTGTTAGATTTTATGGTGGTACATCTGCCCCCACTCCTCGGGCTGCACTGTGATCTCAGAGAAACCTAAAACACTCATTTGTGACAGATTTTAAATGGCACACGCCTGAGTGTCTCTCCATAACTCCACGTGGTATTGTATAATCCCTCTGTATCATCCTTGCACTCCCTTCCCCCAAATACACTTAAAGAAAACAGTTTTCTAGCTCCTTCTCCCATCAGTGCTCTAGAAGGGGTCTTCAATCTTCTGTCTTGGTAAGAACTGAAACTCAATTACACGCCTCCTAATTCGATTAGCAGAGGTGAAGGGAGCTCTTGAAGGTGGTTGGAGTACTTTTACTGAAATCAACAGCGTGAGACTGCAAGCTGTGTTGAGATAAAAAGCTGTACAAGTTGCAGGTGACCCCTGTGATGCACTTCCAGTGCTGTCAATGCTTACATACAAAAGGGTTCCTGTTTTCCACCTGGAAATAAGCTCAGTATCAGACACACATCTTGTCCTTCTCCAGAAATGCTTCTAGAGAAGCTACTTGTCAAAAGCACCAGCATTTCCTTTAAAGAAAGAGGTTGGAAGGCACCCCCAGAGCTCATCTGGTCCAGCACCCCTGCTCAAGTAGAGGGAACTAGAGTAGGTTTCTCAGGACCGTGTTCTACTGGGGTTTTAAAACCTCCAAGGATCCTCTCAGGCACATGGTGTGACTCTTTGGGGATGGTCCTGTGCAGGGATAAGGGTTGGATTCGATGATCCTTGTGTGTTACTTCCAACTCAGCATATTCTGTGATCCTGTGATTATCTACAACCATTCTGGGAAATTTGTGACAGTCCTCGGTCACCTTCAGAGCAAAAAAAAATATATTTCTTTAGGTTTAAACAGGCTTTTTTCTGTTTCAATTTATGCCCATTGTGTTTTGATTTCCCCTTCATAAACCCTTGCTGCCTACTCCTAATTTTCACCTTGTTGCTAATACAGGGTTCTTTGTTACCTCTAAACACATTTGGGTCTCAAGTGTCCATTGGGCTGTGAGGGACCAGGGATATATTACTCTCCTACCGACTTCAAGCAGGTTCTCACCCTACTTGTAATTTAGAAGTTGAGAAAATTCATAAATTCAAAGCAAGACACAGATGAAAGTACAAAAATTTGCATGATTTTCATGGAAACTGCGGTTTGAGGGAGCTTGCCCCGATCCCTTTCCCAAGGTGCACAAGGCTTTGTGCTCATAAAATCCAGCATGGTTTTGCTGAAAGTTTTATGAACTTCATTCAACCTGGGAACTAACTCAATTTTCAGCCAGATAATGTAATACCTAGATAGACAGTGTGTGGGTGGCAGGATGGATATGTGGCAATGACATAGGTTTTCATATCTGTTTGAAGTAATGTTTTAGAAAACAAGAACTTTAATAATAGCTGAAAAATTGACTTTCAGAATCAATTTTGTTCAACATAGCTTGGGTAGAATGTCTGCAGCCCAATCCTTATGGGAGTTTGTGCCTTTGATGCCACTGCCTGGAAACCAGGAGTGAGTATTCAGTGCATCCACCTGCTTCTTGGCGCTCCCCCATATCCACTCACTCTTCTTCAATTGCTGAAACTTCCACAATAGAAATTACCCATTTTTGATCAATTTATGATAGATGATAAAATCTCACTGTCAAAGATGGTGGAAAAAAAAAAAAAATCAAAGATGTTTGCCAAGGAAATAACCAGTAGAATAGTGGTTATACATATTTAACTCCCAATCAAATGTAAACTCACTATGTAAATGAACAATCTTCATAGAGCATTTTCATTTGCTGGGTGTTTTCTGTGGTTGGTACTTCATAAATCACCAGCATGTTAAAAATCAGTTAGTGTAAATTACGTAGAAGTCCTTCATGCAATGAAACAGTTTTCAAAATTATATTCATTGTCATTAGGGCAGTTCTTCCCCCATGAAATGATTTTTCTGAATGACTTGACTCCACAGACAAAAAGTAGTGGTTGCAATAATAAGGCTTCGTTCCTGTACAAGAGCTGATTGGAAAGTCTGAAGACAAGAGCTGTGTAGTGTTTTAAATGATTGAATTTTGAATTGCAGAAAAGACTGTCGCTATTTTTGACCGCCACAAAACAAGCTGGTTGTTTTTTCTGAGGTGCATTATCAAATTCTTCCCATGGTTTTTATGTAAGTTACATTAAAACTGTTGCATCCTGATTGAAAGGGAACTGTAACGTCTCATAATCACTGAAGGAAAAGAGGTTGTCCTTCAGAGATTTTTTTTTTTAACTACAAAAAAAGAGTAAATTTACTTTCAAGTTTTCCTTCCCTGCAATTTCACGCAAAATGTTTGCTTTCAGCATTCTTAAAGAACCATATTTGAAGCACCCAGGAAATGCTTTTTTTCCCCCCCCTTATAAAAGATCTGCCACTGTTCGGGGGCCTTTCTTAAGGGCCTTGTTTTTGTGGCATTGTTTTGTCATGGTAGGGGAAAAGGTAGCAATTCCTAAATAATTCAGTTCGGTGTGTTTACATGAAAGCTTGAGGGAAATTATTAAGATGGACTCAAACACTCTCACCATTGTTTCCACCTCCTGTGTCCCAGGACAAAATAAATGTGTGGGTCGAGAGCTGTGAGCACTTGGTGAGAATGATCACAGAATCACGGAATATGCGCAGTTGGAAGGAACCCACAAGGATCATCCAGTCCAACCTTCAGCCCTGAACAAGATCATCCCCAAGAGTCACCCCCTGCGCCCCAGAGGATCATTCAAACCCTCCTGGAGCTCTGGCAGCCTTGGGGCTGTGCCCACTGCCCTGGGGAGCCTGTTCAGTGCCAACCACCCTCTGGGGGAAGAACCTTGTCCTGAGATCCAACCTGACCCTGCCTTGACACAGTTCCAGCCATTCTCTGGGTCTTGTCCCTGGTCCCCACAAAGCAGAGCTCAGGACCTGCCCCTCCTCTTCCTCTCACCCACCAGACAGGGAATGTCACTGTTCAGCACTTCCAGAGCAGGGCTCACCTCTGACCTGCCTTTTGCCACCACCTGAGGAAGGATAAAGCTACTCTGAGCTCTCTGCAGAGCTGAGACCTCAAAGAATAATCTGGGCACAGACTGGGACACGGGTGCTTTTCCCTGAGAAGCAGGAGAGGGGATGCTGGAGAGAGGGACTGTAATTATGGCCCAGCTCTGGAGCAACTCGGTACCACTTTGAAGATGAGAAAACTGACTCAGTGTTCATTCCTTCTCGGTATCTTGGGACACCTTGACTCAGACTAAGGCACTACTTAATGTACTTTCAAACAAAGAGCTAAAAAAATATGTAGTTGGCAAAAAAAAAATGGTTTTGTGGACGGGTCAATAGCTCAGATTAAACGGGGGCTTTTCACACTTGGAAGTCATTTCAGACTCGACAGTGATTGCAAACTGAAAAGGCCGTTTTTTGAAGCAGTGCCCTGTGCAGATGCTCTTGTTCTGTAACAGGTGTGCACATTTTGGTATTGATTAATCTCTTTCAAAAGTATACTGTACTTGCACGGAAAGAACGAGGGTGTCCAAAAAATGAGCTTGTTAAGAAACAGCTCTTGCACAAGGGCTTCTTTCCCAGCTCTTTGGCTGCAGTCCCGTGGCAGATGGGCACATGCAGCTTTACGGGGCTCTTCTGGAGGGCTGTTTGCTCTGTCTTTTCCTGTTCTGAGTGAAGCAGCAGCTCACACCCGACACACAAGAGAGTTAATTGCCAGAGTCATCCCCGGGAAGTTGCTAAGCAACATTGCTGGGCCCTGGCATCAGCTCAGCCACTTCTGCTGCCACATGATGCTTCTGGTCCAGCAGATGCTGTGCAGTGCAGCAGGGAAGTGCTCAGAAAACTCAGCTCACTTCCTCAGCTCCTGGTGTCTAATTAAGCTCACCTAATGAAAAAGGCAGTTTTGCAATTTACTTTCAGTTGCTTAAAAATTATTTTGAGTATAAAATTTATCTGTACAGTAAAACCAGTTTTTTCAGTTAACATCCAGTTGTTTCAGTTGGTCGTTCCTACTTGAGATGAGCTGATTTGCTTTAATGATTTTGAAGTGTGGTTGTGATAGGTGAATATAAGTATTGACATCACATGAGGCTGAAGCAGGGTGAGCACCTATCCACTCACTGCTGCAGGAAGGGAGCCTGAGGTTTTCCAGTAAATTACCCCAGATTTTTCAGCCTGGAATCCTAATCAAAACCAAGGCTATCGGGGAACTTGCAACCTTTGGGTAATTCAACAAGTCCTGAAGTCATTACAGACTCAGGACTGTGTGCTCTGTCACCCCAGCCTGATTGCAGCTCAGGAACTCTGGGCTGCATCATCTGCTCCTAATGGAATGTGTGCACTGTTGATTTTACCCTCTGTCTGGGAGGTTAAAGTCCTGAATACCCTTGAGACAGCAGCAAAACTCCTAATCAGCGATACATCTACTGTTATATCTGTTCTCAGAACGAATCGTTCCAGGCCTGCCAGAGGTAATAAAAGCTGCATTTTTATGGGTTAGTGTCCTGCAGTGATTCTGAGGGCTGACTGAAGACAATGGCACTTAGTGGGTTTGCTTTCTGTACGAATTCTTTGGTGTCGAGCAAAGTAAAACTCAAAACTGCAGCTTCTCCCCCTTGCCAAGGGGCTCGCTCTTTTTCACCTCACTGTTTATACAAAACTTGTAGGAACTTAAGCATTGGTCAAGTTTGGCTGCTCAGAAACTGCTGGTGGAGACAAAAATAAGCAAGCACACGAAAACTATGAGTAAAGAAGTTTCTTTTCCTTAGGGAACCAGCCTAAAATCTTAGTAACCCTAAAGAATCCATGCTCACATAGGTTCCCAGTCTACCAATCATACATGGATTTCAGCCGGAATGAATAGGTTTGCATCCAAATCCTAACCTCTTGTTAAAATGGTTTGCTACTCGTTTCTGAAATTATTCTGCATAAATATTGATAATCCTCATTTTATAAGTCCACGAGTTAGCAAGTTTAGCAATGCCATTGTTTCGACATATTTGACTTTTCATCTTCTTTGAATTTTTGGATTCTCAAAAGCTTCCATGGTCAGTACAGGGTGAATTTATGTTGACTTACATTGTCTTTTCTAGGTTGTCAGGAATAGTTTATGTTGCTATAGCAGTTCATAGGCCACAGATAGAAATGGCCACTCTAAATTTGCCTTTTTTTTTTTTTAATTTGATTTTATTTTGATTGTGATCAGCTGCATCTTGAAACTATTCTCTGAAGCACATTCTGTAATATTAAGGTAGAATTTTTTGTGCCTTTTGATTTTCAAGCAAATCTATACTGCTTTTATCTGTGTAGGAAGGGGAAACACATCTCTGGAAACCAGAATGAAAGTAAAAAGTGTAACAGTGAAAAACTTCCAGGGTCAGTCACATTTTAACGATGATTTTATCAGAGTATAATACTGACTAGTATATTGTGACAAGCATACAGGGCTGCTGTTGAAGTAATTCTGGTTTTGTTTGAGTTAATGGGCATTTTACCACTGACTTCAGTGGAATCAGGATGTACATTTGATTTTATTTTTTTAAATATGCTTACAGCACTGGACGCCATAGAGGACTGACAGAAATCCAGCATACTCTGTTAGTTCTGCTGTCCTTCCTCTCTTCTCTCTGAGTGTTTTTTAAAGTTCAGTATAACACTTCCCAGCGAGCCTTTAATTTCTTATCTGTGTTAGACAGACTTTGTGCATCTTTTTTACTGCTCACATAGTAATTACAGATTTCTTTTCCTCTGAGCAGACAGTAAATATATTGTTCTTCTTCTGTGTGGATGTGGAGTCTGGAACAGCCCTGGGGTCATCCAAGGTCCATGAAGGGGCAGCAATAGCAGTGTGCCTTGGCTGGCAGCTAAAAGCTGTTCTGCCTCAGCCTCTTTAGTGCAGAAGTGGTTTAGCTTGGGGGACTGGGAATGCCACAGGGAGCCTTTTCCAGAAACGTGCTGGAAGGGGCCTCACAAGAACATCTTGTTAAAATTCCACTTTTGTAAGTGGAAATTGCTTTGCCTTAAAGGTCGGTCCCTTTCCACGTATCATTTAATGGTGACTATGAGAGATGACTTATCTCTGAGGCTACGAAAATATTTTGCTTTCTGACGTACCATTAATTGCTGTTATTCAACAACAACGAAAAGAGAAAGAAAGAAAGAAAAATGAGATGATATGACACACAAAAATTCCCAGCAAAAGGAACCCAATTGAGTTTTATCCAAGAACATTAACATTCCTGATTCCCAGGTAAAGTCCCCCATCCCTCATGACTAATGTCACAAATGGGCCTGTGAAGAACATCATCAAAATGAAGAGTATTTTCACCCATAAAATGACTGCAGATTGGTGGTGTTTTCTCCATTAGTTGTGGCAGGCACATGCAAAAAAAATGTTCTATTATTAAAGCTAATGAACAGGTTAATCCCTGTTACCACAGTTCTGCTTCCACCAAATTAATGAATCTCGTTTGTACAGATATTTATCCCGAGTGCTGCTCATTTGTTTCTTTGTGCATCTGTCAAAGGCACTGCAAAAAAACTTTAAGTAAAAATACCTCACAAAACCCAGCTTATCAAAAAGGATATTTTAGAACTCACCTTTTCCCTTTGGTATTTTCTTCCCTTTCTGTTCAGGTATGAAATAAAATCAGGACTGGCCACCTGACTGCGGAACTGGGAGCAGATGGGAATCGGTGATCTCTTCCCTTCCTCCACTGGGAATGCCATGGAAAAACTGGCTCTGGAGCATGACTTGAACATACTGATGAGAAAAGGTATTTAGTATCTTAGCAAACTCTCATTTATTATTTCTGTGCCCTGTAGGAAAACATCCCGATGACAAAAAACTTGTGGGTTTTAAGTGTCCTTCAAGGCTGCTGGAATACTTAATATATGTTTTCCATAACTTGTGGCAATGGGAGAATGTTGAACATACATGTAAAAGTTAAGTAAATAACGACAAAAAAAGAGGCCTGATGGAAGATTAAACTGGTTAAATCCCTTTAAAAGTAGGGTCAAGTTTAGAATGCAATGATCATAGGTCAAAAACGAAAATTTTCAAGTCAGGATCCCAGTTGATTCTTGGTAATTTTGTACTAATAGGCAGCCTGAGGTCTGTTCCATGAAATTAACTTGGATTGATTTGAATCTCCTACTCTTTGGAAAGTTGCTGTCATCTGCCTCAGTCTGTGTTTACTTAGTCCAGCATAACCTGCTATTTAAAGTGTTGCAAAAGTGGCTTAACTGAAGTCTTATTTTAGGTCTGTTTAAATTGAATTGAATTGCAGTCTTGTGTAGATGCACTTAAATCAATGTATAGCTGCCATATAAAATTCCACCCTTTGAATTAAGCTGGATCAACATAAGCCAGTTGTAAATCAATTTAACTGTCTCCACATGTGGATTTGCTTCATGTCTAATGAAATTGGTTTAAAGAAACAATCCTAGTGAAACCACTGCCACTTTCTTTTGCAGGCAAAGCCTATATTACGTTGATTTATTTGGAACTAGAACTCCTCTGGCACTCATACTGAACAGCCAGCACAGCTCTGCAGCTGCACTGCTGAACATCAACCTGAATTCTTGGTTTTGTTATGGATTTGGATAATATATTTTCTTGCACAAAGCCATGTTTATCCCTCAGTGAGATTTGTCTCCCCAGATTGGTTGGGATTTCTTTTGTGTTTTTGAGTAACCTGATTAATTTAATGCATGCACAGTCTTTTTGTGGTGCCAGAAGTGGTGCAGGCCCCTCATATCAGCAGTTATGCTCTTTGTGCGGCTTTTCAGTTTGATTTATGAACAAAAACAAGGGAAATTTTAAATCCAGTCATAAAGATCGTCCTTGTATTGTCTAGCCAGGATGTTCTGGTAGGGTTTCCACTGTACCTAGGAAACTGGTGCTTCCATGAATTTATGGCTTCAGGTGAGAGGTCTTCAGTTTATTCCTGGTAGAATAACATTAGTTCCAGGGTTGTAGTCCCAACCATTGGTACTTCTGAAAACTGTGTGAAGAATAATTCATCTTGGTACATATGTTTATCCTTTAGTGAACTGATTTTTGTTTTCCTATCCAGAATTTATGTTGTTTCTTCTGTAGCTGACTCATTTTCACGAATACCTTCAAAAGGCAGCAAGAAAGGAAAAGTTCAGACTTGCATATCCCCAGTTCCCACTGTCTTATCTGAAAATCACAAATTTACACCCATAATAGACACATATGTAAAACCCCAGCTATCTATGGTTTTGTATAGACTTTTTTCCCCCCTAAAATATGCCAGTTCTAGAAAAAAAAAAAGCTATTCTTGCTCCCTGCAGACTTTCCTTGGCTGGTAGCAATAGACAATTACAGCCACAACAACGCTGCTGTTAATGCTGTGCTCATCAGTGTTATGTGTCCTGCACACCAGTCAGGAATTCAGCACAAATCAGCAGCACTGTGGCCTTTCACACCCCTTTGATCTGGAATAATTTATACATCTAACAGCAATTAATTTTGTGCATACTCATTATTTCGTAACCACTGCAGGGCAGATTTCTTGTTTCATCGTGAATATTTTCTGGGGTATATGATGTGTTATTTGTCTGTGGTGGTCTCTTTCTCGTTTTCTTCAGGGACTTTAAGGGGAATTTCAGTAAAAACACAGATATGGGAAGGAGAATACAGATGCCAGACCCTCAGCTCACACCAGAGATGTACCAAGTCTGCCAGCCAGTGCCCTCTCAGAGCTGTTATTCCCAGCATAGTGTGAGCACACTGTTCACACTATAACACTGCCACAGGCATGCAAATGCTTTGAGATTTTAGGGGGAAAATTTGGAATTTGCTTGGGTTTGCTGAGAGTACTTTCCTAAAACCTTCTTGGCTACAGTTATATTTGGTAAAATACAAAAATACTGGAGGAATGTGACCACGAGAATAATCAGACTGAGCATGTTTCACTACTGAATATGGAAGTTTGTAATCCAGTTTCTTGTTTGTTGGCATCACTATGGAGATTCAGATCACTGTCGTCTCTGGAGAGACCCTCCTCTTATTTTGAGCTGTTCCTACTTGTCTGATTTAGACCAAATTTTCCCCACCCCTTGTTCCTTATCTTTTGACGGCATTTTTGGCCAACCAGCTCAGTCTCTCAAATCAAAATATGCCACAGTCCTGCTTTCATCTCCTCTTCCCCATGTTTCTAGTCCCAGATCTTACTCCTTTGCCCTGGCAGGACACAGCCAACTCTCCTGATCCCACACTTACTGCCACCTCTTCCTTCAGTCTTGTGCCCTGTGGAGTCTCTAAAAATGGCTGAATTCTCAGACTACTCGTCCATGAGGTAATGGCAAATAGTCTAGGAAATAATTTAATTTTCAAATCAAGTATGTTTTGAATTCAGATGGTGACCCACAAGGAATTCAGA
>JAYRBT010000042.1:56156356-56256166 GCA_036023395.1 Myiotriccus ornatus
GAGCAGAACACTTAGGAACTCCTGCTTCACAATACAATTCCACGGTTAACTTGACAATAAACTTCTTGTGACTTTTAAATATGTGGAAAGATTTTCTTTCAGTCAGTCTCAGATTTATTATCTGTTGGGTTGGCAAAATCTTCTCTGAATTCCTTAACTGTGCACTTTGGCCTGAGCTCCTCTTTCATCCAATCCATCAATTCTATTTCTGTTCCCCCAGCCCGTCTATTTTTGTGTGTCCCCCCTCTGCGTGGTCCTGGCTGTCACATCCCAGTCCTTCATGCAGTCACTCAGATTCCAGAGCATTGTCTTCCCAAAAAGCTTCTGTCTCAGTCCCCCTGTTTGCAGTTCCTCCTCTCAGTTCCTACTATTGTCTTTTGTCTCCACCTGGCACTTGTCCCACAGCTTCCAGGCACACACACGGCTGCTTGGCTTTTTCTTTTGTTTTTCAAAGAGCTCCTTCTCTTGTTCCTGTCAAACACAGCTCCCTCCTTGTGCAGGTTCTCCTGCAGGATCAAAGCTGAGCTTCCCTCTCTGTTCCAGCCCCAGGCCTTGCCATCCTGCGTGTTTATGCTGCTATTATTTGCCACCAGAAGCAAAGTGTCTCCCTGCATGTTAAGAGCACACGATGATTTTTTAATTTTATTTTATTTTTTTAGTGTGATAAACAAGCTTTATCCCGTTCTCTTTGGACACCTTGTATTCTGGACTGTTTGGGAAAACTTTTAAATTATTTTTCCCCCTACAAAGTCATAAAGACAAATGGAAAGTACCTTTTGTGTTCCCAAGTGCTGCGTGCTACCCAGGATCTCAGCTAGAACTGCGCACTTGGGCAATTTTAAAGGTTGTCTAAGCTGCAGACAATACAAGGCCAGACAATACAGCACAGGCATCAGACATTAGAGGAGTGGTACAGTTGTAAAATAAGAGGAGATGTGGATAATGGGGAAAGGGCAGGGGGGGAATGGAGGCTGGAATTCCTTCTCAGTGGTTCTTAAACAATTGTATCCAGCTGCATCCTCCAAGTGCGTTTGAATTTCTCTCATTACTCTCGGGCATGGAAAGCTGCTCCTTCTGGTCTGTTCCCTCTGAACAGCCAAACACCCTTCTTTTCTATTCTGGGCTCTCTCTTTTCTGTGAAATCATCCACTCCAGGCAGGACGATCCCTGCAGCTGTGAAAGTCCAAAGTCGTGGTGACCCGATGGAAGACAATTCCAGCAAATAAACAAAGCCGGTGGGATTTCTCAGCACACGTTTTGTCTCCTCAGGACCGTTTTAGTTCTTGGGGCTTTCTCTGCTCCTTCAGCTGCCTGACTGCTGGACAGACCCAGGCAACACTCACCACTGCCCTGCTCTGTTTATTATGGCACTCTCAGACACGAGGGAAAAGGCTTTTGCCAGCTCAAACTCCGCAGTGTGTCTGATAAAGCTGATATTTATATTTTCGGTCTGTGAGCCATAGAAAAGTCTCTTATTACAACACATGCTGTGCCCCCCCTTTCAAGGGATGACCTGCTTTCTTAAAGAGCTGCAGGCTGGTGCTCATTAGCAAAATGTTGTAGGGCATTCTGGGACCTGTGGCTGTCCAGTGGTATCTGATCTAGTTTCTTAATTTTAATTATTGCTACAGTAGGAAAGGGAGCAATTCAGAGCCCTGTTTAGTACCGGGAAAGGGAGAACACATTTGCCACTTTGCCTCAAATAATTTGGGTTTCTTTGAATGATAGACAGGTGCTAACCAGAACTGCAAGGAGACCTCTATAAATGTTATTAATTTATTTTTAGTAAGTCAGGAGGGTGTTTGCAGAGAGGCAACAGAAATACAGAGATGTTTATGTAGAATATTCATATTTGTACTTTTCTGCAGCAGCTCAGGGACAGATGACACTCCCTGTTCACCTCACTGGGGAAACTCACAGTTTAAATAAGGCTTCTCTAGCTAGTTAAGATTTCTTGGCAATTTATTACCTTGGTCTTTAATTGCATTCATTTCCCAATGGAGATTCCTTTGAGAGGGACTTTCCATTACACGACTGCTGGAAGATTTCCAACCATTTGCATTTTTCCCGATTAATTTCAGACTCAAATATTGACTCCTTTTGGGAATGAAGTGATAATAAGGCTGGATTTCTGGTTTGTAGAGTTGTGTGTATGTACCACGGGATATCAATCAGTGTATACTGTTAATTTATGCCCCATTGCAGTGTCTGCTGTGTAGATGAACTCTCAGTTTTTTGCTTCAGCAGCAAATGGACAGGAATGATGTGATGATGGCTTAATGCCTCTGGAGATAATGGAAGTGTCAGAGACTCTCTAGCTCGTGATGAGAGAAGCTGGTGAGAGCACAAGATCTGAATGCTGCAGTGAAACACGCGCTGAAACGCTGAAGTTTGTAGATGGTGGAAGATAAACCCCCCCTTTCACCACCTAAGCCCAAAATATCACATTGTGATCGCAGCGGTACAAATAAGTTGTCAATGGCTGTCAAAGTTTTTAACAAATCCAACGGGATTTGGATGCGAAATGAAGTGCAAAGGCACTTGCAGGCTCATTTCTGTGGCTCCTTCTGTCTGTGCCAGTTTCTAACTGATGAGAAGAGACACCAATCTGGAGTGAAACCATAGCATGGCATCTCTGCTTCAGCCAGGGAGCACAGGATCAGGGCTTTCCTCAGTGTCACCCTCCAAAAATAACTCCCAAACATCCCAACTGCCTCTTAGGAAAAAGAAGTTTAAGGAACAGTGTTTTGATCCCTGTGACAAATGTCCTCCAGGCTTTTCCTTACTTTGAAATTCTTGACTGCCCTCTCATCTGGTGATGAAAGTGCCTGTGCTGTGCTACCTTAGCTCCTGGCAGTTTTTGGGGAAGCAGCCCCACCACACCAGTGTGCTCCTGGTGTTCTGGGAACTGCAACAACAACAAAAAAAATCTTTCATTTCCTCAGAAATCCTTGGGTGATGTTAATAATTTACCGTTTCTTATTATAGAGGGCTACTGTTCTACCCAAAAGGGCCGTTTAATCAGCCCTTTCAGCCTCAATCAGCTGAGAAATGACTGCTTTTTCAGCTAATTCCCAGAAATAATGCCTGTCCATAAAGGAGGAATTGAGCCTGACATGAATGTACTTTCTGAAATCATGATGCTGTTAGCCAGGGCTTGCTGTGTATCTGGAAATAGAGCCTGCAATGCCAGTCAGAACACAGGAATCTGTGCTTTTTTGCTCAAAGTCCCCTAAGATTTCTCTATGCTAATTTACCCTTTTGGTAGGACACATCTGGTACTTTCTGTGTCACAGGTTGAAGAGAGGGGATGCTTCTTTTTTTTCTTTTTTTCGGTAGCAAGTTCACTTTCCTCTGTAAAATTCTTGAAGAATGTCTCTAACAGAAGTGTTTAATCCCCGGAGTGTCAGTGCCTTGGATGTGTTTCCACTCAGAGTGTTACAGATGCTCAATCAGAGAGAACAGTTGCAGCAACACAGGAGGCAGAGAGAAAATTACCAAGCCACGGCAAAGCAGAAAGAAATCTGCACAAGTACAGAACCCAGAGAGTGGCAAAAGTACGAATAATCTCCATATTCTGGATATAAGAACTTCTGGGTGTTATTTACCTGTTCATTTTCAAAATATAATTCCATAACTCCGTTGTCTGAGTGGTTTTGGGGAGCTCCCACTAGAAAACAGGGATGGGAATCCCAGATACTGAGTGAGAGGGGGTGAGAACACAAGGGAAGGGACTGGGCCTGTGAAAGAGAGATGTGTCTGAGCAAAGGGGGAGCACTTGAGACTAAAATAAAAATTAAAGGTAGTGAGGTAAAGACAAAGAGAAGCTGCAGATGGGTAGAAATCACAGTTCCCCAAAGCTCAGCAACTTGTTTTATCTGTATTTCCCTTCAGTGCTCCCCATCAGTGCCTCATTCAGGTTATCCATGTGTCACATTGCAAGAGCAGCTTATTTTGATGCTTCCAGAGCGTGGAATCACCGGGCTCTGTGGGCTCTGGGATTCCAGGCAGGATGGCACAGAGGGGATGTCTGCAGGCACTCCTTTCCAAAAGCAAACTGTGTGCTTCCCTGCAGGGAAACCATCTCTTAGGGGCACTTCAGTGCCGAGATAACAGTGCAGTATCTGCAAACAAAGGATCTATTGATCTGTCCACTTAGGTGTGCCTGCCAACATGTCATTAACTCCCTGCCACGGCTGGAGGAACCACACACCTCCTGGAACTGATAACACAATTTAAATGCATCCTTCTCGCCACTCTTTCACTCCCCTAAGAAGAGCCCGGTGGAACTAGGTACTGCTTTTCTCTCTTCTTGCACCATTTCACGTTCAACCATGTAGTAAACTTGCTATACCCTTTCCAGGAGGTAATAAAGCCTGTGCTTGGGGTGGAAAAGGTTACTGGATGTGTTAGTCACAGCCACTGGTGGAGGTTTTATATACGAGTACACAACTAGAAGGAACTTGGTGTGATAACAAACAAACAAAATCATACAAATATTTAAACTGTTTTTCTGGCTTCTGCACTTTGTAACTGCCTTGGAATTCCGGCTGGGCTGAGAAGTTCGTGGAGAAACATGGTCTTTCCTGCTCAGCATATTTCCTTAAAAAGTCTGAGCTTTCTTCTTGCTTGTCTTTTGCCTAAACTTTTAAAAATAATTGTCTTAACGCACTGTGTTCCCTAACACAGTTTCTTTTTTTATCACTAACTAACTGCATTCCCTTTTTTTATGGGGAGTTTGAAAATCGTTCCAATCAGTTCTTTAAGTTTAGTATTCACTGTTGGTTTAGAAGACAGTATCCCATCAAAATTATTTTAATTTTTATCCAACAGGGTAAAAACTTCCTCAGGTAATGGGGAGAGGCATAGTTTCAGAGGCTGCTTTTCTCTGTCCTTTCAGGAACTCTGGCAGTTGCAGAACGACCTCTTTTGAAGATTTCCAATAAGCTGGATTTCACATATCTGTGTTAAATCTCCAGCTGGCTACAAAGCTCTTGCCCTTGATCCAGCATCAGTGTTCTCCCTTCCATGTCATTATTCCATAATATTGCTGTTTATGAGGCCTTTTGTGTTTTAAACCAGACAGTTGTGTCCTCTTGAGCCTGGAAAAGGGAAAAAGGAGGCACCATTCCCCAAGTCTTTGAGTGTCTTGTGAGTTTTCACTGAGTGGTTCAGTACTCACCCTTCGGGGGTTTCAGAGGAGGGGAGGATCATCGAGGATTCCTGGTGTGGTGCGGGAAACACCACGAAGTCAGAGGAGACCAAGGGAAAGGAGCAGTTCAGCAGTGCAATTCCTTGCCCCAGGAAACAGGGGAGACAACAGTTTACAGAGGGGCGTTTGGGAGGTCACTCTAAGAGAAACACAATCGAAGGTTGTTAAGCACAAAGGGCGCCCTGAGCCACAGACTGTTAGAAACTGGAGGAATATTGCACAAAAATGCCACCCTGTGCCTGTTCCAGTGCTTGAGCTCCCCCACAGGAAAGTAATTCTGGCTGGGAATTGGCAGAGATGGCCCTTGGGTCTGACCCAGGACAGGTGGCCTTCCATTCCTGAGCAAGTAACCACCTTAAACCAGGACAGGAGGGTCGGGGGGTTATTGCTGGCTCGGGTTCTTTATTGGAATGGAAGGTCAGAGGCCAAAATGGGACACAAAGAATGAGGGACAGAAGTTCTTTAAGGTGTTCAGGTTTTCTTCTGATCAAAACTTCAAAGACCAAGTGTGCTCTGGTTCTTTAAACACAGCATGCCTTCCCATTACATCTTACCTTTTTTTTCCCCTCTCTCATCTAAACTTACCTGGGTTCCTCTAAACTACCTTCAGGTACCTGGGTAAAGAATCTGTATTTGGATGAAGGTCACCTGGAGGGTCCCTTTGCAGCCAGGGAAGAAGGCCTGGCTCCTCCAGTGGGTGATTCATTCCATGGGTGGGCTGCATCTCCCTCAGGAAGGGTGAATTAACTCTGTAGGAAGCCTGACATGACCTTGTTTCTAATTTAGGCACACCAGAGAAGTGTTTTACTTGTCAAGGCCTCAAGTTAGGTAGGAACAGAACTTACTATCCTTGTACCCTGTATCCTTTTGGAGATTTATTATGTGCATGTGTTGTGGAAAGTTATCAGCACCAACTCCTCATCCACAAAAAACCGTGTCAGGGCTGCTGTGACATGAATATAAAATCAAAATCTACAATAAACAGGAATAAAGAACAGATGCTTGGGATCCTCAGTTCCCAGATATTTTTTTATGTACCAAGAACATTATCAGGATAAAGCATAACAAGTTTAATAGGCAGAATGGAGCATGGATTATACCCCTTAAAATCCCCATTTTTCACTATACAGCCAACAACACAGGACTTGCCATAACATGGGGCTAATCTTTATTTTCTAAGTGCAGGAAGGAGGAACCATAAGGATTTTATTTTCCAAACTATTGTTATATCTGTTTCAATTGGAATTCTTGTCTGATTTAGTAATCAAGCTAATTTTGTACACAATAAAATGTTGTCATGATGACTTAATTTTGCATTTTCCTGGGAAAGAAAAAGCAGATGCATAAATGAGGTTTCCTGTAAGCCATCTAATGGAATGTGATTCCTAAAAACGAGCACTTAACAATTCTTACTTGTAGTACAGAGTAACCTCGGGTCTCCTTTTGGAAGAATGCAAGAATTTACAACATTGTTCCCACCACAAGCGGCAGAACTCTAGCAACTCTTGTTATGAATTTTACTTTTCTCCTCAAGAATTTCGAGCAAGAGCAGTTTTGGGTTCTAGTTTTGGCACTATCCACACAAATACTGTGAGAGTTAAATGCAGTTTCTAAAGATTTTTCCCAATTCAGTTTTCATTTGATGAAGGGCTGGTTTGTGTATACTCTGTGCACTGTTTTCAGAGGTGGTTTATCCAAAAGGGACTTTTCTCAGTGAGGCTTTCATGCTTCTTTTGTCTGGGATGTTCAAGTACCATCGTTTTGCACATGAGAAGGCTCCTCAGATTTACACACTGAAGTTCATCTCTATTTCTTCATTGATTATTGGGCATTTCTCTTGAGATTGTCACCAAGCACCAACTGCACAGCTCTTCATCTAAATTCTAGTGGTCAAGCCATCACAATTGTCTGGGAGGACCATTTTAGGCTTCATTCCAGCCCCTCCAAAATACAGTTTTTTAATGTTTGGGAGTGATATTTCACCCCAGGAGTAACTTGTCATGAAATGGGGCACAGCCCCAGTTTGACAGCGGACACCAACACAAGATGAGTATGTCTCGAGCTTGGCTGTTCATTGCATTGGTTGATCTATATCAGAGCAGAGGTGTAGTGGTGTAAACTAGACAGCTCTTTAATTCAGGTACCTGGACTAGGTGTTTAAATCAGACACCTGCCTCTCTGCTACAAGCAGCGTGGTTTCCTGAGCCTGGTTCTTCACGTGGGCTCTTCATGCACAGCCAAGCCTGTGGTGTGTTATGGTTCCAACCAGTCAACAGACAAACCCTCTCCCAGAAAGCCAGAAAACTCAAGAGCGGTTCTGATTGCTCCAGAGCTGCCTGTGGACCTTCCTTCCTTCCCAGCAGTCAGCTCTCAGTCACGTACCAAGCTGTGACAAAAAGAGTGAGCAGTCTTTTTACGCGTTAAATCACAAAGGCAGCTTAGGGAGCAAGAAATGCTTGGCCAGCTGTGAGTACGACTGGGATGATGATGATATCCTGAGCAATAATCAGAAGTGACTGGAGCCATGGTGTTCTGTCTCTCGCTGAGCACATCAGTTCTGTCATTTGCCACCCTTTCCAGGGTTTCTCAGCGACTTGGTGCTCTCCAAAGGTCCTCCATTGCAGTGCCGGCTCAGCTCTACCCAGCTTTGCCTGGAGGGCCTGACAGCGGCTCAGCCATGGCCCGGGAGTGATGCCAGCTCCTTTCAGCAAGCCTTGGAATGGTGTGTGAACACCAGCACATGTTCTTGTACAGCTCACAGAAGGAAGGCTCACCAGCAAACACTGATCCCAAATCACAAAAATAGAGCTGCAGAAGACCTCAGGATGTCTTTCAGTTCATCACTTTGTACCCGCCTCACTCAGACTGAGGGGTGGTGCAACCTGCTGGGAAACACATCCAGTGATGGTTTCCAGTATCCTGCCTGCCTTCCCACCTTCTGGAAACTTCCTTTGAAATCTCTGACCATCAGTCTCAAGCCATCCCTGTGAATCCAGGTTGAACCCCACTGCGGTGAAAGAGCTCGTGGCCCCTTATTCATTTTCCTTAAAACACTTTTTCTATGGCATCAGACAAATGTTCATTCAGGTCAGTGAGATGAAAATAGCAGTTTTATTGTTAAGTAACTCTTATGGGTTTAGAATGACCAAAGTCAGGGGTTTTCATGGAAGCTGAAAGGATGCTGAGAACGCTTTCAGACCCTGGCTGTTCTGAAGCTCCTCTCTCACCCTTTTCCTTCTCTTGTTCAGAAACCTTTGTGCTTTGTTGCAAACACGTGGAAAAACTTTCCATGAGAAAGTAACCAGTCTTCAGTAGAATAATGGAAAGGGAAGAGCTTTTTGTTGTCCACTTGCCTACGGTTCTGCCCTTGTAACACTCAACTAAAAACAAAAACGGGAAACAAAGTTGCTCAGTGGTGTCAAATATTAATTAAACAGACCAGTCTCCTGCTTCCTCCTGGAAAAAGGCACTTGTTGTCCTGAAATGTGTCTCTTACTGCAGAACTTGTTTTCCCAGTGGAATGCAGTTGGTGCATAAGTAAGTTGTTGCAGAAAGTGTGAGATGCTGCCTGGCAGAAAAGTATCTGCTTTCTTGAAACAGCTTTTCACACAGTTTTTCTGTGTCAAACTACCCGTGATGTGGCTCAGCTCATTGTCATTAACCAATGATCAGAAATACGCAGTGAAAGGCAGTTCACTGAAGAGCTAAATAAGTTTTAGTTCAAATTTATTTAAACACAATCCGTGCTGCAACAATTTCAGAATTTTTTGAGGGGGAGGGGACAGTCCTTGGATTCAGAATCCAAAGACCATTATCTTTTCTTGTTAATTAAACTGAAAGCTAAGAATTTTGCTAAATCTCCTTCCCTTCATTTGTGCCTTGTGATCTTCTCTGGATTTTCCTTTTCTCCTAAATATCTGGATTACTTTTAGCAAGCAAATATTCTCAAAAACAACTGTACCATTTCATTTGCATGCCAGTTAGGAGAAAACCAGCGTTTCCTTCTCTCATATTTCCACGTCATTTCTCTTTTCCAAAATAACTTTTTCCATAAGAATATAAACACAGACCTTCTCATCAGCATAATAAAACTCAGATCCTCATATCCCTGTGAGCCTGTCACTATTTGCAAAAATAATGAAGGTTTTCGTGTGTCATTGCTTTTGCAATTCCTGATTTCAGTTGTAATCTTAAGCACTTCAGGTACTGGAGGCACCAGTAGTGCCTAAATTATGAGTTCTGTGAGGAAAGTGCTGTTTTATTTGGTTTGTTCTGCCCTGTTCTGCAGCAGCTGTGCTCCCAGAGCCTGAGCTGATTTACTGGCTTAGCAGCTTCCCCCCATTCTGAGCTCAGCAAATGGGGAAATAACAAGTGTGGTTTGCCTTTTCTTTCCAGGAAGGATTGTCTTGTAGTAAAGAACCTCAGGGAACCTTGGGAGATGGTTCAGTTTCTGATCTCTTCTACAGATTTCTTGCAAAACCTGAGGAAAATCATTCCCTCTGCCTCTGTTTCAGCCCTAAACTTCTAAAAAGCAGATTTTGGCGTTGTCTTCTTTTACTCTTTCTAAAGCACTCCTGGTATGGGTGATTCTGGACAGGGAGATTTGCTTTGTTTGCCCAAAATCTGATCCAGTGGGAGTCGAGTATCAGTGGGGCTGTAGTGTAGCAGCAGTTCTGGAAATATTAGTGACTATTCATCAATCACTTCCTTAATTCAAGGTTAGATATACACTCAGGGATTTACAAACAGATGAAAGTGAGCCATTTTTCTAAGCAAAGAATGATCTTAGAAAATTATGACAAACAATATCTAGAGTGGAGTGAATCAGACTCATAAATTTTACTAATGATTTATTTACCAAAAATGCACTTGTTCAACAGTCACAGTTCTTCACTGATTTGGCTGATGGTTTAAAAATGGAAAAAATGTTGGAAATATAAATATAAATACACTGCAATTCAAACAAGATTTTTCAACTTCTGCCTTCAAAATCAGTTTGAAGTTGCCAACATTTAATTTTATAAAAAAAAGGGAGGGGTTAAACAATGAAAGATAGCGCTTCTGTTCTGCTCAGCCAAAATATTCAGTAATTCCAAATTACTCCTTTTACAATCTGTGTTACTGAGAAAATCAAAGACAGAAGTTGAGTTTAGCTCAGTGAAAATGTAAGGTAGGAGCCACTCAGCTGGTCTGGCTTAAAACAAGCAATTAGCACTGAAGTTGGCATATGTTGCTGGTTGGACTGTTTAGTTGGCTGGATGTTCTCGGATTTTTTTGGAAGCCAAACCATTAAGAAACCGCCTCTACAGATTTCCAGAGCTTTAGTGCCATGAATATAAAAGCAAATGTCAAGAACAGAGTCAACGTTCTCAAATGAACAGTGCCTCAAAATGTATAAGGAGCTGTGCTCCTGCCCACATTTATGATTTGGGGGGGAGTTCAGCATTTTTTTAGTATCAAGGAGGAATTGGATTCTCATTTAACATAGTGTCATGTTCCTGGGCAAGCACAAAGGCCTTATTTTCTGTGTCATAACATCCTCCTCTGTGCTCTGACAAGGATACACCAAAGATACTCTCTCAGGTGCACCTCCGTCTTACCTAAAGGAAAGCGAATGAAGTCAGTTATTATTTTTTCCTCCAAGTGAAAGGGAAATTGCTTCACTCACACTGAAGTCTTCCTTTTTATCAGGGAAGAATGGAAATGGAAAGTTGTTTTAAATACTATATGGTCACCTCGTGGTCTCAACAAAACCCACCTCTGCCCCTTCTCTGGCTGCCGGTGAGGTTTGTGTTTGTTCTTCCACACTGCTGACATTTTGGCAGAGCAATCATTTTCTCCTTATGAAGGAAGGAATAGCAGCTTTTTGTCACAGGTAGTCAAAGTGAACTGCAGACCTGAATTTACCACGTGTACATTCCTCAGGGGGTGAAAGGCCCCACACCAGCCATGGCTCTTTGTTGAATTCACAGCTCAGTTTTCACGGTGGAGCCAATTTAAGATGCCACAAGAGCAAAAAAGAATGAGATCAGCAGCAAAATTTGCTTGCAGATGAAGTACATGGTCTAAGTTTCTCCTGGAGATAAACCACCAGACTCACTGAACTAGGAGTAAGACTTACAAAAAAATAGTGATTTTGTGTAGCCTCTGGGTGTCCCTGCTGATTCTACGTTAGTAATTGCATCTTTCCAGACTCAAATAGTGTTTCAATTGGTGCTGCTCTGAAACAGAGTTATATCTGCATGTCCTATAAAAAGGAAAGAAATTAACCTTAAAAATACATTCTGTAGTAAAGGATTTTTCTTTCTGGCGTTGTTGAAAATGTAGTCAGGAGACTTATTCTGAAGGGAAAATAGGGACATTGTTTAGGGGAGACAGAGAGGGGGAAAATCCTATTAATGGCTCAATTCAATACAGCAACCTCAAAATTAAAACATCTGTCATGATTTAATCTGCAAATAACACTGGAAAATATTGATTTCAGTTTATGAATGCAATAATAGTGGGAGGATGGGGTATCCTACTGCTAAAATAACACTTGTCAAGCCCTATATCCTGCAATTTTTCAAACCAGTATCCTCCTGGATTTCCGTGGAAGGAGCATAGTCTGTTGTGTTTGAAATTAAGAAGTCCTTTCTCAAGGCATTGGCTGAGAGCAATGGATCTCTGTTGTGATACATCACTGGGACACATGGATCTACACACATTAAGACAAAACATGGATTCTTCACCCCTTCCATCTTAAGTTTACAGCTCATCAAGCACAAAGTACCTGAGCTGACAACGTTTTATCACCTTATCTAAGGAAAAAAAAAAAAGGCAGAATCTCTTTGTCAAAGGAGTAGAGGGAAAATGCAGGCATGGAGAGTAATTAAGGGGCGTTATTCTGATGTTATTTATGTTAATATCTCTCGTCAGTATCTTTGCTGAAAGCAGAGAGCCAAGCTGATGGTGACCAAGGGTGAGGGAGGGTCACAGGGTGGGGAAGGAGGGCTGGGGATCTTCATTGTCATGGTATAGTTCTATATGACGTTATACAGATTTATGGCCTGTGTCTTGCATGGTTTCACTGCCTGGCCGTGTCACAGGCAGTACCACCATAATCCTGAATTTATGGAAGGGAGAAAACCCCTAAATTTATGCCAGATTAGTGCATCTCCAACTGACTTCAGTGAAAGATAAGACAGACCCTCTGGACAGACACAAACCCCATATGGAAGTATATACAGGCTTCCAAAAGAAATAGAATCTCCCGAGCAGCAAACATAATTGGTTTTGAAATGCAGGTTGTAAAGATGAGCAGAAAGACGAGACTTTCAGGTCTTATTTCTGTACCATGATGTTTCAATATGACCAGGGGACCTTTTCCTCTGTTTGCACCTGCACAGCCACAGGGATTTCTGCAACTCCAGCTCAAGGGAGTGAAAAATCCGATGCGGCCTTGGTTGCTTTGCAGAAAAGGTTAACAGCGTCTGCACCAGTGGGAAAACACTTCATGTCCTCCGTGGAAGAAGCTTGTGAAAGCTGTTTTTCCCACAGGGGACTTACCCAATTTGCCTTTCTCGGTGGCCTGCGTGGATTTGTTCTGCTGCATGTCAGGGAGGTGGGGGGTTTTTTTTGTTCCTCTTGTGCTGTTCCCACGAGCAGCTGGCACTCTGGAGGAAATATATTGTATTCTGGACATTTGGGTGGCACCGTCACAGTGTTTGCAGACATGTGTTGATGTGTTTTATATTTTTCTGTTCAGCCACTCTTCCTTGTTCCTTTTGGAGTGTAATGGACCACAGCAAGCAATCTCCTCATTTTCGGTTAGGTGAGCTGGGAGAAGGGCAGGCAGCTGGAAAAATAGGAGAGAATGCAATTTCATTACAGGATCTTCCTCTTGAATTCATTTAATCATTTAAATTGCATGGGAGTCACACAAGGTCTCAGTGAGTGTCTAGTCAAGGGGGAGCTTTCTCTGAGCACTGAAGTTCTTGCACAATCCTCAGATGTTCCTTTCAAAAACTGCGATCGAACCGTTTTCCGGGAAAGTACATTAAATGTACTTTTTGTCTGACTTTTTTTCTCTGCTCCTCCCTGCTTCCTCACTTAGAGACACAGAGCTGGTTAAAAGCCATCTGCCAGAAGACAGAATAAACCCCCATAGCAGCTGAAAACATTAGGAAGATATAGATGCATATATACATAAAATCCAGAGGAAGTGATTCTCTTTAATAAATTTCTCCCATTATTTGCAATTCAAATGTTATATTGGTGTGTGAGTGCTAGAGAGAGACCTAAAACGAAAATGACTGGAAAGTAACTATTTTTATTGCGAACAGAAAGAAAGGTACAAGGTAATCAAACAGCATACACAATGACAAGCAAATTAGATTTCTGAAACTCTTCCTGTTTTTACTGACTCCCGTGAGGTGTTTGCAACACAAGCAATAAAACTCGCTTATTTTATAAGTAACAGGCCAAATCCTCACATCCTCCTCATTCTCCTCATGCCAATCCAACACCACAGGTGATTATAAATTGATTTATCAGCTGCTTTCTCAGCCAGACTGAGAAGGGGTGTCACCTCCCTCCAGCTGCTTCCAGGGTGAGCTGGACACAGTCAGAATATAATTTACTGGTTTGAGCTGGGCAAGGGGCAAACTCAGGCCCAGCAAACTGCATGTGAAAGAGCATCATCTCTGGGCTGCTCTGAGGTGTCGAGGGGGAGCTGGAATTTGGTGTAGATGGAGAGAACTGAGGTAGAGTCCACCTGGCATGTTAAGATCTAATTATTTTCCTTTACAGAAGATAAGATACTCTCACATTTCAATCGTAATACATGTGAGAGAGGTTAGAAATACTGCAGGATGTCTATCTTGCTGGTGATATATATGTAATATGTGTATATGTGTGTAAATTGATGAGCCCAGACAGGTTGCCTGGGAGCCACTTCAACTAATGGCAGCATTTCTCACAGTTCTTCAGCATTTCTGTCTTCTCAGTGCTTTTTGACTTTGTAACATCAAGGATCTTGGGAACCTGAGCTCTACCTCTGCCTCTCCCATCGTTTCCCTGGGTGATCCTGCACAAGTTACTTCGTTAATTTTAACTGGATGCTGTCATGAGAAAAGGCTTGTTGGGCTGGGCTGTGAGTCTGCACTTGTTCAATCCTTTTTCATGCAAATCCCTGTTAATTCCAGTGGGAATCTTCTCTGTGTGAGCACTGCAAGGATTGCCACAACTGCACGTGATTAAAAGGTGGCAGCAATTGGATAAAGATTCTGGTCACGTGAAGGTTTATTAGAATGCGCTATTAATACTTATTTTCTTGTTTGCCACCTGAACAAATCCCAAAAGGCCCTTTTACTCAGTCTTCCCTGTGATTCCAATCACAGCAGGCATTGCCAACACAGCCTGTATTTCTCTTAGCAGCTCTGCCTAGCCCATTCAAACTTTGGGCAAGTTTTGGCCATGAAGGAAAAAGCACAAAATGATGTGTGATTTCCCCCCCCCCCACACTCCTACCATTTTGAAACCAAAAATGAGCAGGTAAATACAGTTTCCCAGGGAACTGTATGTCCTTGTTCCCATCCCTAACAGGGCTCTAACAGCCCAGGAGAGGGTGGCCAGGCTGGTTTGTACAGCAGGAGAAATCCAGCCAGAGGTGATTCTTCAGCAGAGGAGACCAGAGACAGTTTTCAAATAAGTCTCACAAGATTCTTAAGAATATTGGAAGTAGATGGAATGTGGAAATACTAGATGAGGATGTGAGTGTGCCTGATTTATGTAGCTTTGTAGAGTGAATATTGATATTATAATTAAAGCAGTGACAGCTACTGATAAAATATCCTTTTAGATGCAGTAGTACTACAAAAATACAAGAAGTCAGAAAAAATGATTGGAACTGTGTAAGATAGACACCAAAAAACTAAACTGTTATGATTATGATTATGATGATGTTCCACATGGACTCTACAATCTCTCCCATTAATTTTTGATCCTCAGGAGGCTGAGACAAACAGTCCTCTATTTTTATGAAAATTATGGAAATGCAAGCTTAATATTATGACATAAGATGGCCAGCTATTACTACTTGCAGACAGTGATATTTTTTCATGTATTTCATCCCCAAAAAAAAGTGTCACCAGCCACTGCTCACAGAGCACCAAAGGTGTGAGCCATCATTTAGCAAAGCCCAGCAAAGCCCAGCAAACCCACAACCCCTGACAAGGCTTGTGTTGAACAGAAAAGGACCTTTGTTTTAGAAGTCTCTCCCTGTAGGAAGATACCTAAAGCAGTATTTATTCTGTCTCATACAAAAGTGGATGAGTTTCAACCAGTGCTTCCAGAAAAAGCAGGAATTTCTGCTGCACTCAGGTCATCTACACTTGCTTTCTCCCTGGGCTTGGCCACCAGTCCCAGTGGTGTATTCCTTTTTCTGTCCCTGATATGTGGTGTCTCAGTGTAGGTTTGCCACCCCCACAAAGATATTATTTTCCTCAGAACAAACAGTGGCCCAAGAATTTGTGGTTTAGGGACTGAGAGTCAAAGTAACCTATTTCTGCTTCTTTCACTAACAAAGAGGTTTCTGTTATAAATAAGCAAGAAGGGCAGGAGCAGCGTGGAGCAAGCACATCTGGATTGAAGTTGGACTTCAAAGTGAAGATAAACATTTTCTAATCCATCCCTGACCCAGATCCTCACGGATATGTAGCTGTTTTACTCTGATGCTTAAATAATTTTAAGGATGTGGGCACAGATGACTCAGGAGGGCACGTAAATATCTGTCCTCCAAACAGCTTGTGCTTGGTGTGTCCATTTTGCAAAGGAGAAAACACTGAAGGGAGTATAATACAGGGAATTATAAATACTGTATGAGCTCATGAGACTTTCTAGAAAGTACCCAGAGCCTGGTGCAAGCACTGGTGCAGTTTGGTATCCTGGTGTTCACACGGATTTCTGGGACTGTTTGCAGTATGAAGTGTAGAAAGGAGGATTCAGCAGCACAGTGAGGGACAAAGATCCCACCGTGGGGGAGGTGACCATCCCAGTTTCCATTTCAGGTGGCAGAAGGACTTTACAGTGGAGTTAAGAATTTCCTTTTCCAGTCTACCTGTAAGAAATCCTGAACAGGAGGATGGAATACTGTCCTGGATGTAATCACTTATTAATACACAGGGGATTTTGATTATAAGCCATGCCCATTTAACAGCAAAGTTATTTACAGTATGCAAATAACCCGAGACCTTGGAATATTGTGCAGGAGAAACCTATTTACATTAGGGTTTAATAGATTGTTGCCTCTGTGTGTTTGCTCTGCACCGACACAATCCATGGAGTTGAACATAAAGGAAATCATAAGCAACTCTACAAACTGTGCTTCCATCTCTGGGTTCCACTGGCATTAAAAACCCTTTTCCCCAGCTTTTGCAGTTCATTACTATGCAGCAGAAAAATCTCTTTGCTGGCAGTGCTGCACTGCATGTTTCTCATTCAAATACTTTCTCTCCTTTTTTTTTCCCCTCCCTTGTTTTAAATTTTCTGTGAATGCTCACTGCAAGGAATATTTCCAGTAAAGCGCTAAGATGTAAATGATGTAAATCTTTGTTATATATAAAGTGTAGGGAGATCCAACATCTTGGCCTCTTCTGTGTAATGGTATGGTTTGACCCTTGCAATGTTTTAGGTCCTCTCTGTAATAACAAGGATTAAATTGATGTGCCTACAAAGAGATTACGGGAATGAATTACACGGGGGATTAGGGGGAAATCTCATTTTGTGCACCCATCAAAATAAAACCTTAGAAAAGCAGCCTTCCTTTTCTCCCTCACTGGACCAGATCCTTAAATGCCCTGCAGCTGTAAGAGGACTGGAAGGGACCAGTGAACCCAAAGTTAACCTATATTCCCATCAAAATTCTAAACAATCTATCCCGAAAAGGTCATTTATGCTGGCAAACGTGAACACGAGTCAGTGCCACGTGTCCCACCCTCCCAACCCCCTGATGTGAGCAGGCCGTGGCAGAGTGAGCTGTGGAAAAGCTCTTGCTGGTTTCTAGTAAGCAAAATGCAACAATACAAATTCCTTCTCGTTCGGAGGACCTTAAAATACTTCCCAAACAATACGTTCCCCAGCGCATCTGGGGGAGCAGATATTTTTGTGTTTATGTTATGGAGAGCTAAACTAAAGCATGTTCCACTTGTCAAGGGTACCCAGAGAATCACACACACACACACACACAAAATTATTGCCAAGAACCTTGTGCTGTAACAACAAGGAAACCCACCCTATTGGTTAGGTTTGGTTGAGTATTTCCCAGTAAAACACACTCATCACACATCTGTGGAGCCCTTTCCATGCAAAGGACCTCCGACTCCTTTAAAAACTGAGACAATTCAGCAGTGACAATCCCTCCTCTGAAGTGCAGCCATATTAGGAATGAAATGTAGCCACTGTTCAACAATCCAACTCTGTGTAATAATCTCTGACAGAAAGTGAACAGTGACAAAACTGAACTTGTGGAAAAACTATTAGCTGATATGCACTGTACAATAATTGAAGCAGTAAATTGTGGAGAACATAAAACTTGTCCCAGCATTTGCTCTTTTTTCCTTCACACTTCCCATTTGGTTTGCATAAATCTACTTCCATTGCAATTGTTCTTCCATCATTTTTTTTTTTCTTATTAAGGATTCCACATCCAACTCCAAATACTGCATTTAGCTGCATCACTATTTTTTTTTTTATTCATAACTGGAGGGTTTGGCTGGACACTGTGGCCACAAAGATCTACTTGGATTTTGGAGAGCCAAATCCTCTCTCTTTCTTTCCACTTCCTCCCTCCTCTCTCCACCAACACAAAGTTATCCAGTCACATCCAACTCTGAGTGTTTTGGAACTGATAACTTCTGTGCCTTGCACGGAATGATTCAGTAGGGTGGGTTGTCTTTTCACGGAGAACCGTAAAGGTACTTTAGCTTTTAATGTCAGACAGAAACTCTACTCCAGCTCTGCACTCTCTGCTTTACAAGTGCATTGTAACAGCCTTATTACCTGTTAACCTTTTGGAAACAATCCTACATTTTCTCTCAGGCAATCAGAGAAAGGGAAAGAGCAAAAAGGATCTAAAGGATAAAGGGGGAAGGAGAGGCTGGGGGTGGCCTCGCTGAGCTGGTGAGGGACGATGCACCCCCTTGTGTAATATTTCTATGGTACAAGTGCAAATGGGGTTTAAATGTTGGCTGTTGGGGCATAACCCGCTGTCTACACACAGAAGTAACCCCTAATTTTTATTTGCTCACATGAAAATAGCTGCTTTCCTGCGTCTCCCTCCCGAGCAGCAGCTGGAGGGAGTGTGTGTGAGTGGGAGAGAGGTGCTGCAGTCTGGCTTGCTCGGGAATCCAAGGGAGGAGAGAGCACCCTGAGCTCACAATAGGCTGCTCTGTGGGAGGAGCAGAGAATGTCCTTCCCTCCTTGATAACAGGATTAATGCCAATCTCACACACTGGTGTGTGTTCTGAGGTGGGTTTGTCGGTACAAGCCTTTACCACGAGCTGGCCTGGGAGAGGCACCTGCACTGTGCAGTGTTGTGACCCACTCTGCTTCCCTGGATTGGGCTTGAAAGTTAATATATATTTGTGTACATGTGATTTATGTGCGCATAAATCACACAGCTAGAAGCCCTTGCACTGCCATAAGTAACTACTGGTTGGTCTCTCTTATTTTATTTTTTTTCTTTTTGGAAACCCCAGCTGAGACAAACAATATATTTAATGTGTTTAGTATTTATGTTGTAGCTTGTTCTTTTCAAGCTCGTGGCTCCAGCAATGTCTATAGAGGTACATTCCAGTGTTCTGGGTTCTCATCCACTTTTTAAACACCATTTTTTTCTTTCAAACGAAACATAGGTACTTATATCCATATATACAGCCTGGACAGCACAGTAAAGCCTGTCCCTGAGTCATTTCCTTGACATTTAGCTCTGAAAACCATTTTTGGCAATTTTGGAGGACCATGTGGTAGCCAGGGCTGTGTCCAAACCACCTGAGTTTGGACTGCCCTGTTTGCAGGGGATTGTTAATTCGTTCCAGATGTCAACACTTCTCATCTGGAAGGATCTAATGCCTTGGGTGCACCTTCTTAGCAGGCAGGGCCCTCTCAAAGGCAAATCCATGCAGGTTCTCCCTAGATAATACTTAAAGTTGAGCTATGAAAGATGACTGAGACAATACTTAAAACACTCTCTTTTCCAAGAACTATGTGGGAACAGGGTGTGTTTCATATCATAATAGACCAATGAAAACTACTGAAAACCACTAAAAGGTGAATTAGCCATTTCAAAAATGAACCTGATACCGTGGTGTGCTGTTACTTCTGTGCTTATAATGCATTATTTAGATTTCCTGATCTTGCCTAGGAAAAACTGTATGTTAACAGTTAAACAGAGGGTGAAAGTGTGTGGAATTCCAAGGATGGAACAACATGGCCTTGTTGGCTTTGGCAAAGTACAATCTTTGGTGATGGAAACCTGAGAAATTTGGGGTCCCACAAAGGCTTAGACATGCTTATCTTTGTGTGTAACTCATGCATGTAAATTGTTACAGCATTTGGCCTGTGACAGGGTTGTTTCAGCACAGACTCTGTTCAGTAAAGCCCAGGGTGTGATCTTGTCCTTGATGAAGTCACTGGGACTTTCTGTGGCAGCAAAGTTAGTTTTGGGAGCCAGCAGAGCTGCCCCGTAAGGCCTAAAATAGGAAATTAGCTACTCAGATGTTGTGAACTGCAAAATAGTTCACAACTAACTACAGAGGGGGAAAAAAGGGGATTCTTTGAATAGTGGATTTATGGTCTTTTTCATGATTATATTATTTACTGTGGTATCTTCCCAAGGCCCAAAGGAGGTTCCCATCCAAGGCTTCTTTATACCACAATTACACAAGCAATCACTGCTTTGCTCTGTCTTTTGTATTTTTATATAAATCTTTAAATTCAAAACCTTGAAGTAGCACAGGCTTGATCTGGAACTCAGCAAACCTGGTCTTAATACCAGTTCCAGGACTGGTTTAAGCCAGAGTGATAGATTTTCTGTTTGATGGCACTCTCCACACCGAGCTATGTTCTTGAAGTTTACATTGTGAGAGAAGTCATGATTTTAAACTGCGTTTATTATGTGAGAGAGGAGTGCTAGAGCAGGAAGATTGTAACTATTTTAAACCACAAGAAGTGTCTACTAACTGCCTAAAATATAAGACCAATTTTGTTTTATATTTACTGCAAAAGAGCCATAAAACATCAAGGAGATGATGATGAGGCTGTTGGGACACAAGCGTTTGGTTGCTGCATCTGGCATTAGCATGGGATGGCAGAGTCACTGATCAGGATTTAATTTTAATTTCTTGTCCTAATTTGCATTTCCTGTTACTGTTTGTTGCATTTCAGTCCTGTGGGTTTGGGATCTGACCAAAAGCCAATTGAAAGCTCTAAAACCACTAAAAGTCCAGCGTTTCTTTCTTCCTTCCTTTCTTTCCTCCAAAAAGTTGAACAGAAATAAACACCCTCCCTCCTGCTCTTTTCCCTTCACACATATATCCAGTGGAAAAAAGTCTGCTCCTCGGGAAATAGGCATGGATAACACAGGATCATTTGTGTCAGGTTTAAAAAAGACTCTGCCCATCGCTTTTCCTTCGGTCACTCTTAACAATGGAATGGAGGAGGGTGAGAGTTTGTCCCTCGGATAGAAAGAGAAGCACGGAAAAAAGGAGTAGCCGAATCCTGAGTACCTCACAGGAATGGCTTTGAATCTTTGTGTATGTGTGGGAAGAGCTTCCTTGATACCATCTGCTTGAGAAGAAAAATAAAACCCCAACCACAAATGAAGAATAGGGAACAGAACAGCTTATTGCCCCTGTACTCTCAGAGTTTAGTGAAATGGAGGAATCAGCAGTACTACAGTTATAAGAAAGAGAGAAACAGATGAATTGGTGGTCCACCATTTCTCTGCTCTGTAATTATTTTATGAAAAAATAGCAGCAGCCCACCCAGCCATAAGGAGTTTTATTTGGTGTCTGTAGCAGAATGAGCCCCAGTGGGACAGTGTAGCCCAGTTTTACGTGGCCGTGTAATGAGACATCCCAGCATAAGGAATTGGCACAAGCTGACAAGGGACCTTCATTTCTGTTTGAAATCGCTCAACTTACCGCTTTTAAACAACTAAGTTTGCTAATGTGGAGAAAGTCATCGTTTATATTCCTGCCTGATCTAAGAAGTAGCTCTGTGATTGTTCCTTGTTCCAGCACCTGTGCAGAAAGTGCAGTTCACCTGCTTCAATATTCAAAACGTGAAGTTTCAAGCAAGATTCTAAGTTAAAACGTGTCAGGAAGAGAGAGACTAGGGTTAAGAAATGATGCTTTACTTCCTCCAGAACGTAATTATAGGGAAGCAGTTCAGAACATCCAGATTTTGTTATCAAGCAGTCTAATTTAAACATAGTTCCATCTTCAGACAATAAATAACGTACATGTGGTGGGCATGAGTCATCACACTTTCAACAGTGTCTGTGGAGCTCCCTGCTTTGCATGATTCTTGCATTAAAATGTAAATGAAAAGCAGTTTTTTATTAGAATTTGAATTCAGGAGAGAGGTCGTTTATAGACATTACTTAGATTAGACCTTCTCTGAGGTCACAGCCACCTGTTGGGCTACGGGGCTGTGATGCAAAAGAAGGGAGGCGGAGAAGGGGAAGCGGTTTTTGAGAGGTGAGCCCGCAAATCTTTGTACGAATCAGTGTCCAAATCTGCGTGCAAATCAGCGTCTTCCTATCTCAGAGCTGTTTCGGTGTTTGTCTTGGAGGGGCAGGCTCTGCTGTTGCAGCAGCCGGGGACCACCGGGTGCGCAGACGAGCTTCAGAATCCTGTCTCAGCGCGGAGCCAGGAGGGCTCGCGTTGCTCTTGCCCGTGCGTGTGTGTTGGCGTCACGGCTTAAAAAAAAAACCACCCCAGGTTTCCAGTGCTGTAAGGCGTGTGCTTACTCCCGTGCCTAAACTCCAGCTGGACGGACAGCCCCCGCCTAGCCGGGGCTGGTTTAGTCTGCGCTGAGAACGCACAACTCGGAGTCCGGGGCTCTTCCCAGGCTGAGTCCGGGGATGCCCGTGGTGCTCACACCTCACACCTCCCTCCATCCTCGGCTCCCGCACCTGTGCGGGGAGGGCAGGGCCGGCCCGGCTCTGCCGAAGGGCGTTTTCCCAAGGAACCCGGAGCCAGGAGGGCGTTCAGCTCTCTGATCCCTCCGATTAAAGCGTCCCCGGTGGGGATCGCTTCTTACTGGGCTGCTGGATGCTCCCAGAGTAAATTAAAATCACTGAAGCGCTGTTTATTATTATAATGCTCTTAACATTGAAAGTACACGTTAATCTCCGGCGCCCTCGTAGCGATGTGGGGAGTGAGGGGGGATAAGAAGGAGAGAGGGCAGGCTCGGGTCGTTGTTCCCGCTGGGAGCCGGGAAGGGACCAGCTCCTTGGGGACCCCCGGGCGGGGACCAGCCGCACTGTCGCCTCCCGGCTCAGCCACCCGCTGGCTGGTGACAGGGACCAGCGTGGCCGCGAAAGGCGATCCGCGGGCTCCGCACGGCTCCCGCACCTGCCCTGCCAGCTCCCCGCTACCTCCATCCCTCTTTCCATCCCTTCAGCCCCCTCAGGAGGGCGGGGAGCGGCCGCGCAGTGCCGGCAGCGCCCGAGCAGCGCGAACCTGCCCGGGAAGAGGAGGGGGAGAGGAAGAGGGCAGGAGGTGCGCCCCGCGCCCCCGCCGGGTTTCACCTCCAGCGGTGATGCCGCCAGCGCTGCCTGTACCCCCCACCCCCCGAAGGCGCCGCCGGGCTTTCCCGAGGTGAGTGGCCACCTCCGGGCGGCTCTGCCCTTCCCCGGGGCCGGGCAGGGCTCCGGGCAGCGATGTCCCGGGCAGAGCATCCCGTTCCCTGCGGGAAAGGAGCGCCGGGGCCCGGGGAAGTTCTCGTGCGGGGCAGGGGAGAAGCGGCGGCTCCAACTGCTGAAAGGGACACGCGTGGGAGCGGGAGGCACCTGGAGAGCCGGCCCAGGTGGAGGGAGAGCAGCTGGTTGGAGCAGAGGCGGGGGGAGGAAGGGAGAAGGTGGGGAAGCGGGCGGGGACAGGAGGGGATGGATGGGGGAGCCGCAGAGCGGCGAGATGGGGAAGGAGGTGGTGGCGGCGGATCCTGTGCATCCGCGCCAGGGCTGAAGCACCCGAGAGGAATAAGCGCAGGCTCACAGCAGCACCGCCCGGAGCCGAGTTTTCCTTCGGGGATTCGCCGCGCAACTGTTGGGAAAAGTGGCTGTGCCCGGGGAGCGACTGAGCGCAAGGTTAGGCGCGGGTTTGTGCGGCGCTTGTGACGGGCGGGAGGCGGCGGATCGCGCTCCCCCAGGCGCTGCCGGAGACCTGCGGGCGCCGTGCCCGGTTCCTGGAGCGGAGCAGAGCCCCTGGAAGGGAGCGGAGCCTCTGGACGGGAGGAGAGCACCCGGCCCGCGTTGGGATGCGCGCCCGCCGCAGTCTCTCCCCACGCCGCGTTTGGGAAACTTTGTGTGCTCCCGGGGCCGGGGCGGTGTGTGCATCCCGGTGGACCGGGATGGCTTGTCCTGCTCGTTTGCCATTCTCCGGGCTGCTGGCAGCGGGTTATGTGTGTGTTTGCGTTTGGGATCAATATTTATTCACGGGGCTCAGGTATTAATCACTCGTGCCTCGGGAAGCTCATTAGCGGTGACTTGTTTCCATGACAACAGGACCCCTCGGAGCCTTCGGGGTTATCTGTTTGCCCGATTTATTTATTTATTTATTTATTTTCTTTTCATGAGGCGTATTTGTACTAGTGTCGTGTTTTGTCATCGAGGAGGAAAACAGGCAAATAAACCCTGTGTGATCCTGTGGCCCCTGTTTGGTTTTCCTCTAACGCTCAATTATTTCCCCAGACTTAATTAAGGGTATATGAATAGGATTAAGCAAGTGTGTGAGTGATACAAGATTTCTTAGTACTTGTTTTGATGCCTTCGCCTCTTTCAGCTACAGAGCTCAGACTAATAAGACGTGGTTTGACTTGTCTCTTGTTCAGAGCGCTCCTTAAGACGTGTCAGTGCTAAAAGAGTGTGATGTTTTCTATCTTTTTGTTTGTGTATCGTTCAGCAGCACAGAAGCCTTCGAGGAGCACTGTACTGCAGCTTTATTGCTACGGCAGAGCTGGGGATCAGTAGTGAGTTATTGTGTGACTCTGTCACCTTCCCGGGCTGTGACCTTGACAGGTCTCTTAACTTGTTCATATCCCATCCTGCTCAACGTTGCTCCCCTGTACCTGTGCTCTGAGCTAATCGAACAAAACACTTGGTCTAAGATGGAGCACTGTTAAAACTGACCGTAAATTATTTTCTGTTTCAGGAGTAAACATATTCTATGCATCCCATTTCCCCAGTGGCATAGGTGAAAATTCCCCTTCTTAAATCCAGTCTTTATTTAACTCAGCACAGCTGGCTCTTCAGATAATGTGTGCTGTTATCACCCAGCTGAAAACAGTGGTTCTAATCCCATTTTTGCTAACTACCAATCACTGCTTTCCTGGGTTACCTTCTTCAGAGTCAGGTAAAAAGGAGTCTTTAGCATTCTGAAATTTGTAGGAATATCTACTGTAAAAAAGAGCATTCAGTGAAAAGATACAAGACTAAAGAAAGACTAGACTGTAAAGCTGAATGACAGCCTTGATCACTTGCCTTAGCATTGCAACAGGAGAGGGACTTAAATGCTTTTTGAGAGCAAGCAAACACCCACTCTTAACTTAACTGTATGTTAGGTTAAACATCTGAAACTGTTCTACCGATTTGCCTAGTTTTGCAAGAAACATTTTGATGTATAGTGTTACGTTTAGAAGCACTGGGAGCGTGTAAGAAACGTCTGAGAATATACAGTTCTAAACTAAAATACAGCCTGAGAGATGTTGAGTTGTGACTGGTTTAGATTACAGGAGTAGGAAGTTATAATAGCAGGGGAACCTCAGCATGAACCACACATTTTGCTGCTTTCTTGAAACACTCCTTTTAAGTGAATAAGCTTTTATAAAATAACTGTCTCTCTCGTACTGTGAGAAAGAGTCAGGTCAGTCCAGCAAAGTGCTAAAACACGCCTTGTTCCAGATGCATTAGAGAAGGCAAATCATACTTCAAGCTTTTACCTAAACATCCGAAAGAATCAAGGCCTGTGACCTTGACTTTTGTATTCTGGTTTTTAGCAACTTGGTAGCGAGACATCTGTCCAGAAATACTTCTTGTGAGTTGAGGGCCATTAACAGCCATTAGTTACCAGTGAAGTAGTTCTATGACAATCCCATGAAGAGAAAGAAAGAAATTTTAGTCAGCATCTTGTCTCCTTTGGATGTATTAAATTTCCATGCTGAATGATGATTTTTTTACTACTTAGTGCTGCATAGTCAATACAGGCAGAGGAAGCGATCTATCTAGGCTTTACTCTGTGCTTTACATCCTCTGTAAAGCTCAGTCTTTTATTACAGGTGCTATTAAGAAAACCAGACATTCCAGTTCAGTTCTCAGACCCTGGTTGCCATGAGGGTTAAAAAAAACCCCTAATCTTAATTTTATTTTTTAAGGCTGATAACTGGCAGTAAGAAAGATAACTCCTAAGAAACCCTCATTACTTCTGGAGATATTCTTCAGAACAAAAATCACTTGAGATTGTAAGAAGGCAGCTGAGTATATGAGCTGTCAGTGATAAAGGTGTTCTGTTTGAGGGAGTGGAAGAAACTACATAGACATGAAGGCTGAATCTATAAATATGGATGATTATATTGGTTTACATTGTATTTTACTCAGCATTACAGCGAGGTACCTTGGCTGTAAGGTGCACTGATTTTCATAAACAAAAATGCTTCCAGTGGTGTTTATATTCAAGGTACTACCTATTGCTCAAGCTGCCTATTGCTCATGCTTTGCTGTCCTGTGGAAATAAGCTTAATATTGTTTATTTCTGTGGTGTTGGAAGTCCCTCGATGGGGATGAATAAGATGCAGGACCAGTATTTAGTGGAGGTGGTTGAGCTCCTTGATCTACTCTGGACAAGTCACTTTGCCCCTCTAATTTAACTTTTCCCTGGTCCTCCTCCCCCTATTTCTCATCACTCAGCGTTGCTTGTTTGGGGTGTAGGATCTCCAGGGCAGAGTCTTGCCCTGTGCATATTTTGTGCCCAGACAGATCTCTGCAGGAGCAGAAAAATGTCAATGCAGCACCAGAAAAAGAAACTGTAGCCAACATTTTTCCTGTGTTGGTCACTGGGATCTTTGCACGATCCCCAGTTACTGGCTGAGAGGCACTGAGGCTGTTGCAGATCAGTGTGGAGATGTACAGGAGGAGTTGCCTCCAGTGCTGCTTCCTTAACACTGCTTTTGCTGAACATATTTGAAGAAAACAGCTTTCAGAGGAAAAAGTTCACAGATCTGTACTCCAAGGACTTGGCTCATTCCTGCTTTTTCTGAACACCTGTTTGCTATCAGGTTGAATGTGCTGGCTTTCTGGATGTAAAAATAAGGCAGCTATGAATTTAAAATAGACATTGGCAGCAAGAGGAGAGCAGAAACCAGCACTAAATATCCGAAGTGGCATCTTGATCTTCTTTTTCCTTTTTTTTTATTTTTTTTTTATTTTTATTTTTCCAGTGCTTTTAGAAGGGAGAAGGGCAGATAAGTTTCCAGGTATACTTTTTGAGCTTATAAAATACACAGCTTCATTTGACAGGGGTGAGTAATGGTGTTAGGAAGATATGAGAGCTGTTTCTGTGTTATGCCAGTTGGGAGCTCTATTACGTTCTTCATAAACTACTATAAAGTGTTTACACTTCAAAATGTGTTGTACTTGATTCAGCTATGTTATGTTGGTTTTTTTTTTGTTTGGTCTTAATTTCAGAATCACTTTACTAATCAATACTGGTGCTTTCTCATAAAACAGTCTTCTAGGTTGAGGCAGGGTTGTTTCTCATGAAAGGTTTACAGATGAAAACTGACTTTTAAAGTAAACTTTTCTGTTCTCTCTGGTAGATTTACTTCCATCTTTCACCAGAATTTGACTGCTACACTTAGGATAGAACAGAGAATGTATTTTTGTGTATGAGTGGTAGAGTAAAACTCTTCTGTTTAGGTAATTTTAAACTTTTTTAAAAGTGAGAGTTCTTAAATATGACGATGTAGAAAAGCTCCTTCCTGACCTTTCATTTGCTCACCATATTTTTAATGGAACTGGGTACAATCGTTTCAAAACAACTTAGACTTTTAAGGCCCAACTTCAAAAGAACCCCCCAAAAAATCTGTGTTTTAAAAGATTTATTCTGGAGGGAAGCATTGGAGGGAAGCATCTCCCACATCTGTTCACAGGCACAGCATCTCTTGTCACTTTGGGAGTTTCGAACCTGAGTGTGTTTTCTACTTGTAAAACAGGGGAAAAGAGACATCAGCTGAAACTACTTGTAAATTCAAGCGACTCCCTTTTCTGTTTGTTGCTCAAACCACCGCTGGAGTTGAGCAGCACCTCAAGCAGTGATTCTGCACTGCCTTTTCCCTTCAGCTGACGTGGTGCAGCTCTGCTTTGATGGCAAAGCTGCTTTGCCCACGCTGGGTTTTTGTGGGAGATGTGCTCTGCCTGGCTGTGCAAGGGAAGCCAAGGTGCAGATTTGTGATGTTCCCAGGGAATAAGGCAGGGAAAGGCCTCACCTCTGCATGTGCAGCAGCCCCAGCAGCCTGCCAGCGACTTCAGAGTCTGGGTTTGTAGGCTGACCTTTCCACACTGGTGAGGCTTAGCAGGCCCACCCAGTTTTCTCACTTTATGCCAGGATGTCTGATGTTGCAGACAGGGAGTCTGTTCCTGCTCTATTTGGAGGCAAGGGCAGAATGCTCACTGATTTCCATAGGAACAAGATGTATTCCTAAACATACTTCAGTAGCTGGAAGGAAACTTCCTAATAAAGAACCAGACTGTGACATTACACAAAACATGAAGCATTGTTCGAGGCTTCAAAGCTCTTACCAGCAACATGTCTGCAGACCAGGCACTGCAAACAGCAAATCCCAGGGCATTCCAGGCAGGACTGTAGAGGATTATCCACTCTTCTGCCCAGAGGAACAACTGAGGCTTCAGCACCTTACTGACAAAATCCTGTTTATTCTGATGGATGCAACTCAAGCCCCTCAGGTTGTATCAGGAATGGAACTGAAGAAGCAGTGGATTTCCCACATCAAGCAGGAAAGGCAGTGGGACTTCAATTTACCTGAAGAAGCAAGATGCCCTTTCCCACGCCCGTGTGGAGACTGTTGGAATTTACCAGGGAAAACTTGGGACTGAAGTTCTGCTGCTTTGAGTTGTTGTGCTCCAGCCAGAAGGGTTCTTCACTAAAGCTATTTTTCTTCTTCTTCTTCTTCCTTTGGGTAGTAGTTTTTTAAGGTGGGGACCTTCCACCCCTCATCTTACTTTTACTGCCATTCCTATGTGAAACCTTTTTCTTTAGGAGAGGCTGAAATGGATTACCTAGAGCCTGTTGGAGGCAGTGGTTTCCAAAATGGAGCTCACAGATATCTGTGATCCCTTGCTTGCTTTCCAAAATCCATGTATTCCATTAATTTTACCACTGTTCTGTCCAAATAGAGCTGTCAAGGTGCAAGGAAGTGGTGGGACAGTATGGGTGGTGCATTTGCCATCTGTGTTGCATTCCCAAACATGAGAGCTCCAGGGCTGCTTTTTCACACAATTTTCAGCTTGTGGTAGTCAGAAAATACCATTTTCTCTGGTTATCTCGCATCTCTGACCGGTTTGTTTTTTGTGGTGAACATCTGGGAGGTTGCTTTTTTTTCCTCTGATGTGTCTTAACAGCATCAACACTTGTTAAATCCTTCTTCACCTGCTCCCCTGCTGAATAATTACACTTCTAAAAATTAAAAGCTTTGTCTTGTAAAGCACATGGCTGACATGCTTTCCCATTATGTCCCTTCTTAGATAATTAATATTTTAACATTCAAAAATACGGGCAAAGCTCTAGAGAGAAAAACTTTTCCAAGGAAACTGTGTCCACTTCAGACACTTATCTTTGAATAGCAAATATAAATGTTCAACATGCATTAAAAACCAGAGTAGTGGTATTGTCCTAATCTAGTTAAGGCTGGGTTCTTCGTTCCTGTCTTGGTTTTTTTTCCCAGTATTGCATGTCATTGGACAGAAAGCTACCAAGATAATAGACCAAACTTCCTATTGCAAAGACATAAAATATTTCTGTTTCTAAGGGTACAAACATGCAGATCTTGAATACAAAAACGTTTGAATTATTTGCTTGAAAGTTGTGAAAGAGAACACAAGAACATCCTGGAGTGGTGTCAGCCACTTTCATAGTCCTGAAAATTTCATAGTCCTGAAAAACTTTATCCAAAAGGAGGTGTGTGTTGTTGGAAATGAATGGAAACTGAGCAGCATCTTCACAGGATGATTTTCATTGCTGTTTTGTGGTGGAGAAAAAAAAAAAAAAGAAAAAATACGTTCATTCTTCTAAGATTCACCTCAGTATTGAAAGCATTTTTATGAAGTCAGTTCATTGCAGTCATGCTTGTTGCCTCCTTTGAATGTGTGGAGCTTTAAGAGTAGCTCGCTGTGATCCTGCTGTGAAGTGTCGTGACGTGGCAGCGTTTCGTCGATTAAGATACTGCTGAAATTTCGTTTTTTAGAAGCACTGCTGGCAGAGGTTTAGAAACCTGGACCCCAGCCAGAAAATGAACAATCACCAAAGCCAACTATGCAGGGAGATTCTATACACATGAGTTGGAGGCTGTTAATTAGTGCTCGGTGTTGCAGCCTCTCTCGTCCGTGTTTGGGTGAATCCGCACAGTGGTCACTGAGCCACGTCCCGTCCCACAGCCCTTCAAGGGCAGCTGGCACATGGAAAGGGTCCTGTGGGCTTGGTGCTCCTCTAACCTGTGATTTTTGACAGTCTTCAAGTTGTTCTCTTGCTGGCAGAGCAGCAGGGGGCACAAATCACTGTGGGCACCATCTCTGCTGCAAAATCAGGCTCAGGCACTTCTTCCCATTTCTGTTCCCTTCCTGTTCACTCAGGATGAGTTTCACTGTTCATCTCCTGTGTCAGTCACAGGCAGCTCCCTTGAAACTCTAGAGGGTTTCCATCAGGAACAAAGTTTACATAAGAAACCAGCTCACATCGTACATTACTTTTCAGGAGCCTCGCACGTGGAACTGTAGTGATAAATTATCAACAATTTGCCTTTATTTCAGAGTAGAAGAGAACAGGGTGAAGAGTTCCTGAACAGGGCTATAATATTTCTTTATATGAAATAGCTATTTTCAAGACTTTTACAGGTCCATGGGCAAATTTCATTTTATTTGAGTGGGAGCATCCTCAAGCCCCATGTGCCTGAGGGAGGCTGTTGTGAAAGCAGAGCCTTGCTGAGTCCCCTCTGCAGGAATTGGGATGCAGTCCTGGGCAGGGAGCTAAATATAGCCATGGGAAATTTATGAGGAAGGGGACTGGCGGTAATGACAGTCCTTTTGCCTTTCTGCTCCATATCATCAGGGCCATGACCTCACTGCGGTCACAGAGACGTGATGGGATCGCTCCTGGGACTGGAATGCTGGCATGGATGGCTACATTCCATTTAGGAAAGACAGGGCAGCAAGGCCAGGTGCTGGAGCTGCTGTCTGTGTGAGAGAGCAACTGGGATTTATTGAGCTCTGCCAAGGAGTGGGTGAAGGAGGAGTCGGGAGCTCATGGGTAGGGATTAAGGGACAGGCTCGTGTTGGGTTTTACCACAGGCTGACTGATCAGTAAGAGGTTTTCTGTAGACAGCTACAGAAGTAGCCTCAGGATCACAGGTCCTGGCTTTCTGGGGGGATTTCAGGCACCCTGACACCCACAGGTTAGGGCTCTAGAAGGTAGAGGGATCAATATTCCAGCATCACTTCCTCCAAGCTCAGGATCGGTGCATCCCTGTGCACTTCGCCCTGAATCTTCTGAATCTGACTGCAGTGGGAGATTCTCAGTAGCATGAACGTGAGTCCAAATGACTGAGAACTAAGAAGAATAAAATTTATTGATTGATGTGTTGAACACTAGTGACATTACTCTAAACTTACTGCAGCGGTGGGAATGAAATACAGAATAAATATATTCACAAGGTTTCACAGTTTGAAGCATTTAAGAGATGATTTTTCGCTTTTGTTCTTCTCTGAAATTTAATCCAGTAGCCTCAGATCAATGGTAATTGTAGTCCAACCTGAAAACATCAAGCAAGAGCTCCCAACATGCTTTTCACAAGCATCCTGTACTGTGCTGTCTCCCAGAAAGCCCTAGTCAAGACTTCTTGAGGCAGGCACAGAATTGAGGAAGTCTTGTAATTTGTTTTAATCAATTACCCAGAGTCAGGACTGACTGTGTTTTGCAATTTACTGCTGGCTTGGGCTGGGCTGATAAAGCTTGGGTGTCCAGCAGCTGCCTACAAACTTCCAAAATTCACCACTCTCCTGTCTCAAAAGTGTTTCTCCTTCGTATCATCCATATGAAATGGTACTGGGGACAGTGGCAATGGTTTTGTTTCATGCAGTACTGATCAGAACCTGGAAAATCCTTTTCCTCTTTCATGAGCCTGATTCCTCTTTCCTTTTTTCTCTCTGTGGTGTATGAAGTAAAGGTTCTGGTGTTTTAGTTTCAAGCATCAAAACCAAACAAACATTTATCTCATTCAAACATGAATGTCTTTTTTTTTTTCCCCTTCTAACTCAGCTGCCAAAATAACAAAAAACACCAGGTAGTTGCACAGCCTTTATGAAGAATTTGTACCTGGCACAGAGTGGCCCTCCAAAAGAACATGTTTTTTCCTCCAAATTGAGGTGCTGAGCACATGATGTGATCAGTTGGTTTCTAGAGTCCTCATCACCACAGGCTCTCAGAAGTCCTGTCTTCTTACACAGGAACATTTTCCATGACTGAAAAGTTTATTTCCTTAAACTCAGAGAGTTTAACCACGACAAAACCTCGGAAGCTTTAAGGGAGTAGATTAATTATGTCCTTTTGTTGAAAACAAAGCTAAGACACTGTCCTCAAGGAACTTGGTATCTTCCATTCTTGAGCCTTTACAGGCTGTGCTTATCACAGAATCACAAACTTTTCCAATCTGCTTGCAGAAAGTGCTGTTAATATGAAGTGGAAAAGTATTTTTGATAGATAACTCTCGGGTCTCATGTGTTATTTATATTCCCATGCTGAGTGCAATCCATCAGCATGATGGTTTTGTTTATTTGGGGAGGAAGGATGTAACCGAAATTAAATTGTTTTGCTATGAGCAGCAAAGCAGACCCAGTAAAACAAGCCATGTGTTAACGTGCTTGCTGCTGTTAAAAAAATGTTATATATGACAAAACCAAACAGGGATCTAACAAGTACAGAGCCTGAATTTTGAAGCACGAAGCCATGATGGATGTGATAGAAATTCATCAGGATCTTTGCCTTCCTTCCCTTCTGAAAGGGATCCAGAATGTCCAGCAAGACTAAGCAGAAAGGGCAATGGTTAAAATACGTGACAAGCACCTAATCAATATTGAATTTGTTCTATGACAAGAGTGAAGGATCTCTGAAAATGTCAAGATAGGAATAGTCAGGAGCACTTCTCCCACATTAGAAGGATGAAATAGTGTCTGAAAAACGTGCTGCTTTAAGATAGAAATAGTAAAGTACCACTTTAAATTTAAAAAAAAAAAAAAAAAATTATTCTGGAGGTTTTTTAGTGGTATGTTGTATCACTTTTTGGCCAAAACTGAAGTTCACCAGAACACAAACTTTTCCTCATTTTTCACCGTACAATGCACCATACAGCAGAAAGCAAACCCCTCAAACCACAAGAGATCAGCAGGATGGTCAGGCATAAATATCTGCAATATGAGAGTCCTCAAAAAGGGGAAATAATAGAGGTAAAATGTCATTTCTGTCTGAATGTGCTAACAAAAGGGAATACCTGCTTTCCTAGAAACAACTTAAGGACCACACGAGCCTGGTTTTCCTGAAAATCTTGTTCTACAGAGGCCACAGACTAAGCAGACTGACCACAAGTGTGCTGGAGCTCTTGCTTGCTGTATCTGCAGGGTCCAGAGCAGTTGTGTTTTGAATTCCTAGACACCAGCTGCCTGTAGACAATAATTAACTGCACATCAGTACAGTGGCTTTGGCCTTTAACATGACTCTGCTTTCAAGGTGTAACAGCGTGTTTGAAGAGTGTTATTGTGTGCTCTGACACTGAGCTGTGACTTCCTTTTATTCCGTAGTTGAAGAATTCAGAGTTGGGTCAGCTCTTCAGGAAGGCCCAGAGGAGAGTGGGTTTTAGGTCTCAAACAGTGGCATTTTGTTCCTGTAGCTGAACATCAGCACTTGAGGCCACAGCAGTTCGGGTTTGTCCAGAAGCAGACTTTCAGACAGCCTGGAGATCATTTTCTAGTACCAAAAGCTTTCAGAAAACTGCTCTTTGTGGCCATCAAAAAGGTGACTTTTAAGTCATGATCTGTTCTTCTATAGGTATTTGCAGGGAGGGGGGGACAGGGCAAGGAGACTGGACTTTGGTGTGACTATACGGGGTTGGGCAGATGACACAAAAAAGGATGTCAGAGTGGGTATTTGGGTCAGGTTAAGCATCCATCTAACTTGCTGCCGTGTCTGATGTATTCCCCCAGACAGACCCTCTCAGCTTCTGGCCTTCTGCCTCACAGGTACTTCCAACCTGTCAGTAGAGTCCCAGTTTTGTGGTTAGTAGCTGTTGGTGGAGGGTTTATCCACGGAATTTGTTTCATTGTTCTTAAAAGATAAGGAAGCTTTTGTCACAGGGAGAAATCCAGTAAAACTGCACACAGAGGGAGGGGAAAACCACCTCCTTTTGTTTGTTTTGGAAGTGCTATCTGGCAGTGCTGTAATTCTTGTATGATCAGAAGTGATGCATGATTGCTCTCTGTTCAGTTTGTCAACGCTGCTTGAAAATTTTTATAGACTTTTATGAGATTCCTTCCCAGCTGAGCCTTCCTGGTCTGTTTAAATGCTTTGCATACAGCAAACATTCCACACCTCTTACAATCCCTTTCATCCCCCTTCTGATCCCTTTCCAGCTCTAGAGATGTAAAAACCCCATAAACTAGTGCCGTGGTATAATGAGCTTTTCCTTTTTTACCTTTTTTTTTTCCCTCTTTTTCTCATCAGCTTCTGAAATTCTGTTTGCTCCCGAGTTCTAAATCACCATCTGCATAGAACTGATGTGCACAATTTTATTTTAGATGCAGTAGCCCACCCAGTGCTGAGCAAACCCCTGTGCAAAGCTGGTGAGGGGAAGGGGTCTCTTCCCTGCATCACTTTGCATTTACCAGCATGAATTTCACATTCCCTTTTATCCCCCAGTTACTCAGTGAGTGGTGGATCCCACTGGAATGGTTTCTGGGTGAAGGCAAGGAAGTGTCCTGCCAAGCTGTGGGTGCTTTGGAGAGGGAGTCAGCTCAGTGTGAGGGAATGTGTGTCTTGGGAATTGTCATAGGTTTGAGGAACTGGAACTCCTAAGTTCTCTAAAATAAATTTGGTCAAGAAATTCTGTTAATTCTGTGCATTTCTTTGCCTTCTAGCACAGAGTCTTTGAAAGACTGAATGGGCAAAACCTGACAGGCATGTTAGGGGGGAGTAGTGACAGCAGGAACGTGGAAGTTCTGCCTTACCAGTTTTCATCATCAAGGGCAGTGGTGGGAGAGGAAAAATGAGCTGGAATCACAAAAAAAGAGATAAAGGTTTGTCTTCACTAGAAATCTGTTGACTTAGAGCATCTTGGTAGCAAAGTGACAATATGGTCAGGTGCTTGATCAGCTGAGAGCACAAACATTCATAGAACACGTGCCTTCTGGTCGTTGTGGTTCTGTAGATTTTTGGGTTTCCTCAGCTGGCAGCTCAGCAGAGAAGCAGTTTTTCACTGTGGTTCTGTGCTGTGTTTCTTGTACAGATTTAAAGTTTCTGAGGCAGAAACGGCACTTGGTTTTTGCTCACTGTGCAGTGTTTTGGTCAGCAGCAGGAGTTGGGCTCCTTGGTGCTGAGAGAAGGGACCTTCAAAGTGGTCAGAATTCCCTGTGCTTATTCAGACTGCTTTAAAAGTGGGTATAATGTGTGTTCCCAGGGATTCAGTAGTTGGGTTCCTTTTGTAAAGCCATTTGAAGATCAGTCTCCTCATAAAACAAAAAACAAGAAGAAAAGTCTTCAGGGTTATGAAATCTTTCTTCCCCTATAAACTATAAGTTTTGCCCATGTGGAAAAGAGCAGAGTTTTCAGTGAGTCACTGGAGTTTTAGGGATTTTTCCTCCTGGTGACTTCACCTTTCTTAGGGCTTGGGGAATCATCACATCTTTGGAAAAACAGATTTCTGTCACTGGTGTTGCAAAGGAATTTGATCCTTTGTGGAGTCACAGAGTGTTCCTAGACAGGGTACTTGGGAGAAACACTGTCCAGCTAGTGAGTTTATCTCCAGGAGACAGAACAATCATTGAACTTTATAAACAGCAAGCAATAACAGATCACATACTGCAGGAAATTGAGTTATTTTTGCTGTAGCCCTTTGTTGTGGCGTCTTTGTGGTCTCTTGAACAGTGTGAGGTGCCTCCATTTCCAAACATGGTATTAATATTATTTTTATTTATTTTTGGGGAATTTACCTTCTTGCTTTGATTTACTCCATGAATTCTGGTTCTTTCTGGAGCTGTTTAGACTCTCTAGTCATGCTCTTTTGCTATTTCTTTTAGGTTAAGGTGTCAGCATTTTAGTACTCTTGAACCTCAATTAAACCTCTTTCCATGAGGTGTTTTATTTTTAAAGTTTGGATATCACATTTTGGCTAACCATGGTGACTTTGGTATGCCAAATACAAGTGTAACAAATGGCCTTTTTGATTTCAGGCTGATAATCTTGCTTATCTTCTTCTAAAACCTTGTACCTAACTGTTAAATAAAATACTTTTGAATTAATGATCTTATTGACGTGTTATGCAAGCTCTGGTTCTTATGTGCTCTTGTTAAGTAACATAATCCTCTTGCAGTCTCTGCATCTGTTCTTCACATGGCAAGAAGTTGTCTTGCCATCAGTTGACCTTTCAGTATCAGGTTTCTTCTGCTTGTACCAGTTTGGGTTCTTTGCAGCTTGTTGTCCACTGCACAGTTGGATTTTCCTCACTTGACACATCCCCGTTTCCTCAAGAAAGCTCAAGGCTGCCTCTTCCAGTGCTCTTTCTGTGTTTCTGTTGTATGTTGTAGTTACAGCCTGGTCTCCACTCGGTGCAGTGTCTGTTATTTATCTCCAGTGATGTTCCATAGTTGGCCCTCTCTGTCAGAATTGTCTAAAAGACGATCACCTGCTGTCAAAAACAAGGTTTCTCAAAACTGTCTCCATTACCTGGTGCTCGGGGCTGGTAGGTAGGAGGTGACTCGCTGATCTGGATGTACTCCTGCACAGTGCAGTTCTCTCCACCTGCCCTCGTTCACTGGAGTCAGCAGCACATTCCTTGTCTTCCAAATGGAGATGTCCACGTTGATTTGCATGTGGAGAGTCCTTCTCAGTTGAACTGGGTGCAGATACAGATCTGTATGCTGCAGAAAGTTTCTGAAGATAGGTGAGATGAATCCCAGGGGAATTTCTGCTTAGGGACCCTTAATACCACTCCATACCTGATTTCAGAAATGAAGCGTGGGGCACTGCAGTCTTTGCCCCAAGAGCTGGGCCTTACAAGGCTGTGTCTCGAGCTGGGGAGCAAGGCCAGTGATCACAGCTAATCAATCCATCACCATCGTGGGCCAGTAGGCAGGTCCTGCTTTAGATAATACAAGCTTACCCAGAATAATCCCAATGTCCCTGTTTTACTGGATAAATAGTCAGTCCATCCTTTTGATGATGGACAAGCAAAGCAAACTGAGACAACAGAGCTCCAGTGCACAGAAGACTCAAGCCTTGTGTATTCACTACTGCAGTGCTGACTTGTCAAACAAGGCCCTTCATGGGTCTGTGCAGCATTGTTTAACTAGTAATCTAGTAAATATATTAAAACACAATTGATTTATTTTAAGGTTCTTAAATTCTGCTTGTTCTCGTGGGTTGCTCGTGGCTGTTAAGCTTTGAATTCTTTGGAGGTGAGAGACTGGGGAGAGGTGAGCTGGCAAAAGTCACACTAAGGTGCCCGTTGTGTGGTACCAGTTAAAGAGATGTGGGCTAAAATGAGGAAGAAATTTCCTCCATCTTTAGATCTGAGACACTGGGCAACAAAACTGACAGTGTTCCAAGTAGTTTGTAAAGTGACTGAACTTAAAGCATTACTCAGTGATGAAGTATTACACGATGATTATTATGGAAATAAAAAATACCACTCGAGTTCCTGTTGTTTCCACTTAAGCCCTTCCTTAGCTGCCCTGGTTCTTAAAAGAGCTGGAACAGGCTCTGAGTTCTTGTTCTGCACGACTGGTTTTAGTTTCAAAGTGTGTTTAGGACAGAAAACTCCTGTAACCATTACAGTGCTCAAAAATACCTTGCCCATACCTGGCAGGGCAGTTACCAGCAGTGAGTAAGTGCTAATGTTTTTTGACTAAGTACAGTTTCCTAAACCTCTGAAAGAAATGTGCTTTTATTACAGGTATTTGTTCAGTTGGGCTCCAGCCTGTGCTTTGTACAGACTTGCTTCATATGTGCACCATCCTTCTCATTCCAGACCCTGTTGTTAAGCAGCTGTCTCAGTTGTTGGCCCATCTTCTCGCTCCTCATTTTTGTCCTACTAGTTTCTTGTTTCCATTTATATAGTGCACTGTGTTTCAGCATAATTAATAGGTGATTTTTACTGAAAAAGGGTAAAAAGGATTTTGGAATAGGTTTTAAAACATATTTCAGTGGGTTTGAAAACCAAATGTGTCACATTTAGCAGCTTGAGACAAGGTATTATAATTTCTAGATTAATCCAAAAGATCAAGCTACTAAGTGGAAACACCTTCAAGAACTTGCTGATATTTGAAGTTTTTATTACACTGAATGTGCAGTGGGTGTTGTGATAATGAAAATCATTTTTTCCTGGTCATTCAGGACTGCACAAGGTTCTGCCACCTCTTTTTCTAAACCTGTTCTGTGCCCTTCTTCAAATACTCATGATGTCCAGATAACAGGTGAGGTTAGTCTGGTGACTGATCTCAGGAGAATTTATTAAAAAACAAGGTCCTGTTATGTCACATCTCAAATATCTCTCCCATATATGTGCCATATATTATATAATATCATATATATGTGCATATATCACATATATGCTATTAATAATTATATCTATCATGCATATCACATCACATATTGCATGTGCCATATATCCTGTTATATATGATATATGTAATGTGTCATATTGTTATATCTAAGATGTCTTGCATGTCATGTGATATATGTCCTGTGTATCACGTCACACGTATCACAGAGGTCCTTTGCCATCGTTTTAGTACAAACAACCGAGGACAGTTAAAGCAGAAAAGCCTGAAATGCCACTTCCATTTTATGGTGAAGTCCATGGCACAATAAACTCTCAGAGGCAAGTTTTCTGTAATACAATTAAAACCAAGAACGTTTCAAATACCAGGTGTTGCTCACGTGAGATATTCTGACTTTGTCCAGTAGCAAATCCTTGTGGGTGAGCAAAAGGACCAGCACAGGGATGACTTTGCAATATCCAAGGGGTGAAAGTCTGCACACAACCAGGGGAGCCTTTTTGCAAAGGCAACATGAATATACCTGTCAGATTTAAAAATACTTCAGGAGAAAAGGAATATTAATATCCAAGAATATTCCTTGTCACTTCAGATGAACACCTGAAAGCACTTTATCTGAAAATGCTGCAGAAATCTTTCAAATAACGAAGGAAATCACTTTCACATCACTTGTTCCCCAGAAGTAAAACTTGCAGTGTTTGAACAGAAGTCATACTGCTTATAATTAATGACAGAATAATTCTTATCTTTAAAAAAAGCTGAATCTTAGAAGAGTGAGACATCAAAAGAAGTCCAAGTCTATTAAGAGAAGTAGGATCTTGGATTTTTTTTTTTTTCAGTCTTCAGTGGGGGTTTTTTTGTGTCATAAAAACTGCTGATTTTCCTGATGAAACGCAGCTTTCTTTAATTCTCTGACTTCCCTTCTTCCAGTATGAAGGATCTGAAGGATTGGAGTACTCATCTTTTCAGTTACATCATGGGTATCTTTAGAGTGCATTAATTTTCTCATAGCACTGAGCCAGTGGGTGAGCAAACACATTTATCTTCATATGAATGAACAATCTGAGCAGTATTTTTGCGTGGCAGAACAATAAGTATTATACAGAATATACAAGTAGTTTTTTATTTTCAGTAATGAATTTTATTAGAAGCAAAAAAAGCTTCAGTCTGGCTTTTCGTAGTAAAAATAGGTGACATAAATATATATGGTGCAATATAAACACTTTTAAAGCTGTGCTCTGAAACCCGGTGCTTCTGTGGGAGACCTGCCTTTTTAATAGCAATATTTGCTTTCAAAAAACATGCTGATCGCTCTCTTCCCACAGAAAGTGTGAAGATGCCTGGGGGTGGTCACACCAATACGACTGCCCGCGTTTTTAGATGGATTATTTTAATTGCAAATGCTTCGCTTGCCCTTCACGTGGATATTCTTCTGAAGCGACTGAGTTACACGCTGGCAGTGGAGGCAGGGCTTTATTAGCAGCTCGTTTTAGGTTCCTTGAGCTGATGTCCCCACAGGTCCCTCCTGAAGTGCATCTCTTTGCCTTGCACTGCACACACTTAGCAGCCAGTCAGGGACCTTCGGGAGCCGATTTATTTCTACCACACACGTGGCTGCTTTGGCTTTTCAGGTGGGGTTGTGTGGTGGGTTGGCCCTGGCTGGGTGCCAGGAGCCCACCAAAGCTGCTCCCTCACTGCCCTGATCAACGGGGCAAGAGGCAGAAAGCGCAACAGAAGACCGTGAGGGCAGGGCAGGGAGGGATCACTCACCAGTCACGGGCAAAACAGGCTCGACTTAGGGGGAATTAGCTGAATTTATTACCAACCAAATCAGAGCAGCATAATGAGAAGTTAAACAAATCTTTAAAAACCTCCTTCCTGGGCTTAATTTTATTCCCAGTTCTCTCCCTCCTGCAACCCCCCCAGAGGAGCAGGGAGATGGGGAATGGAGTTACAGTGGGTTCATTATATGTGGTTTCTGCTGCCATTTCCTCCTCAGGGAGAGGAATCTTTCCCCTGCTCCACTGGGGGGTCCCTTCCATGGGAGACAGTCCACCAGCTTCTCCAACCTGAGTCCTTTCCACAGGCTGCAGTTTTTCACAGACCTCTCCAGCCTGGGGTCACACGTCCTGCCAGTAAACCTGTTCCAGCCTGGTCCTTCTTTCCACAGGGCCTGGCACAGGAACGTGCTCAACTGTGGGCTTTCCACAGGGTCACAGCCTTCTTTTGGGCATCCAGCTGGGCTAGTGTGGGCTCCTCCAGGGGCTGCAGGAGGGCCTCTGCTCCCCTGTGGACCCCCTCAGGCTGCAGGGGAATCTCAGCTCCAGCACCTGGAGCATCTCCTGCCCTCCTTCTCCACTGCCCTCCGTGTCTGCAGGGCTGTTTCTCTCACATGTTCTCATTCCTCACTTCTCTGGCTGGAATTACTTCTGCCAAGTAATTTTTGTGTTCTTAAACCCGTTATCCCAGAGGTGTCACTGCCATCTCTGCTGGGCTCAGCCTTGGCCAGCGGTGGGTCCCTCCTGGAGCCAGCTGGAAGTGGATCAATAGGACATGGGAGAAGCTTTTGGTAGCTTCTCAGAGAAGCCAGCCCTATATCCCCCCCTGCTACCAGAGCTTTGCCAGGTGCACCCAATACCTGGATGCCAGGTGCCCACCAAGCCACTCTATCCCTCTTCAGCTGCACAGGGGAGAGAAAATAGGATGGAAAACAGCATGCAGGTCAAGATAAGGCAGTTTACTGAAGTGAAAGCACAAGCAAAGGAAAATACCAAAGATTTTATTCTCTACTTCCCATCAGCAAGTAATGTCCAAGCACTTCCCAGGAAGCAGGGCTTCACCACGAGGAGCAGCTGCTCAGGAAGGCAAATGCTGTGAATAATGAATGCTCCTTCCTCCTCCTTTCCTCCTCCTTTCCTTGGCTTTTATATCTGAGCTGACATCACATGGTCTGGATTATCCCTTTGGTCAGTTTGGGTGAGCTGTCCTAGGTGTGTCCTCTGCCAGGACCTTGCCCATCCCCAGTCCCTGGAGGGGAGGAATGTTGTGGGGACGGTGGTGATGCTGTGCCAGCCCTGCCCAGCAGGACCAACATACTGGAGTGTTATCAACACCTTTCCAGCCCCCAGTGCAAAGCACAGCACGCTGTGGGGGCTGCTGTGGGGAAATGAACCCCATCTCAGCCAGATAACGTGCTGTTACCATTAATTGTCTTGTCTTCATTCCATGCCAGTTTTCCTTTCTGCTCCCTTTAACAAACGACGCCTTCTGGATTTCTTTATTGGCTTGCTTCATCTACTAGAGGATTCCAGGTGTTTTTATCCCAGCTAGACAAACAGGCTTACACGTTCACATGCATCAGGGATTCTCAGATGTGTTCTTTTCTGCAGCTTGGACCTTTATTAATTACCTAAGACCGTGCCCTGCAAGGGGAGCGCACGGGGGCGTTTCAGCGCTGGTTGCTACCTCGTGACTTCCCAGAGGAAGGTTACCACTTCTTCAGATGAACCTTGGCTCTTGTTTCGGAGCATCTTTTGCCGTGGTTTTCTTTGGAAAGGCCCCTTTGTGGCTGTTTGCAGGCAGTTTGGGAGGCGGGCACGGTGCAGGTGCCAAGCCTGGGTATGAACCTCCCTGGGAAGGATTACATGGAACTTGGAGCCCACAGTGCTGGCAGTTTCAAGCTGCAAAAGCTGATTAACTGAGAAACTTTTTCTTAAGTGTGATTTTTTTTTTTTGTCCTTTTTTTTTTTTTTTTTCTTAAATCCTTCTGTATTCAGTGCTGTGCTTTTCTTTTTAGACTGAGAGATTTCTGTAATTTAGAGTGGCCTTCCCAATTACTGGTAATTACCTTATAATACAAGGAAGATGATTCATTGCATGACTTGCCTTGGAGATTAGTTTTTTCAAAAAGGCCTTAGAGGTTATGATGAAATGGCAGTTTTACCCTTTTGTTTGGAGGCATTTTCAGTGTACAATAGAGGTAAAGACAGCAATTGGGGTGGGGGGGGGAGAAGATATGACCCAAAAACATTCTGTGAGAATAAATAACTCTTAGCTAGAAATATATCAGGTTAAGAACGAGGCCTCCTTTAAACTTTTATAACTTTTGTTATTCTCTGGATGGTGTTTCTAATTGATAGGGTTTCTGAGCTAGTGTGATTTACCTTCTCAAAGAAAACACAATTTTTAAGCTATGTAAACATCAGTCTAATCTAAAATATTTCCTTCAAATCGGTGTTTCAATAATATTTCATTTTCTAAGTGCATCTTTGAGAGAAGCATTATGATCCCAGCCTTACTAAAAGATATTTCCAGCTTCCTAATCAAAGACTGCTGAGCTCCTTCTGAATTTCTCACATAACAAGTGATACAAGACTTGTTCTAACAAGAATCCTGAGAAGTTAGAAACTGTTTATTGGAAAGTGGGATGCAAAAGGACTCAGCAAGGGCAGATCAGCCCTTTTGTAAGGCAAAAATAAGGGAATATTAAACTGCTCCAATAGCATTTATTATTTATTTACAGCTAATCAATAGAAATTATTGAGCTAAACAATAAGAGCTCTGGAGAAGAACAGACATTTATACAAACAATGAAATAACTGTGTAATAAATCACTGCTACGATAATTACATAAAGATTTTCCAGCAATTCAATTTTTCTTCAAAACATTGTTTGCTTCACTAGAGGAATAGAGAAGAAATTTCTCTCTAAGACAAACTTCTGCTCCTGCCCATTTTCAAATATCTGTTCTGCAGAAGGAAAACTGGATTTCACTTATGGCTGATATGATATGAAATAAAGTAAAAGTACAGCCATCTGATAGTGCTACCAGAAAGGAAAAAACTGGGCTGAAAAACTAAAGAAACAACAAAAAAAAACCCAAGCCCTCTTGCACTTCTAGTGATTAGTCTCACACTTTGAGTCTCGTGCATGTGGAATAAGGTATTATTCCATTCTTTGGGCAGATGACTTCCTTTACTTGGCAAGTTTACAATGCTTAGAAAACCTTCAGTATTGTGGCCAGGACAATCAAATCTTTATTGGTGCAGAATGGCTAAGATGATAAATAGAAATAAATTATATCATTGCATGAAAGACCTTGGATTAGTTAAGTCTATCTTAGGAGGGCTGTGTTTATTTGCTACTTTCTGCTATGACTACAAATCCAGATTATGCTCTTAGAGCAGAACTTCTTGACAAGGTATTTAAAAGTGTATTTGATTCATGGTTGTGTTTAAGACCTACATTAGTAATCCTAGATGGTAATTACATCATACAAATGACACCAAACCAGGCTGCAGTCTGGGCTTATCCTTTTGACTGATGTTGAATTCCAGGTATTAAAACATGAGGTTTCAGGGGAAACGGGTGTAACTGATATAAAGATTTGTTTGAAGAGGAAAAAATAGGACACTGAGGACAGTGCAGAGTGATGTATGACCTTTGCTGAAACGCCACAAACCAAAGCAATATGTTTAATAGTGTAGAAGACAGCTGATTACCAAGGAAGCTGAGGAGTGGACTGCTGACTGATTTTTGGCTGGAAATGGTTATGTGTCAATGAATTTAGAGATGATGGAGAGGTAGAGAGAGATTTTAGAGTAAAATAGTTATTCATAATAAAATTCAACAACAGAAGGAGTTCTTCAGAAGTCATCTGGTCATTTCTATTCCCCCCATTTTGTCTGGAGTGACTAAATAACTATTTAAGCAGCTGAAAGATGGGAAGGAGTAGAATAAGATTATACAGGAGGGGAGGAATCGTGTCTGCATCTGGCTACTATTCCCTTGCTTGGACAACCCCATTTTTCATTCCACTGTCATTCAGTTTCTGTCTCATTTCTGAGATAGAAACATCTCATTTCTACCCTTTGCCTCTTAAAATAGCAGCTATCTTTCCCCCAGAGCTGTCCAGAGGTGTCTCTGTGAGTTGTCATCCCAGGTGAAATAAGAAAGGCAGACGTCAATCTTTTTTTTCCCTCTATATCAGACTTCTTTATGAGGGGGAAGGCTGGAATTCAGGTTTGTAACCTGTAGCTGAAGTGGGTTAATTCTAAATATGAAAAGCCCCTCTGCTCTTTACAGACTCCATTAGATTCAGTTCAGCTACATTTGAGCTCTGAGGATTTCACAGTTCAGCATATTTTGGATGCAGTTTGCTGTCCCAAGACACAAAATTCATTGTCTGGGCTCTCTGACTTCATCCATACTAATAAATATATTATGGAGTGGGCATCGAAGGCCTTATGGTTAGTGAAGAGAAAAATCACTGCAGAATGAGCATCTGTGGCAGCTGCCAAAAGGATTATATTTTTATTAGACAAGAGGGTAAAAAAAAATGTTGTTACAATAACTACCGTGTTTGGGAGCAGGCCTTGAAAATGCATTGAGACACCAGGATTAAAATAATTTCATATTGCTCAAACACCCCAAAGAATGGGTCCCTGTATGAATAAGGAGTTCTTTACATCGACTTTAATGAGTTAATGCACGTGATAATTGCAGTTATTCAGCCAGAATTTCCAGAAACAAAGCCTCTCAGTTCGAAAATAATTCTTGTGATTTAAAACCCTGCATTCTTATTTTGCTTCTTTAATAAGTCCAGACTGTGACCTGCTCCTCACTATCTGTGACTATGGAGATATCTTTGGGTTGTTTTCTGCAAGGATGGTTTCAGGTCATATTGGTATCCCTGTATCCTTTCATCACAATCTTTCAGTGAGTTGAGGTGTGTATTTAATCATACAAGGGTTAAATAATTCTCTTTTAAGTTCTCTGGGTCAGAGACGTTGTAGGAGTATCTCAAAGATACTAGGCTGGCATCTAGTTCCCATCAGAAAGTCATAAATTAGACCTCTGACTGTCACTTTCCAACTTTATTAGTACACAAGGCATAATTATGCCTTGAAATGACCTGAAAGTGATGCCTTCCGTGCTAGTAAAGTTGGAAAGTGGCAGTCAGAGGTCGAAGTTATGAAGCAGAATTCCCTATCCATGCTCCCTTTCGTACATAAACCTTATAAAAATGATTTAAACATCAAGCAAGGTTATATTCTCATAGGTAATGTTCTTTTTTCCTGCCCTGGTCGGTTTTCACATGTCATTTTTAATCAGTGTTTACCCGTTTAGGGCATTAAATCTTGAACTTGATACGCTGTTCTCAAATCTGTTGTGTTCTGTGGTCTCTGAGGCAAATTGGAAATAAATCCCTCTTTCAGAGGAACCATTTCAGAAGGCTCTGTCAGACTGTCCTGTGTGCACTCCTGGAATTACAGGGATAGAAATGGCAAGTGTTTCAGGTGGGAGCCATTTCTTGGGGACTGTTTGGAGCAGTTGTGGTGTTGATGTGGGTCATAATTAAGTTCCCAGGTGCTGTTGTAGTACTTGGACCACTGATGGTTCTGCTCTGTGTGTTTGATATATGTCCGCCCACTAAGCAGAGATCTAAATATGACATACAAATATTTAGATAATATATTCAGAATATGTCTATATTTGTACATTTGCATTTTGTCTGAATTGATATGTTGTTATAAATATTCATATGCTATAAACAGATAATACACCTAAATATAAATAAATATTAAACAAAGGAAGCCACTTCTAAATGAACTGTGGTTTCCATCTGCAGTTAATGCTTCTGGTACATTGTTGTAATTTTGCTCAGCTCCACTGGGTTCAGTGAGAAGGGGGGTTTGATGATCCATGGGAGGTCAAGAAACAGAGTTTCTTGGAATTCTGTACAAGTCTTTTCATGGAGCTTCTCTCACACCTGCTTGTGCACAGCACAAAATCTCCAAAAAACCCAGGCCAGGCATAAAATAAGCAGGTTTTGCATCTTGTAATGGATGTGGAACGAAGTTTGGGGGGGGGGTGTGATGTCATCAGCAGCAGCACAGCTTTGTTTTACCTGGTTTTTGAGGTCCAAAAATGCACTCTGGGGAGAAAAGAAAAAAAAATAAAAAGAAAGGAAAAAAATTGTTGAAAGCCACTTTTCTGTAGCTCTGCATGCCTTTTCTCCTTCTGCTTGGCAACCTCCACACCTGCTGTTCTGACTACTAAAAATTGTCCTTTTTGTCCTGCAAGTATTTCTGCCTAAGGGGAGAGGACAAAGGGTTCACCACACTTTCCTTGGTTCTTCTGCCTTGTGACTCTCAACATTAAGTTCTTGTTAACGATTGTGTTCTTGGGGTTCCAAAGGTAAGGGGCTTTGATTAGAATGGCTGTGAGTTAGGATGGTTGCAGTAGTACAGGCATGTGCTGCTCTTAAAACCACCTTTCTCATGTAATTGTAAAGTGTGTAGCAGTGAAAAATGGCAATTCCTCCTGCAGTGTGGGGCTGGTGTGTTCAAAGGCACAGGTGAAAGGAAGTTATTCCCACCCTCTTCCGTACATTTTCCCTTTCCAGCATTTGTTGGTTAAGGCTCCCACACAGTTTCCCTTCTCCTTGGCTGGTGCAGGTTCTTACCCTGGTGTGTCCTGCTTTAAGAACAGCCTTTAATTTGTGATGTAACTGAGAAACATTTCAGTATATGAAACATTTGAATTTACCATCGCAGATGTTTTAAGGAGGGAGGGAAATTCTTTTGGAGTTGGACTTGATGATCCCTGTGGGTCCCTTTCTTCTCGATTCTGTGACTTCTCAGTTTACTCTGGTGGGTGTTTTTCCTCATTAATGACAGGGCGAGCAAGGTTTGAGACCAAAACATTTCCTGGAATCCAAAGAGTTATTTACCTCTTCAGGGAACACTGATGGCTCGTTTCAGGTTTCAAAAGTGAAGAAATTTTGCCTTTTGAATAATTTTTTCAGTCCCATTACCACCAGCACTGCTCAAATGCTGCAGGATTTTGCCTGTTCACCTCAGGTACCTCCCTGGGCCATTGTATTTCTCCTGAGCCTTGTCCTTGCCAACACTAAGGGTGTATCAACACTGTCAGCAGCTGAGCTGGTTCTAGATGAACCGAGTTTAGCACTGGAAGGTACCTCTATTTCTTCCCGGGGTAGATGAGCCTGCACAGCTTTCAGTTCTCGCTCAGACCTGCCTTGCTGTGCACGTGGAGATGTTTTCCTTAGAAAAGTTGGAATAATGCTGCCAAAATCCTTGCAGTGCAGATCCATCTGTGTCAGAGAAGCTACACGTTGTGTTGGCATCATTAAATGAACCTCATGAGGAAGGAAAAAATAAGTGGTTTTGCTGGTTTAACCACATGTGGCAGCTTTTTTTCCGGCACTGTTAGTCAGGGCTCGCACCCTTCCTGATTCAGAGCCAGCAAACTTAGCTGGGGTTCCCACTGGAATGTGCCCTGGGTTTCAGATATGCTAAATAACCTAGTGACATTTCTGAGCAGGAACACAAGTTACTTCAATACTTGATGACCACAGAAGGTAATTTTAGATCCTTTCAGAAAGCTCTAGTGCTGTAAGACAGGCCGTGCTCGAGGTAATAACTTTGCAAGGATTGATGTCCAGTGGGTGGCCAGAGCTCAAATACTTGATACCTATACAGGGACTTGGAATGTTTAATTAGATTGTAAAGGAACGGAGTAATAATTTCTGTTTGTAAAAGGAAACATCTTCCTGAAGTTGATGGGAAGAGGAAAAAAAGTACTTACGAGAATTCTTGAATTCCTTCGAATTTGACATGTTTAAATTAATGTGTTTTTTCTGAGTTGACTTTAACTTTTGCTTAACTTAATCCTCATATTTTGTCACTTTGGAACAAAATAGTGTTTTACAAACTCAGAGTGACAGAAGATTAGAAACCAGTGTGATTAATGATGATCAAGCATGTGAGAATGAAACAAAATTTGGATGTCCCAGATTTTGCACAGGAAGGTTTATTTTTTCAGAAGAGGCCCTTTTTGAAAGGAAAATGCGTCCAAAATGCTCCCATAGAGACTATAGGTAGTCTTAATTTCTGTAGGTATACAGCTGATGACATATTGGTGAAACCCAAAATTTACTCACATTTTTCACTACATAAATTGCTGATATATTACCTTTTTTCTCAAATGGGTGATAAAAACACACTAGCCAGGCTTACTGCCCTGTTTGTAGGCATACAAATTCTCAGGTTTTAGAGCTCTGCTATAATGCAGAGATGGAGTTTTTTAAAACATGGCTGTTATAAAACCTCTAATGTTACCATCAAAACTAATTTTATTTCTCAATAGCGTCTTTAAAATTACTTGGACAAACTGTTTTAAATAAACTCATAGATATTACATTAGTAATTTAAGACTTGGAAATGCTAATACTTTAAATTAAAGTACATTTGCTCTGTTCTATACTGAAAGTAGCTCAAAAAAAAAACACAAGCAGAAGTTTTGTTAGACAAGAGCTTTGCATTTCTTAAAACTGAGATGATAACTTGATTAACAAAATCACTTAAAAGTGATTTATGTATTTTTCCCTAAAAAAATCTCATGTACACAGTGAAGGGCCAGTTGTCAGACAGACAACAATTTAAAATTCCCTGATCTTCATCAGCAATAAATCTGGGAAATCAAACACTTATCCTACCAGATGCAAATACCTAATGAATCACAACAAGAATTCGGTTAGCTGGAGTTTATTTGCATTATGGTAATGTCTTTAATGTCTTTAGTTGTGCTGTGGAGACAGTTTGGAATTTGGCTGTCCACGAAGATTTTGTGCTATCACAGGGAAGTTCCTCATCAGTTCAATTTTGTGATTCTGAGGTCTGAATGCGCCACTGATTCTCCAAAATTATTCCTCCTGTAATAAAGGGATCCTTAAACTTCTGTGTCAGATTCTGCTGCTCATCATACTCAGGGTAGGAACTGCTAAAACCCATTTCCAACTTGGATGCACGGGGTGTGTGTCTCAGGATGTGGGTGTGGGACAGACCCAGCAGCTCACTAAAGGTGTGGGTGAAAAGGAGAAGGGGTAAAAGAGGCTGGAGGTCTATCAGTGTCAGTCTGGACAGGTTTCTTGGCCTCATCCTATTAACAACAGCTTGAAGTTGACAGGACGGTCTTCAGGCTGTACTTAAGAGCTTTATTTCATAGGATTCATGGGGGTTGTCCCTTCGTGGCTGTTCAGAGAACAGCTGTGGGAAATAGTAAACATGGGGGTGTGAAATAAAACAGAGCAGTTCACAGTTTCAATTTTAAAATGCATGAAATAGAAGGGAAGAATTTCATGTCTGAGGTAGTGTAATATAAATTTGCTCATCTCTAGCAGTACTAAAACCCTGACTGCAGATGCTTTATCTGTGGCTGTGTAGAGACTCACACGTGCTTAACTTAAAGCACATGTGCAGTAAGATGTTTTGAAGGAAGAGATGCTGAGTAAAGTTAGTGCTTCATTACAATTCAAAAGGTTTTCTCTCACCAGTTCCTTTTCATAGGTTATTTCAGTCATTTCAAGCTGAAAACTGGTGTCTGTTTCTCATAAACGTTTTCTTGAGGTTATTGCAGTGTGAAACCACATGTTTTCTTAATAATCAGATTTTCTTTCATGCCAGTTCTATTGCTTCCTTTGTAATAAGGCTGTAATTTCGTTGTAATAGTGTCCATGAACACAGACTGGATGCATTTTTAAGCCTGCTTTAATGTGAGAAGTGAACAGAGCTGGACTAGGAGTTAGGTTTGGATCACAGCCTTTTCTCTTCCGCCTGATTTTGAACAGCTTTCTCAAGCACTGTGATTGTGTCATTCATTCCCCCACTGCTGCCACAACCAACCAGTATTTTCTGTTGCCTCCAGATGAGCAAACAGGTTGAGAGGATGGCACTTCCCTGCTGGTTTGACCCTCTTTGTCCCACAGGTGTAGGAAGTGCAGCAAAACTAAATACGTGTCCAGAAGGAGAATGGGTAATAAGGGACTGTGGCAACCAGAGCTTTTCTAAATATCATTTAATTTGCTAAAGATGACCGTGGTCCCAAAAGACTGGAGGAAGAAATGGGAAGGACTGCTGGACATCAGTTATGTCCCATGTGGTGGTGTGTTTTTACCTATATAGTTTTGTGTGTGTGTAGATGTTCCTCTCCTGGTGTAACAGGGAAAACCTATTTACCTTTTGAGTCAGCTGTGAGGATTAGCAGGAGCTCTGTGGTTATCTGCACCTTGCAGTGATGTGCTTTTATTTCCCTTGGAAGAGCTGGCAGCTGTTGGGATGTTTATTAGCACTTGGAGGGCACTAGGAAAATATAAATAACAGGTACCAAAACGACACTGAAGTTACAGGCACAGCCTTGTCATAAAATGTAGAGGCAGATACAAGAGGAGGTATAGGAGGTGTAACAAGAGTGGTTTCTAAGGAAAGATTGCAGGAAGTATAAGTTTTTAGTCTAAGACAAGACTGAGTAAAGATATGATAGCACTTGTATGTGTTAATTAAAGATGGATGCAGAGGTGTAACCAATGTATCTGCAGGCAAATCATTCTCCAGCTCCACTGGGGATGGGATGGGCTTGAATCAAGCGAAGGAGCTGCAGTTTAGACATGGGAAAACCTTTCTAGGTTGGAGAAACACTCTAGGGAATTGTCTGAAAAGGTTAGAAAACCACTTTGGTGGTGGACATTCTGTGAACTTGTGCTAAGAATGGTTTAGATGTACCTAATCTATGGCAGGAAGATGGGTTAAATGATCTCTTGAATCACTCCATTTTCTGTGTCTACAAGAACAAACTTGTGAGGCAGTGCTGATGTATTTAATAAATTCTCTTGCTAGCTCCCTTTGTTCTTTCTAACAATCCAAAAAAAAAGAAAAAAAAAAAAAAGAAAAAAGTGTATTGTTTTTCAAACATCTCTTCCAAACATGGCTTTTCTTCTCCTTCAGAGTCAGGGGAAAATAATTTCTACATCAAAATCTTACCTCATGAAATGGTTGTTTCTGTTGGCAGCTTTTCTTTCCAGTGATTCACTGATTCCCTTCAAGAAAAGACAGCTAGATAGAACTGCAAGGATAACCAAAGCAGTGGATGTAGGAGCAGAGGAAGAGCTAAAATGTCACGGTGTGGAAGTGAGAAGTGAAATCTGCGGGAGGATCTGCATGGTCTCTGCACCTAAAGGCCATGGTGAGGAGGGAGGTCGAAGGCAAACCAGTTCAGTCTCTGTGCTGGGGGTGAGATCAGAAGTTGCAGTTCAGTCACGGGCTCTTCATCAGCAGAAACAAAAAGCCACCCACCTGCTCTGTCTCCCATTAGTGTCTGCTCTCCTTCATCATGATTTTACAGCACCTTTCCTTTGAGTGTGGCTCTCCTTGAATCTTTCATTGCTGCATCTTCTGCAAGGGAAAGCAATATTCTGAACATAATCCTTATTCCATGATGAGACAGCCAAAAAAATTAAAAAACCTGAGTGAGGACCTTTTCTTCTAGTTCACAGTGGACACGTGTCAGGGTTTAACCCCATATGGAAGCTAAGTATCATGTAGCTGCTTAAAAATAATAATAAATAAATATTCAACTAGATTACCATGTTTGTACCCTCTCTGTTCCGTGGCCTAGCATCAGGAAATACTTTGTATGGTCTAGGCTTTTCCTTTTACCATGTCACCAGTTCTCCTGCCCGTCTCCTCCAGCTCTTATATCTCAGAGACATCCTCATGGCACTGCACAAAATATGACTGCTCTAGCCAGACAGCAGCATGTAAAAAACCCCTCAGAATAATCAACAAGTGAACAGTTAGTTGCATCCTAAAAATGCTCATATTCATTGTAATGATCACAGAAACAGCAGATCTAAAATTGGAGCGTTTCCCTGCTGTCACAAATGTGGATAGATGTGTATATGCATTTACTTACACAGATTCTCCTGGCCGCTGGTGTGCAGGTCTCTTGTGTTCTAGTCCCTCTTTCTGATTTTCCAGCTGACATAAATCACAAGCATCCCATGATTTGGATTAAAATGCCAATTTCATTGTTGCCAGTTCTGTTGGACATAATTGAAATAAATTTTTCCCTCCTAGGTTTCTACCTCCGGTGCTGATTAAGAAATTCCCAGTAAGGCTGGATGTACTCAATTACTAACAAGATTGTGCCTTCCAAAAAATGTGCATCTGATTTCCAGTCTGAGTTAGTCTTCCATAACTGATGTGCTTTTCTTCCTCATTCTCACTGCCTGCTCAAATTCCGTGCTACTAAGAGAGATATTTTACAGACATCTACTGTACTATAACTATCTTTAATCTGCTTTAATCAACAATCCTGAGAGAAACAAAGTTAACTTTACCATAAGCCCAGAGTGATATATATTAATTATATTGCTCTTCTTAATTATTTATTGATTGGATTCTGTATTAACAATTCCATTAAATTTCTCTAGATCCACGTCACGCTTGTAATTAACCTGAATTATCTCACTGACTTCTAAAAAGGTTCTTAGTTTTCTTCAAGTCCTTTGAAAGCTGCCATTGTTTCCCAGCTAACTGAAAAAATGATTTATATATTCCCCATCCAGCTCTGCTGAAATAACTGGATACAAATTACATGGATCTGCAAATATCAAATTAGGAACCATAGTATCAGCTCATTAATGTCACCCTAAATTATTCTTGATATGGAAATATTTATTAGTCTCAGCTGTACCAAACATCTTTGTCTTCCCAGATACACAACAGGAGTGCTTATTGATCTCTTTTTAATCAACTGCTACAAAAGCCAAGATTTTCCTTAGTAATGAATCACTACCAGAATTCCTGCAGCTTTGGTTTACTCAGGAAAATATCATACCCTTTTAGTCCTATCAGTATTGGCAATAGTGTGTTCTCTGTAGCTCTTTTTCTTGGCCAAACTCCTGCATTCTCCACCTCTGGCTTATATTCAGTGTTATTCTTTTTTTTAATGCAATTCCAACTTTAAGCCTGCTCAGGGTTCTAATTAATACGATATTCCTTCTCAGGAAAAGGTGGCAGCTTTTTCAAACAGTACTCGTGAGGAATATTTTTATTAGCACTCGTAGTTTATTGCACTACTATTTTCTCCTCACAGTGTTGTGGTTTGTAACTGTTTTTCCCTTGAAAACTTATTTTAAAGTTACAATACAGTGGTTTGGCCTGCAGATAACGGTGCAAACTGTCGTGTTTTCTTGTACAAAAGTTTTTTTAGGTCTGTGATCTGTTGTTTTTCATCTGCTGAGATGACTTTTTAGTGGATCTGCTTGTGCCACACGCAGCATTTTGTGGGAGAAATCTTTGGTCTCTCAACACTTTGCACAGCTCTGTGTCTCCCCTCCATTACCCGTGTTACTGAGGATTTAGTTACTCCTCATGTGTTAATTTTCAGCCCCTCCCCTTCTGTTACATCAGGTGCAATTATCTTGGTGTTTTAATCTGATTCAGTAGTAAACTATTAGTAAACTACACATTTATATAATCCAGCACTTTTTTTCATAAACAGTTGGCAAAATGTGTCTCTTGAGCTGTCAGAAACAGTGGAATGTTTTGCATAAATTGCCATTTTCCTTCTTTTCTTTTCTTTTTTTTTTTCTATTTAAAAAAACCACCTTAGAACAATGTTAACAACCCAAGAATTAGACTCACCACACCACCTTGCAGTAACACCACCCAGGCTATCCGGTGTGTAGCCCAAGCTCCCACTGTCCAAACCAATAAATTCCCTCTTTATTTTATATTATATTTTTATTAATAACCATCTATTTATAAATAAAACAAATGGGTGATTAATAATATAATTAAAATAAATAGGTGATTAATAAGATAAATAAAATATTTTATTTTAGGTCTGTAGCTTGAGCTCCCAGTGTTCTTGTCCAAACCAGTAAATTACCTCTTTGCTTTATGTTATATTATTAATTTTATTTCTATTACGAATCACCTATTTATTTATAAATTACCTATTTATTAATGCCAGTGTGAGGTCAGGATGAAGAGTTAGTCTGTATGAGCAGTGACAACATCTTCTCATGCTGGTGACAACACTTACTTTGGGGCAGAGTCTCTGTAGGAGCTGTTGAATGTGCAGCAGGTGATGCTGAATTCACGTGGAACAAGATGTGTTTGGCCTCACCCAGTTGTGAGGATCCTTTTTTAGGATTATTAGGATTTTTGCCAGCCAGACCACACCACTCCTCACCTTGCTCTCTAGGAAAACAAGAAATAACAATTGCGTGAAATTCTGTGACTCCAGTGAAAAGACTTTTTTTTTTTTTTTTAATCTTCTTTTTGAAGTGTTTCCAACTATCCGAGTTGCTTGACCCACTTTCTGAGCGACTGCACCCTCTAATGGGGTAAAACAGATTGGCTTTCAAAGCAGCCAATTTATTTTTGTATTGTTTATGTGTTTCTAGTCCTTTGAGGTTTCGTCCAACAGCCCATTCTTGTGACAGGGAACCGAGCACACTTTTGCTGAGTGTAGACTGCAGGGGAGGTGTGAACATCCAATAAAGGCTTTATGTGATTCATCTGCACTCTGGCTTAATGGAAAGTATGTAAACAGCTGTTTATATTCGTGGTGAAAGGAGAAAAGAATTTTAATGAAATCACAGAAAGGAGAATTTATTTCACTTTTAAGTCCAGAAAAATTATATGGTTTGTTTGTTTGGTTTTTTTCCTTACTGTGCAAAGCCATCTCATTTTACCAAAGCTTTGTGGGGAAGTAAAAGTTTGAACCGGGAAAGGGAGATGAAACAGACACTTAACCATGATTTTTGCATCCTGTCAAACAGGTAATTCTCTAATGGACCAATGAAAGCCAACGATGACAAGTTGTGGTCAACAGTCCCTGAATGTGCTGATGGTTCTGCTCTCGTTACTCTTGTCAGCAGGTAACTTCGATACTTTCTCTTTCACTGATCTGTGTCACAGGGAGAAAACGGTTGCAAATTAGTATGGACTTCCAGCAAAACAGGATCAGATGGATTGCTAATTGAATAACAAATAAATCACCAAATGGATTTGTGCAGAAATGTGTCAGGTTTTAGTTTGGGAATGAGTCAAGTGCTCTGCTTATTTGTTGCATTTGTTCTTCAGGAGTCATTTATGACATTAAGGTTTTCTGTAATCATAAATTAATATTAAAAAAAAATTTTAAAGGTTCTTAGTCCAAATAGATTTGATCCTACAGGTTTTTAACTTGCGTTTCAGTGTCTTTTATCCTCCATTCTTGAAGCAGATCTTAATCCAAAGGGATTTTTTTTCTATCACTGCTCTTTTTCCCTCTTACTACATCCCATCCCTGACCACCATACTTATAACTTTACCAGGCATCATGTGCATTAAAGTATCCTTGTGTTCCAGCGAAAATTGTTACTGCTCTGTCTCTGTAAGGACTTTAATATTCAGCATTGGATCCTTCCCAGTTAGTTCAAGCATTTTGTTGCCCATTGCTTGTTTGCAGTGTTCAAGTTGATTCTTGCTAATGATGGTTTATTATTTAGCTATAAATGGCACAGTCCTTTTGCTAACAATGTTAGAATATTATCAACCAGACCACTTCTCATCTGAAAACATTGTTTTCCTTCCGTCCTTCCAGTGATGATCCCTTTGTATGGCGCTGCATCCCTAGTTATGTATCTGCCCTCCCTCCTCCTCTGGACTGGAATTGGACACAGGGATTGTAGCAGCTTCTTTGTTGTTTTCTAGGTTAGAATAATTTCAGAAATCTCTTCCTGTGCTGCATGAGTGAAGTCAATTATAAAGAACACTTCAATGAAAGGATCAACCATCACAAAACTCCTCCAAAGCTGCTCCAGTCTCCTCGGTTGATTTTTTTCAGTTTTCATACCTTTGCCACTCTTTATAGGGGACTTCTAACAGAGACATCCTGAGATCCCACTTCTCCAACCTTTTTCCTCGAGGTGATATAAATATTTACCTGTGTTATAGTTACCTGTGTTGCAGCTGAATGGGACACTGTAATAACACCATGTGTGCACATAGATGTATTCAGCCCCTGGTATAATACACCTTTATTCCCTCAAACCCAAACATAAAATCGGTCTTCTGATATATATATATATATTTTTTTTCCCCCTCAGAAGGAAATGATTGCCTCTGAAATACAATATGTTTATTTGAAGCTAATTACATATAGCTTTCCTGACATAATTCATCTATTAACATTGATCACTTTTGGCTTTCTAAATGTGCATCTTCCTGTTGCTCCTTGGCTATAAGTATTTTATTATCTGACATCCTTCATGAGCGTGTAGAGTACAGGCTTCATTTGAAAACATCACAATCCCTTCATGGCAGCCAAACTCTGCTCCTTGGGGAATTTTGCTACTGACATCTGTAGGAAGGGGTTTAGGTCACTGCTAACTCACATACATTTTGCAGGAGGAGATTTATTATCATTTTGCAGCCAGCCAATGGAATTTTTGTTTGGTTGTTTTTTTTTTTTTTCCCCCAAGACAGAACAGCTTCCATAAAAGAAAACTACTGCCTTTGTGCAGTGACAATGGCAGGGGTTAAAAAAGGACGCTACTCTCACTGGAGCCACGTGAACGTCATTTTTAACCTGAGCTGAAGTGAAAATCGAACGACAAGGCTCCATTTGAGTTCCCCAGATTTCCAGACTGTTGTCTGTAAATCCAAGTCTTTGGCATCCCAAGATTCACACTGAAATCCGTAGGAATGGCTGAAAACCCCACTTAACAATTAGAAGCATAACTTCCACTGACCCAATAAGTGGAACAGAAGTAAGGGCACAAGTGATAGAAAAGCCTCCAGAACAATGTTGATGCTTAGTCATTTAATGTACTGAAACACACTTATAAAATCAAGGATGACAGCAAGGCTTATAATAACCAGCCCAAAATTGACAGATTATTTGCACACCACAGTATTTTTTTCTTTGCAGTAGGAAATGAACGTCCACACAGCGAATTAACACGTGGTAAGATGCACACACAGGAATATTTCTGTGGATTCATATGGAAAGCTTGGAAAGACCAGCCCTTCTCAAAGTCTCGGGGCTTTAAAAATGTAGTAGCTAAATTTAAAATGTGATTAGTGTTGCCCAGATCTCTTAACTGTGAACACGTAGGGAAGCAGCAGTTTGTTGTATGCTGGCTTGTGTGACTTTAAGGCAGAGTAGATGAATCTTAAGATGAGCTTAAATCTTTGAAGCATGACAGAGTATCCTCTGGAAATCAGTAGGAACAGAGATAGGAGCATTTCTATCAATCAGTTACCTGTTCAATAACAGTATGAGAATCTGCACAGGAGAACTCCAGAAACAGCTGCTGTCTTTGCAAAAGACAACTTAAGAGCCTTTCATGTCCAATGCTTTTAGCTGAAGTATTTCTATAGAAAAAAGGTTCTTTAATCCTCAGGATTTAAGCAAAGTTATTTTCAGGAAATATACTTAAAGAAAAAAAAAATCAAACATTGTTTATTGGCTTCTGATTTACAGAGAAGCACAGACAGCAGGTGAACTTACAGAGATATTTGCATTAAGTTGATAAAGTTCTTTCACTGTGCGTCAGGTACTTGTTGATGTTGCTGTGGGGTTTTTTCTTACTCATTTGTTAAACCACCAATGAATTTTCTCACTTTCTGATTCCCTCACTGGAGAGGGGGAGTGACAAGCAGCTGCCTACCAGGGTTAATCCACCACACACTGACTCCCAAGTTCAGAATGTAATTTAATCATCACATTATGCTCTTATTTGTGCATTTATTTTAATCACTGACACACATTTTACTATTTAAGGATGTGCTTAGGACTACATCTTATTACAGACACCCCTCCTCCTATGACCTGATGTTATCTTAATTCTCCCTTCAGTTTGTAATCATACTTCCCCCAGTTTTCATTCCCAAATAAGTTTGTTTTCCTTTTTACATGGGCAAAGGAACCATTTATGGATCAGGGGACACTTTCACACGTGTTGTTAAGAAAAACACAGAGCAAGCTAAACTTCTGTGACAGGACCAGAGGCCAATTTCTGTACTGGTGACGGTGTCCTCACATCTGCAACACAACGTTTTTCCCAGGCAGGGCAAAATATGTAATTACCTTTCTCAACATCCGTGTTCCTTTAGAAACAGCACTTTCAGTTCCTGACTGAATTAATCTACAAAAGGGTTTCTTCTTTTGTTGAACGATGCCAGGTATGTGCACACACACACACATACATAAATATTAAATGCTTAAAGGGAATGCTTTTTGACTCAGAGGGCAGTACAAGTTACCTTGTTTCAGTTTTGTTTTTTGTTCTAGGCTCCCCCCCTATACACAGAAATAAAAAAGTCATCTGCACTGTCACAACCCTTAAAATGTATCTTGAATTCAATATATTTTATAAATTTGAGAAACAAAAGCATTAGGAATAGGCTTTTTTTAAAGCAAGATAGGAAGAAGTGAGGATTAGGCAGATAGGATGCAATTACAGATCAGCAGGGAGTGTGGGATACAGCACAGCTAAGTTAAATCCATGCAAGTCATTATCTGTAACCTCTTGTGCTGGTAAGCTGATGGAAAAATCATACACCAAATTACAAGGGTTAATTCTTTCAGTCTGAAGTGAGTATCCTTTGCTAATTGGTGTAAATGTGCTATAAATGATGATATAAGGCCGAGTAACACAAATTATGAATGAGTTAAAATGTTGGCATGATGTGGAACCCAATATTGTCTCTTCAAAGACTTTTCAGATCAACAGGAGGTCTCATGTGGTTGCTTATGACCATTTTGGAAAGGAAATCCATGTAGAGCTCCCCCCCCAAGTAAAAGTGATGGTGAAATCAGTGTGACACACTGCTGTAAAAAAAAAAAGTGTTCTTAGAGCTGTAATAAACTCTTTAGGTGAGAACTTATTAAATAAGAAATGTAAGAACTCACAGGAGCACCTGTACAGGTATTATTAGTAGTAGTAATACTTTACAGGTATTTTACAGGTATTACAGTATTTTAAAGGTATTATTATTATTATTTCTGTCTATTTGCAAATTCAGAGTTGTTCAGATTTGTTATGCCGGGTTTAATTACTGTTTCTGACAGAATAATCCTTATCAAAGAATGACCTTTACAATAGAGAAGATGTTTTCTGTCAGGAACGCTGACTGTAAACCAAGTGTCAGCAAACTTTTATTGCAGTTTCTATGCAGACCTTTTGTTTTTATTAAGTCATCCCAGGAGAATCAGACATGGGCATCATTGTGTGTTATGGATATCCCTGTATTTAGAACAGCAATATGAAAATGTTTCCCTAAATATTTTTGTGCCTCTAAGCAGGGAGGGCACTTCTTCTCTTCCCTTAAACAATGCTAATCAGAAACAGTAAGATTCAAAATACAACAAGAGCCTAAATATTGTGGCCTTTAAGTACTAAATGTTGTGATGCTGAAAGTTCTGAGATATTAATGTTTTTCAGAAATCAGACCCCAACTGTTTAAGCCTGAAAAGCTGTTATTGATAACACCCAGAGGACACAGGTGACTCACAAAGCCGATGTTGTTCTTGGTTTTACAGTGTTGTCTGCACATTTTCGGGTCTGCGAGCCGTACACCGACTACAAAGGTCGCTACCACTTTGGGTTCCACTGCCCCCGTCTCTCTGACAATAAATCCTACATCTTTTGCTGTCACCATAACAACACAGTGTTTAAATACTGCTGCAATGAGACAGAATTCCAAACTGTCATGCAGATGAACTTAACGGGGAGTGCAGATGGATACATGCATAAGTAAGTACATGAGTTTTACAGTTCTCCTCACCAAACTGGTCCTGGTCTAATAACGTGGTCTCAGATGCATTTAATAATGGGAGCAATTAGAATAATTGCATTTACAGAAAAACATTGCTAAAAGGTTTTTGCATCTTTAAAAGAAAGGATATTTCAGCTTTGATTGCCCTGCTTTGACGTGGGCTGTAAACATTGCAAGGAGAGCATACACGTAAAAGTTGCATATAAATGTAACAGATATAAAGTTACATCTAAAAGTTACCAAAGTCTCTTCCCTGACCCTAATTTGATGTGAACTATGTTTAAATGTACATCAGTAAAAATAAACCCCAAAGCTGTTCCTAGGGGAGAGAGAGGGAGTGAGTTGACATTTTCCATATCAGCCCAAGTGCACTATTTTGAATCTGTGATGTTTTGAATATAAATCCCTTGTAACAAATCGCTGACCTTGGGGAACAGAATGTATTTGCTTATATGCCAGCATTGTGTGGTCTCCTTGCCTGTTACCTGGGATACTTCCATGTGCTGCTGGGGGCTGTCCTCCAAGATAAATGTCAGCACTCTCTTTTCTTTAAGAACTGGTAAGTAGAAAAAGTAGATCTTTGGTACTGATTAGGTATTTGCAGGGACAAAAGCTTCACTTGTGGTGGTCTGTTCCCTGTTTGGTGTTTGACATTCGGGCCACGCTAATCTGCTGTGATTTCTTTTGGTGCAGAGGGCAGCTGCGATACGGTGTAAACCTCCAGGTCAAATTCTGATTTATCATCTGCTTTCCCCCTGCCATTTTATTCTGGTGTTCAGCTCCTCCAGGGCAAGGAAGGGGCAGATCAAAGACAACTGGAATCCCAGGCTGGGGATTTTTGTTTTGGTGTTTTTCCTCTGCGGTGCAAAAGTCAGTGTGTGCGTTGTCATTCCTTCCTATGGAAGCAGGTGCAGGGCTCCTGGGAGACTGTGGTGTCGGAATACTGATGCCTGTTGTAACTCCCTGCGTGCAGTTCAGCCCAGTCTGGAGTCAGCAAACCATTATCTTCCTTAAAAACCACGTAGTGGCAGACAGAGCCAGAATCTGCTGCGTGCTCAGAGTGATGAAAAGAGCCACAGTCATCTCAGAGCTCGGGGTGTCACTGCCCAAATGCAGCTCAGACAAGTGGGAAGTCAGCACTTCAGGCTTTTCCCAATATCCCAGCAGCTACTCATGGGCAGAGCTTACTAAGGTAAGGCTCTTCTGCTCTTCCTTCCACCAACAACCTGAAGTGTGGAGGGCATAGTGTGTTATATTAGTTTTCATTTAGATTGAAAAAAAAAAAACCACCACAAACCACAAAACCCCCCCAACTCATCTTACTCAGTTGTGATGGAGAAAGGTACCTCTGTATTTTTCTGGGGTAAGACTCATGTTTGAGAACCACCTGCAGAATATTTACCCTAAATGCCTTCAATCCAAAGTTTCCTGGAGACTTTTAGCTCTGTGTGATCTTTCACAAAGGTAGGTGAAATCACGTTAAATACAATAAAAAGCTTTTGGACAAGTGCAGGAGTGAAACCAGCGTTGCCCTTTTGTAAAGCCCTGAAACATCATTTCTGATGAATCTGTTAGGACCAGGAAAACGAAGAGCTGCTTCTTCCCACGTAAAACTCCACCACTGTAGTGAGACCCTGAGCTCACTGACATGGGTGGAAAACTTCCTGGTAATTTTAGGAGGAGCAGAAAGGAGTGAATCCTACAGGCCTACATTTTAAAACACTGCAGAAAGCTTCTTACTTAATACACTCTGACTTTACTTAACATGTACAATGATTAAACTTTATTTGGATTCTAATACATCCAGGGTTCAGTTGACAAAGTCAGCTCTGGCTTAGTTCTAATTTCACACACCACCGAAAAAAATCCTGATGAAACCTACTGTACTGTAGCAGGGGAGAATAATTTGGGATATGGGAATAGCAATGAACCGAAGGAAAAAAAAAAGGATTATAGTTTTCAGGGAAGAGTGATTCAGCATTATTGCTTGGTTTATTTCAATATTATTATTTGGTTTATTTTTCCCCTTAGCCATTCTGGTGATCATCAAAACAAATTTCTTCTTTCATAATACAGCTGAGGGAAGAAATTAGTGAAGTGACTTGTCATGGCACAGCTGAAAAGATGTGTTTGTCTTCTACAGTCCCACAGTACAACTTAAGCCACATTTATTTACAGTTTTCCATTACTATAACAAAAGATTTCTATGCTTTCTAAGTCTTTGCCATCATGCAGATTAATCAGTTTATAATATTTTTTAATGTGAACAATTCTCTCAGTATTAAATATAGAAATACAAATGGTGTCTAACAGACAAGAAAAGTTCTGTAAGGCCTTAAAACTGTCTGAGAAGTTGTTTAACTGTTCTTAAAAATACATTCACTTGAATCTGGTTTTCGTAGTCTTTCATATTTTCTGTCATGCATGTTTTGGTGGATTATCAGTAGTGCTACTGTTCTAGGGGTCCATAATCTGCTACTGGAACTGTGTTATGGAAGTAGGTAACGTATCCATGTTTTTGCCTTATCTGTTAGTCCAGGAAAAAAAGGGGAAAGAAAAAAATCACATTTAAAGTGTACATGCAAAACCCACACTGGTTTCTTCAGTGCTAGAGGTACCAAGGGGTTTGGTAAGATATAAACTTGCATGTCTTTGGGGCAACACTCACTGTTACTACTGGGAACAACAGCCCCATTTAAGGAGAACAGGGAAAGAAATGCTTTCCATGACCATCTGCCCACATTTAAACTCTGCAGCTGCAGAATTCAGCTCACACTCGTTTTGATTTGTTGGTTTGGTTTTCAAACCTGAATTCCCACATGAATTATTCTCTGCTAATGTGCTGCACATAAAACCCAACAAAATCGACTAAAAAGATACACTCTGGTCATAACCAGCTCGTCATCTGCCTCAAAAAGTGAATTATTGGATTGAAGGAATCATAAAGCTAAAAATAATAATAAAAGGATGTGTCTTTTTATTTGTCTGTAGGGATGTTAGAGAAATCCAAGCAGGATTCTGTAGATGGAATAGGAGGACAGGGATGGCAAAAGTATTTCTTGTTCTTAGAGAGCCCAGTTCAAGGCTCCCTGAAGTCAGAGCAAATCTTTCCATTTACACAAGTGGGCTCTGTATCAAGGTTATTCCATATATATTCTATATATCATCCTATTTCTAGAAAAGATGGTTGAAAATAATGAGCCCCTAAGCTTTTCTGATAGGTCTGTGAATTACCCTGTTTTTTCTCTTCTGTATTTCTGGTCTTACTGTTCTTTTAAATAAGATTGTTCATTTTCTAATTAAAACATCTTCATTTGCAGGACAGTTTCAATTTTTACTATAATTAGTAGCCATTCAACAAAATTAACATTTTCTACATCTTAATGGTTTGAGCAACAGAAAACACCAAGGAATGGAATTTCCCTCTGTGTACTTAAACCTACTACTTACTATTTTTGCCTGTGATTTTTCACAAGGCCCTTTTGATAGTGCTGTTGTCCCACTGTCTGTTATTTAAAATAAAGCAGCCTTTCGTTTTTGGACTTGTGAGAAACAGATGTTATTTAGGAGGAGCAGATGAATATGATTAATGAACTGTTGCTTCAAACTGGAACACTCGAAATAGCTCTAATTTTCACTAATCAAAATTTTGATGGGCGAAATTAAATACCGAAAACACACCAAAAAAAAAATATCATTTTGAGTTAACTGTAAGAAATGTTCCTGCCTCTTGAATTGTTGACAAAAAAAAAAAACACCAAACCAAAACAAAAGTCTTCTGGTATTTCCATTCTCACTATGGATCAAATGCAATAGAGGCAAAGACTCTGGAGTTAAGGGTTTTCAGAAGCTTTATATTTTGTCTCCTTCCAATCCTCCTGGATATTTACTGCCTTTTTTTTTTTTTAAATTCTTAAATTTTAATTCTTAAATTTTAATTAAATTTTTTTTTTTTTTTTTTTTTTTTTTTTTTTAATTCTAGTCTTGTGTAGTACTAAAGTTACACAGGAAGGGACCCATTAACAGCTTGGACCTTCCTGTTGTTACTTACATTCCATTTGCTATGGAACCTTATTTAATCTAAAGGTGTCACATCTGTGGAGTGGAAAAATCATTCCCTGGAGGGAAGAATCAACCTCCTTAAGTGCTGACACAGAAATTAGAATTCTGATTTCTTACCTGATTTCTCATTTCAAATCCTGTGGGTTTTGTTCTTTTTTAAAGCATACACTGAAAGGCATTGAAATGGAAGTGAAAGTTTAAAGGAGAGGCTTGAAATGTTTTAAATCAAAAAGGCTGGGGACATGTTTTTTTTTAAAATGTCAAAATATCTTTCTGGCTTGCACCTATAACATTCTCAGCCTTTTTTCTTCTTGCAGCACTTCTGTTTTGATCAATGTTCTGATAAAATGCAGTTCCCTCAAAGTTTCTCTGAGTATCTGTGAAAGGGGCCGTGGCTGAGTGTGGGGTCAGTTTATTTATGTGAGTTCAGGTCCGTGGAGATTTGTGGGTTGCCCACCTGTTACTTTGATATAATTTTTCTCTAAGACTGTCTTCCTAATGGCATTTTTTACTAATGTCCCTTCAGCTTCCTCTTGTTTCTGCAGTCTCTGGTACAGGTACTTCCACATTAGCTCATGGGTCTAAATTAGCTATTTTTGGTTTATACTTTGTACTTTTTTTTTTAAAATCAATCTCATTCTTACCCAGATTTCTCCTCCTCTGTTCTGACCTCATCCACCCCACACACAGTTTCCAATCCAAACTGCATTTACACCTGACAGTCATTTTTCCTTTAATAATACTTCATCTCCAGCAGAGCTTTAGCAATTCTTCCCCTTTTTGATCTCCAAATTCTTGACCCCTTCCACCTTTTCCTCCTGTGTTCCTCCCCTTGCTCTTAATATCTTTAATCACCTGTCATAGCTTTACAGCTCCGTGTCAGCAGCTGATAATTTTCATGGCCTTTATCTAAAAATACACTTTATAACTACAGCAATATATATATTTCAGTGTAGTACAATCTTCCAGTGAAATGAGTTGTGTAATAGGATGTTGTCGATGTTCTTCATACCTGAATTTATTACCAGGAAACTGAGGGGTCTTCAGCAGCCCCTCTTGAAATCCTGCACTTCTACTATTATCTTCTTTATCCAGTAGTAATTATTATTATATCCAAAGCAAATTCAAGCACATTAAACATCTGGTAATAGAAATGGTTTGGGATGCAGGTCAGCAGTGAATGTTTCCAAATTATGGGCACTCTTGAGTCTCAGTTATTAATTCCAGCCTATTTTCCTCCGGTCAGCCCTCACTCTCAGAAGTGCCCTGTCACTTGCAGGTGGGTGGCTCTCTGGGAGCGAGAATTACCAGAATTTGGGAGTGAGAATTTGCAGAGTAAGACGTGCAACCCGTCAACCAAATAAGTGCCAGTGCTCTCACTTTTAAAGCGTGGTACACCAAATTTATGTGCTGATAGAGGTACACAGAGGAGAAGGAGAAATAAAATTTTTTTGGTAAGAGATGGGGGGGCCTTGGTATTTAAAAATCTCCCATTTCAATGCATATAGAAGTATTCAGATGGAAATAATAACTTATTTTTAAAGGCACATGCTTTAGAACAAAATTTTGTTTAATCATTGATAAATTTTATATATTATATAATTTTATATATTAATTATGTTCTATGCATTATATGATATATTACCATATTAATATATAATATATAACATATATAGTAATATGAGTATATATTTATTATATATTAATAGATACTATTTACATATATTTACATGTTTACATATTTATGTCAATGTATAATAATATGTATCGTTATGTATTATATTACATAATTTTATTTATTATATAATTAATGAAAAAAACTTGGTAAAATAACACAGTGACTGAGAGACAATTTGTCTTCCCTTTTTTCTTTCCCAGCAACTACAACGATAATATTACTATATTAATATATAATAATATAGACATAATAATATCTAATTAGAGATTAAGAATAATATATAGTATATTATGGATACTATTTAATATTTTAATATTAATATGTATTTATAGATTATATAGCTATGTATACTATAGAATATATATTAATTACATACATTCTTGTATGTAATTAATTTACTATAAAATACATATTATTTATTAAACAACCTTGATAAAATAACAGTGACTGAGAGGTAACTTCTTTTACTGTCCCTTTTTTCTTTCCCAGCAACTACAGCTATAATGTTACTATAATATATGAGATATACTGATCTATAGTATATTATAATCTATAGTGTATTAATAATATATAGTATATTCATAAATACTATGTAATATATTACTATAATATATACAATAGAACTGTAGAATAATATAGTATATTATATATAATTTAATATATTCTATCATCTAATAAATTTATATATTATAAAATTAATGAAACAAACACCTCAATAAAACACCTCAGTGACCATTCCAGAGAGAGAACTCCTTTTGTTGTCCCATTTTTTTTTGTTTTTGTTTTTTTCTCTCCCAGCAACTACAGCGCCCTGTTGGGAGTGTGGATCTATGGCTTTTTTGTGGTGATCCTGCTCATCCTGGACCTTTTATATTACTCCTCAATGAACTATGACATTTGCAAGTTTTACCTGGCGCGGTGGGGGATCCAGGGGAAGTGGATGACCCAGGGACAGAGCCGATGGATTAACCCTGCTCAGGACCCAAGGCAGGCTCAGGCACGGCCTCAGCCAGAGACTCAGCCCCAGCCTCGGACATCACAGACAGTACACACTCTAAAAGGAGATGCTTTAAGCCCACCCCTGATGTCTTTTCAGAGTTCATCTGCCTGGTGAGTAACTTCAGACAATTGATATATATTCTCTTGGCCCTGCTGTTTTGTAATGTGAATAATCACCTGGTTTTGGAAGGGTCTGCAAATTCAGGCTGGACAGCACCACTGCTAGCACATAACTCTTGATATCATGAACTGGCTTATGGAATTACTGCTTAGGAGCAATGTCTCACTCTGGAACATGTTAAGAAAGACATCTCTTGATGCTTTTCTCAGAGAAATAGGTGCTGCCATCTCTCAGTGCTTGACAGTTCTACTACGGTCATACAAAGCTTTGTTCTACATCAACCATTATAAAATTAGTTTTAATCTGGTCTCAAAGACTAATTGCTGTGTGTATCTGTTGGTCTGGTTATAAAAGACTGTGTGTATCTATTGATCTGGTTTTAAAAGACTGTATAAATAGCAGCACTGAAAGAGCTTCAGTGTGAGATGTCACAAATTCTCTTTATTTATGGCATGAGATACAGAAACAACGTAAAAACCAGGTTAGTCTTTTTTATATGCACAGCCAAAAAAGCATAGCTTGGTCTCATTTGACAGAGTGACACAAGTAGGCTACTGTAAAGCTAAATTCTACAAAGCCAGAACAAAATCTCCAAAAAAACCCCAGATCAAATGGGAGACAGATACTATGGGAGCAAGCAGAACTTGGAAGTATAAATAGAAGAAATTAAACGCAGGTAGCCATGGGACAAAGTGATACTGAATTGTTTTGGACTGTTTTTTTTTTTTTTTTACCAAAGAAAACAAAAGGAAAGGGAAAGAGCTGAATAAAACATTTCTCTGAATAAGGTGTCAAGAAAGGCAGGGAGTTTCTTTCTTGGCAAGAAAGCAGAAAGATCTGGAAGGATGCAGAGAGAGTACAGAGTCAGCAGTGTATTTTAGAAGTGTTCCAGAAGCCTGAGTGCTGAGTTTTGGCAAAATAAAATTATCTAAGAATGAGGAGGGTGAAAAAAGATGACTCCTCAAGCTGTAGAACATGTAAAGCCACAGCACTGATCTCAGGCTGAAACCTTTGGGTATCCCTGTGTGGCAGGTGGGATGATGACAGCAACAGTCCTTTTATTTCATGATTCGCCCCTTAATTTTAAGTCTAGAGCACACAGAGTTGAAGGTTTGTTGCAATTAGTGATGGTAGTTTGACAAAGATCAGTGAAAGAGGAGGTTTCTTGGCATCATAGCCAGTACTGGATGTATCCAGGTCAGGCTTAAGGGCAGTTCCAACAGGCCTTGTCCAAACAGAAGAGTCTAAGGCTGCTACTTAAGAGAAAGAATTACTTGTGCTTAATTGTAAGCACTATTCTTTTCACTCCTTTTCCCCTCTTCTTTCCCTTTTTCTTCTTCTAATTCTTCCAGCTATTTTTTCACAAGCTGATTTCCGAGTCTTCAGTTAAAATTGCCATGTATGTTAAAAACATTTGTAGCACAGTAATTGTATTTTAGCTTAATACTTGTGTATGTATACAAAAATGACTACATATATACATAAAAAGCTATTATTCTGGTTATACCACTTAGTAGTTCTGCCACACCATTATAAATTGTAGCTATCCAATAATTCTTGAAGGATTCCTGGTCACATTTTATTGCTGATTTCCCTTGTTCTGTTTCTCTGCTTTTCTTGAAGCGTTAAGAGGGCAATGTATGTTAGGATCAGGTGAGCACATCCCACATGCTCCTTTTCCTGTTTTTGCAGTCCTATGTCATTGATAAGTCACTCCAATAACCCTCACCTCTTTCCCAGTGAACTCTTTGTCTCTGCTCCCCTCAGTTCCCATAAAATCGTTCCTTTTTTTTTCCACCTAATCTTTTCATTGCTCAATGGAAGAGACAAGTAGATGTTTCCCTGGCAAAACCTATTAATCCCTTTTATTTCAGCAGGTAAAACACTACAAAAGGTGCCATATTTTCAAACTGATAACCTGCAACTTTTGAAACTCAAGTAAGTGCAGAGATGATTCAGTGTGAGTTGGATACATAAAAAATAGCAGTAGGCACTGGTGATCACAGGCGAGATGTTTAGCATGCAAAGGAGGTTTTTGAGTAAACAGCTCCCTCAGAAGATGACAGATTTGTGTACTACAGCAATTGCTACCACAGTGGGGAGTGGGTTGCCTGGCTATTTATTCCTCTGTTAGATAATCTGCAGGTTATATACGTGAAAATATGGTAATTTTGCCCTACAGAAATGAAGCTCAGAGTCTGGTTTTCTCAGTCTATGTTTGATGAGCAACCTCAGTACTGTCTGCTCAAAATCTAATTGTACTGTCAGTGAAGAGGTGCAATGGACTTACTGGATTTATTTTCCATCACTGGATTTAAAATTACAGAGTCTAGTAATTCTTTTCCTTTTTTAATTTTACACCTGAATTTCCGTTTCTCTACATCGTGACACCTGCTCTGGTACCAGCAGGTTTCCAGGCTTAAAATAAGCCACTTTGCAGTTTGTGTTGCCATTTTTAATGTGCCCCAAGCTAGAGAAAATAAACATTTTCCTTTAGCACTTCACAAAACACGCCATGAGTGTACAGGGGGTGATACGAGAACAGTTCCTGTCTACGGATGAGCATTTTGAAAATAGAAAATTAATCCTGGGGGATGTGAATATATCCCAGGGCGTAAAAACTTAAATACTGTTTGAAACGTCTTCCCGAAGCAGTTTGCAGGTTTTCATGACGACAGATGTTGTGGAAGTTGTTAACTTCCTGTGCTACATTTATCCAAGTACAGCCAAAAATATGCCCATTCTAGAAGACACACTGCATGAGAATTCTTGCACATCAAGAATTTCAACCGCTCTGAAGACTTTGAGTATCCTTAGAGAACTGACAGAGTAAGAAACTGCCCCAAGAAAAATGTCAGGATCAAACTACAGCTTGTAAAGCAGTTTGGGATCTTCCTGGATAGGAAAAAAAAATAAAAAATGTATAAGTAAGTGGCTTTTAGTTTATCATTTCTTCTCTTGTCCTGGTTTAAATGCCATGAATTGGCAGTGAAACCAGTGGCAGAAACAGGTACATCAGAGAGGAAAAATCAAGCAAGTAATAGTATATAGTGGGTAGAACCAGCCCCAGGATGTTTAAATGTTTTGTCATAGCAGACCACTTCATTATTTACTTGAGACAAAGAGGACCATGTATAGGCATAATATTATTATAACTGAAGAAGTCTGGAATCTATTATACACTCAGCTGGCTGCTCTGCAGTGCTGGGCAGGGAGAGGAAGGAAAACCATTTGTCTCAGGGAACATCCAACCCCCCCTTTGGAAAAATGTGACTTCGCCCTGTAGCTTGTGGATTTTGCAGCCCAGCTAATGTTATTTCTTCTTCAGTATGAAAACCATCTGAGGGCTCCCCAGAGGCCTGTATGGTCAGAAGGTCCTGGTGGGTGAATCTCCACAGCCCAAACACCGTCACAGACTGCGAGTGAAGGAGCTCACGCGGAGGTGCCTTCCCTTGGGGGTGGGGCACGAGCTGGGCAAGCAAATGGGTTTCCACTGCTCAGATCAAAATTCTGACCACTGCAACAACCCATTCTCACAACCCTGGGAATATTGTTAATTAATTAATTAATTGTTCATTAAGGATGACTAAAAGTAAAGGTCAGACCTGCAAGGAGTAGAAAGTGTGGGCAGAGTTTCCCCAGGTTCTCTGTGGCCGTGCCGTGTTCCAGATCTGAGAAAGGACATGATCACTCTGCCTTGCTCTGGTGATGTTAAACTCCTCCCCACCTCCTTCAAGGATGCAAATCCCAGGGAATGCTGTCTTGAAGTCCAGCATTTGCCTCTCTGCTCCCCACCTTTCTGCACAACAGCACGCAGAGGCAATGCCTGTGATCATACGAGTTATGCTACAGGACTCAAAGTTCTGGAAACCTGCTGGTTGTAAAGTATCAGCCCAGCAGGGTTAGCCAGAGATTATTTCCTTTACACAGTTGGAATGGCTTGGAAAAAGGCAAGTCTATTTTAGTTTCCTTCATTAGTCAACATTTACTGTGAATTTCTGCGAGTCACATTGTCTTTTGGACAACAAAGAGAATGGTTTTTAGCCTGCTGCTGTTGACCTGGTGCTTGACAGCTCTTCCAAAGCACTTCTATTCAAAGAGAGAAAAAAAAAGCCTACAAAAATATTGGCAGGGTTTAGGAGCCAGCAGGTAACTGAGCATGTCCACAGCAAGTGTACCAAAACCACTTAAATACTTTGCTGGTGGTTAAAAAGTCTATGGGAAAGAATTTGCTTTGATACCAAATTTTGAAACAGGAAATAATAACTTCCATACCTTCTAAGAGCTGCTCATGCAGTGAGAACATGGCCATAGTCCTCCAGAAACATGAGCCACTGGGGTGACAGGAGGTGACCACCTCAAAATCTGCCATGCTCCGAGTCTTGTTTGTTTGCCCAATGAGGCAACATTCAAATAAATGGGGGGATTTTGAATTATTTAAATGCAAATGATAAAAATAAACCCAAGATACATGAGTATCTTCTCCCTTGCACTTAGAAATTCACTATTAGCATGGGAAGTTAAGGCAATATGCAAGATTTCCATTCACCTCAATCTGAATATAGACATTGTTTATATTGTTATACACTGTATCTTTTGTCGATACATTAATTGATTTCATGCCTTATTCTCCTTTTCTTTTGGCTTATAGGCCCCATATTGCAACATCTGTTTCTCTGCGTTCCTAATTTCAGATTCACGGGATGTGGGCTGTTGGATATTCCCTATTTTAGCTGTTTCCCAGCCTTTCCATTGAATTGGGACTGTCACACTCAGGGAAGGCTTCAGAGAAGTCTTTAAACGGATTGTACAGTTGAAGGGATTTAACTCAAATATGGTAATGAATTATCAGAAAGTAGTAATTAAGACAAAAAAGTAGTTAAAAGGTTATCTGAAGGCTAAATGAGCTCTGCACACTGAGGAATGAAAGCCAGTAGAATCCCTGGAAAGCAGTTCCGAACAACTTCCACATTTAAATTTCCTCATGCATTTGGAGTAGAGTTTCTTGCAGTGAGATCATTGCCTCATCCACATCATCCAAATCCGGAATAAAACCACTGAAGTCGCAGAAAATTTGTGTGAAATCAGGAGGCTCCAATTAAGCCCACAATTTCTCTGCACGATGTCACAACAGCAGCACACACAGAGGAACGAGTGTGACAGCCTGAGTTTTATCAGCCAGTTCCACCTTCTCTGTCACAACAGAAACCACGACACTTTAAAGCACTCTACAGGTGTTTGGGTGGTTACAGAATTCTTATCTGTCACATCCTCTTAGGTGCCAGGTGCTCCACAAGTGATTGCAACAGCAACATGCACGTTTCACACCTCCTAAATGCGCACTGAAAAATAAAATAAGCTCACTGAAAACGAGCCCAGTTGTCTCTGACATGCTTTTAGCTGGGTCTGGAGTAGCAAAGGTGTAAAGCAGGGAGTAGCTCCCATACCTTGTATTAAATTACACACTCTCAGCTTTAACTGGCTGGGACCAGAGCTTTTTATTACATTGATGATATTCAGCTCATTGCTTCTAGTTTTCCAGAGGCTGAATAAGCCAGGTGGACAAGCACGTGACAGGGAGAACAAACAGCATCAGCCGAAGAGATCACCAGTGGTAGTAATAATAAAAGGGGAGGAGTTAAGGAGCTGGACATCATGATCTAAAAAGGTATAACTGCATTTATGTAAACAAATGCAACAGCAATTAGTTTCTAAGAAACTGTTTGTTTCTAAGGAACAAATAAAAGAAAGCACATTTTCAAAAAAGAAAAAGGGGAAAAAATGGAAAAAGGGTAAAAAAAAAAAAAAGATGGGCAGAAAGCTGTCCATCTTCAGTAGTGTATGGCCCAGAGAGCTACTAAAAATACCTGCAAAACAACTATCTATGTGCATTTGGTGATTTTAACTGAAGTGAGGATGAAGAAAAAAAAAAACCAAGAAAAAAAAACACAAGAGAAGAGTCTGAAGTAAAATCCCATTGCTTTCAGCTTGGAAAATCAACTCCCAGCTTATACTTTGGATGTCAAGAAACAAATAAAACCCTGACTTGAGGAGGAACAAGTAGGTAATAAAGCTGATCGTTTACAGACCCATTTGTTATTCTCTGAGGTATCATTAAACAAAAAGCCACATGTAATAAATAATCCTTTCCGAATATGCTGAGATTTCTACATTAAATAATGGCATATTATGGGATAGTAAAGAAATTCAGTACTGAAATCACCAAAAGCCTCTCTGCTAATGCTGAATACATGACTGTAAATGGAAAGGATGTCAGACAATTATTTTCAGTGACAGCTGAGGTCAGGAATCTACCACATCATTACTTTCATTGTCACTGTCCCCTGATCATGACAATAACAACCACAGCAAGCAATTAGTCACTTCATCAGAAAAGTGCTAAAACATGTTTGTATGACCCCGCTTTTGTAATGATGTTCCACTGAACAGCTGAAGAAAAGGCCAGAAATTAGGCACAGTCAGTTTTTCATCATTAGCAAAATATCACATATATGGCTGCTGAAGTCTCAGAAGCAAAACAGATGAAGAAGCATTGAAATTTGAGTCATTTTACTCTTCATTAAATCATGAGGGAACACCGATGCCAATCAGCAAATAATTTTCAGGAACTTAAAAGGATTTGGGGAAGTTATATGACCAACATTGTCATAAATACATCTGCACAACATATCCGCAATTCACTTCAGCAAAAAAAAAAATGCCTCTGAAAAGACTTTGAAATACGCTGTAAAAAAATTTCTTGGAAATTGGAAATGCTAACGAGGTAAAACCATCTTAAGGCATTAAATGGCAGGAATGTGACATTTCATTCAAACACAATTAGACATGCTGCTAATTTTAGTCCCAGCCAGGTGATAACATGATCCCAAAGTGGGACACATTACTTTAAACAACAGTGAAACGAGTTTAATCAGCTCAAAATTATGGAGTCCCCACAGAGCAGCAGCAAAGGAATAGTTGGTAGAAACTTGCCACACCTCAGAATATACAGGAGGGTAAAAAGGAGGTGTAAAAAGAGGGTATGTGTGAAATAAATAAGTTACCTCACTTCCCAATAGGTGTATCTGTTTCCTGCTGGTTATATGCATTGGTAACCTTTGGGATCCAAAAAATGTCAAAGGTGGAATGATTGTGGAGACAACCATTTACAGTAAGAGTTAAAGGCAGGGATAGAAGGGTGTTTGCATTTGGTCACCTGGCAGAAAAATGACTGTTGGGCTCAAATCTGAAAGAGAAAAAGGTTCAGTAACAATATTTTTTTCTGAAGGGCTGGTGCTCTAGTACATGAATGAGCTTATGCATAAAGGTTATAGGAATTGTGTGTTTTAATATGCTAATCATATCCCTAAGCTGAATTCTGCTGCCCCACGAGCTGACACCCCACACAGGCCACCTTCTGCCTGCTGGAAATCATCACTACTGTGGAGCAGCACGTGGGAAAGTAATTGCAGTGAGCTCCATCAAAAATTAGAGTAAATTAATTAAAGAGTCATTAATTATATTCTGCATTGATTGGTGCAACAGATTTTAATCAGTGACACAGGCTGAGGGAGGCAAAGGAATTTTTTTATTGCATTCTAAACTTTTCATCTCTGAAAAGTGGTGAGTCACAGGCAGCTGCTGAACCCAGCACCTTTTGTCACTCTTACATCAACAGCTCCTCTCCAGCAGTTTCACCAAAAAAGTTCTAAAGAAATTAGGATTGGAAAGCAGGCAGAGATCACCCTTTCACTCACCAAAACCCTCTCTTGTGCTGCTGAAGTTAACAGCTAAAACCACTAGAAGAACACCTGCTTAATTTGCATTTTAAGACATTTTAAAGGAAATTACTTGAGAGTTGACTCCATATTTTTTTTAATATTCACTGAAGCCTCTCAGAGCATAACAAAAACAGGCATCCTAATTAAAAAGAGCCCCAGTGTTTGCATGAACAACTAAATGTGGCTGCATTTTTGGGGATGTGTTAAAAGTACTGCCTAATTGTGATGCTAGTGAAGAAAAAAAATAAGCTTGGTTCAGTAGTTGCCAACTCTTGTTCAGGTTGACTCGTCCTGGGAATACATAAAGCAAAACTAAAAATACCTGAGGCAGCCCAACAACCAGACTTGGCTGGAAGGGACAGGTTGTGAAAAAGTTAGAGACAAGTGAGATAATAAGGAAAAAACACCTTGTTAAGCATTAAGATACAGAAAAGAGTAATCCAAATCTTCCCTAATCTCCCAGTGTTACACTAATAAGTTTAACCTGTGAGGGCAATCACTGCCTCGGTTGTATTTCTTCCTTTATTCTAGTTCAATAAATGCAAACATGGTCTAGAATTTTTTAAAAAGGCAAAATTAGTGAAAATAATCTGGGGGATTGTCTGGCATTCCCTTATCTTTCCTAGAAGCAGTTCTCATGACTGCTGGCCATAGCTGGAGTCGGAGCTGCTCCTGTGTACGACAGAAGTCCATGAATCCTTAGTATTCCCTATTATATCCATAGGCCGTGGTGTATTTATCCCCACAGTGCCAAACTGATCCAGTTTTGGTGCTTCCATTGGACAGATGAGACAGAAAAGCTTATCTGCTTACTGAGGGCCCCACTGAAAGTATTTGACAGTACTTCCATTATCGGAATTTGTGTAAAAAATGTGTAAATTCTGTAATACTTTTGTAATAAGAGCAAGATTCTTCTAGTTGGCCCTTACCTGACACACTGTGAGGAGGATGCAGGGGAGCACAAGGGTAATTTGAAATATCCAGTGATACAAGAGGTAACTACTCACCAGTTCCCTACACAATAGGATGGATAATAAGCCAGCTAATGGAATTCTGGAGTACATAGAGAGGAGATGCCAATTAGAAGTAGGGAGCTGTTATCTCACTAGTAGTGAGATTGCTGGGGGGAAACACCACCTGCACTAGGGCCTGGAGCAGGAGGAATTGTAATGCCAGATGGGAAAGCATTCAGAAAGAGCTGCAGAGCTTATCTGACTTCTGTCAAACTGCAAGAAGTTTAAGAAGCTCAAGGCTAAAAGAACATTAAAAGGCAATTTGAACTCAGTCTGTAAATTCTTCTTGGTGAGGAGATGTCAGATAATCAGCAAGCAAAGACAGAAAAATATTCAATACCTGGGAGATCTATTAATACAAAGCCTGACTGTTGATACAGAGCAGGATTAACCTCAGTCAGTTTGACCATTTAGGAGTCCTACATCTACTAGTTGTTTAAGGACCCTCACCAGCACATTGAAAGGGGCATTTTTTATAAGGCTATTCATTCCACCTTCTCTCAGTGGATGGAATTGCTTGGAAACTTATTTTGATTAATTTTTTGATATCGTGCTGGAAGATGAGTTTGTAAAAGTCATTAACATTTAACCAGATGAAGTTTGCCAGTGGGATTCATCTCACCTAAGAGTGCACTTCTTTCAAAGCTGGCAAGTCATCAAGGAAATGTCTTGGAGATGCAACAAAACAGCCATTATTTGGGATTTTTAAAACTGGCAAGGACCTTGTGGAATATAAGCAACGGTGAGAAGAATGGGAAGCTAGGTCTGTACAGAAGGTCAAACTGAAGGCCCTAAGGAGAATGGCTCTTTAAAATCTGATTTATCTGGGGAATGTGTAAGACTGCAGTTCCAGAGGACGGACTCACACCAAAATCAGTTCTCATAGAATCATTAGGTTGGAAAAGACCCTTAAGGTCACTGAGTCCTGTCCTTCCCCCAGCCCTGCCAAGGCCACATCCACAGGGCTTTGAAATCCCTCCAGGGATGGGGACTCCACCCCTGCCCTGGGCAGCGGTGCCAGGGGTGGACAACCCTTTCAGTGAAGAAATTTCTCCTAATATCCAATCTAAACCTCCCCTGGCACAGCTTGAGGCCATTTCCCCTTGTTCTGTCCCTTGTTCCCTGGGAGAAGAGACCAAACCCTGCCTGTCTTCAACTTCCTTTCAAATAATTGTAAAGAGCAATAAGTTGCCCCCTGAGCCTCCTTTTCTCCAGGCTGAGCTCCCCCAGCTCCCTCAGCCGCTCCTGCTGCTCCAGCCCCTTCCCTGGACACACTCCAGCCCCTCAATGTCTTTTTTTTGTCCTGAGGGGCCCAGAACTGTCCCCAGGATTTGAGTTGTGTCCCCAGCAGTGCCAGCACAGGGACAGGCACTGCCCTGGTCCTGCTGTCACACCATTGCTGACCCAGCCCTTGGCCTCCTTGCCCCTCTGGGCACACCTGGGCTCATGTCCAGTTGCTGTCACCAGCACCCCCAGGGCCTTTCCCAGCTTTCCAACCCCTCTGCCCCAGCCTGGAGCTGCAGGGATAATGGTTGTGACCCCCAGCAGCACATTTTCCTACTGTTGCAATCTCGTCACATTTAACTGAGCAGTCAGAAAACACCAACCAGCAGCTGCACATCAAAAAAAAAAAAAATCACGATGCTTTTTTCCCAATTATATCATCCTCTACCACTAGGGAACACAGGGGACAAACATGTGGCCTTCTTCCTCCCCACCTCTTCCAATAAATGCCTGATTATGCAGCTGCTGCATAATAGCTGCTGATGCCACAGGACTGCACAATCAATCCAAAGAATGGGAATCTCTGGGCAAAGTCTCGTCTCAGGCGCCACCTGCCAAATCCTCATCTCTCCCATTCTGTGGGCACAGAAAGCCACTGGTGGTGGTAGCACTGAAGAGGTGAAGATTATTTTTGTGTGTAACTGGCTGCCAATTTTTCATGTGGAAGTGCTGTAAGATTATAGTGGACACAAGAAAATTGATTCTCTGTTAGTGTGTGTGTATATAATAGCTGTTGTTGAACTCATCATTCTGAATTACTCAAGGCTTTCTGCCTCTCATCTAATGTTAAGGTGCACAGCTGATAACTGAACCTACCACTGGGTAGCTCCAAGAAGCTTAAACTTCTGTCATGAAAAAATGAGTGTACAACAGATCCACAATATGAAATGTGCACACAGATGCAAAAAAAATGAGCAAACAATGAAAAATAACACAGAACAAACTGAGAATAACCCACCAGCTGGCAGTCATAATTGTTCACAACAAAAAAATTTCATTGCTTCATAAATTATCGCTCCAGCCGAGCCATACCTCAGTCCAGTGACGCCAACCAAGCGCTGGTTTTCTTCCTCTGTGACTCCAGAAATGCTGCTCAGCAGGGGTCACTGATCCATGCACAAAGATCCTGTTGCAGCCAAAGGACATTTTATACCCCAGCAGACCCTTATCTGGATGCAGCTGTGAGACAATTTAAAATAAATAAACCAGTCACAGTTCCACCAGTGGTGTCAAAACATGTTTCTCTGTAAAACTGGCAATACAGCTCAGATAACCATGAAAAAAAAAAAAATTGTTTTCTTGCCTCTTGCACTCTGCTAAAATTGCCCAGGCTCCTTGGTTTCTTCTCTTTCCACATCACGACACACCTCAACTTCTCCTCTTGCTTTTTACATGGGAAAAGCAGGGAGGAAAAGAAGAAACATTTCTGTGTAAAATTGTCTTTCTAACATCTCTTCCAGTCTGTTGTGCTGTTTCCAGTGATGGTGTTGTGGCTGTTATCCTCCTGCTCCCAGCTGCAAATAAACGGAGTTAAACATTATTTATCACTTGGATGATTATGTGCAAGGAAAACTTACCTGGATCTACCACAGAAGTGGATTAAATTGCAAAAGCTTTGCTCCTATTTAACTGTTGATAATTTTGTTGATGTTAAAAAGCTCTTTTTTTGAAGTATCTTCAGAAAGTTATTTTAAAAGAAATAACTTTAAATTTCATACTGGAAAAGCCACACAAATTCAGTTGTGGAAAAAAATATCATACACAGAAAGAACAGTTGCAGGAAACACAGTGACTTTCATCCTACAATGAAATTTGGCTCTCAACACAGCAATTATTACGTATTTTCTCTTGATCTCAGACTCAGAAGACTAACCCTCATTACTGAGAAGTGAAAGCAGAAAATAAAGCTCTTTGGTAAAAGAAATAACCATTTCAAGAATTATTTTTTATTTCTCTTATGCCATTAATATTTTTTTTCCCCAAACGACAGAATTCCCTGTGTTGTGCAGAGGTAAATTAAAAAAAAAAGCTAAGTTAACTCGGAGTAAATGTACAACTCTGGGCTAAACCACAGGTTTGGGGATCAAAACTCAAGTGCTGAAACAGATTCCTCCCTCCTAAATAGAGGGAGTTGTGCAGCTGGAGCAATTTGAGCCTCTGGCGAGGGTACGGGAGGCAGAACATGAATCTTGTTTCAGCTCTCCTGGGGGAAGCAGCAGTTCTTAGAAAAGACTGTTAATAATCAGGAGAGAAAAATGGAAATGGGAGAAAGAAAGGGGGTGTAAGCTCCTCAGTCAGATGAAATGCAGAGGTGAGCTGGGGACTGAGCAATTGCAGCACCCAGAGGGACTCAGTGCCCTCCTTGCTGCCGGATGAGGGCACAGAGATCAGCCACTCTGCTCTTCAGGGCCACTGCTGTGCCCCCTCTGCCCCTCAGCACCCCCCTTCCTACCAGGGGAATGGAGAGCCTGGAGTAATTCATAGTGATCCAGCTGGGATCCAGTTCAAGGGATTCATGATTTCATTATTCAAATGTGTAAAAATATTAATTTGATCCGCTTTGGAAACCAACATAGAGTCCTGCTTCTAAATCCCCTAAAATCTCAGTGCCTTTCACTTTTGTTGACTTCATGGCCCTTGAAAGAAATCAGCACCTTGAAGCTCTCCAAATGATACCTGAACACTCCAATCTAATGTTTGGCTAATCCCTTTCCCCACTTTCAGCAAGTTCCAACAGTTCAATTTCCATGGAAGTGTTTGTTAGTTTTTATCCTTTGTTAGGATAAAATGCTAGGCACCCTAAGCAACAGTTTTAACAGATTGAATTTTGCTGATGCCAGAGGGAGCAAAGAGCTCCAGGGCAGTAAGAGATGGTAAAAGGAGCAGGATGTTCACCTGATGTAGGGTGGCCTGAGATTTTGTTTAGCTCAGGGGTTTAAATTTGAATTTTACCAAGAAACTAAGCTCCACTTCTACACAAAATGTCAAAGATTATATACAGAAACTGTGGGCCAGATAAATAAATAGATAAATGTACAAATAGCATAATACATACACCCATATAGTTCCTGTGGCCACATTTTTCCTTCTCTTACTAATTTTTCTGTATAGCTCAATTAGAGTCAAGGTACAAACCACACCATCCTGCATTTAACCTCAGCTGTAAGTTGCTAAGACCTGTTGCAACACTTAGAATTGACCATCCCCATAAGATCCCTTACACTGAGTAGAGCTTGCAGAAACACCCTTTTAAAATATGACCTTCACTTATAAATAAATTGATCACTTCATGGCAAAGGAATTATAAAAAAAACCAAAACACATTTACTAGGCTTAATAAAAGAATACACTCTGTAACTGCTCTTCTTGCTGAATCAGGCACTACTGTTATATCAAAGTTTTGCTGGTTGTGTTTTCTGGTTGGTTGGGTTTTTTAAATATCCCTGACAGTATTTTTGGTGCATTAGGAGATGGTGTAAGCAGGGGATGGCAGTGTCCCAACAAGCTACATCATAAATCACATGGTAAGTTTTCCTGCTTGCTTTTTAAACCTGGCCTTCGATTTCTAGCACATCTGTTCAATTCAAATTGTCAGTCAGCATGAAAGGAGGCCTTTTTCTTGTGCCAGGTCCCTGAATTTTAACACAGAAGGGCACGTTCTTGTAAAGCCTCTTGTACTTCCCGTTGTGCTCTGCTGGATCTGAGATTTCTGGGGTGGCACTGCTGGGTAAGGGTTCAGCAGATGTGCAGAATGCTGGAGTATTTGGGATATGGCAGGATACCTGAGTATCTGGGATGTGTCAGAGCTGCTGTTTGGGAACAGATTTTGAAAGCTGGGAACATCAGCTTTTGAGAAATTGGGATGAGCTGAAATCAGAGACACCAGATAATTCAGTCCCAGTACACACTGATGCAGAAATATTCAAAGGTTTATGGTTCCTTCCAGAGATGTGCATGAAGAAATAGCCACAGTTCTCAGGTTTTCCATCAAAATCTTTTAGTATGTTACAGGTCTGTTGTATGTGTTAATAATCAAATCTGCTCATGAATAAATACCAGGGAAGAAGGTTTCTAACCTGAACATGGAGATTCCAGTTTGAATTCCACATGGCAGTACTGGATTGCAAATAGCACTGGATTGTAAATATAAATATTTACATAGAAGACTGTATTTTGTATATTTGCATGTGGCAGTGTGAGACTGAAGATGATGTTAACAGAAGTCCAACCTACACATTTTTATAACTCAGTTTCTGGGGGCAGTGGGACTACTCACTCCCTGAGTTAGGCAGGGGACTTTCAGGCTCCTGCACCTGATGATTCTTGGAGCCAGTAGAGACAAAAAGGGAGTCCCTGCAGCATCATTCCCCCAGCCTGATGCCCCAGGAGGACTAGAGTAGCTCTGCAGAGGTGCCTGTTGCTATCTGTTGGCAGTAAAGGACCCTGGGGTCTGGAAATTAAGACATTTAACCATTTTGATGACTAAAGAAAGTCAGATGAGATTAAACCCACTCCATGCTGTTAAATTACATTACACATAGCAATAATCTCCTTTGCAAAGCAACATGCCTGCCCCAGACCTTCAAGAAGAAGACAGAAATATATTCTCCTGCCTCTAGCAATAGTTCCTCTTGGCCTCTCTGTTTCTAAATACCTCAAGTCATCTTCCCCTATGAAAGGAATGCAATTAAATCTATTTGGTCACTCCAGTTATCAGAAAAGCCATGAAAACAAGCACTGTCTGAGGTGGAATAATAAGTCTAGAGCTCCTTACATGACATCTATATTCATCATAATCACAGTGCCTTGAGGTCTTGAAAATAGTTGACCACAGTTCAGACTACACAAAACAAAACCAGGGTTGGGGTTGTTTGGTGAACAATGCAAATTAATTTTGCTTCAGGTGAATCAGTTGTTTAGTGGCTGCCACGTATTCACCTACAGGGAAGTTTGGCAATAATCAGCCAGACGATTTTCAGCCTGAAGTGACACATCTGAACACCCTGGTGGGGACGTGAGGGTTTTATAAATGTTTTATCTGTAATGGAGAATGAGTAAATCCAACTCACTTTCAGTTTAACTCGTAATTGGCCATTCAGTCTTTTAAGATGCTGTGGAAGGCCCAGGGTGTTTTGAATATTTATTTTTTTTTAAAATAACCTTAAGAGAAGGAAGAAAACATTTCAGATCAGTAAAAGTCAGACTGCAGCGCTTCGGTGATCACCTTTCAATTTATGTCCTCACACCTTCATCTGTTCCTCTGTTCAAAACTTGTAAATCAGAACTTTGAATGCTTCATATTTCCATTAAAAAACAAAAAACAAAATCAAAAAAAAACCACAAAACAACAACAACCACCAAAAAAACCAACCAACCAACCAAACAAAAAAATAAACACCAAAAAACAACCAACCACACCTCAAAAATTCTCCTGGATGTTTTTACCTTCCCCAACAGTGTTCAGGAGTATCAACCACTTCAGGAACTATCAAATGAAAAATGTTGCCACTAATTGAAAAATGCTTGACTTTCAGAAGCACAGGATTACTTCAGAAACCATTATTTACAGTAAGAAATATTTATTTATGTTAGCAACACTGTTGGTTTCACATCACTACTTTTTGCAAGTGAGTATTGTAAAATATTGCCTCTAGTAAAAAAAAAAATAGAGAAAAATCGTATCCTGTGTGGTTTCATCCCGCTCCCACCCAGCCCAGCTGAGGGGACAAAAGATGTATTTAATTTGTACAATTATAGATATTCCAGAAACCCTGCAGGAAACCAGATTTCTCTCTGAGCTTTGCTGTGTTAGCCAGGCACCACATTAATAACAAAAGTTAGGCCAGCTGCTGTTCTCACACCCGCAGTGCTGCAGGGGGAGCTGGGGAAGGAGAGTCCTCGCCTGCAGCAGCTCTCCGGGCTCACTCCAAGTGCCAAGTCTCCTCCTGCATCCGTCTGTGAGACAGGATCTGAGCAGATCCCAAGCTTCCCTTACCAAAAAAAGCACCCAGATCATGGGTAATTAGACCCACATGCCATAAACCTTGTGCCAAAACCAGTGCTGGTGCAGGGCCCTCCTGTTCGTTGCAGGACAGAGCTGGGAGGCCATTCCTAACTGGTTCCAGTTTGTTTCCCACCAGCTCAGAGCACTGCCCTAGACACAAGTCCAAGCTAGGGAAGCCCAAACATATGCTGTAGACAAAGTGTTCCTCTGAAAACCACCCTTGAACTCAGTATTAGCAACAAAAATCATGGGTTCAAATTTAAAAGTAATTTAAAGAGGCGAACAAAGACCTGCACTGATGTGAGCGACCCAGTCCTGTGGTCTAGTGTTGGGTTTAGATTTAGCTGGAAAATAAGCAGCAGTGGAGTTGAAATCCTTCAGGTTCCCTCTGGTATGGAGAGTAGCCCTGCCCTGACCCCCCCAGGATTTCCTGTGCAGGACAGCAGCACAACCACCACAGCCATCCCGATACCAGCAGCTGCCTGTCCCCTACAGGTGCCCAAACCAGCCTTCCCGATGGGAACACAAGACATTCCCAAAGTTCCTAAAGCTCCTTTAAAGCCAGTGAGCAGCTCTCAGCACTGATGTAACCTGCTGTTTGTCTTATCTCCCCCTCCCCCAGCCCTTAGAGAAGTTACACAACTTCAAACGAGTGTAGAAGAGGTGAGATTCTTAAGAAATGGAGTGAGCAATTTAAAAAGCAAGTTTACCAACACTCATAACAAGCTATTAAAATGGAAATTTCTTTAAAATTGCACTGCTTCATAGTTTGGGCACTTAACTTTTTCTAGCAGCCCTTTCTCAAACTCTTGAATGCATTCCACAATGCTCCCATGTCTAAGTCAGCTGGCAGCGCTCACTTTTGGAGCGTATGATGCCCTGAGGTGAAAATTAACTCCCATAACACAGGCAGAAGCAATGAAAGGAAGCACAAGCCTATTTCCTCCTACCTGTATTTGCCAGGTGGAATGGAGAACAGTCTGGCAGGTGATTGGTTTGTAGGAGGAGCTAATCCCCCTCCACTTTTGGGTGGGTTCTATTCACACCTTGTGTCTGACTTGTTCCTCATTCAGCACTCATGGTAACACCTTGCGGCAAGAGCAGATCCACCGCTGTGAGCACAGTCCAAAGGAAACTCAGATGATCCAAGTGGTTTCTTCCCACCTGCAAAACAACAACATGAGCAGTCAGCAGCTGGCTTTCACAGCATCAGTTATGGCAGCTTGGCTTTCTGGTGCTTCACTGGGACTAGTGTAACCCATTTCTGACTTTAACCCACCCCAGCAAAAGCTATCCCCACCACAAGGCTATCAGGAGTCTCTTGCCTCTAGCAATAGTTCCTCTTGGCCTCTCTGTTTCTAAATACCTCAAGTCATCTTCCTCTATGACAGGAATGCAATTAAAGTTATTTGGTCACTCCAGTTATCAGAAAAGCCATGAAAACAAGCACAGTCTGAGGTGGAATAATAAGTCTGGAGTTCCTTACATGACATCCATATTCAGTTTGGCATCACGATGCCTTGAGGTCTTGAAAGGAACTGAGCACACTTCAAACTGTAGAAAACAAAACCAGGGTTGGGGTTTTTTGGTGAACAATGCAAATTAATTTTGCTTCAGGTGAATCAGTTGTTTAGTGGCTGCCACGTATTCACCTACAGGAAAACTTAGCAACAATCAGTCAGATGAATTTCAGCCTCAAGTGACACATCTGAGCACCCTGGTGGGGGCGTGAGGGTTTTATAAATGTCTGGAGAATGAGTAAGTCCAACTCACTTTCAGTTTAACTCGTAATTGGCCATTCACTCTTTGTCCTGATAGCCTTGTGCATATTGAAGTCCACAGAACATCCCAGCGCTGCTCAGGGCACGGTGCAAGAGACTTGTAAATACACTTTGTCTTTCCAGAAGGCACCAGATAAACACGTGTTCTTATGCTCACTGTTGCAGCTGATCTACCTGATGGTATTAAATTGATCCCATTTATGTGTTTCCCCGACCACCAAGAACACACCTACCAGGGGAAAAAGCTTCTTGTGACACATCCCAGGTATTTTCATCACCTTTCCTTAGGTCTGCAGGTAAGGGATTGCTTAACTCTGATGAAATCAGGCATGTGTTGCCTTAGCCCCCTCCCCGCCAAGGTATTCGCTTTCAAACATATTTTGACATTTCTCTCCAGCTTTGCAGGATTGTCAGCTGCAGGAGAAATAACACTTGAGCTGAAATTTCAGTCTGTTTTTTGAGTTGAAAATTTCCAGGGCCTGGGTTTTGTTTAAACTCTTAAGCACCAGATGTCTGTCTTCCCTGAGCCAGCTATTATTTTAGAAACATCAGCAATGGCTACCAGTGGTAGTGGTCCTTTTACACAGTGGCTGTGACAGAATTGGCCACTGTTTAGGGTCATCCTCTCACCTGACCTCTTGTAGGTGCATTTCATAGCTAGACCAGAGGAGAATTTGTGCTCCACCAAAAATAAGGTAACTGGGGGTGAAAACATAGGCAAATCCCATGCTCCTTTATGGCAAAATTAAGAGTTGGACTCGATGATCCTTGTGGGTCCCTTCCAACTCAGAATATTCCGTGATTCTGTGAAAATGGCAACACCCACTGCCACTGCTTAATGCTGAAGTGCTCCTTGTCAATTCAAAAAACCTAAACATTCAATCTCTTCAGTACTGAGCCAACCTGAGGCAAACAGTTGTTGAAGTTTCCCCTACATCGGAAAAACCCGAATCATTTCGCTATTTTGATGTTCTCCCAAATTAAAAAAAAAAAAAAAAAGAGATGATGAGCCCCACCTAAAAAGTCTGAGACTTTCCATTTTCTCTCACACAAACAAGACAGCCAAATTGAGATTGCACCAGCACTGCTCATTCTGGCCTTTCAGAACTTTTCAGAATTAGACTTGGTAACCCAAGCAACCTTTCAACGTACATTTTGGGTATAACATTAAATGCTATGTATAACACAGTCACAGGAGTGTGCAGATGCCAAGGTCTGAAAAGTATTTCCCTGCTCTTTGGCAGACTGCACAGGCAGAGGGATTAGATTATATTCTATTTCTTTCTGGTTTAAAATATATTCAGACAACTGAATGGCTTTTCATTTAGTGCTTGTCCTGCAATTAATTTCTCATATCCTTCCTTTCAGTCTTGGGAGGCTTTTACAGAGTCTAGTGCATTGTGCTTTGTCCTCCCTTGTCCTTCCATTTTTCTGGGGATGGAGGGCATTCCTATTGCCTGTAACAATCAGTGTATCCACCAAGGGCTTCTTACTGCTGGAAGCTGTTTGTCAGCCTGGCACCCCAGCTTTTCCTAGGAACAAAGAGAGTGAAAGCTTTTCTCTCTCTCCCGACATGCCCATGTTTGAAAGCATTGCAGCAGAACCTCAATAGGCGCAGATCAGAACAGGTCTGCTCAGACCAGTGCAGTGCAATTTAATAGCCAGAGGAAGATGTGGACATTTGCAGAGACTGGTCCCTTTGCTGTGAACTGTGAGTCACAATTCCTGGAAGTGATGGATCCAGGGCGTACCTGAGCTCTGAAGGGGCTTTGGTGATGGATGATGCTTTTATGTGAACACCAACTTAGCAAGAGCCTTGTGACGGTGAATGTGGCAACTGTTTACCTCTTTTGTCAGAAAATGGCAGAAATCTCTGAAAAAAACTTGCCTCCAGAGACTCTGAATCATTCCTTCATTATTAATGGATGTCATTTTTTTTCCAGTGGAACTAAGCCTCTGTACAAAGCTATTGATGTGAAAGAGGAGGCAATATTTTAGTTGGCTACTTCCTTGTCAGGCAGTGGAAATCACAGAATTGTTTGGAAGAGACCTTAAAGGAAGGGACCTTAAAGATCATCTTGTTCCACAACCCTGCCATGGGCAGAGACACCTTCCACTATCCCAGGTTGCTCCAAGCCCCATCCTACCTGGCCTTGGACACTTCCAGGGACGGTGCAGCCACAGCTTCTCTGGGCAACCTGTGACAGGGCCTCCCCACCCTCATGGTAAAGAATTTTTTCCCAATATCTAATCTGAAGTTACGATAACCTTTGCTAGTGAGTGACGATAACCTTTGCTAGTGAGTAGGAGCAACCAGAACCATCTCCAAAGCACAGGCTTCAGCTCTAAAGATATTTAAATCCTATAGAAGTGGCCACAAGTGACAAGTATGGAGTTTCTGCTGCCAAGCACATTGTGATGGGAGACTGGAATGCAAGTATTTTTTACGGGATCCAGCAATTTGAAGCAGTACCTCTCAACTTTCCCGGTCCAACTATCAATCAATCAATCACACATCCTGGAGGAAGGGGACTTTTCAGCCCAGCCTCTGTCCTGTCAGGGTTTGGATTCAGGGAGAAGTTGTTGGTTCAGCACCAGGCTCAGCCAGGAGCTTGGAAAACACGGGGTGAATATTTCATACTTGTGAGAGGCTTTCAGAGCAGAGTGGGGTCTGTGCTGCTGGCTCTGCTCTTCACATCCTCCCACAGCTTTCTGCACACAGGAGAGGAACTGGCAGGAAATGGAAGCTACTCACAGGAGCGATATTTTAGCTTCTGTGCTGCACAGAAACATTCATAAACTTTTTTCATAGCCTTTGGCTCCAGGAACTCCAGTAACTCTCACTTTACACCAGCTTGATGACACTCCTGATTTTACAGTAACCTTGGAAGAAGGATCTGGCCAGGAGCAACTTTGGGACTCTCAAGTAGAGGAAAAGACTAACTGGCTGATGGGTCTGACACATTTAAAATTTCCTGGAGCACCCAAATGGCCGCTCTATCTTCTTCATCTCTAAACTTTTTTACATAAATAAACAAATAAATGACACTGTATCCGATCAAACAGTCTAGTGAATTAAATTATGCAGATTTTAGATTGGTAGAGCATTTTATCAGGGCTAAAGCACACCAGGCAATCCACAGAAACAACTGAAGGTTCTCTGAAGGACATGTTCTCATACTTTTCAGATTCTCTCTTCCCAGGTATTTTTAAAGTCAGTTATAACTAAGTCTCCTGAGACTCTCTTCTAGGTACAAACAACTCAATTTAAACTTTAAGCTGCCTGCAGACTCACAAGAGGCAGGGCTGCATGTTGTGTTAGTGTGCATTTCTACCAGTGTCAAAAAAGGACAGTGGCAGAACAAAACAATGTAATTTTTTTTCTTTATATTTCTAACATGAATAAGGCTGTCTAGCCTGTTTGATTATTAGAAAGCAATCAGCTGTCCAACCTTGAAATAGGTTTCATGTGATTGAGTTTTGGTTTAAAAATCCTCAGAGTTTTGGTTGTGAGAAAATTGCATTTTTCTGCCCGGGGGTCCTCTCTGGCTGAGAGTGCTGTGAGAAGTGCCTAAATCTGAATGAAGATAATACCATTCTAAATCTGAATTAAGAGAATACGGTTGTGCTGCAGCCCAGGTGACTGCATACCTGACCTGTTGAACTGTTGAGCACATCTATTGCTGCAATTTTAATTAGAGCTTTGCTGAGGTGGAAGTTGAGACTCAAGTCTCTGATGGGTGAAACACTAAACGTGCTGATTCCCACAGGTGTTCCGCTGTCTGAACCACATGTTTCTTTGTATTTTATACATTAATGGAATGCAATATGTATAATGTAGCACGGAAATTTAGGATTACCCATTATGCAAAGAACTCTGGTGGGAGAAGTTAATTAAGTGTTGTTGCTATTGGATACCCAACAGCTCGTATTTGTACCGTTACCAGTTGCCTGCTGGAGCAAACAGATGCATTTCTTTAGTTTATTACTATGATTAGTGATCTCAAAGCTTTGCCTAGCTGGGCTTTCAGCCAGTTCAACCTCATATGTAGGTGGATCCCAGGGCCATTTACACACTCTGCACAAGGGGAAGTTGGGCAGATTTAAAGCATTTGTTATGTCCAGGCAGCACAGCAAGCAAAAACAACCTTACGAATGCTTACAACACTTCTGTGAGGAAAGCACATAAATATATTATTAATCCAGTTACATATGTGGAATAAAAGCACATTCTCTCATCATATGAAAGGAACAGGGGGCAGAGTTCAGATATGCACCCAAACCTTAGAGCAGTGTTTTGTTCAGTTTAATACAAACAGGGAGAAACTAGTTTAGCCTCCCTGACTGTATAGAATAAAAAGAGGAGAATGCAACCATCCACAGCCCAAAATTCACTCTGCACCAAACAGAACTAATGAGGGAAGGTACAGGCTTCTTAACACCTTCCTCGTGCTTTTCCTTCCTCTTTCTCGCCTCCCCAAATTAAATCCACGACTGAGAATTCTACAGGATCTCCTTTACAGGAAATACTTTGATGTTGTGTGCTCATGAAACATTTGTGGTTTGTGTCTTCCAGAAAATCATATTGATGTGCCTCAAGATGGGAGAGGTAGGACCAGACTTCAAGGAGCAGCTTTCAAGAAAACCAACTGAATTACAAGAGGAGGAAAAATTAGGGATAAGCAGGGGAGGGAAAGACTACATGAGGAAGATGGAGCAAGTCACCTGAAGACAAACATCATTCAGACAGTTTCTGTAAGGAAATGATGCAGAAAGAGTCTCCAGGAGAAAGTAGTCTGTAAGCAATATTTTAGTTCTAGACCAACAATATTATCTGTGAAAGAAAGCACCATATTTGAGAAAATGCTGAATAGGAAGAACTTAAGTTGCTCTGGCAAATCCACACAAAGGTGGAAAAAGATCACAAGACAAACCTGTGGTAGATAATTTTCTTTGCCTCCCCATCCATCTATTGCCATTTGAGCCTAATCTAAGTGTCAGAATACTGAATGTGAGTTTTTCCAAAGTTCTCTGGTGAGCATTTTGTCACAATAGGGTAGGTGCTGGCAATCCACATCACTGTTAAACATATTTACCATATGCATTGTGAGGTAAGCAAAGCCCTTTTTACTGAGTCCAGCTGCAGGGTGGCAGTTGTTTCAACCTTAATGCACATTTTAAGATGATTGGCAATGACTCTGCTAAGACATCAAGCAGCTGAGCACATCTTAAGTTCAGGTTCACACACCCTCTTCAAGAGGGGAGCTTTATTAGGAAGCAACACAGGCACCCAATTCCACCCCACACTCCTTGAAGATGAAAAACAAACAAACAAAAAAAGTTGGCCAACTGTGTATTTCAAAAGCAATAATACCGTTTCCCCTCTGCTTTACAAGACAATTGTCCAACTCCCTCAGTCGCTGACTGGCTTCAGAGTTTACACCTCACAAATCCAAGAATTCATTTGTAAGTCAGTTTGTAATGACAGTGATGGTACCACAGAAGTACTTGGCCACCAGGTTGCAATGGGTTGACTTAACTTTCCACAGGACAGAGTTATTTTAGAATCCTCCAGTATCAACTACATGAGCAAACCCTTTGAAGTTCAATTATTTAAGAGGTATACATGGAGAACCTCGCAGTGTGGCAACCAAACGGAGGAGTTTCATCTGGAAATCATAACACAAAGCCCTGATAATGCCAAATTAATCCTTCAGTCCTAATAGTTTGCCCTGTAAATCTGAATAACTTTAATTTGACCATACATTCTACTGTACGACCAACACAAGGAACACCTGGTCAGTACACAGTCAAGTTTTTCTTTTGGATCTCTTTGACTGAGTGAATTTTATTCTCCTGTTGAACTTAAAAAGGGACACTATTCTGAGTTACCTGAACTAATTCACAGCTACTGGAGTGCAGGATGATACACGACTAAAACCAGACAGAATAAATAGTGTTGGAGGAACCAACAAGGCTGGAGACCACCAGAGTGCCCAGCCTTCAAAATCCGAGCAGGATACCAATATGCACAAGCCCCTTTTCTTTACAAACCAAGTACTAAACCTGCCTGGTATCACTGAGTAAGGACAGGCAACAGCTCAGAGAAAGAATTCAAATGCCACAGGCAGGAGTGCCACCCTGGGGGGCTATAGACTCCATCCTGTCCCAGCTAAGCTGGATGCCTGGCCCACTGTCACTCATCACAGAAGCTCCTGAGCAAACAACTTAGCTTGTAGAGCCCCCGAGGAGCTGCCACAGTGCAGCTGGGCTGTTTGACACTGGGGGTGACACAGCACTTCAAATGAAACACGGCCAGTATTTTTTAGACCTTGATTCACACTAAACCTCAGAGATTCTTCTAGTTTTTCAAAAAGAATATGTCATCAGAGCACTGCAAACTTTCCCAAAAAGAGTATGTCATGAGGGCACTGCGGAACCATCCAAAGCACTTCAGCTGGGAGCAGAAAGGACCCTCAGCAAAGACATGCTCTAAGTAGCTTGGAGATCCTGGCAGACACTCCAAACTGCTCTCTCCTTGAGGCTGAGGGGTTCTGCAGGGAAAGGGTCTGTGCTCCTGGGTTGGGAGAGCTGATCCTATGAGATGGAAGGTGGTGCTCTTAGTACCAACTCACAAGGAAAGCAAAGGAAACCACAGAGCTGGGGGCAATGCTATCCACGGCTCTGCCAACATCACACCTTCTCCGCACTCCCTCATTGTCTCCAAGATCCATAACCCCTGCAGACACCCCAAAAAGTGCATATCTACACCCAAAAGGTGCATGTCTACATGCATGTCTACAGACTCACCAAGGCACTTTGCGGTAACTCTTTGCTCCTTTTCCCTTTTGCCAGCATCTACTTCCATCGTGAGGTGATGACTGCCACAGAGAGCTTTGTAAAAAGCTTATGTTCATGGAGGAATTTGTATTAGATACTGGTTTGTGTGACTTACTGTATTTTGTAAGGCTTTTTTTCCCTCTGGGAATTGTGCGTTATAACTGAGCAGTTTTATGCTTTCCTTCTAGTACACGTATACCTTGTAATGGATGTGCTTTTTGTTTGTTTGGTTTCTTTTATGCTCTATACGTGGAGCCAGTTAATAGAAGGTAGATACTCTCTGGCTGGAATTCTGATTTTGCCTACTAGTTAATTTATGGATAAATCCCTGTTGTAGCTGGTGAGCTACTGTTCAGCAAGTGTGTTGTTAGAATCCCCTGATAGTCTCTCTGTTCTAGCAGAATATAAGATCCTGAATAAGACTAATGCTAGCTGGGCCTTAAACTCCAGGGAAATAGTGCACTTCATGTGTTTCCCTACCAGCCCTTCTCCCTCAGTGTTTGGGACACTGTAGAAGACCACTGGCTACACAAACAGTCACCTCAACATCTCAGCCATCTCTGTAGCTGGGCTCTGATATCCCCCTGCTTTTACTTGACCAAAATCATGGTGAACCAGATAAACTGCAATCAACTTTTCACTTTTTCCTGCAGAGACTGGTTCAAACATAAATTTTCTCTATAAGAAACAATCTGGACTAAAATAGATATATTTTCCTCTATGTCCATCCTGCTCTGTTTGGAAAAATAAGGGATCTAAAATTAACATTTACAGTCTATGTTACAATGGCAGCTCTCTGTCTCAGTGGCTATTAATGATCTTCATGCTCCAGAAACCTCCTTCCTTGTCCAACTCATTTTCTCTCTTTAGTTTTACTGAGAATTCATTGTCCAACTTCTCAATAATTGCTGTGTATAACGTAGGACATAAAAAGATAAGTTATAAAGCTTGTGCAGGACTTGGTGTTGTAATTAACCATCTTTTGTGCCTGGTTATCAATTTTACAAAAACAGAGTGAAAATAATCTGGCCTCTCAATGTCTACTTCAGCATATTGTAGCAGCTCTTTTAGGTAACTGTTTTTTATAGTTTTACTGTAATTTCTGTATGAGGACTATCCACTTGAACAAGCAACAGGTCAAAATGGTTTTGTAAAGTCAGTTGTATTTCACCACCAGTGATGGGGCATGAAAGGTAAAGCAGCAAAAACAAAACCTCGGCCACTCACCAGGAAGAAACATCTTTTCTCAGCCTCAAAAAATTCTCTTCTGCGAGACAGGCATTTCTTCTAGTCCTCCTTCTACAAAAGTAGTAAATTACTAAGAATATATACAGTACAATAGTCTATTTTAATAGTCAGCAGACAAATTTTAGGCTAATTAAGCTAACTAGAAATTCTAGGGTTGCAGTGATTTCTCTTTATTAATATATTGACAATAATACTGTTTACATAACACTTGATGTTTGAAATCAATACGTGCCAGTGTCCAGTGATTTGCTAATCTCGTTTTGGACCTAATCCTGTCCTATATTTTGCAGCATTCTCTGACTTCATATTATGAATCATGTTGTCTTTCTAAAGTGATTGCCAAGTAAACCAAAAATGTGTTTTACACTGCTATTGCACTGCTCTTGTCTTTATATACGGTAGTTTTTATAAAGATGTCCTTAGGTTTTAATAAATGAGTGTAATGTAAACTAATCTGTAATAAAACTTGCTCTTTAGTGTTTCAGAGGCTGCCTGGAATAGCTGTAGAGATTTGAGCTTCCCTGTATTTCAATAGCCCCAAAATCTGTGGCTTCCTTTGTGTGTGCAGGGCAATCCCCAGATACCAGCACTCCATAGTGTATTTAATACGAAGAATGATGCTTGGGTTGGAGAGAGGGGGAAGGGGCCCCAAAAAAACCAAACCACACCACAGAAACGTGGCTGAGGCCACTGCATAAATAAATACATTGTCCCTTTAGTCTGCATCACGTTTCCAGCAGTTTCTATACCCAGATATTTAAGAGGGAAGTGTGGGATACTGAACAGAGACTGCTAAGGAATAAATAAAGCCTTTCCACTACTCGAGGCGAGCTGAGAAGAAACTGCAGCTGAGCAGAAAGCAACATTTTGACTTCCACACACCAAGAACTTCATCCCACATGGCTGTTGTGGTGGGTCCTCCTCCCCCCTGAGGCAAACACCATTTGACTTGCTCTCTACAAAAAGGCAGGACCAACAATTCACAGAAAAAGATCTTTTTTTCCTGCCAGGCTGGAGGATTTGGACAGTTTTTCCAGAAAGATTTACGTTTTCTTAACACACTCTGCTCTCTCGAGGCCCTTTGTCACCTGTTGTTTACAAGAATCATTCCAGATGTTCCCAAAACACTGAGGACACCGAGCTGAAATTTCAGCTCTCACACCGGTAAAAAGAAACAGTTTTGACACAACTGGATTAAACACACACACAAACCCAGAAAAAATAACCAGCAAACAACTGCTGCTTTGTGTTGGCAGCTTTGCTGATGCTTCAAGCTGTGCCTCCTTCCACCCACTCCTCGAGGAAATGTCAGGAATGCACTTGGGGTGTCCGGGTCCTAACACAGAGTACAGGCAGGAAGCAGATTCCAGAGGGGATTCTCACCTCTTGGAACCGGTTCCTTCCCTCAACAGGAACAGTTCTTTCTCTTCCCTGTCCTGCTGCTCCCAAGCATGTTTTCCTCAGCTTCTCCTGTACTCCCTGTACTTGTCCTCCCTGGCTCATCCCCAAAACTTGGTGTCCAACTGAAAGCCTGGCATTTTACAAACTTTTTCACATTAGAAATCGTTCTTTCAGTAGCAGATAACTGGCCTCAGACTGTGCTGCAGAAATGTACCTAAACCAGTCAAAACTACAGACATTTTAAAGCCCCATTTTAACGATGAGAAATCCTTTGCAATGTCATTTACTTCATGTACCACAGTTCTCTCCTGCAGCTTCTATAACCAGGCGTGTCAGCTCAGGAATGGAAAAGGATTATTTTCATTACAGCAACACTCCAGTAATTCTTAGGGGTTTTGCAACTGTGAGAGACCATAATTGCATCCCACTGCGCTAAGACTTACGGAAACATATTGTAGAAAGAAAGAGGACAAAAAGCAGCTTTAAAAACACATAAATATGCAAAATTACAAATAATTGCAACCCACTCCCCTTCTCAAACTGCACTTGCAGTTGTGACAGCAGCTAAATGTGTAAGACTAATGAGAAGGGAAATGGTAAATGCGCATATTGGGTGTGTTGCAGCTCCCTTACCAAGTTTAAACGATTTCTACAATGTGCTTCTAGTAATTGAGTAAGAATTATATTGAACACATTATGCTCAGCAGGAACAGCTTTCATATACCAAGGAGCAAATTAAATACCTCTGGAATTTCCATAGAAGACGTTAAAATGCTGATAGTGACTTACAGACTGTCATTACCGAGCCTTTATCACCAAACTAAAACAAACACGAGCATCACAGCCAGTTCCTTTAAATTGTTTATTCTGACTAGAAAGCAAAGACTGCCCTGATCTGCTGGTTGTTCACATGTACAGAAGGACAAGGAGAGAAAAGATACCTATGTTTTGATATTTATTGCCGAGAAAACAAACCCCTGTCACTCTCACCCAAGTTATTCTCAACCTTTAGTTCAATTTGTGCATAAATTGGAAAAACTTTTTTTTTTGGAAAACACACTAATACATAAGGTGTGGGCATCCGTGGGTAAAGCATGTAATGGTTTGAATTTCCCAGTCAGAACTTTAACTCCCTTCTCTGAACAGCTGAACTGTACAGAGCCTTGAGCTCCTCTCAAATTGGAATTCGCCATTTCATCCTTAAGTGCAATTCCACCACTGGTGTTTTATTTGGAAGGATAATGAGGAATCAGTAGGATGTTATAAAGAACTGAAAAGTCATCTACAGAGAGGGAAACTCGCTGTGCTGTCCCACTTGAACGAGCTTTTTGCCTCACTGTTGAGTCTTTCACAGCCCACAAAAACCCCTAAAGCACTAAAGGCAGAGCAGACTTGAAATGAAGAGACTGAGGGGAAGTTTTTGGTAGGAGATGTTGGGTGTCTCAAGCCACTTTCTGGGCCATGAGGAGGGACAGACATGAGGACCTGAACACAAATAGCTGCTGCTTTGTTGTGGCAGGGACAATTGACAACTGGATTTAAATCCCTGGCTTTGACAACCCACAAACAAGAAAAGCTTGATCTAGGTAACGTTTCAGAATACTCTCCCCATGGCCACCTACTCTCCAGATTTAATTTAAGCCATTTTCATTTTAATTTAAGCCATTTTCATTAATTAGAGGTTTTAAACTAATTTTTGTATTAACTGTTTTATAGCAACTGCTGTAAAATGCCTTTTTTTTTTTTTTTTTCTTAGTAGGGCTATTGAAAACAATCCAAACCTTAGAAGCATCTAAAAAGCTGTGTTCCCACTGGACCTTGAGTTTTTTGCTCCCCCGCTCTGTTCTCCAGCATCTGCTGTCCCAGGAATCAAGAGCATCGTGGTTTCAGGCTATTAATGTGCAATAGCAAACTCTTCACTGCAAAGCCACCTTTCTGGAACATGCCTGGATTTTGGTAGAACAATTTATGCTGCCAGGGCAGGTGGGAGCACAGTAGGAAGTGCCACCCCTGGTGACAAAGTGATAGCTGAGGTTTGCTGTATAAACTCCATTATCATTTCAACCACACCTTCTCTTTCCCTGAATGAATGTGCTCTAAGCAGCCACCAGAGAAAGGGAATTTATCTAGTGAGGAGGCACAGGATCCCTGTGCTGTCTCTGCTATTATTATGCAGATAGAGGAGCTCAGACATTTCACAGCCTATCCCTTTTCTCTTCACTAGCTGCATGGGTGTTTGTTACAGAAATCACCTCTAGCTGATAAAAAAAAGAGTCAGAAGCCCCAAACCTCAGAGAAAGAAATCCCACTATACTGTGAGTCTCACAGATTTTATGTTTTGCTACCCACAGAAATGAAAAGCCACAGTCACATTTTTATGGAGTTCCTGGGCTGCAGGTGATGGCTTTGGTTGGGGACCTGCTCCTTTTCCTCAGGTCCTTCAGCCTCAAAACAACAGAAGGGAAACCACAGACTTTCAGAAAAAGTGCCCAAAACTGATTCAGGATGGAAATAAAACAGGAATACTTGTCCTACTTGAACACTGCATCTCCCTCTTTCAACTCCTCCTCCCATTTCCCAGAGTTCAGACAAAGGAGAGCAGGCCGTGCTGACACATGGAAGAACCACCAATATTAAGAAATCTCCTTTCTCCCCAGCCACGACACACATAAATATGCACTTAACCTTCCAGCAAGTTTTTGCACATGTTCCTTGTTGGTAGGAATGAGCAAATTGGGCAAATCCAGTTTTCTGTTTCACTTCTCCTCCCCGGCAGTTAAACAAAGGATATTTTGGCTGGACCGTGGTCTTTACTCGCCACCTCTCCCCAGCTGGTGCAAAATGCCCATTCCCTGCTGCAGCCCCACATCTGTCCCCACCAGAGGCACAGACCCCCCAAATGCAATGCCAGCACAGGGTCCACACTGGAGATCCAGTGTGTTCTGGACCAAAACCTTGTTCCTAAAAGAAACGGTCAGAACTGTGTAAAACACCTGCAGCCTGATGCTGCAGCCCCACCACTCCATCACCAGGCAGTGAGGTTTTCCCTTTATTTACCCTGGAGCCAAAAACATCTGCATGCCCCGAGGGAAGGAAGTGGTTGCTAAAACACTTTAAGCACCTGCTTTGTGTCTGTGATTTAAACCCACTCTCTGCTGTCCCTGTGCTGCCCCGTTTGTACCACAGGGCTGGGCTTTGGCTTTGCTGCTGCCCGGGCTCTGCTGGAGGAATTGAGGAGACAAACCTCGAGGAGTTGGCAACTGGCAAATAAACTTTGGAGCAGAGCAGGGTAAAAATAGCAGAGTCTGAAGGAAGGCCAGACTGTGAGCTGGGACCTCTCTAAGCCAGAGGGAACCTGAGCCCCTCTTGCCAGCCCAGCTGTTTGCAATGCCCAAGTAGCAGCTGCACAGCCCAGCCAGGCTCCTTTCCCACCGCAAAGTCAAACATCCAGAGGCTGCCTCAGATCAAAAGTAGCCTCCACTCACCCAGTTTGCGTGAGCACATACCAAGGATGTGTCTGGAAGGATGAGGAATGACCTGGCCCAGACCCAGAAAGTCTCAGCCTGCTTGGCTGATGGACTTTGGCTCATCTTTACTGGGCCAGCTCCGCCATCCCGTTCAATCCTGTGTAAGTTATGTCATTAATTCCTCCAAAACTGCCATAGGAAAATGAGTGCTAATCACTGAAAGACACATAGAACTCAGGAAAATATAAAACTGGATGGCATGGGAGGACCCTCTGCAAAAACATGAAGCTTTGACCAAAGCAACTGGCAGAATTATTTTTTCTTTGCCATTTCAGGCAAGTAGCTATGTTTCTCCATCCAGAAAACTCACCCTGCTGCACCTGAAGCCATTTAGCTGATCTAGAGATGGATTTCTACGTGCTTCCAGCTTCAAGGTACAGATCCCAGAGCTTGGGTGGAATAGATTTGGCAGCAACCAGATTTAGCAGGTCAGCATCATCCCTGGAGCTTAAAAAGGTGGTGGGGGGGGGGGTGTCTCAGAAGAGAGCAAAAAGCAAAAGTTGGGCTATTTCTTGCCACAGACTGTATCAGAGGGAGGACACCAAGAAAATTGCCCACCCTGCAGAATATTGCACAGTTCCTCCTAGCAGGGTGTAAATATGGATGTAAATATGAGGGATTTCTTTTAATGCCTTCCTCTGATCTCTGGGTCAAGGCACGAGTATAACAAACCAGCAAATTCGAGGCCTCAGTCAGAGCTCTATGAGAACTGCTGTGGGCTGATTTATTCCCAGTGTCTGGTGCTTTAATCCTCCCTTGCTGGAAAAGAGAGGAACTCAGTAACAGGCTGGTAATTAATTCTACAACAATACTCAATAAGGGAAAGTTTGGTTTTAATAAACAGAACTCCTGATTTAACACAAAGGACAATCTCAAAAATATTTATATTAGAAGCAAGAACAAAGCAATAATAACCACACTCTACAGGAAGTATTGCTTGCTTTCTGGTGATTAATAAACCCCAGGAAAGAATAAAATAGATGGTGTAAGTTTTTTCTTCCCTGTTTCCCATAAATTGAAACGCACAAAGGAAATAAATGTTTATGGCGAAACTGAAGCCAGAATTTTGTTATGAACTTCCCCCATTACAGGAACGTCTTGAGATTCCCCTCCCCAAGAAGCTCAAGTTATTTCTTATAATGGTGATAAATGAACAGTGGGAAAGACTTCTGTCTTCACTGGGAAATCTGGAGGGAATTTGCACCCCCTGGACTTAAAGGAACAGGCAGCAAGTTAAAGGTCCCAGAGTGCTCTGCACAGAGAAGCAGGAGGGTGGGTCAGGGACCTGCCCCTCTGAAGCAGCACCTGGATAGACCTCACCTGGAAACCACCTGGATAGCCAGGATGGTGTGTCCAGGTGCCAGGGAGTGGGTGTGCAATGTGTTGTGCTCCTGGGAAACAGGAGAGGAAAGGGCTTCAGCTTCCCCAGAGGTGACCAGAAGGAGCTGCAGTTTAGTCAGGTGTCATAACAGTCTTTCTTACAATTTCCATCTCTAAAATACTGAAGACTAATCCAATTTTTATAAACTGTCTGTCAAGCAGGGGAACATTCCCTCCCTTGCCTGCTCCAGCAGAAAGCAGTGGGAGCTCCAGCTCACACATCCTCAGCCAGCAGCAGTGGTTAATCTCTACCAAAACAATGTTGAAGAATCAGCTAAAACCCAATTGCAATATTTCTCATCTAAACACTTAGCTCAACAGGAAATATGATGTCATACAGGCAGTAAAAAATTATTTTTTTTTCTCATTATCCTTTGTTTCTCAACAAGCTGTTGGAAAACAAACTACAGATCACCCCTAGATGTTCGTCTCAGAATATTTCTTTTATCACTTCTATCTAAAATACCCTCTCTCCAAGTCTGCCTGGCAATATGTTCTGAGAAATCAACCTGTCATTGAGGATGTGGACAG